>OY757022.1:77864595-79064595 GCA_963580285.1 Lucinisca nassula | reverse complement strand
GTGTTTCCGCTAACATTCCGACTAAGAGTATGGGTCGATAGGTCGCTAAAACTTTTTATTTTTTGTCAACTTTTTATTTGATTGAAAAAAAAAGCAAAAAAAAAAAAAATAAAAATAAATAAATAAATAAAATAAAATCTAATATTTTTGCTGAACAATATGTGAGCAGCTTTTGCATATGGCCTAAAAAATAGCTGTGTTTCCGCTAACATTCCGACTAAGAGTATGGGTGGGTAGGTCGCTAAAACTTTTTATTTTTTGTCAACTTTTTATTTGATTGAAAAAAAAAGCAAAAAAAAAAAAAAAAAGCATAAATAAATAAAATAAATTCAGTTAAAAAGGCTAAATTCTTACCATATTACAATAATGAGGTTAAAAGCATCAAAGAAGCAAAAAAAAAAAAAAAAAAAAAAAAAAACAGTTTTTTTTTCAATTATTAATTTTGCTATTTTGACAGTTTTATGAATTTTCATCAAAAGTGCTAGAAATTATTAAAGTCGGTAGGTAAGAAAATCTTTTTTATTTTTCTCCGGTTGGCAATAAAAGTTGCAGCGTCGGCAGAAAAAAACAGGGTCAGTCGGGTTAGCGGAAACACAGCTATTTTTAGGCCTACACAAAAGCTACCCACATTTTCTCAGCAAAATAACGATATTTTAGGTATTAAACTTGCTAGAATAGTTAACAATTTGACCACTAACGAGCTCTTTAAGCTAACGAGGCTTTGAACACCTGGGCCCAGGTGTATTGGAAATCATGCCTTAATATCGGAAAGTGGAGTAGTTATTAGGACTAGGTAGTGAATCCTTAACCCTTATCCTGCTGAATATTAATAGAGCCACACCCATTGCTGACTTTGGACCAATCAAATCACTCGATATAATTTATTACTACAACTTCACAAACTGAATGTCAAACAGTGTAGATCCCGATCAAATGGCTTCTTGAGAAGCCATCTGTTCTGGATCTACATTGTTTGCAAAGGTAGGGGTTGTCTTGAACTGCAGGATAAGGGTTAATGCTGTTTCCAGCACACATTATGTAATCCAATCGTCGATTGTACATACTATTTGATTACATTGTGTGCTGGCTTCGATTCGCGTGAAGACTTTAAGAATAAAGTTTCCTTTTAAAAGGAAGGCTTCCCCAGTTTGTAAAGTTGAAAATCCGCCATTTTTGCTCGCCTTTCGCAAGTAAGGGGGAGCTATTGTCACTACCGCGGCGTCCGTCGTCGGCGTGAGCATCGGCGTCCGCATTTGTTTGATGATAAGACGCATTCAGTGACACCAACCTGGGGGTCCCCTGGGATGTACCTGGGCCATGACCACCCCCTCCACTTCATTACAGGCCCATTATCTCAGAAACCGTTCAGATTCCCACGCATAAACTATATATATTCTTCTCCCTTATGATAAGACGCATTCAGTGATTCCAACCTAGGGGTCTCCCCATCTCTCCCGGGGTGCGCCTGCAAGAACTCATTTATGCTGTTTTACAAATTTATTTTCAAGTAAAGTTATCAACTGTTAAAAAAAAAAAAAACAATATTTTCACTTTTTTTTCCACTCGATTTCCCAGGTTTTGGGGCTTAAAAACGTAATCATTTCCTTTGTATTACCTCCCCTATAATCATACATTTTGTCAACTGCATGCGCGTAGCCAACTAAAACGCATCTTCCCTTCTACATAGGGCCTATCCGAGAGCAGCAAAGGCTCTGGTAAGGCTGCGCGTACTCGCAGGCTCGCCTGAGTCCGTGCTGGTCGCCTTTGTGAAAAAGATACATGCCATGCCCATGTCTCGACGTTGCATCGACGTTGTCGCTCTAAATAAGCACGATTTTCCTGGTTAGACTTTTACGGAAACTGTTGCAGTGTTAGTTGTCCGTCTTAAACCATTGAAAGGAGGACAATCTACGTAGAAACATATTCACGGACCCGGCGAGGAGCGAAACCGCAACGTCGGTGCGCATCTAACTGTAATGGTTAAAAAAGCGACATGAACAGCGAAGGCTGAATGTGGCTAGCTGCTCACTCGCACACGTTTTCAGAAAAGACAGAAATTAACCATGTACTCGTTTGACACGCAATTTGATTTCAGAGATGAACAATGGCATGTTTTGTAAAATTGACCATGTTGGTAGGATATGAGGTCTCTTTCTGCCCGAGTTCGAGGCATGATCGGGACGAGTTCTGCAATGGTTTAAAACTGTCTGTCTCTTCACCAACCGCTTATTTATAAAGGAACGGTTAATAATATTCTTAAATAAATGAAGAAAAAATGACATATCACTTTCAAAGAGACCACCCTACAACAAGCACACTCGGAAAAATTGTTTTACACAATAAGTTATCAATCTGCCTGTAACTGGACTCTGCAAAACTATTTTTACTGATTTCAACTGTCAAACTCTCTTCGTAAACTCGTCCTGGAAATTCTGAGCGACAGACTCTGAGAGAAGTGTGACTCAAGTGGCAGAACTAACTTTTTTGTAATCTATAGGGATTTTTTTTTTTTTAAAATCCTTGAGAAATCAACAAGTCCGTGTACTGAACAACGATGATCTTGTTTTTAAGGTAACCGGGCACTAGAAGCACACTGAGGCTACCCCATATGTACTGAACAGCCCTATACACCCAACTTTATATATAGAAGGTGGGTGTACAGGGGTACATTATTTTCCTTTTTAGGGGGTTCAGAACACCGAGCGCCGACAATCTATATTTGGACTAGAATTTTTTTTTCACATCACGAAAAAACGCCTGCCTAATTTTGACCCCTAGACAGTGGGTAGTCGTTAGAACCGCGTCATCGAGGCCGTTCTAAACAATCTATGTTTAGAGCAGAAATATGAAACAATCTGAATTTTTTATCGGACAATTTTCATTTGGGTGGCAAAATTGTGTATATATTTGAATAGGCGTGTTTTCGTAATGAACTGAAAAATGCTGGTTCATAAGATTTTAGCACATAGATGTTTTATAATGATCCCAATGCAGAAGATCATGGGGTTAGTTTCGAGTCACAACAAACGCTTATTACGTCGAATACGGCAGTTAAGATAATTTCACCATCCTACCGGGAAATGGGGAACTGGAATCAAGTATTCATGCTTTTTACATTGACATTAACCCATATATGCCTAGCGGCCCTTTTGAGACATTGGCAAATAGTGCAGACACAGATCAGACGCCTCATCGGTTCAAGATCTAAACTGTTTGCTCAACGTACATGCATTTTTGGAAAACTTACCACAAAAAAAAAAAATGAAATCCTTATGCTTAGAAATTGACCACTCCAGACTTATAAAGGTGGAATATTTTTGGCACCTATGGGTTAATCAAATGGACGAAAGTGAAAGTAGGTTCTGTTTCTGCTGTTGGTTTGACTTCTTGGAAACGCTTTATAAATAGATATCTGGAAACGCTTTATTAATAGACATCGACGGGCGCTGCATATTCCTGTTTATTCCGAACGAGTTTTCACTGCGTAAATATCTGGAGAGCAGTCTTATCCATAGGGCTTTCCTAGTTATGTCATAAGACGGTTAGAAATAAACTTGGGTATCACCAATCCAATCTAAATGGCATTGGAAGCCAAAAACACGCCTATTCAAATACATTGAAATTTTACCACCAAAAAAAAAAAATGAAAATTTTCAGATAAAACATTCTGATAATTTTCATATTTCTGCTTCAAAGATAGGTTGTGGGAAATCGTTAGAACCACCTCGGCGAGGTGGCTCTTACGAGTATCCACAATCTATGTTTTGATAGATTGTGGGAACTCGTTAGAACCGCCTCAGTGAGGTGGTTCTTATGCACACCAACAACCTATGTTTTTGGCAGAAATAAGATAAACAATGTTTACACTTGTAAATCCCTATTTCACTATTTGAAAGGGGGAGGGGCGGTGTTAAGGGGGTCAAAATTATACAGGTGTGTTTTCGTGATGGATTTCAAAGATGAATGATGCTGCGAGGATTCTGTACTTCTAGTAACTGGCAAGTCAAATGAAAATAGTATACAGACGTTAACTTACCATTATGAAAACACACATAGATACAAATACATTGTAACCTATATCGCCGAAACAATGAAAAATTTCAGATGAAAAATTGTGATATTTTTCTTATTTCTGCACAGAATATAGATTGTGGACACTCGTTAGAACCGCCTCATCGAGGCGGTTCTAACGAGTACCCACAATCTATATTTTAGAGCAGAAATAAGAAAAATAAGGTTTACCCCTGCAAACCCCAGTTTTACTATATAAAAGTGGGGTTCAAGAGGGTAAAAATTTTATGGGCGTGTTTGCGTGATGCTTACAATCCCTGCCTTGCCAAAAGAAAAGTCGCTGCTAGCCGACAAAATCAAAGGAATTGAAAACAGGGTTTAACCAGTGCTTCAGCTGAAGTGCACGACCCGCTGGATGCTTTTAGCTTTATGAGTGTTACCATATATGGGTATGGTGGCCATTTTGGTCATGTGACGTGGACCTAAAACGGTTCCCCCAATAAATGCGCCTTATCGTAAGGAGCAAAAATATATCTTATACTTTAGTACAGTATTCTGAATCGTTTGCAGGATAAAATGCATTCTCACTTTTCCAATACAAAAGCATACGTGTCAAAGTTTGACCTAGGCACAAAGAAGGTCAAGGTCAACCCAGGGTCACCATTTTAGCAATTTATGATGGGCCTACGTCCCAGATGCTATTTATCCGAGGAGAAGCAGTTCGAAAATTTTCACATTTTTCGCCTCGGCGAGGCTATACTAAATGGAATGTAATATTTCGCAAGTTCATTGGTTAGATCTCATTGATATCTATCAGTATGCCAAAAATTGTTTAAATATTCCAACAAAAGCATATGTGTCAAAGTTTGACCTAGGCAAAAAGAAGGTCAAAGTCAACCAAGGGTCACCATTTTAGCAATTTATGATGGGCCTACGTCCCAGATGCTATTTATCAAGTTTCGTGGAAATCTGCGCAGTGGTTCTGGAGAAGACTATTTTTGAAGGCTTTTTACCATATATGGCTTGGCGGTCATTTTGGTTATGTGACCTGTACCCCATGAGCAAATTTTGGGTTCCCCCATCCCATGGAGGCTCCATATGAAATTTGACTTCAATTGGCCCAACGGTTTCCGAGGAGATGCAGTTCGAAAATTTTCACATGTTTCGCCTCAGCGAGGCTATACTAAATGGAATGTAATATTTCGCAAGTTCATTGGTTAGATCTCATTGATATCTATCAGTATGCCAAAAATTGTTTAAATATTCCAAGCGGTTAAGTCACTATCACCAATTTTCACAAACGGGTTACGGACGGACAGACAGACAGACCATATATGGCTTGGCGGCCATTTTGGTCATGTAACCTGAACCCCATGAGCAAATTTTGGTTTCCCCCATCCCATAGAGGCTCCATATGAAATTTGACTTCAATCGGCCCAACGGTTTCCGAGGAGAAGCAGTTCGAAAATTTTCACATTTTTCGCCTCAGCGAGGCTATACTAAATGGAATGTAATATTTCGCAAGTTCATTGGTTAGATCTCATTGATATCTATCAGTATGCCAAAAATTGTTTAAATATTCCAAGCGGTTAAGTCACTATCACCAATTTTCACAAACGGGTTACGGACGGACAGACAGACAGACCATATATAGCTTGGCGGCCATTTTGGTCATGTGACCTGAACCCCATGAGCAAATGTTGGTTTCCCCCATCCCATAGAGGCTCCATATGAAATTTGACTTCAATCGGCCCAACGGTTTCCGAGGAGAAGCAGTTCGAAAATTTTCACATTTTTCGCCTCAGCGAGGCTATACTAAATGGAATGTAATATTTCGCAAGTTCATTGGTTAGATCTCATTGATATCTATCAGTATGCCAAAAATTGTTTAAATATTCCAAGCGGTTAAGTCACTATCACCAATTTTCACAAACGGGTTACGGACGGACAGACAGACAGACCATATATAGCTTGGCGGCCATTTTGGTCATGTGACCTGAACCCCATGAGCAAATGTTGGTTTCCCCCATCCCATAGAGGCTCCATATGAAATTTGACTTCAATCGGCCCAACGGTTTCCGAGGAGAAGCAGTTCGAAAATTTTCACATTTTTCGCCTCAGCGAGGCTATACTAAATGGAATGTAATATTTCGCAAGTTCATTGGTTAGATCTCATTGATATCTATCAGTATGCCAAAAATTGTTTAAATATTCCAAGCGGTTAAGTCACTATCACCAATTTTCACAAACGGGTTACGGACGGACAGACAGACAGACCATATAGGGCTTGGCGGCCATTTTGGTCATGTGACCTGGACCCCATGAGCAAATTTTGGTTTCCCCCATCCCATAGAGGCTCCATATGAAATTTGACTTCAATCGGCCCAACGGTTTCCGAGGAGAAGCGGTTCGAAAATATTCACATTTTTCGCCTCGGCGAGGCTATACTAAATGGAATGTAATATTTCGCAAGTTCATTGGCTAGATCTCATTGATATCTATCAGTATGCCAAAAATTGTTTAAATATTCCAAGCGGTTAAGTCACTGTCACCAATTTTCACAAACGGGTTACGGACGGACGGACAGACTGACAGAATGACAGACTGACAGAATGACAGAATGACACGGTGATTTTAGGGCACTTAGAAATCAACCGACTTTAGTCGTTTTTTTTTTTTTTTTGCGGGTCGTGCAATTAAGGACAAGATTAAACTGGTACCGATAATCGTTTTTTCACACCCACATAAATCGGTACATGATTAACTACTGTGTTAATTAAGGGTCAATAATAAACAAATATATTTATCTTTATTTTTTCGCAATGTACGAGTAAACCAAAATAGGTACGAATTGGCTTTGTAGGTACGAGTTGATCAAAGAAGGGTACGAGTTTGCCAAAATAGGCACGAGTTAACGTTTGGAGTACGCGTTTGGAGTACGCGTTGACCAAAAACAGGTACAAGTTGACTGATGGTACGACTTGACTGAGGTACGAATTGACCAGTTACCACAGGTCCCGTTTCCCTTCAGCTGAATGGAAGTTTAGCAATTCAAAGTTCAAGGTCATTTGCTCTCTTTTGTCCTGGATGGCTCAGATGCAGTATTTTTATCTACTTCTTAACTAAAACTGCTGGTCTGATTGAAATAAATATACATATGGAGCCTCTATGGGATGAGGAAATGAAAATGTATTCGTGGGGTCGGAGTCTTCTGACCAATTTACCATATATGGTAAAAAAAAAATACCTATGGAAATCTTCTTCTCAGGAACCATGTGGCTGATGGCCTTCAAACTTGGTAAACAGGATCGGGGACTTGGACCCTTCCAAATTTATTCAAATGATGACCTTTGGTTGACCTTTATTTTTCTATGTCAAGGTCAAATTTGGTCATCTATACATTTGTTTGTGAAAAAAGACAAAGCAGTGGACTTTCTGATTTTATGGTAGCCTGTGGCATCAGAGGTGACATTTGCAACCAGCTGAATGGAAGTTTAGCAATTCCAAAGGTTAAAAGTCCTGGTGTATGAACGTCTTTGGACGTATCACCAGTAACGATTCTGATTCTCACCGCCCTCCGCCCCCGCCAATCGGGGCTTGGGGAAATAGATTAGATTAGACTGCATAGTGCTTCTACCTAGAGCTGAAACTGACCACACATGAGTACTGCTAAACCGCTTATAAGATCTAAGCCTACCCAGGCAAAGTTGTGTTAGTCTGATAAGCCTTTGGTTTCATTCGGCGACAGGGCTTGGGATGTCATTTCATCTCAATGTCGGGTGAAAGTCCCACACAGTTGGAAGCAGTGTCTCAGAAATGACCTAACCAGTGTTGACGTTAAACCTCAATTCAAACAAACAAACAAACAAACAAACAATTTTGATCCTGAAACTTCGAGTCCCCAGGCGGTACATATTTGGCTATACTCATAATCTTGGCCAGAGACATTGAAACTAACCCCGGCCCAAGGCTTCGCTGCGGATTCTGCAAAAAATATTGCAAAGCTTCCGAGAAATGGATAGGGTGTGAGGACTATAACAAACGTTTTTATCCCTCATGTTTCGATTTGGATAACAGTCAATTGTTAGAAATTGAATCTGGAGCTGGATTTTGGTATTGCAAAGACTGAAAAGCTGACTGTGGTCTTTGCAGTGGTGCTGTCCTTAATGGCCACAAAGCAGTTCAATGTGATCAGTGTGAAATGTGGATACACACTGAATGTTCTTTCATTTCTGGTGCGGCGTGTGGCACTTTGGTAAACTCAAACTGCCAATGGATTTGTCCAAAACGTAGGGTGTGCAACTTTTCAGACTCCTTCTTCGACGAATATGCAGAACTAAGTAAGCCAAACAGATTTGAACCTCTGTCAAGGGATAAGAGAGATATATCTGCGACAGCTGACGAAAATACATGTAAGCCGAATTTTGAAAAAGATTTGAAACTTTGCAGTATAAACATCAGTGGAATAAGAGAAAAAATCTTGAACTTTTAGCTTTCCTCGATACGTTTCAACCACATATTGTGGCTATTCAGGAAACAAAAGATTGATAGTTCAATTACCACATCTGAGCTTTTCCCTGAAACTTGTCAGTACAGCGTCCATAGAAAATATAGGAACTCTCAATGCGGTGGGGTGATGTTGCTCATTCACAGAGACATCCCTCACATGCCTTTCATGGAACTGGAAAATGACACCGTATCGGTCTGGGTTAAGGTTTTTGCAAATAAAAATTCTCACTTCGTAGCAAGTTGGTATCGACCACAAAGTGGTACTGTCGAAAACCTTGTTGTTTAAAGATCAGCTTGATTGCATTAAATACATGTAATAACACAAGGGTAAAAAGTAACTCCCGGTTGTACATGTTCTAGGTGACCTCAACTTCAGAGACATTGTTTGGCTCGACAGGCTCGGCAAACAAGGCTCAATGCTGAGATAGTCTGAAGGACAAATATTAATTGGCATTTATGAACGATCTTGGCTTAGAACAAGTTGTTAACTTCCCCACTCGTGATAAGAACACATTAGATCTGATTCTTACAAACTTGCCAGGACAGTTTGAAGATATTCAGTCTCCAGATAAACTAAGTGATCGTGATATTTAAAAATTTGCATTCCACCAATAAAGAAACCTCGGAGGAAGGTGTACTCATATCGAAAAGGTGACTATGAAACTATGAGGAAGGATGCGCTCGGAAATGTAAAGGAAAACACTTTAATGGCCATTCAGATGCTCGGTCTGTCCAGGAGAACTTCGATTTGATAACTTCTTTCATCATCACTTGGCCGCCGAAAATCATATCCCCTCCAAAACTAGTAGGTCTGTATCTTCGATTCCCTGGATCACACCAGAGATAAAAAGAAATATTCGCAGAAGGAATAAGATTCATGCAAAGGCTAAAAGGACAGGAAGTAGTAACCTCCGGAGAAAATTTGAAAACTTGAGACGTGAAATCAAGACTGATATATAAAAAAAATCAGCATGATTTGTATGTGAATTACTTGGTGGATGATGTAATGGCAAATCCCAGAGACTTCTACATATATATCAATAGCCAGAAGAAAGACATGTAACGTATCCCGCCCCTAATGAAAGAGGGGGGAATGGGGTTGCTGAATTCAGACTCATAAACGGCAGAGGAACTAGTTGGTCAATTCAATGATGCGATTAATAAAACTGAGTTCATGGCGGTTCCACTGACTGGAAGATCGGCCCCATTCATGGATAATATTGTTGTGTAAGCTGCAGGAGTGATCAAGTTACTTCAAGACTTAAACCCCAGTAAAGCCTTAGGAACTGATGACCTGATGAGCTTCATCCTAGAGTCCTGAAGGAACTAGCAGATGAGTTAGGTCCATTTTTTGCACACCTGTGAGTTAGGTCCAGTTTTTGCACTCCTGTTTCAACATTCTCTTGATTCGGGTGAAATTTCCAAAGAATGGCTCCTGGCGAACATTTGTCCACTCTTCAGAAAAGGAGATAGGGCTGTTGCCCGTAATTATCTCCCTTTGTCGTTGACTTGTGTTCTGTATAAATTGCTTGAACATATAGTCTCCTCAAACATCATGGCCCACTTGGATAAATATAAATTTTTGTCAGACAGACAGCATGGATTTAGGAAAAGGCATAGTTGTGAAACTCAGCTGACTGGGCAAACATCTTGGGATACTAGAAAAATTAAGATGGGATTCTCTCAAGAAAAGGAGAGAAGACTGTAGGCTCATATTTTTATACAAAGGTCTAAATGGTGCCAACAGATGACCTTTTTCCCCAGCTAGGTACTGAAGAAATCACCATTCATTGGCGTTTCAGACCCTTACTGCATATTTATAAAGAATCGTTCCATTAGAGATTGGAATTCCCTTCCCGATTCGACTATTTCGTCAGCTGAAGGACAATTCACCGACAAGACAACTCACCGACACGGCTTTTTGAGACAATTCACCCACACAGTTGAAGACAATTCATCGACACATTTTTTGTTTGTTTGATTTGAGGTTTAACGTCCCAGTCAACACTGTAAAGGTCATTTTGGAGACGCTGCTTCCAATTTTGTGGGACTTTTACCCGACATGGAGATGAAATGACATCTCCAGCCCTGTCGCCCAATGAAACCAATAGGGTTTATTAGCATGGACGGTCCGCCTCCCACCGCAGTTCCTGGACAGGCTTAGATCTTCTAAGCGGTTTACCAGTACTAGTGTGCGGGTCGGATTCAGCTCTGCTCGGAAGCATCATGCAGCCCATATATTTCTTCAAGCCCCTATGGGCGGGGGCAACCGCCACATTTTGAAGACAATTCAGTGACACATTTGTATATTGCATGCATAGCCAAGATAATAGAAAGAAGACATTATTTTGAAAAGAAACTGTTGTACTATCACGCTTTTGATTAAAATAAGGAATGTAGGATAGCTTTTTTAAATGTTTGCATATTTATGACAAGAAATTATTACTGCTTATACAGAGACCGTTTTCAACTACATAGGATGACTGACGTCAATAAACTTTCACGTTTTATTTTAGGGGCGAGATTTAAGAGAAAATATAGATCTACAATAAAGAAACATTGTAAAATGACGGTTTATATCTCGCTTGAGTGTCGATTATTTGCCCTTGTTCCAGGCTCGAGCCTCATTTATCCCACAATTTCAATGATCGAGTTATGGATAGTGTAGTCCCATAAATTAAAACCCTAAAAGCTACAGGTTAGCCTCAGTGATACTGTAAAACAATTCACCGACAGAAAATTCAAAGTGATATCAAGTCAACGAGGTTACCAAATTCCTATACATAAGCGCGTATCCGTCAGCAGCTGCGTCTTAAATGATGCAGAACATAAGTCATGACTTGAACCTTCCCCCTTGTTAGCATAATAAGCGATTCTCAGACAGTTTACCATCAGGCAGAAAATGTCTGGTCATTAACAGGTATGGTCAAGCGAACACAATACACCACTTATCAAAATTACCTTCGATTACCAGTCATAATTTTGAGTTGCAGGTAGATTGTTTTTGAACAAATGTGTCGGTGAATTGTCTTCAAAAGGTGTCAGTGAATTGTCTTCGATTGTGTGGGTGAATTGTTAGAAGCCTCCGCGGTGCAGTGGTTACGCTACTCGCCTTGTAAACCAGGGGTCGCAGGCTTCTCCATACTTTCGGTTGAGTCTATAAACCGAGGTCCCGTCTCCGTATGACCTTAGCTGTTAGTGGGACGTAAAACTCAAACACTCACTCACTCACTCGGTGAATTGTCTCCAAAAACCGTGTCTCTGAATTGTCTCGATTCCGCAAAGTTTACCTCTTTGGTTAGTGCTAGGGACTTTCTTTCTTTCTACTGATACTGCGATGGGTCACATTTGACAATTACTCGCAGGTGTACATTACTTACAATCCAGATTTTGCAGGATGATAGCCTACACAGTAATCATGAACTTACGGTAGGGTTCTTTAGCCTGCACAGGGGTTGATTCTCCATGCACAGGGGGCCTCCAGTTAACGTCCCGATCCGAAGGACGGTGCATTTTATGACATTCATTTCTGCAAATGATGCCATTGGAGCGTGTTCGGACACCGGAATTTTATCGCCGCTGCCGGGGATCGAACAAGGGACCTCTACCATCAGAGGCAAGTGCAATAACCACTGAGCTATCACGCTTCCCATATCACATGTCCTGGTGTATGAGGTAACTGGACAAAATCCCCCCGGACATAACCTCACCCCCACGGACAAAAGCCCCCTTTTTGTAAAGCCGTACAAGATCCCCCTCGGACAGTTCCCCCTCGCTGTATGTCAGGTCGGACACCCCCCTCCCCCGGACATAATCCCTCCCAGACAAACTCACCTTTGCTCTAAATTAGTCTAGTTAATTATTCTTCAACTACCCACAATTTATGTTTTTTAGGGAAATATGAAAATATTGGAATCTTTTATCGAAATATGTCAATCTTTCGAAGCCTCCGTGGTGTCGTGGTTACGCTACTCGCCTTGTAAACCAGGGGTCGCAGGATCGATCCCGGGTTTCGTCATACTTTCGGATGAGTCTTTAAACCGAGGTCCCGTCTCCGTATGACCTTAGCTGTTGGTGCGACGTAAAACTCAAACACTCACCCATGTCAATTTTTTTCAGTAATAATTGAACAGGCATTTTTCGTAATGGTTGAGATTCTAAAATAGAAGTGAAGGCAATAATCAGGAATTAATATAGATCAGGAATCTAAGATCAGAAATCTCAGAGTGTGCCTGGAACTAGGGTAGGTTAACTGATCATGCCAGATATAATCCTAATTGGTTGAGAGGTCCAGAAAACCCCAAAGCACACATGTATAATTATAAAAAGTTAATACGAGTATGCCCTTTTCAGTGTTATCTTACAAATATTTTTTCTTTACCTTAATTATTGTCCTGGGATCAATTTTCTTTGATTAGCTGCTAATTGCAGAATTAATTTGTTGATAGGATAATGTATCACTTTTGAAAATTCTGATTGATAAGTGTAATGATTCTTTATAAACTTTATCATGTTAATTAAAGATGATGATCATAACTGAACAAACATTATTAAGTCAGTTCAATGAATTTAATATCTTGCCATGACTAAACAATTATGTTTGTTTCATTTATAATGGTCTTATTCATTGTTAGAATTTTTCATTGATGATTTCACTGTTCTATATTTTATCACCTGTTGTACTTGTGCAGAACTACCTGCTTGTTGCAATACTTTTTCCATGAGCACCAATATACGTAGCTATGATAGTATTGCACCAAATCTGATTTGGAATCTGCAGTTTTCAAAATGACACATTTTCAAAAATCAGTATTTGCGCATGTGGAGGTGTGTGGGAATTCATTGTCCGCTTTTATAAACTGCGGTGTGTGTGGGGGGATTATGTCCGGGGGTGGGGTGATAGCTCAATGGTTAGTGCACTTGCCTCTGATGCTAGAGGTACCGGGTTCGATCCCCGGCAGCTGCGATAAAATTTCGGTGTCCTAGCACGCTCCATTGGCATCATTTGCATGGATGAATGTCATAAAGTGCACCACCGTCCTGCGGATCGGGACGTAAACTGGAGGCCCCCTGTGCAGGGAGAGCCATGCCCTGTGCAGGTTTAAAACCCCTACCGTAATTACACAATTACTGGGTAGGCTTTCATCCTGCAAACCTGGTGTGTATGCAATGTACATCTGTGAGTAATGGTCAGATGTGATCGAGCGCAGTATAAGTAGAAAGGAAAGAAAGAAACAGTGACCGCTGCAACAGTGTTGACCCGGACAAGGGCATCAAGAGCAAATAACTCACAGTATCGTAGGTACCAGTCCTAAAGTGGTGCCCTGAAAAACTCTTTCTTCCCTACAACTACTCCTCAGTGGAATAGTCTTGCATCTTCTGCGGTGAATGCCAAGACTGCAGAGGAGTTCAAAGGCCGCCCAGTATTTTCTTCTTTTTTTTTTCTCCTATTACTGCTACTCGCTCACATCTTAGCATTACGAGCAGGATTTCCTGGGTGGTAACCAGTACATTTTTTAATTATTTTATTACTTTTTTTTTTTTTTTTTTTTAACAATAAGATTGATACTCAGAGGTATGCATTTTAGGATACCTCTGTGTTTGGATTGTAATAAATAGTTTTAAGGACTCATCCAGAGATGATTTTTTGTTCTAAATTCTAAATTTAGCCACCCACCCAAATGAGGTAGTGGCCAAATATGACCGACTCAGTATGAGAAGATAGATAGAAAGGGGGATTTTTGTCCAGGGGGTGGGGGGATTTGTCCACCCGAACAAATGTTGGGAGGGGTGTATTTGTCCGCCTTTACAAAAAGGGGATTTTTTCGTGGGGGGGGGGGGGATTATGTCCGAGGGATTTTACCCGTGATTCGGTGTATGAATGTCATTTGACGTGTATACAGTAACAATTCTGATTCTGATTTGGTGAACTGCGGTCAGTCTGAAAGTTATGTTTTATGTTATCCCCTAATGAGTTACATATACATATTCGAAAAAAAAAATCAATTAATCCGTTATAGCGTTAAAAAGGAAATCAACAGCTAGTGCGACATATTCTGCCCCCGCCCATTGGGGCGTGAAGAAATAGATGGGTTGCACAGTGCTTCCACGCAGAGCTGACACTG
Source organism: Lucinisca nassula (assembly GCA_963580285.1). Classification (NCBI taxonomy): domain Eukaryota; kingdom Metazoa; phylum Mollusca; class Bivalvia; order Lucinida; family Lucinidae; genus Lucinisca; species Lucinisca nassula. The sequence goes on along the minus strand of OY757022.1, from coordinate 79,049,950 downwards.
ACAGCACATGAGTAATGATAAACCGCTTAGAGCAAATCTTTTCGTGTCTTGTGGTGTCTTGGGGCTTTCAGACCGACCCACCCGGTGAACTGTCTTGTCTTGTCTTTCCAATCACGGACTTAGAGCGAATAGTCAAGCTTATGAATAAAAAAATAAAAAAAAAATAAGAAGAAGCAAAACGTAACGTGAAGTAACACATTTCTAAGAAAACGGCCGAAAATGAATGCCCCTCCGACTTTTGAGTCGTTCCTTTTATTCGAGGGAGAGAAGAAGTATAGCACCATTATTCATGCCAATTTTTTTTATTATCATGCAAAGAGTTTTTAGAAAAAAAAAAAAAAAAAAAAATCTTCAGTCAGCAATGTTTCTTCGATCGATCACAAGTTCGACAGTTTATTGTCGTTATATCTCTATCTATCTATTGATACTGCATCACCCTCATTACTGAGTATTATGCACATGGATGCATGTGTGAGAATTAAAAGTAACATAAAATATCCGCCCCTGCCCATCGGGCTTGAAGAAATAGTCAGTGATATTTGGGCTGCTTGCTTCCACGCGGAGCTGAAACCAACAGGTATAGACACATCCAAACACTATGAATCAGAATCAGAATTGTTACTGGTGACACGTCAAATGACATTCATACACCAGGACCTGTGATGTGGGAAGTTAGTCCGGCATTCTAGACAAGTCCATTACGGAAGGCTAGAATGCCGGGAATATAATATTTGGGTCCGGTATTCTAGACAAGTCCATTACGTAGAAATGTGTACTTATATCAAAAGGGTGACTATGAAACTATGAGGAAGGATGCCCTAAAATTTGCAAGAGAGAAATACTTTAATGGTCATTCAGACGCTCGGTCTGTCCAGGAGAACTTTGATTTGATAAAGTCTTTCATTCAAGCTTCGTCCGAAAATCATATCCCCTCCAAAACTAGCAGGTCTGTATCTTCAATTCCTTGGATCACACCAGAAATAAGAAGAAAAATTCGGAGGAGAAATAAGATTCATGCTAAGGCAAAAAAGTCGGGCAGTGGTAAACTCAGAGCAAAATTTGAAAACTTGAGACGAGAAATTAAAAATGACATAAAAAATCAGCATGATCAGTATGTAAATAACTTGGTAGGTGATGTAAAGGCGAATCCCAGAGACTTCTACAGATATATCAATAGCCAGAAGAAAGGTCAGAGGAAATGGTTGGTCAATTCAATGATGCATTTAATAAAACTGAGTTCAACGAGGTTCCATTGACTGGAAGATCGGCCCCTTTCATGGAAAATATTGTTGTATCCTCTGCGGGAGTGATCAAATTACTTAAAGGCTTGAACCCTTCTAAAGTTTTAGGGCCTGATGAGCTTCATCCTAGAGTCCTGAAGGAACTAGCAAACGAGTTAGGTCCAGTTTTTGCTCATCTTTTCCAACAATCTCTCGATACGGGTGAAATTCCCAAAGAATGGCTCCTAGCGAACATCTGTCCACTTTTCAAAAAAGGGGACAGGGCTCTTGCTCGTAATTATCGCCCGGTGTCACTGACATGTGTTCTATGTAAATTGCTTGAACACATAGTCTGCTCAAACATCATGGCCCACTTGGATGAACATAAACTTTTGTCAGACAGACAACATGCATTTAGGAAAAGGCATAGTTGCGAAACTCATTGGCTACACAATCCTCAGCACCTTCAGCCGCCAAAATAATAGAATCGGGAAGGGCATTCCAATCTCTAATGGTTCGGGGGAAAAACGATTCTTTATAAATATCCGTTCTTGCAGTAAGGGTCTGAAACGTCATTGAATGGTGTTTTCTACAGTGCCTAGCCGGGGGAACAACGTCATCTGTTGGAATGCTGGCAGTACCCTTTAGACCTTTGTATAAGAGTATGAGCCTACTGTCTCTTCTCCTTTTCTTGAGAGACTCCCATCTTAATTTTCCTAGAATTCCAGTCATGCTCCCAGTTTCAAAGCAATAATTTCCAGTTACAAATCTAGCAGCTCTATTCTGAACTTTTTCAATTTCTTCATTAAGGACCACTCCGCTTGGATCCCAGATGCAACTACCATATTCCAAGATTGGGCGAACAAGTCCCCTGTATGCAGTCTCTTTCACATCCTGAGGACACTGATGAAGATTTCGCCTCAGGAAACCAAGTGTTCTATTCGCCTTCGTACACATATTGCTAATGTGTGTATTCCATCTCAAATCGTGAGTGATTGTCACACCAAGGTATTTAATGGAATTCACATTTTCGAGGACCGTTCCCTCTAAGGTGTAAGAAGCCTCAACTTTATTAGATCTCTTCCTTGTTATCTGCATAATATTGCATTTAACTGGTTGAAATCTTATGCCCCATTTTCTGGCCCAACATCCTAATCTATCTATGTCAGCCTGAAGTTTCAGTGAGTCATCTGTATCTCTAATTTCCCGGTAACAAACAGTCATCTGCGAACAGTCTTATTTCTGAGTCAATGTCAGTGGAAATATCATTGATGTACAGGGAGAACAATAGAGGACCGAGAACAGTCGCTTGTGGGACTCCAGACAAAACTGGCGCCCATACTGAAGATTCACCATTAACAACAACACGCTGTTTTCTGTAGCAAAGGAAGGAATCTATCCATTTAAGAGTCTTCCCACCGATTCCATAACCAAATAATTTGGATTTAAGTAGTTCATGAGGAGGGGTGTCAAAAGCCTTCTCAAAGTCCAGAATAAATGTGTCCACCTGCCCCCCTTTGTCCAGGATTTTTGCCCAATCATTAATAACCGTGCTCAACTGAGTTTCGCAACTATGCCTTTTCCTAAATGCATGTTGTCTGTCTGACAAAAGTTTATGTTCATCCAAGTGGGCCATGATGTTTGAGCTGACTATGTGTTCAAGTAATTTACATAGAACACAGGTCAGTGACACCGGGCGATAATTACGAGCAAGAGCCCTGTCCCCTTTTTTGAAAAGTGGACAGATGTTCGCTAGGAGCCACTCTTTGGGAATTTCACCCGTATCGAGAGATTGTTGGAAAAGATGAGCAAAAACTGGACCTAACTCGTTTGCTAGTTCCTTCAGGACTCTAGGATGAAGCTCATCAGGCCCTAAAACTTTAGAAGGGTTCAAGCCTTCAAGTAACTTGATCACTCCCGCAGAGGATACAACAATATTTTCCATGAAAGGGGCCGATCTTCCAGTCAATGGAACCTCGTTGAACTCAGTTTTATTAAATGCATCATTGAATTGACCAACCAATTCCTCTGCCCTTTCAGAGTCCGATTCAGCGACCCCGTTCCCTCCTCTTTTATTAAGGGGTGGGATACCTTGCCTATCTTTCTTCTGGCTATTGATATATCTGTAGAAGTCTCTGGGATTCGCCTTTACATCACCTACCAAGTTATTTACATACTGATCATGCTGATTTTTTATGTCATTTTTAATTTCTCGTCTCAAGTTTTCAAATTTTGCTCTGAGTTTACCACTTCCCGACTTTTTTGCCTTAGCATGAATCTTATTTCTTATTCCGAATTTTTCTTCTTATTTCTGGTGTGATCCAAGGAATTGAAGATACAGACCTCCTAGTTTTGGAGGGGATATGATTTTCGGACGAAGCTTGAATGAAAGACTTTATCAAATCAAAGTTCTCCTGGACAGACCGAGCGTCTGAATGACCATTAAAGTATTTCTCTCTTGCAAATTTTAGGGCATCCTTCCTCATAGTTTCATAGTCACCCTTTTGATATAAGTACACCTTTCTACGAGGTTTCTTTATAGGTGGTATGAAGATTTTCAAAAATCCAGAGACAATATCATGATCACTTAGTTTGTCCGGGGATTGAATATCCCCAAACTGTCCTGGCAAAGTTGTAAGAATCAAATCCAAAGTGTTTCTATCTCGAGTAGGGAAGTCAACAACCTGTTCCAAGCCATGATCATTCATGATGTCGACCAACACCTGTCCCTCTGACGGACTCAGCATCGTGCCTTGTTTGCTGAGCCTATCTGGCCAAACAATCTCTCTGAAGTTGAAGTCACCTAAGACATGTACTGCAGGAAGTTTTTTACCCTTATTCTGAAACTTAATGCGATCAAGCTGATCTTTAAATAACTTGAAGTTTTCGACAGTGTCGTTAGGTGGTCGATACCAACTTGCAATAAAGTGGGAAGTTTTGTTTGCAAAAACCTTAACCCAAACAGATTCTGAATCGTTTTCCAGTTCCATGAATGGCATATGAGGGATATCTCTGTGAACACTCAACGTCATCACTCAATAATACTATTTGCCGGGACTTACCGGTGGTGGGCAAAAAACATCTTTGGCCGTTTGTCGCCATTGTAAATGCGATGTTATTTTCTGTAAACTTGTATTTTGTTTGGAATCGAAACAACAAAATTCGCCTTTAAACTTTTAAAATAGACATGTCTTAGCTAGTAATTATTGGTTTCTAGAATATTTGAGGATGTTTTGATAATAATTACCTGCTAAACTTAGGCAGGTAACGAGGTGGGATGGTCTTAATTATTTGTAATAAAAATGCGCAAAACGAATGACTAAAAATGCGGAAGGTGCAGGAATGAAGTCTATAACATATTTATCTACTCATTTAAAGTGTAATTCGATCGATTTTATGTAACAGTCAACTAAAATATGCCCGTAATATTAAACCTATTTACAATGTGTTTGTATGGAACCAGCGGCTTTTTGCCAACCACGAAATGTCGTTATCAAAAGGAAAAGTAGTTTTGCGCATGCGCAGTGACAAGTAAACAAGGTCACTTGTCAAAACATTGGATCCGTCTATACGAGTACTAGTAAACCGCTTAGAGGAATTAACCCTGCCCAGGCAAAGCTGTGCATCCATGCTTATAAATCTGTTGGTCTATCTATCTATCTATCTTCTGATACTGCGTCGGTCACATTTGACCATTACTGCAGGTGTATATTACATACACTCCAGGTTTGTCTTATTGGGCGGCAGGATTTAATCTCGATGTCGGGTAAACGTCCCACAAAATTGGAAGCAACGTCTCCAAAATGACCTTTCCAGTGTTGACAGGGACATTAAAGCTCAAACAAACAATTACAAAGAAATATAGTGAAGGCTTAAGAAATAGTGGTGAGGAATGACATACCAGCCACCAAATTACACCAGCGTCGAACAGAACACAATCACAGCACTTCCTGAAATTTTGGCAGATATTATTACAAATATACCTTATTCCCTTGCACCGTTAGTCACTGGAATCGGCCCCCACCCATCAGGGCTTGAAGAAATAGATGGGCTGCATGATGCTTCCACGCAGAGTTGAAACCAACCTGCACATGACTACTTGTAAACCGCCGGGACCCTGCCCATAGGGCTAGAAGAAATATATGGGCTGCATGATGCCTCCATGCAGAGCTGAATCCAGCCAGCACACTAGTACTGGTAAAGTGCTTAGAGGATCTAAGCCTGTCCAGGAACCGCTGTGCGAGGTGGACCGTCCATGCTTATAAACCCTATTGGTTTCATTGGGCGACAGGGCTTGAGATGTCATTTCATCTCAATGCTGGGTAAAAGTCCCACAAAATTGGAAGCAACCGTAAAGTCTCCAAAATGACCTTTACAGTGTTGATGGGAAGGTTAAACCCTAAATCAAACAAACAAAACTTGTAAACCACTTCGAGGGCTCTAAGCCTGCCCAGGAAAAGCGATGCAAGCCGGCCCGTCCATGCCAATAAACCCTATTGGTTTCATTGGGTGGCAGGGCTTGAGATGTCATTTCATCTCAAGGTCAGGTAAAAGTCCCACAAAATTGGAAGCAACATCTCCTAAATGACCTTTACAGTGTTGTCGGGGATGTTAAACCTCAAATCAAGCAAACAAAGTCATTGGAATTCTCAATCAGCCAATGTGGCTGATGCTCCCAGTTTGTTACCCTTCAAACGGGAGCTTCCCTCTTTATCAGTATAAACTATCAGGGTCTGTCGTGTAAGTAGCTCTAATGAGGTCTTCAAGCTATGTTGGGGGGAACTTAAGAGTGCCCTGGTGCCGCCACTGGCAGCCAGATTGGCTGAGGACTGAAGAGTGAAAGTGCATTGACCAAATCTATTATTTTCTGGCTTTATATCACCTGTGTTTCTGTCTGTCCTATCATGCTCTCTCTTTCTGATGCACCAAAGCCCCTGCACTATAGAAGTCAAGTGTGACAGCGGTGTTTATGATGTAAATGTAGGTGTAGAAAAAAAGATTATAGTGACTAATACAATGAGGCAAATACCAAAATATATTCTGTAAAACTATTAGCTTTCCTATATAGGGGTCTACCTAAACACTGCAAAGTATGCAAAGATGCGCGAAGACACTGAAAGACACACAAAAGATGGGCAAAGACACATGTATAGAACACAAAAGGCAGACAAAGACATTTAAATTGAAAAAGACACATAAAATTTTTTCCGAAGACCCCATCATCCACCCCCAAAAATAGAGAAGAAAGTTATACATAGTCATAGAAGACGAGCATGGATCTTAACCCTTTTTGTACTAAATGGAATCTTCCTCCTTATATATGGCAGGAGTCCATTTCAAAATTTAGGGGTGTCAGGTTGTGTTTTCTTCAAAATTTATTTGAAAAAATGGCTGAACTTTTAGCAAACAGTGTAGGCCCTGATCAGACGCCACATTCTGTGGCGTCTGATCTGGGTCTGCAGTGTTTGCCGGGGTACCCTTTTTGGGTTTTCTGGTACTAAATGGGTTAAAAGACAAAAATGCGCAAAGACTGAGATATAAAGAGATTTGCAAAGACTCAAATAATAATCCAAGATACACAATGATGCACAAAGTCAAAAAGATGTATAGCTAGTCATAGAATAGATATATAGGAAAAATAAAAAAAAAAAAATAAATAAATATTTGAAAGTCACGCAAAGACAAGACAACTCACTGAAACGGTTATTGAAGACAATTCACCCACACTTTTTAAAGACAATTCAATGACACATTTATATATTGCATTCATAGCCCGAATGATAAAAAGAAAACATTATTGTGAAAATAACCTGTTGTACTATCATGTTTTTGATTAAAATAAGGAAAGTGAAAATATAGATCTAAAATAAAGAAACTTAGTATTAAAAATGATGGCTTATATCTCGACTGAGTGTCGAATATATGCCCCTTGTTCAACGCTTGAGCCTCATTTATCCTACAATTTCAATGATCAAGTCATGACTATGGTAGTCCCATAAATAAATATCCTAAAAGCTGCAGGTTAGCCTCAGTGACACTTTGAAACAGTTCACGGACAGACAAACCTAAGTGACATCAAGCCGTCCCCGCCCACCGGGGCTTGAAGAAATAGATGGGCTGCATGATGCTTCCACACAGAGCTGAAACTGACCCGCACACGAGTACTGGTAAAGCGCTTAGAGGCTCTAAGCCTGCCTAGGCAAAGTTTTGCGAGTCGGACCGTCCATGCTTATAAACCCTATTTGTTTCGTTGGCTGGCAGGGCTTGAGATGTCATTTCATCTCAATGTCAGTTAAAAGTCCCATAAAATTGGAAGCAACGTCTCCAAAATGACCTTTACTGTGTTGACGGGGATGATAAACCTCAAATCAAACAAAGTGACATAAAGTCAGTGAGACATCCCTATTCCTATTCCAGTTTTATGGTGAGCAGGCATCCCTCAGCAGCTGCATCCTAAATGATGGAGAACATAAGTCATGACTTGGAACTTTCCCCCTTCTAAGGATAATAAGCGATTCTCAGACGGCTCACCAACATGCAGATTTTTTCTATTTATAGACCTATGATAAATTTCTTTTCATGTTTCTGTATTTGAAACTGTTGTCAATGTTGTGATAGTGAAAATACTATTGCCATTAATATGACTTTTGTCACTTTACTAAAACAATAGCACCGTTCATGACAATAACACACCCATGCAATATAGTACATTTTTTCACACCACCAAAATGGCTCCATTCAAATGAAAATCTGTGATATTTTTTCTTATTTCTGATCCCAAACATAGGTTGTGCGTACTCATTAGAACAGCCTCATTGAGGCAGTTCTAATGATCACCCACAACCTATGTCTTTGAGCAGAAATAAGAAAAATAATGTACATGAATACCCCCGTAAATCCCACTTTTCTCTATATAAAGTGGGGTTAAGGGGTTATTCACTTCACGGACTTGTTCACGTGATGGCTAAGGTCACTTTTGCAATGCATGGATAGTTTGATGTGTTGATTTGTGGGGTGCGAGACAAAAAAGTATTTATCATCTGCAAACCACGACATGTACCTACAGTAAAGTGTTGTCCATTTTTATGCCCCCAGAATCAAAGATTCGGGGGGCATATAGTTTTTGGTATGTCTGTCTGCAAAAACCTTAACATTAGGCATAACTTTTGAATGGTAAGTGATAGGGCTTTCATATTTCACATGTGCATTCCTTGTCAATAGACCTTTAAAGAGGTACTATAATTTTTTACCTCTTGACCTTGACATTTAACCTACTTTTGACCTCTTTTTTAAAAACTTTAACATTGGCCATAACTTTCGATTGGTAAGTGGTAGGGCTTTCATATTTGCATGTGCATTCCTTTCTAGTGATACCATCATTTTTGACCTTGTACCTTGACGTTTGACCTACTGTTCAAAAACTTTTACATTGGCCATAACTTTTGATTGGTAAGTGATAGGGCTTTCATATTTCACATGTGCATTCTTTTCCACAAGACCTTTCTAGTGGTACCATAATTGTTGACCTCGTGACCTTGACATTTGACCTACTTTTTAAAACTTTTACATTGGCCATAACTTTCGATTGGTACATGTAAGTGATAGGGCTTTCATATTTCACTTGTGCATTCTGTGTCACAAGACCTTTCCATCGATCCCATAATTTTTGACATTGTAACCTTGACCTACTTTTTTAAGACTCATTGGCCATACCTTTCAATTGCTTAGTGATACTGCTTTCATAATTAGCATGCCCTGTCCGGGGGCATCAGTGTTTCACAAACACATCTTGTTATCTTTCAGAATCCAGATAGAAAAAGACACTAAGGTCCCAAATGCCTGCATATTCACTGTCAATAAAGAAGATCACACACTTGGAAATATGATCTGCACGTAAGTACTGAACACATTGCCTCAACAAGATGATAATCAGACAGATTCTAACAAATACCCACAACATGCTAGGCTATCCAGGTGCTTCTGTGAAGTAACTATACAGTTGTTTCATAGCATCTTGCAGTTGACCTATACTACAAGCTGCCATGAAATAATAAGTTGCTAAATCTTCTTGTTTGTCACGGAAAAAACCCTCGCTTTCCACGCCATTGTTGTTGACTGTGACTTTATGTGCTGGGTTCCTGCTTTTCTTATTACAGCACCTACATGTAAAAACAGTACATGCCCTAAAAGTCCTAAAAAATCGGACTTGCTGTAATTCTCCTAATATATTAACGAATTTGTTTCGAGATCCACTGTAAGGAGTTCAAAAAAGTGCAGAGTGAATGGCAAACTGTGTAGACCCGGATCAGAATCCTCCTTCACTGTTTGTTTAGGCCTATCTGTCTCAATACTTAGGATCATAACAGTAGATAAAAAACAGTCATGCCAAGCAGCAAATAGAACAACTGGCCGAAAATAGTCAAATATATATCTTAACAATTCATACAATCAATCATTACTGGATTTTTTGGTTAACATGTAGGTACAGGGGCCCCCACCCATAGGGGCTTGAAGAAATATATGGGCTGCATGATGCTTCCATGCAGAGCTGAATCCGGCCCGCACACTAGTACTGCTAAACCACTTAGAGGATCTAAGCCTGTCCAGGAACCGGGGTGCGAGGCGGACCATTCATGCTATTAAACCCTATTGGTTTCATTGGGCGACAGGGCTTGAGATGTTATTTCATCTCAGTGTCGGGTAAAAGTCCCACAAAATTGGCAGCAACGTCTCCAAAATGACATTTACAGTGTTGACGGGGACTTTAAACCTCAAACCAACCAACCAACCAACCACATAAGTGGCCGCCTTCCAGGTAGCTGGCTTGCTGCATGCATAGCAGATTTCACACCAGAATTCCAGGTGTGTCTATCATGAGGGTCGATAGCCAAGAGCTTCCACTCTCTGCAATCCCTCTCTGTCAGTAGCCTCCATGCCATCCTGGGCCTCCCAGGCCCACGATTTTAATGAGCCTGTATGTCACAGACTGTCTTGACTGCACCATTAATATAAGAGATTGGGTAATAAAAAGAACTACTACTGATTATCCTCATAGCAACAGAAAAGGTGGGTACTTTGGCAAACAGTGCAGGCACAGATCAGATGCCGCAGAATGCGGCGTTTGATAAGGGCCTGCACTATTTGGTGACAGAATTTTCCGTAAAACATAGAATAAAAAGAAAAAATAAGTCTGACTCCCTTTATACAATGTAGGAAAAATCCACTTGTCCAACATATAGCAATGGAAGAGTCCAACCGTATACAATGGGTTAAGGGCCTACTTGATAGCCCCAAAATACGCAGACTGTCAGTGAAAAACACTATTCATTCATCAGGAGCATGTGCTGCTTATCTGGAGCTGCTATTTGTTTGTTTGATTTGAGGTTTAACGTCCCCATCAACACTATATACATGTAGGTCATTTTTGAGACGTTGCTTCCAATTTTGTGGGACTTTTACCCGACAATGAGATGAAATGACTTCTCAAGCCCTGTCGCCTAATGAAACCAATAGGGTTTAAAAGCATGGAAGGTCCGACTCGCACCGCTTTGCCTGGGCAAGCTTAGATCATGTAAGTGGTTTACCAGTTAACTTGTGTGCAGTTGGTTTCAGCTCTGTGTGGAAGCGTCATGTATCCCATATATTCCTCAAGCCCCCATGGGTGTGGGCCGCTGGAGCTGCCATAAAAATCCTAAAAATTTGGACACTTTGAAGACTTGCTGTAATTCTTCTGAAATGTTGACATATATTTGTTTCATGGCCAGGCAAGGAGTCCAAGAAGTGTAGACAGAACAGCAACAGTGTAGACCATGATCAGACTGCTCCTTGAGGAGCAGTCTGATCAGGTTCTGCATTTTCTTCTCAGGCCCGTGTGTCCCAATACTAAGGATCATTGTGGCATGTATAGAAGAGCTCTTGGGGACGGGTGGCGGTCATACAGTACAGGGCACAGGCCATAGATTGATCAGACAGCACAGGTGTGCAGACTGATCCACTGGACTGTTGCGAGTCACCACTGTTCATCGGGTGACAATGTCTGCAGACACTTTCATTTGATTCAACACATCTTTTTTGATGTTTCAGGCAATTACGAAAGGATCCCCAGGTGTTGTTCACAGGCTATAAAAATCCCCACCCTCTGGAACACAAAATAGTACTGAGAATTCAGACTACAGCTGACTACAGTCCACAGGAAGCCTTCACTAATGCTATTACAGATCTCATCTCAGAAGTTTCATTGTTAGAAGAAAGGTTCAGGGTAAGATAAACATCCATGTTTTGTTGCTATTGGGAGAGATAAAGGGGTATATAAAGGACTACATTGTATTACTCTCCAACTTCGATGGCTCGAACACCTTTCGGACAGCGAAAATCTGTTCGAGATGGGGGCAGTTCGAGCCACTGAGGGTAACTGCCAGGAGGCATAAAGGGATTAATTTTTGGACATCTTTTCGGTGTTCTATAATAAAATGAATGTTGTGTGTACTCATTAGAATTGCCTCATTGAGGCTATTCTAATGAGTACACACAGGATACATGTTCAAGTTTAAAGACGAAAATCTCCTTACTTATCTCACACTACTTCTTATGTGAAGGAATTCCCTTGGGACTCAAAAACGGATTCGGCTCATCCATGGTAAACGAGCCATCGGTGTTCGAGCCATCGAAGTTCCACTGTATAATGAAACTTTAGGGACAGTTTGTGCTACATGCTCAGATTTATTGTGTGTGTGTGTGTGTGTGTGAATTCGGGTTTAACGTCGCTTTCAACAATTTTTCAGTCATATCACGACGGTGTCTGGTTGCGACAGGGAGCTCAATGCTTACGTTTATAGTGCTGCCTCACTGAAGTATCATGTCCCAGACACATTACATGATACCACACCCAGTCACATTATCCTGACACTGGATCGACCAGTCCTAGCTCTACCCCGTAAATCTGAGTGCCAAGCGAAGAGCAGCTAGTACCATTTTTAACGACTTTGGTATGTCGCGGCCCGGGATCGAACCCGAGACCTCCCGTTCCTCAGATTTATTGTCTTCTGTTGTGTGTTCTTGATAGAATTGCCTTCATTGGGTGATTTTAATAAGTACAGATACAGATACCTGCAATACATGTGTCTGTTTTCATGGAGTGGTAAAAATGCCACAGTCTTACTGCCAGAGTCTCGGCCTGGATAGAGAAAAGCATGGTTAGGTTAACTGACTAGCTGGACATGACCTCAATACAGACTGTTGGTATGTCCATTTAACTCCAGACCAAACAGATAACTGTTTCCCTGAAAAAGAAACAAATGATAAGAATAAAGTAAAGATCTTAGCATTTTTTTTTTTGATTTTACGGCCCTTTCAAGATTATTTCACTCATATCGAGCCGATCGTTAATCAGAGGTGGGCGAAAACCGGAGTACCCGGAGAAAAACCACCTGACCTTCCGTTGCAGAACTTGGCGTCTCACATGTGACCCGAGCGAGGCTGGAACCACAGCGGTGAGAGACCTAATGATCAAGAGTCAGCACTCTTAACCACTAGGTCACGGAGGCCCGTATAAAGATCTAAGCATAGGTGAATGTATAGGCTGATTTGAGTCTTTGCCTGTTACACAGCTCTTATTGTAGGTTTAATTGTACCCAGCTTATTTTATTCAGGCCCAGTACAAGTTCAGAGTAAATACCCACTTGTCAGAATGGAATTTCACTTGCCTACAAAATGGACGAAGTTGGTTTAATTTAAAAATTTAAAAAAATTATGTTATGGTGAACAAGAATAACAAATAGACAAGAGCCACTTTTTATGCCCCTCCATTTGAAGAATGGTGGAAAGTGCATATAGTGTTGCCCCTGTCCGTCCGTCCGAAACTTAAACGCGGTCAATAACTTCCTTACATGTATTTCTCTATAGATTTTAAAATTACTCGGCAGAAATGTTAACCGTCTTGAGACGACGTGTCAGCAAAACCCAGGTCCGTACCTCCAAGGTCAAGGTCATACTTAGACGTCAAAGGCCAAAAAAAGGGTCCGAAACTTAAACACAGTCAATAACTTCCTGATTTCTGGATGGATTTTGAAATTACTTGGTAGAAATGTTAACCATCATGAGACGATGTGTCACGTGCAAAACCCAGGTCCGTACCTCCAAGGTCAAGGCCATACTTTGAGGTCAAAGGTCCAAAAAAGGGTCAAAAACTGAAACGCAATCGATAACTTACTTATTTCTGGATGGATTTTGAAATTACTTTGAAGAAATGTTAACCATCATGAGACGATGTGTCACGTGTAAACCCAGATCCGTACCTCCAAGATCAAGGTCATACTTAGAGGTCGAAGGAAAAAAAAATGGTCCGAAATTTAAACTTTCTATGGATGAATATGAACATAGACATACAGTCGAACTTCAATGGCTCGAACACCTTTGGGACCTCGAAAATCTGTTCGTGACAGGGATAGTTCGAGCCACTGAGGTTACTGTCAGGAAGCATAACAAGATACTTTTAGACATCTTTTCGGTGTTCTATAATGAAAATGAATGCTGTGTGTACTAATTAGAATCGCCTCATTGAGGCGATTCTTATGAGTACACACAGCATACATTTGCAAGATAAAAGACTTAAATCTCCTTAATTATCCCCCACTAGTTCTTATGTAGAGGATTTCGCTAGGGGCTCAAGAATTGGTTCGACACATCCATGGTAAACAAGCCATCGGTGTTCGAGCAATCGAAGTTCTACTGTATTTTCAGGCGGGGGCATCCATGTCCTATGGACGCATTTCTGGTTTCAACTTTTCCTTGCTATAAGAATCCCTTCCCAAGTTTGGATATTCTTATAGCAGAGAAGGAGCAAATTCTTTGCATGAGTCTAACCCAACTCCACAATTACCCACAGAAGCAGAGAAACCATAGAGTGCGTTGCATGGAGGTTCAGCACAGAGCTGAAACCAACCAAACATGAGTACTGGTAAAGGGCTTAGAAGGTCTAAGCCTGCTCAGTCAAACTGGTGTAGGCCGGACCCTCCGTACATATAAACCCTAGCAGTTTCTTTGGGTGGTAGGGCTTGAGGTGTCATTCAGGGGTGAGAAAGTTCAGGATTAATCCTGATTTCAGGATTGAGAGCTTTGGCATGCTGCATATAAATTGTCATTTATTATTGTCCATTTGAAATTTTGACATGTCTTAATTAAATGGTTAGCTACAACTAAGCATGAAGCAACTAATCTCCATTCATATTGGAAGGGTAAACCCATTTATTTTTTATTTCAAGATAACAAAAGGGTCACTTTAGGATTCTAATAGCTGATTTTCAGGATTGAGATTTTTGGACTGTTCTCACCCCTGGTCATTACATTTCAGTGTCGGATAAAAGTCCCACAAAATTGGAAATGACCTAAATAGTGTTGATGGGATCTAAAACCTCAAAATGAGCAAAAGTGAAGCGAATTTCACAGGAAGGTTCCTTGGGTGACACTCTGTCGAATCAAAAATATATAAGCATGCAGCTCAAAATAATCTACATGTACATGTATTATCGTTTAGAAGACTAAACTTGTCTGAAAACATTTTCTATACTTGTCTTTTGCAAATCTTGTCTAAAAGCATTTTCTAGATTTATTCAAGTACAAGTAAACAAATTTCTTTCGCTTGTCCAGAGTGACATAGGGCAGAATACTTGAAAATTCCTATATTTAGACCACCTTTGGGACTGTTCAAAAGTGGTCTTAAGACCACCTTTGAACAGTCCCAAAGGTGGTCACTTATTGGGAGAAACTTGGTGTAGAAAACACAAAGAAAAGAAAACACAAAGAAAGAATGACTTAAACCTTATAAATAAGCTTTCAAATATAAAGAAAGAATACATGTAACTTAAACAAAGAAAGAAAACATGTAACTTTAACCTTATAAATAAGCTTTCAAATATAAAGAAAGAATACATGTAACATAAACAAAAAAAGAATACATGTAACTTAAACAAAGAAAGAATACATGTAACTTAAACCCTTATAAATAAGCTTTCAAATATAAAGAAAGAATACATGTAACTTAAACAAAGAAAGAAAACATGTAACTTAAACCTTATAAATAAGCAGATTCCATTGATTCCATTGTGGAATTTTGAAAATATCTGAGGGTCACTGATGAGGCCTAATTGGCCAAAACTAGCTAGTCTGGCCCAGAAAACATGTACACTCCATATTTTTCAGTTATGTGGTGTATTCCTTGCTTCCAAAGGATAACCCCTTTATAGAACATATTTAACTTTACTACAGCTGGTGTGTGGGAATGTGTGGTGGCGGTAAAATGTCTCCCTGCCCTACATCATAGTGTAGATTATATTTTCTTGTCCTTTGGGATCATTTATTCCATTGTGGAATTTTGAAAATATCTGAGGGTCACTGATGAGGCCTAATTGGCCGAAACTAGCTAGTCTGGCCCAGAAAACATGTTTTTCAGTTTTGTGGTGTATTCCTTGCTTCCAAAGGATAACCCTTTTATAGAACATATTAGTCTCAATTTTAGGTGGTCTTAAAAGCAGAATGTTACTGTAGTTAGTATTTCCACAGCCTTGCTTTATTTTCCAGGAAGCTGTGAGAGAAAGACAGGAAGGAGACATATGAAGAGTAGACTCTTAGAAGGACTTGTTTCTAGTGTTTGGCCATGTTCAGACTTTGAGTTCTATCAGAGGATGATCGATTCAACATCAATCAAGGAAACTGCTTGAATTATTTATAGTGCTGTTCATTAATATGTTGGTTCTAAATAATTTAAATAATCTTAAAAGGGCCATTAAACCAAAACCGAAAAAAAAATTCAACAGTAAAAAATAGATCATATAGAAATACATGCATGACCATAATGGCCATTTTTCTATATAATCTGCACATTTTAAATTAAATTAGCTGTGACAGGCTGTAACAGCTAATTTAAGGCGATGAGGCAATTCTAATGAGTACACACAACATACATTTATATTACAGAACAATGAAAAGATCTCCCAAAACTATCACCATGTGCTTTCTGGTGTGACATTAATAGTAGTAAGCCTCAGTGGATCAAACTAACCTTGTCTCGAACAGATTTCTATGGTTTTGTTTGTTTGATTTGTGGTTCAACGTCCCCGTCAACACTATAGGTCATTTTGGAGACATTGCTTCCAATTTTGTTGGAGTTTTACCCGCCATTGAGATGAAATGACATCTCAAGCCCTGTCGCCCAATGAAACCTATAGGGTTTATAAGCGTATGGACAGTCTGATTCGCACCGCTTTGCTTGGGCAGGCTTAGATCTTTTAAGCGGTTTGCCAGTACTCGTATGCAGTCAGATTCAGCTCTGCATGGCAGCATTGTGCAGCCCATCTATTTCTTCAAGCCCAGATGGGCGGGGGACGAGGTTTCTATGGTCCCAAAGGGGTTGGACCCATCAAAGTTCGACTGTATATCGCAGGAGACCGGGTGTTAGGTTATGTATTATTTTTTAGAGAAATTTATGTTAAAAATGGGTGATATTTTTTGCCAAAAGCAGAGTCCCAGATCAGGTGCTGCATCTGATCTGGGCTTTCACTGTTTGCAACAGTGTGTTTCATTTTGGAATTTCCCAAATAGATTGGGTTTAATTTAGACCAGTCTTTCTCCATTCATATCATGCACTTTTGCTGGGCAAAAGGGATTCATGCTTTCATTCATTGTTTCCATTGTTCTTGTCTATCAGTAAATCATGAAAGAAAATATGTTGAAAATAAAAGAAGAAAAAATTGTTTTAGCTTTGCTGTTATAGCCCCCAGTTACTGTGGCTTCAATAAAATTTCCATTGCTTTATAATATAACTCAAATATTATGAATCGGTCATTCTCTCCCTTCTGCTGATTCAAGAAGGACAGTTGTCAGTTTCTGGCGAAAGAATGTGCACTGTATTGGGTAACCACTTACTTATAAGCCTGCCCATGAGAAGTGTGGATAGGTAAACTGACCAGCTCAAAAATGACCTAAAATAGAGTTGACTGGGTCATTAAACTCCGAATACAAACAATCATATGTAGTGAAGCTGGCGTCTGTGACTCAGTCATATGAGTATCTGACTGGTGATCAGGAGGTCACTGTTCCGATCCCTGCCAGATTCTCATCTTTCACAGAGATGGGTCAGGTAATTTTATTCTACGGTCATTTCAAAAAGGGCAGTTGTCAGTTTCTGGCAAAAGAATGTTCACTGTATTGGTTTACACTGCCCAGGATAATTGTGATTGACATACGCTAAAAAGTGTTGATTGGGCTGTTAAACTCGAGACCAAACTAAAAATCGGAAAAGTGTGTTTCGGTGAACTGATCGGCTTGACATGATGTAAACAGTATTGACTTGGTAGTTAATGGAAATGGATACACCTTCAGGCTTCAGGAGAGGAAATCATCATCATCAACAGATTTTTTTATAAACGTGCAGGTACAGGGGCAATGTCCACGTAAGTGGGCCCCTTTCCAGGTAGCTGGCTTGCTGCATGCATGGCAGATCTTACACCAGATCTCCAGGTTTGTCTATCATGAGGCTCGATAGCAGAGAGCTTCCATTCTCTGCAATCTCTTTCTGTTAGCTGCTTCCAGGTCATCTTGGGCCTTCCAGGCCCTTTCCATCTACCTGTATGTCACAGACGTTCTTGACTGCACCGTTGGAGCATTCCACATGTCCATACCAGCGAAGCCTTCTCTCTTTCAGGATGAGGTCCAGTTCCTCAATGCCAAGACGCTCAAGTAACTCACTGGATCTGATAGTGACAGTGTCCTGTGGCTTGACATTGCAGATCTGTCGGATCATTGCCCTGTCATTCCGCTGTAGACGGAGGTTTGGCTTTGTCAATGGCCATGTCTCACTGGCATGGAGCATTGCGCTCTGCACACAAGAGCTATACACACGGCCACGTGTTTTGAACGAGATGTGGCGGGAAGAGAGAACTGGTAGCAACTCCTTGAATTTCTTCCAGGATGTGTTCACACCTGATGTAGTTGAAAGGTCGCAACCACCCACTGCAGAGAGCGTATCACCTAGGTAGCAAAAGGAAGCTACAACTTCCAGCTTGTCGGATCCGACTTGAACTTCCCTCTGTGGGCTACAAAATATTTTTGTCTCCCATTGTCAATAGAGGTCGACTCTTAAAGGAAAGAATTTGCTCCGGAGGAGCAAATTCTTTCCTTTGAGTAGACCCAATTTTCCATGGGACAGAGTTTATAGGAAACTGAACAGGAAGTCCGGAAAGTTGTCTCCTTTTGAAAAATGACGGAAAAACTTTCCAGGTGTATCCAATCCACTTAAATTCCAAGACAAACCCAAATCAAAGCAAAGACAACACTGTTTGGGAGATTGTCTTTGGATGTAGAGTGCGAAAATGGGCATGAAATGGGGACTAAGTCGAGTTCATGTAACCGTTGAATTCCTGTACTATAAGCAAATAGTTGAGACCCTGATCAGATGCCGCATTCTGGGTCCACACTGCCAATGATCCAGTTCATGAGCCCAATACAGACTACTTTTTACACAGCGTTCTGTCAGCCCATACCCATCGGGGCTTGAAATATATGGGTTGCATGATGCTTCCATGCAGAGCTGAAACCGACCCGCACACGATTACTGGTCCACGGCTTAGAGGATCTAAGCCTGCCCAGGCAATGCGGTGCGAGTCTGCCCGTCCATGCTTATAAACCCTATTGGTTTCATTAGGCGGTAGGGCTTGAGATATCCCACAAAATTGGAAGCAACACCTCCAAAATGACCTTTACAGTGTTGAAGGAGGCGTTAAATCTCAAATCAAACAAACACAGCATTCTGATGTCACAAGAAGACAAGCACTGCTATAAATGACAGGCACTGGGATTTTGCACATGGTCAGCAATAGCCACATGGACAATAGCAGGCAGAAAGCTTCTGTAGTAAGTAACTTTGGGTCAATTGATAAACAGTTGACACCAAAAGATGCCGTGAAACTTCAATAATTCAAACACCAGTGGCTCATACGCCATCGAGGATCGGATAGGAGTTGTAATTTCAAACAAAATTTATGAAGTGAGCTTTTGGCCTTGATGTGATGATTCTAATGGATACAAATAACATGCCCATATTTTATAGATCAGAGATAGATAACGCTAAATTATTCCCTTTATGTGTTCTGTTCTAGCCCTGGAGTGCTAAATTATTCCCTTTATGTGCCCTATTCTAGCACTGGAGTGCTAAATTATTCCCTTTATGTGTCCTGTTCTAGCACTGGAGTGCTAAATTATTCCCTTTATGTGTCCTGTTCTAGCACTGGAGTTCTAAATTATTCCCTTTATGTGTCCTGTTCTAGCACTGGAGTTCTAAATTATTCCCTTTATGTGTCCTGTTCTAGCTCTGGAGTGCTAAATTATTCCCTTTATGTGTCCTGTTCTAGCACTGGAGTGCTAAATTATTCCCTTTATGTGTCCTGTTCTAGCACTGGAGTGCTAAATTATTCCCTTATGTGTCCTGTTCTAGCACTGGAGTAACCCTTAGTGGCTCAAACTTCTGTCTTGAATTAATCTTTATGGTGTTCATTTACCCATATATGACAATGGAATCTTCTACCTGGTAAGTTTGGCGTGGTCCATTTCCAATTATAAGGGTGTCAGTTTTATTTTTGTTCAAAAATGAGTGTTCTTTAAGCAAACAGTGTTGACTCTGGTCAGAAGCGGTGTTACACGGCATCTGATCTGGGGCTGCACTCTCCCAATGTCCCAGAAAAGGGCCGCTAGGCATATATGCGTTAAACTCTAAATCAACCAACCGCAGCTCGTGTCTTACAAATAAACAACTCTCTACTTATAAACTGGACTTATGACATCATATTCTAGAGATTGTTAACCCTTATCTTGCTGTTCACGACAACCCCTATCTATGGAAACAGTGTAGATCCAGATCAGATGGCTTCTGAAGAAGCCATCTGATCAGGATCTACACTGTTTGCCATTCAGTTTATGAATTTGTAGCAATAAATTACATCAAATAATTTGATTGGTTGATAGACAGAAATGGGTGTGGCTTAAATGAATATTCAGCAAGAGAAGGGTTAAATTTGTCTGACCTGACCAGTATTTCACAGTTCTGTCAACAGACTTTATTTAGCACATTTAATGATTTGTTTGTTTGTTTGAATTGAGGTTTAACTTTATTTAGGTTATTTATATACTAGCAGAAAAAAGAAACTGTACATGTATAAAAATATATTTTCTATAATTCTTATATAAAATCCATTTATGCTTGAAACTTTACACAAACATGATGTGTATACGCCCTAACAATATTTCGTCCCCGCCCATCGGGATTGAGAAAATACATTGGCTGCATGATGCTTCCGAGCATAGCTGAAACCGACCACACATGAGTACTGGAAAACTGCTTCGGGGATCTAAGCCTGCCCAGGCAAACCGGCCATGCTTATAAACCCTATAGGTTTCATTGGGCGACAGGGCTTTAGATGTAATTTCATCTCAATGTCGGGTAGAAGTCCCACAAAACTGGAAGGAAGGTCTCCAAAATGACCTACAGTGTTGACGGGGACATAAAACCATAAATCAAACAAACAAATCCTTATAGTCCGGGATTTGAGACCAGATTTCGAAAAATTTAATGCACCCAAAATTCTCACGCTTTATTTGTGCCGTTTCATTGAGATAGGAGCCTAACCTATATGACATGTGATTATTTAGCAAATCTGGTGGGGAAAAGGGGTTGAACATTCTATGAGTTTACACCCACCCCCATGCGGATGGTATAGTTGGATTGAGTTCAGTTATGTGTAGCTTGCGCTTACATATGAATGTTGATTTATTGCATCAGGCAAAATGTTTGTCAATACTCGAAGATACCAAAATTCATGATATGACGTAATTACATCCGGTGTTAGCATAAATTTTTACCATTGAAATTTGACCCCAAAAATTTGGTAAATTTCACACTATTTTCGCGCTAAATAATTTTTAGTACTTTTTGAAACAATTTGATTTTCGTCAGTATGAAGGACGGTTATTTTGGCACGTACATGTGAAACTTGATGACTCTGTTTCAATCCGGGCATGAACAAGGGACTCCGATACCTATGGACCATTTTACCACTTTTTCCTGTGGTGTCACAGATCGTGATAAAAATTTATATTAAAACCAACATAAAAAAAATTATGTTACTGGTTGGTCATAGATGCATCATCACAGGGACCGATAGATATATTTTTGAAAAGTTACTGATGGCCATTTCCTTCCGGTTTATATTTAGTGAGGGAAATATATACATCACCAAGCATATTTGTCAGCGGGTGAACTGGCAAGTGATTCTCTAAACTGGTGACTTGAAACAATCAACATTTAATGAATACATTGTATATTTCAACATTTAATGAATACATTGTATATTTCAAGAATCATTATCCAAAGTTTCCGGTTTGTGCTGCAGGCTCCCCAGTAACATCGGCATTATTATATTTTAAACACGTAAATGTTACTCGCCACTTGAAATCTTACTGGGTACCTTATTTTCTGTTAAGTCGCACGACTAAAAATAAATTGTACCCGATGTTTAATGTAACGTAAAGCCATCCCCTAAACATTCTTCTATCTTCCCTTTACCCAGAGTTGTGGTATCACCTGTAAACGTGTTTCTTAAGATGTCACCTGCACTTACTTTCTACCATTTTGTTGGACAACCTGCCTACGATAGCCTTGTCCCTCTATTCACCATTAGCTCTTAATCATCCTGTGTCTCTTGTCACACACCGATTAATCTGTTCTTCATCTCCTTTATTACTACTTCCTTTTCTGACATTTGTCCCATATATTGATTGTTTTGGGATTTAAGGCACGTCACCCCTTGTTGGTCATTTTTGTCCTCTCTCCAGAGAAAGGGAGAAAAGCGACAGAAGAGATAGTTGAGCAGATGAAAGTAAGGGACAGAGGAGAAATGGGAAAATGGAAAAGCAGAAACAGAAGAAATAACTGTTTCCCCCTCTACCCTTAACTGCTGGAAGAACAGCAGGTCTTGTCCAGCTGTAAGCCACTATCAGCTGGACGCCCTACTGACGCAAGATACACGTCACCTTTGCCTCAGCCAACCGTCCCAATGGTCCCATATAGATTGGCCAAAAAGGCCTTCTATGACAAGCCATCAGGAGTTATCACGTTTGAAAAACAGAGTGTATGCAATGATCAGGAATATATACAAAATATCTCGCAACTCCCATTCAAAACACCAAAATGAAAACGTCATGGATGGAAAGCCAGAATGACAGTTATCTCTCCACATGACCGAACGGCTATCCAAAATAAAAAAGGCATTAGCAATACATACATCTTAAGGACTAACTATGAAAATAATAAAACACAAAAAGGATCGACGACGGGGTCAGTAAGAAGTTTTACGGGGGCCGAGGTGGGGTTGGACACTTTAATAGATTTTAGATGGTCACATTACTCGCCATTGATTGTCGTGGTTAAAACCGATACATTGTTCACTCTGTATGATGGAGTTCTAGCTCATCAGTGCAACATCTCCGAGAACAGAAAATCAAACGACTAAAGAGATGAAACAACGATGAGGACTCGACAGCATGAAATAGCTAGAATTCTGCAGCAAAGGAAACCAAACAGTTAGGTTCCGGTTAACCCTACCAAAGACAGTGAATCAGACACACACCTTCAGGCGTTCTGGCGGAAATGCGTTCGTACATAAGAAAGGAACTAGGCGGGCGGGTTAATTTCCTTGAGGTTGAAACCTAATATGTCAGATATATTGAACAGTGAACAGGGACGATGTTTGGCATAATAAATGTTACGATTCCTACGTAAATCAATCTTCTTCTCTTCACCTTTGTCAAGAAGGGTGGGAACATAGGGTTCAACACCGACCCTCGACTGAACTTTTCTGCATCTTCATGTAACTTGGTGACCTCAATTTGCGCATGTTTGCCAAAAGATCGACCTAAACCAGAGTCAGTCAATCAGCAAATAAGCTGGAGTGTATCAAATCCGCAGCTGGAGAATTAGATGCCGATATTTAAATTTAGTAAAGTATCTTTTTTGCAGCAAATTAATGTTAAAAACCAGTAAAATTTCGCACACCTTCGGTCAAAGGGAGGCTTGATTGTTCAGAGGCGTAAACTAATTAAAGTACGACTTTCCTTCAATTATGAAATACTGAACAAAAATCTGCCAATCCTTTGAAAAAACAAAACTGAAATAGGGCCGCGCTGTTATCTTCACTGAACATTGTCGTCTTTCAGAGGTATTGCTGTCATGGCAACTTCATACCAAACTACCACTGGCCACCAATTAATTGTTTATGAAGCTAAGCAACAAAATATAACCAAACAAGCGCAATCAGTAAAGCAGAAAACTGTGGCTGCTGTAGCATGACAACGCCAATTAGATATGGTTTACGCTTGTCATCTGAACACAAAGTTGTAAACAAGCGGCCGATGGGAAACTACGCTCACCAGAGCTCAAGTGGGCATAAATTCCCACTACCCCCGCCCACACACACACACACCCGTGGTGGCCATTTATTTTAACATACCATAATGGTTTAGTAGAGGCCTATCCCAGGACCATTAATGCCAAATTATTTTGAAATCAACCATTGTTTTCTTTTGTTGCCGTCGCATACATTATAGTCAGCTTTGAACCATCTTAGGACTAGAGTCCGAAATGCTGCATACCAAGGTCTTGTATTTCTTGAGATGTAGAATTTAAAATCACTTTTGGCCGTTTATTGGTGTGACGATCACATAGATCCCTCTAACAAACTTGGATTTCTCGACCACGCTGATGCAGTATATGTAATTTGGTATCAGTTAGCCCAGTAGTTTTAGAAAAATCAAAAACTATTTAATCTTATGGCCCCAGGATCATTAAGCTGATTGCAAATATCAACTATGATGTCATAAGCTGCAACAGAACCAGAAAACCCTGTCTTTTCCATACAAAATCCTAAGTGATCTAATGTGACCTTGATGTAAGAAAGGTCAAGGTCAACGAAATGTCATCATTTGAACGAATTCGTTAGGGCCCAGGTCCCATATATTGTATACTAAGTTTCAAGGTCATCGGTCGATTGGTCCCTGAGAAGGCGAGTTTCAAAGGTTTTTACCATATATGGGCATGGCGGACATTTTGGTCATGTGACCCAGATTTTCAGAATATATCTTTGTTCTTCCACCCCATGGCGGCTTCACATATAATTTGGTTCCAGTTGGCCTTGTAGTTGGCCTCGTAGGAGATGTCGTTTGGAATTGCTTGTATGCTTAAATGAGAAAAGAGGGTGGGAACATTTATCTCCCCTTTTTATGTCTTTTTCCCCACTTTTTTGATTTTATAACTCCCTTTTCAAGATGCTGAGAGACCTCTAAATAAATTCGTATCATAGTTAAGTGTGAGAAAGTAAGGTGCATTAAACTCCTTAAATACGCGTGCTACGAATTTCAAATCCCCGACTATTAACAATATTGATTGGTAAATAACGTCCTTGCACGTGCATTTCGTTGTCCTTGTGCAAGTGCAGGATTAAGCATATTTGTCGCTTTAGGACTGGACGGATTGCTGGACGCCGAGTTGAATGTTCCGTTCACGCAAGCGGTTTCTGACGGTTCTTTGACTAATGTTCCTCAAGCCAGGAATGCTTCTAGCCGTCAAAGCAGCAGTTTGAAATCGGTTACGAAGATGCGTAACACGGATGTAAGTGTCGTGGCGTACTGACGTCACACGTGGACGTCCCGATCTGCGACGGTCCCTGGTGTTACCAGATTGCTGATAACGTCTCCATAAAGCAGAAAAATCGTGCCAAACCGTCTGCTAACCTCATTTTGGGATACACCAGCCCAAATCATGTCACCGCTTGGTTGCGCTGAGCTTCGTTGAGTCTAGGCATTGCTTACCAACATATTCAGGAAGAATAAAGGGGGTCTTTCAAGGTATAGGAAATTTGCATTGGTTTCTGTCCACGCTTGGATTTCGATGAAATTATGCACAATAATTGCCTTGGGTATATCCATTATAATTACGATGCATTCACTTTTAAATTTTATTTCCGTAGTAAATTTATTACATATTTTATGAAGTCTCTATCACAACAGAGAGTACTCTCATATAAACTTGTCTGCGGTATTCAGAGTTTCATATATCTAATGCTGCTATGTTTTATGAAATAAAGCCATAATTGGTGAGTTAGTTGATACTATGAATGACCTCATATGTCTAGTAATAGTGGCTGGGCATGCAGTTTTCTTTGCTGGTGTCCCCATATTTCAGCTCCTACTTCTGTCTTCATTAAAATTTTATATGCATTTTTACCATGTTCCAATTTTTGTCAAGACACCGTTTTAGCATTAACACTACCCACATATCTTAGGAACATGTTGATGAATTTTGATGGAAATTGAGGACCGGTAACATTGTGTTTTAACAGACAGAATACTGATAGTCCTGATTCAGCAAAATGTGAAAATATATGATTATCATGTTTTGGTCATGCTGTTTAATAATACTTTACTATTGCTTTCATTTTGGATGGCTATAGTATAGTATGGTTTGTGTAAGTAGTTCATAGCATAATTATAAGTATCATTTCAAAACATCCATTGCAGTAAATTTGCCCCCCTATGGAACAAACTATTTTGTCTACAGAACTATACCGCAAAGGTTTTGATGACAAACATCATCAAACGCTCCCATGTAATCATGTGCACAGTTTTCTTTCTGTCTTTCTTGTCTAATTTTGTAATGGTGCTAAGGTGATGTTTAGATTTAACATTCAAATCAACAACATACCAGTCACTTTAGATGTTGCTTCAGATTTTGTGAGATTTGTTATCCGACTCGAGATAAATGACTCAAGTCAAACTGTTGTTTGTTTATTTAACCCTAACTGTTAATTTAAAAAGAAAGGTTTACTCTAGGAAAATCAATAACACTTACGATTACTTTTCCTGGACATTAAGTTTTCAGAATTTGTATCTGCATAGGCACTAGCCACTCTATCTTTTTTGTATAGCCCCTATGAACGAAATCAAACGGCTTCCTGAAGCTGTATTCCAAAGCCATTTGAATTTGCTTTTAGAACTCACATGGTCGTACATTTGTCAGTGTTCCAAAACTTATGTGATCATGATTGTGTTTATATATTTGTAAAGGTCTTTCACTTCATTTACCTATCTCAGCTGGTGTTGCAGTTAATACAAAGCACATTATGTAAGATATCAAGAAGCATTTAAACTGTTGATAATAATTATTCAATCTGTAAGTAGTTATCGAATTACTCATAGGATTTTAAATTATTTTCAGTAAAGGCATTGTGATGCTTTTTTCTGTCCAAACACTGCAATGCTCTTTCTAAGCTGAGAGATACATTGCACAGAACTGTACTGGTAATTATTAATGAACAAAAAGCAAGCAAGAACAGTGCTTAAAAATTAGTGAACTTGCATTTAGCAGAAACATTCAAGAAGTAGTTGAAAGTTTTACAACCAGAAACAAATACTTAAAGCTCGCTTCCGATAAATTAACCACTATATTGACAAAGTAAATAGAAAAAATAAGACACTAAAGAAATGTCTACAATTACAATACCAATGCAGAAAAGAGACATATTTATGCATGTGTACTATAAGGAAGGACACTGTTTCCCTCCCTGTCTAATAGCAAAATTTCTCTAGGTCATGGGACAGCTTTGTTTACACAAAATATTCTGCGCCTCATCCATCAATGATATCTTTTGCAACAGAAACTCAATATCAGTGACATTTCGATTTTTGGAAATACTAACCAATAATTCCTATATTTTTTTGTTATGATAATAACCCAGCGTTCATAAAGACAGAGTATATCTAAGGCTTAATCTGGCCATGGATTTATCAACAGAACTATTTCTACTAGTAACAACAAACCACTGACCATTGCGTCCTTGCATACCAGCTTGGTATGGAAATGAAAATAATGGATCTCCTTACCTTACACCTATTTGAGTAGCATGACTTATGCAAAGTCATTAAATAAAGTTGCACATGTTCACAATAATGTTGCTGCTAATAAAAAAGCAATATATGTTGTAAAGCCTAATTTGTTGATTAGAATACCTTTTGATTTAGTGTTTTACTATCTACTATTTTGGATAGATCATAGCGTATAAATGAAAGGAAATATCAGAAATTCATGATATTTTAATAGTTTCTAAGCTAGATCAGCTCAATATGTATTCATTTTGATTTGAATAATCTCATTTTTATTACGTAAGTGTTACGAATTGCCTTTTTGAATGGTTATTGGATGATTTCAATAAAATAGTAAATTTTTCAGAAACGACTTACATCTATTAAAGGTGTAAAACTGCAGTGTTACCGGTTTTGGATTTTCATGAAATTTGGCATAGCTGAAGAAGATACATATGGCAAGTTTTCCTAGCAAAATGAAATCTTGACAAAGACTAGAACATATTTATCTTAGGGATTGAATTTTGATATTTTTTTTTTTAATTTTAATTAAAAAAAGAGATTTTTGGTAATTATTTTATCAGAAAATATAATTTTTAATTAGTACAAAAGGTTTTTTAGTATCAAAGGAATGCCTATGGAGTTCTGCATTCAATCCAGTTCACAGATCTTGAAACTAAATAAAACATAAGATTTAAGACGCACTTATTTAGAGACAGACACCAGCTCATGGAGGGAGTCAGTTAGAGTGGCCTCCTGAGTCCTACTTTGATTTATATAATTTATTAAATACATTTTTATAGGTTGTATATGCTGAGTTATTAATATACAAAGTTTAAAGAAAAACATGCATGGGCACAGATGAAAGACCCCCTTTGTTTTTCTGTTTCACTTGGACAAAACGGTTTCACACAAGAGTCAAAAAGATTGTACGAATATGCTAAATCTTGCACTTGCACAAAAACAACGACATGCACGTGCAAGGACCTTATTTACCAATCAATAATGTTAAGGTGTATACACATCATGTTTGTGTAAAGTTTCAAGCATAAATGAATTTCAGAATTATAGAAAATTTATTTTTTTGTACATGCACAGTTTCTTTTTTCCGCTAGTATATTATAAGGCGTTGCTTCCAATTTTGTGGGACTTTTACCCGTCATTGAGATGAAATGACATATCAACCCCTGCCGCCCAAACACACCAAAAGGGTTTATATGTAGGGATGGTTTAACTCGCACCACTCTGCCTCCTCTAAGCTGTTAACCTGTATTCACATGCGGTCAGCTTCAGCTCTGTGGAAGCATCATGTAACCCAATCTCTTTCTCCAAGCCTTGATGAGTCGGAGCCTAAGACTAATACTTTATAGAGTAAATCTTATTGGAAAGTAGAATTCATATCTGACTACCTACATGTACATGTGAATATTTCACAAAAAAAAAATATATTTTCAGATTCACTTGCTGCATCTAGCTCTGCTGGCCTCGAATGCACGTCTGACTGGCGATCAGGAGGACGCGGGTTCGATACCTGCCGTGGTGGACAACATTTTTTCGTATAGATTGATCATGAAATCTTTTCTACAGTCAATCTCCCCCTTCCGCTGATTCAAGAAGGGCAGTTGTCAGTTTCTGGCGAAAAAAACAGGCACTATACTGGATAACCGCTTAGGTATAAGTCTGGCTAAGAAAAGTATGGATAGGTAGACTGACCAGCTCAAAAATGACCGGAAATAGTGTTAACTGGGCCGTTAAACTCCAATACAAACAAACAAAGCATCTAGCTCACTCTAAGTAATCTGGGTCTGGATGATCAAAGGATCGTTAGCTAAATAAGCTTGTTAGTGGTCAATTTGTTAAGTGTTCTGGCAAGTACGATATCTACATGTAATGCTTAGGTATTTTTGCTGAAAAAAATATGAGTAGCTCATTTTCCCAGCAAAAATATATTACCAAACATGTATTTGCCATATCAACCGAACAGATATTTAACAATATGATAAATTAACATTATTGTTATTTTTTAACACACCCGTGCGACAAAGTGCATTTTTCACATCTCCAAATGACTTCTCAAGCCCTGTCGCCAAATGAAATCAATAGCGTTTATACGAGGGTAGGCTGAAAAGTTCTGAGCCTGACCAAGATCCAATGGTTTGTCCATGCTGAAAGTGCCTTATTTTTCAACATAGTCTCCCTTCCTGTCCACACACTTCCTCCAGCGATGCTGGAGTCCTTGGGTCCCAGTGGAATAGAAGGTCTCATCTTGGTCCCTGAAAAACTCCTCCACAGCAGCTATCACCTCCTCGTCTGACCGATAATGCTGCCCAGCCAAGTGCTTTTTCATGTTTGGAAACAGGAAATAATCTGACGGAGCTAGATCAGGTGAATACGGAGGGTGATCGACAAGTGTGAAGCCACAGTCATGCACAGCAGCCATTGTGACAACCGATTTATGAGCAGGCGCATTGTTCTGATGGAACAAGACCACTATTGTCAATTTTCCGGGTCGTTTAGCCTTAACTGCTTTTCGCAATTGTTTTAGCAGATCTGCATAATACTCCCCATTAATTGTTCTGCCCTTTTTGACGGTAATCTTTGAATATTATACCCTTGGCATCCCAGAACACTGATGTCATCACCTTCCCTGCAGAGGAGACGACCTTTGCCTTCTTTGGAGGGGGTGAGCCAGGGTGCTTCCATTGCATGTATTGTCTTTTGATCTCTGGCTCAAAGTGATGAAGCCAACACTCATCCTGAGTGACAAAACGGTCAAGAAAATCATCTTGATCTGCTTCAAAAATAACCAAGTTTGGTTGTGACAGGTTCAGTCTGGTCAACTTTTGGTCAGGCGTCAAAAGCCGTGGCACCCATCTGGCGGAAACCTTCGACATTTCTAATTCACTGTGTAGAATGTTCTCTACTCGTTCACGGGAGATGCCAACAGTGTTAGCTAACTGATTCACAGTTAAACGCCTGTCATCCATCACGGACGGCCCTGTGCACTTGGCTGATGGTTTCCCCAGTTGCCGTTGTGGGTCGTCCAGAACGGTCATCATCTTCAAGGCTGTCCTTGCTTATCTTAAAATATGTTGCCCACTTTTTCACGGTTGCATACGAAGGAGCATCATCCCATAATGTAGCAACCATATCGGCATGAATGTCCTTAGGAGCTAACCCCTTTTTATGGAGGTACTTGATGACACCACGATGCCAGATTTTGTCCATTTTCTCAAAAACGTGCTAGTATCAATTTTCAAAGTCTAGAATTTCTACGTTATTGCAGGTAAACTTGAACTCATTTGAGTCAAATCAAGTAATAAAGGTTTGGATTTAATGAATACAAAATTTCATGGCTGTTCGATGCCTGCTTCTTGGTCAGGCTCAGAACTTTTCAGCCTACCCTCGTAAGCATGGACGGGCCGACTCCCGCCGCTTTGCCTGGGCAGGCTTATATCCTCTAAGCGGTTTACCCGTACTCGTGTGCGGTAAATTTCAGCTCTGCTCGGAAGCATTGTGCAGCTCACTTATTTCATCAAGCCCCGATGGGCGGGGGCCTTGAACCAGAGAATGAAAAAAATATTGGTAAAACACTTTGTTTTTAGCTCACCTGAGCACGAAGTGCTCAAGGTGAGCTTTTGGGATCGGTCTTTGTCCGTCGTCCGTGTGTCCGTCGTCAACTTTTGCTTTAAACAACTTCTCCAAAACTGCTGGACAGATTTTGATCTAATTTCACAGGAATGCTCCTTGGGTGATCCTCTACCAAAATTGCTCAAACTGTTCCGCTCGGGTGAACAAGATGGCTGCCAGAGCTAAAAATAGAAAAACCTTTAAACGACTTCTCCTGCTTAACCAGTGAATGGAATTTGAAATTATTTCACAGGAATATTCCTTGGATGACCTTCTACCAAAATTGCTCAAACCGTTCCGCTCGGGTGAACAAAATGGCCGCCAGAGCTAAAAATAGAAAAACCTTTAAACGACTTCTCCTTAACCAGTGAATGGATTTTGAAATTATTGCACAGGAATGTTCCTTGGGTGACCCTCTACTAAAATTGCTCAAATCGTTCTGCTCGGGTAAACAAAATGGCCGCCAGAGCTAAAAATAGAAAAACCTTTAAACGACTTCTTCTCCTTAACTAGTGAATGGATTTTGAAATTACTTCACAGGAATGTTCCTTGGGTGACCGTCTACCAAAATTGCTCAAACCGTTCCGCTTTGGTGAACAAGATGGCCACCAGAGCTAAAAATAGAAAAACCTTTAAACGACTTCTTCTCCTTAACTAGTGGATGGATTTTGAAATTACTTCACAGGAATGTTCCTTTCGTGACCCTCTACAAAAATTGCTCAAACCGTTCCGCTCGGGTGAACATGATGGCCGCCAGAGCTAAAAATAGAATAACCTTAAAACGACTCTTTTTTCCTTAACCAGTGGATGGATTTTGAAATTACTTCACAGGTATGTTCCTTGGGTGACCCTCTACCAAAATTGCTCAAACCATTCCGCTCGGGTGAACAAGATGGCCACCAGAGCTAAAAATAGAATAACCTTAAAACGACTCTTTTTTCCTTAACCAGTGGATGGATTTTGAAATTACTTCACAGGTATGTTCCTTGGGTGACCCTCTACCAAAATTGCTCAAACCATTCCGCTCGGGTGAACATGATGGCCGCCAGAGCTAAAAATAGAATAACCTTAAAACGACTCTTTTCTCCTTAACTAGTGGATGGATTTTGAAATTACTTCACATGAATGTTCCTTTGGTGACCCTCTACCAAAATTGCTCACATCGTTCCGCTCGGGTGAACACAATGGCCGCCAGAGCTAAAATAGAAAAACCTTTAAACGACTTCTTCTCCTTAACCAGTGGATGGATTTTGAAATTATTTCACTGGAATGTTCCTTGGGTGACCCTCTACCAAAATTGCTCAAACTGTTCCACTCGGGTGAACAAAATGGCCGCCAGAGCTAAAAATAGAAAAACCTTTAAAGGACTTCTTCTCCTTAACCAATGGCTGGATTTCGAAATAACTTCACAGGAATGTTCCTTGGGTGACCCTCTACCAAAATTGCTCAAACCGTTCTGCTCAGGTGAACAAAATGGCCACCAGAGCTAGAAATAGAAAAACCTTTAAATGACTTCTTCTCCTTAACCAGTGGATGGATTTTGAAATTATTTCACAGGAATGTCCGTTTGGTGACCCTCTACCAAAATTGCTCATACTGTTCCGCTCGGGTGAACAAAATGGCCACCAGAGCTTCTCCAGTGGATGGATTGATAGCCCTGGGGCCAAAAACGGCCCTGTCCCGGGGCCCAAAAACGGCCCTGTCCCGGGGCCCACTGGTTTTACATAGGCTTATATAGGGAAAACCTTTAAAAATCTTCTTGTCTGAAACCAGAAGGCCCAGGTCTTTGATATTTGGCATGTAGCTTTGTCTAGTGGACCGCTACCAAGATTGTTCAAATTATAGCCCTGGTGCCAAAAACAGCCCCACCCCCGGGGCCCACTGGTTTTACATAGGCTTATATATGGAAAACCTTTAAAAATCTTCTTGTCTGAAACCAGAAGGCCCAGGTCTTTGTTATTTGGTATGAAGCTTCATCTAGTGGACATCTACCAAGCTTGTTTAAATTATAGCCCTAGGGCCAAAACCGGCCCCGCCCTGGGGCCCACTGGTTTTACATAGGCTTATATTGGGAAAACCTTTAA
The DNA here is from genome assembly GCA_963580285.1 of Lucinisca nassula. Classification (NCBI taxonomy): domain Eukaryota; kingdom Metazoa; phylum Mollusca; class Bivalvia; order Lucinida; family Lucinidae; genus Lucinisca; species Lucinisca nassula. The sequence goes on along the minus strand of OY757022.1, from coordinate 79,017,060 downwards.
AAATCTTCTTGTCTGAAACCAGAAGGCCCAGGTCTTTGATATTTGGTAAGTAGCTTCGTCAAGTAGACCGCTACCAAGATTGTTCAAATTATAGCCCTGGGACCAAAAACGCCCCCCCCCGCGCAAGGGCCAATTGGTTTTACATAGGTTTTTTAAAGGGAAAACCTTTAAAAATTTTCTCGTCTGAAAACAGAAGGCCCAGGTCTTTGATATTTGATATGAAGCGTCATCTAGTGGACCTCTTCCAAGATTGTTCAAATTATAGCCTTTGTTGATGTTTGGTATGAAGCTTCACCTTTAAGACCTCCCTCAACATTATACACATTAAAGCCCTTGGGCCAATAATGGCCCTCCCTGGGGCCCACTTGTTACACTATGGATCAGGTGAGCGATCCAGGGCCATCATGGCCCTCTTGTTTCCTGCTTGGTTTGAGTACAGTAGAACTTCGATGGCTCGAACACCGATGGCTCGTTTACCATGGATGAGGCGAAACCGTTCTTGAGCCCCTAGCGAAATCCTCTACATAAGAAATAGTGGGGGACAATTAAGGAGATTTTAGTCTTATCTTGCAAATGTATGTTGTGTGTACTCATTAGAATCGCCTCGATGAGGCGATTCTAATGAGTACACACAACATACATATTCATTATAGGACACCGAAAAGATGTCTAAAAGTATCTCGATATGCCTCCTGACAGTAACCTCAGTGGCTCGAACTACCCCTGTCTCGAACAGATTTTCGAGGTCCCAAAGGTGTTCGAGCCATTGAAGTTCGACTGTAAATATTATTAGGAATCTTATATTTTGCACATGAGATGTTGTTGCTACAGAAAAATAAGGGTCCAGGGATCAAATTCTGTTAAAGTCATTCCCCTTTTTGAGTGCCCATAACTATTCTGTTTTCTCTGTCTAGCTTGTTCCATAATTTTAAGAATCTTATCATATTTTATCAGGTTTCATGGAACAATACTTGTACATTGAAATTTCCGCTATAAGACAACCTAAAATTAAGACTTATTCTGCAATAAAAATAGAAGCGAAGGCAATGAACAGGCATCGATACAATTAACACACAGCTCCTATCAAGACACCAAAGGGAAGGAAACACAAACATGAAACAACTAGACTCTTATGGAAAAATCAACAGCGGAAAGCCAAAATGACAGTTACTTTCCCACAAAATGGCCAATTGGCTATCTAAAGCGATACACATACTCAAAGACAAACCAAAACAAAAATCAAAGAACTGAAAGTACTGAGAAAAGTTGATTTATGAGAATAATTCTTAGGATAACATAGTCGGGGATTTGAAATTCGTAGCACGCGTATTTAAGGAGTTTAATGCACCTTACTTTCTCACACTTAACTATGATACGAATTTATTTAGAGGTCTCTCAGCATCTTGAAAATGGAGTTAGAAAATCAAAAAAGCGGGGGAAAAGACATAAAAAGGGGAGATAAATGTTCCTACCCTCTTTTCTCATTTAAGCATCCAAACAATTCCAAACGACATCTCCTCCGAAACTACAAGGCCAACTGGAACCAAATTATATATGAAGCCGCCATGGGGTGGAAGAACAAACATATATTCTGAATATCTGGGTCACATGACCAAAATGTCCGCCATGCCCATATATGGTAAAAACCTTTGAAAATCGCCTTCTCAGGAACCAATCGACCGATGACCTTGAAACTTTGTATACAATATATAGGACCCGGGCCCTATCGAATTTGTTCAAATGATGATATTTCCTTGACCTTGACCTTTCTTACGTCAAGGTCACATTCGGTCACTTAGGATTTTGTATTGAAAAGACGGTTTTCTGATTCTGTTGCAGCTTATGACATCATAGTTGATGTTTGCAATCAGCTTAATGATCCTGTGGCCATAAGATTAAATAGTTTTTATTTTTTTCTAAAACTACTGGGCTAACTGATACCAAATTACATATACTGCATCAGTGTGGTCGAGAAATCCAAGTTTGTTAGAGGGATCTATGTGATCGTCACACCAATAAACGGCCAAAAGTGATTTTAAATTTTGCATCTCAAAAAAATACAAGACCTTGATATGCAGCATTTTGGACTCTAGCCCTAAGATGGTTCAAAGCTGACTATAATGTATGCGACGGCAACTAAAGAATATAATGCTTGATTTCAAAATAATTTGGCATCAATGGTCCTGGGATTGGCCTCTACTAAACCATTATGGTCACCATGGGTGTGTGTGTGTGTTGGGGGGGGGGGGGGGGGGGAGTGGGATTTATGCCCACTTGAACTCTGGTGAGCGTAGTTTCCCATCGGCCGCTTGTTTACAATTTTGTGTTCAGGGAAAAGTCGCGTAAACTTGATGGCAAGCGTAAACCATATCTAATTGGCGTTGTCATGATACAGCAACCGCAGTTTTCTGCTTTACTGATTGCGCTTGTTTGGTTATCTTTTGTTGCTTAGCTTCATAAATAATTAATTGGTGACCAGTGGTAGTTTGGTATGAAGTTACCATGACAGCAATACCTCTGAATGACGACAATGTTCAGTGAAGATAACAGCGCGGCTCTATTTCAGTTTTGTTTTTTCAAAGGGTTGGCAGATTTTTTTTCAGTATTTCATAAGCCTCCTTTTGACTGAAGGTGTGCGAAATTTTACTGCGATCAAAAAAGAAACATTATACAGTTTTTGGTGGAACGATTTTACTTAAATGTTTTAGAGGTTTATTGGTTTGGTTTTTACCATTAATTTGCTGCAAAAAAGATACTCTACTAAATTTAAATATCGGCATCTAATTCTCCAGCTGCGGATTTGATAAACTCCAGCTTATTTGCTGATTGAATGACTCTGGTTTTGGTTGATCTTTTGGCAAACATGCGCAAATTGAGGTCACCAAGTTACATGAAGATGCAGAAAAGTTCAGTCGAGGGTCGGTGTTGAACCCGATGTTCCCACCCTTCTTGGCAAAGGTGAAAAGAAGAAGCTTGATTTACGTAGGAATCGTAACATTTATTATGCCAAACATTGTCCCTGTTCACTGTTCAATATATCTGACATATTAGGTTTCATCCCCACGTAAATTGACCCGCCCGCCTAGTTACTTTCATATGCGCCAGATGTCTGATGCTCTGTCTCTGGTAGGGTTAACCGGAGCCTAACTGTTTGGTTTCCTTTGCTGCAGAATTCTAGGTATTTCATGCTGTAGAGTCCTCATGTTTGTTTCATCTCTTTATAATTTTCTGTTCTCGGAGATGTTGCACTAATGACCTAGAACTCCATAGAGTAAACAATTTATCGGTTTTAACCACGACAATCAAGGGCGAGTAGTGTGACCATCTAAAATCTATTAAAGTGTCCAACCCCTGCCCCCGCCCCCGTAAAACTTCTTACTGACCCCGTCGTCGATCCTTTTTGTGTTGTATTATTTTCATAGTTAGTCCTTAAGATGTATGTATTGTAATGCCTTTTTTTATTTTGGATAGCCGTTCGGTCATGTGGGGAGATAACTGTCATTCTGGCTTTCCATCCATGACGTTTTCAGTTTTGTGTTTTGAATGGGAGGTGCGAGATATTTTGTATAGATTCCTGATCATTGCATACACTCTGTTTTTCAAACGTGATAACTCCTGATGGCTTGTCATAAAAGGCTTTTTTGGCCAATCTATATGGGACTATTGGGGTGGTTTGGTGAGGCAAAGATGACGTGTATCTTGCGTAAATAGGGCGTTCAGCTGATAGTGGCTTACAGCTGGACAAACCTGCCGTTCTTCCAGCAGTTAAGGGTAGAGGGGGAAAACTGTTATTTCTTCTGTTTCTGTTTTTTCCATTTTCCCATTTCTCCTCTGTCCCTTACTTTCATCTGTTCAACTATCTCTTCTCTCGCTTTTCTCCCTTTCTCTGCAGAGAGGACAAAAATGACAAACATGGGGTGACGTGCCTTTAAACACAAAACAATCGATATATGGGACAAATGTCAGAAAAAGGAAGTAGTAATAAAGGAGATGAAGAACAGATTAATCAGTGTGTTACAAGAGACACAGGATGATTAAGAGCTAATGGTGAATAGAGGGAAAAGGCTATCGTAGGCAGGTGACATCTTAAGATGCACGTTTACAGGTTATACCACAACTCTGGGAAAAGGGAATAAAGAAGAATGTTTAAGGGATGGCTTTACGTTAGATTAAACCTCGGGTACAGTTTGTTTTTAGTCGTGCGGCTTAACAGAAAATAAGGTACCCAGTAAGATTTCAAGTGGCCAGTAACATTTACGTGTTTAAAATATAATAATACCGATGTTACTTGGGGAGCCTTCAGCACAAACCGGAAACTTTGGATAATGATTCTTGAAATATACAATGTATTCATTAAATGTTGTTTATTTCAAGGCACCAGTTTAGAGAATCACTTGCCAGTTCACCCGCTGACAAATATGCTTGGTGATGTATATTCCCCTCTCTAAATATAAACCGGAAAGAAATGGCCATCATTAACTTTTCAAAAAAATATCTATCGGTCCCTGTTATGAGACATCTATGACCAGCCAGTAAAATAATTTAGTTTATGTTGGTTTTAATTCAAATTTTTATCACGATCTGTGACACAACAGGAAAAAGTGGTACAATGGTCCATAGGTATCTGAGTCCCTTGTTCATGCCCGGATTGAAACAGAGCCATCAAGTTTCACATGCACGTGCAAAAATAACCGTCCTTCATACTGACGCAAAAGAAATTGTTTCAAAAAGTACTAAAAATTATTTAGCGCGAAAATAGTGTAAACTTTACCAAATTTTTGGGGTCAAATTTCAATGGTCTAAATTTATGGTAACACAAGATGCAATTACGTCATATCATGAATTTTGGTGTCTTCTAGTATTGACAAATATTTTGGCTGGTGCAATAAATCAACATTCATATGTAAGCGCAAGCTACACATAACTAAACTCAATCCTACTATACCATCCGCATGGGGGTGGGTGTAAACTCATAGAATTTTCAACCCCTTTTCCCCACCAGATTTGTTAAATAATCACATGTCATATAGGTTAGGCCCCTATCTCAATAAAAAGGCACAAATAAAGCGTGAGAATTTTGGGTGCATTTAATTTTTCGACATCTGGTCTCAAATCCCGGACTAACAATGTCAGTCGTAGATCAAGCAGTTATCTAGATATTTTGTTGACAAGGTTCCAGAGCGTTAAAAGTTCGACGAAGAAAAAAATGATTCATCGGCTGTTTTGAGTTGAACGACAGGTCAACCCTTGTGGATCATGTTTGTCTTCTCCAAGAGAAAGGGAGAAAAGAGATAGAAGAGATAGTAGAGGAGATGAAAGTGAGGGACAGAGGAGAAAGTGGAAAATGAATGGAAGTGTAGAAACAGAAGAAATAACAACAACCCCCTCTATCCCGTTACCTGCTGCAAGGACAGTAGGTGTTGCACAACTGTAAGTCAATATCAGCTGGACACCCAGTGACACAAGATACACATCACCTTTGCCTCACCCAAACACCCCCACGAAGAAAAAAAAAAAAAAAAAAGGAAACGTGTCTGCTAATTTCTTCATGGTTTCTTAATTAGCTCAGTACATTCTGTGCTTGTCCCATCTGCTACTAATCTTACAGAGAAGTTTTCCTAGCGGGCACATGACGTCTTAGTAACGTCGCATCAACGTCGCATTGATACGACGATGCACATACGTTGTGCAGCTGCTTGGAGCTATGTTCCTTCGGGCATCGTGACATAAAAAGGAGAATAACTTGATGAAAAAAAAAAGATCATTTTTAAACCATTTGATTTAGACATTATAACCCTGATCAGACGCCGCGTTTAGCGAACTTCGACTAACCAAGGCGAATTAAAATACGTTTATTCCAACCTGTACGGGGCCATAAAACCATTAACCCATAAATGCCAATTGTTTCAATACTGGTACATTCGAAAACAGTTAAGACAGATTAGAGGCCACAGAATGTAGCGTCTGATCGGTGTCTTCACTATTTGCTAAAAGTACGCAACTTGATTTAAAAATCACAGCTTACAACACATGTTTTGTAATTAGAGCTCTCGAAAGCAGGTGAATAATTGTGTTCGATGTCGGTCAGAAAAGGGTTGAGCGAGCTAACCCTTTTAACCATGTAGACCGGTGAAGACGCCGATGTAGAAATACACTGTACCTATGCAAACCTTGTAGATCATGATAAGACGACAGGTAGCTAGCACGGCTCGCCAGAATCTACATGCACACTGTTTAATTGCCATCATGTCAGTGAACTAATCAGAAATCCCTTTCTACAAGAATATATTTAAAGCGAGAAGAGTCCTGTTCCGAAACTCAGGGATGAAAGAGTAAAACATAAATATCATCGGAAAGCCCGTAGGAAAATAGTCCCAGAGTATTGTTGTCTTTTTAGAATATGTCTTTCTGTGCCAATTTATTTTCAATCCGTATAAAGTCTCGAAAAATGAAATATTTTGAAAGACGTCCCATGCCTGCAAAATTATTTTTCAAGAGTTCCTTTGGACTAATTTATGCAGCGAACGAACAGCGAAAGTGGAGTAACGCGGTCCATTACCGTTAGAAGAAATGTGTTGACATAGAAACTTGATTTTAAAAATCAACTTTCAATAAACCGCGACAGAAGAACCGCATTGGAATGGTCAATGAAACGAATTCCACTAGGGGGCTTAAATCGATTTTAAGTGGCAACAATCCTCGCCCTTACTTCCGTCGCGATTTAGACAAATAATTTGTTCAGTCCGCATGAAGGCCTCCTAACTTATTAAGTCGGTTGCAGGTATTCATTCTTTATATTTTCTGCATACAGTGTCCTCTGGACCATATTTGGGACTTTCAAAAGTGGTCTTTTGAACAGTCCCAAATGTGGTCTTAATAGAGGAATTTAACTGTATTTATTCCCCTTTGTAATTATTAAAAACTGGTTTTGCCTGCATATTATTAATAATATCAGGGATCGTATCACAGATGTTGATAATCACGCTACAGAAAAGGGCAATGATATAATACTGCTATAGTTATTCCCCTTTGTAATTCTTAAGTGTCCATAACACTTTGTTTTCCTTTTTATCGACCATTTACTTGCAGGGGTTTATAATAAGCAGTGCTTATTCATTGTTTTTCATTTTGTTTCGTCTCCCAGAGAAAGGGAGAAAAGAGATAGAAGAGGCAGTAAAGGAGATAAAAATGAAGGACAAGGGGGTGGGAATGGAAGTATAGGAACTGAAGAAATGACAACATCTCCCCTTCTGCAAGGACAGTAGGCCTTGTCCAACTCTGAGCTGATGTCAGTGATACCTTCGCCTCACCACCCGCTAGGTATATTTAGCTACCTTGAATGAAAGGTTTTACTGTATTGTACAACCTTTACCCCTAAGACGCCGAGAAAAACTACATCTGAAAATATCGTCTGCTGATTTTATAATCATTATTATTTTTCTATTTTTTTTTTTTTATTTTTTTTTTTTTTTTTTGCGAACTTTTTAAAAATATGTTTGCATACAGGCAAACAGAGTCGGTCCAGATCAGACTGCTCCTACAGGAGCAGACTGATCTGGGTCCACACTGTTGGCAAAATTTACTTCAAAGGCAACGCACACGACAATAGTCGTGATTGGCAAATATGGATTTACGGGCCCCCGTGGGCCGGCCTCAGTGGCTCAGTCGGATGCGCGTCTGACTGGTGATCAGGAGGACGCGGGTTCGACTCCCGCCGGGTCGGCAACATTCTTTCGTGGAGATTGATCATGAAATCTTTTCTACGGTCATTCTCTCCCTTCCGCTGATTCAAGAAGGGCAGTTGTCAGTTTCTGGCGAAAGAATGTGCACTGTACTGGTTAACCGCTTACGTATAAGCCTGCCCAGGAAAGTGTTGATAGGTAAACTGACTGGCTCAAAAATGACCTAAATAGTGTTGACTGGGCCGTTAAACTCCATTACAAACAAACAAACAAACAAACAAACAAACGCCCCCCCCCCCCCCCCGTGGCCTAATGGGTGCTGAGTCTTTAATCATTAGGTCTCTCAAGGGTGCGGTTCGAGTCACATGTGAGACGCTATGTTCTAAAACGGAGGGTCATGTGATTTTACTCCGGGTACGCCGGTTTTCGCCCACCCCCAATCATCCAATGATCGGCCCGAAATAAGTGAAATAATTCTGAAAGGGTCGTAATCACCCCACCCCCACCCAAAATAAAAAAAAAAATAAGTAAATAAAATAAAAAATATACAACCTACGCAGTCTGCATAAGGAAACCTGGCCCCTAGGTTATAAAACATTTTTCATGCTCAACTCAGCTGAGCATGAAAATTATAATTCTCATATATATTAAAATACAAATGACAGAGTCACTTTTCTTGCTCAGATCAGCACAGAATGGTATATGTCCCGCTCATAAATTTTAAAATGCCAATATGTTGGCATTTTAAAATTTATGAGCAGGACAAATTTCATATTCAGCTGAATTGAGCATGAACATTTTTATAACCAGGGGCCAGGTTCAATTCCTATCCATATAGCGTTCAGCGAAAACTCTAATCAGGCTTCGCGAAAGCGCACATGCTCGAAGTACATTCCGAGAACATGCCTATACAAATCCATTGTAAATTTTACCGCCAAAAATCTAAAATTTTAAGAATAAAAAATGTGACATTTTTCTTATTTCTGCTCAAAATATTGATTGTGGGTACAGTACTCGTCAGAACAGGCTCATCAAGGCAGTTCTAACGAGTATTTATATTTTAGAGCCGCAATAAGAAAAATAAGGTTTACCCCTGTAAACCTCAGTTTTACTATATAAAAGTGGAGTTCAAGGGGGTCGCAATTATATAGGCGTGTTTTCGTGATGCAGTCAACATTTCGATTGTCGCGGTTCGCTTGATAGAAGTCTATTGTCGCACACGAGTACTGGTAAACCGCTTAGAGGATCTTAGCCTGCCCAGTCAATGCAGTGCGAGTCGGATTGTCCGTGCTTATAAACTCTATTAGTTTCATTGGGCGGCAGGGCTTGAGATGTCATTTCATCTCACTGTCGGGTAAAAGTCCCACAAAATTGGTAGCAAAGTCTCCAAAATGACCTTTACAGTGTTGACGGGGACGTTAAACCTTGAATCAAACATTACAAACAAAACTATTGTTGCGGTTAATTTGAAGTAGAGCATGACAAAATCTACAATAACATCTGCACTGTCAAAGACTCAGACCAGCGTCTGCAACAGCAGTTTTACACTTCTTCTTGCATAGCAGACTCATGCGAACAGCGAAGTCTGGTCCAATTTCGGATGCGTAAACTGAAATTTGTCTTCGCTGGTCCCACGTCCTCTTATAATTTTGTCGTGCGCCGGCGTGTTTGTATAATTTAGCCGAAGCACGCCCATTTCATATTCAGGAGCGGTCATATAAACCCGATGGTAGGGCTTGAGATCTTGAGATGTCATTTCATCTCAATATCGGTTTTGTTTATTTGTATTGAGGTTTAACGTCCCCATCAACATTATTTAGATCATCTTGGAGACGTTGCATCCGATTATGTGAGACATTCACCTGACATTTGTTTTTGTGACTATTAGAGAAAACTGTTGTATATATACATGTTTATATACTGAACCGAAAAAAGAAACGCAACTCCAAATATAAATGCGAGTATTTGCAGAAAGAAAATCGATTAAATGACGCAATAATATAATCATTCCTGAATGTAACTACAATAGAGATAGGCCTTGAGCTGGCAATAGACCCCCCTCCCCCCCCAGGGGGATTTTTGTACACTATGATTTTCTAATAGTACATTATATAAGCCACAAAATGAAACATGTTAGCCCTCTGAGAGTGGCAGCGTTAATGTGTAACATCCATGTTAAGTACGTTACCCTCAAAATAGCATTAAATATTCCTGATTATGTGTACAACATGGCCCTTTTTGTACTTATTTGCATGCCTGCACAGGTAAATGTACTTCTTATATCACAGACACCTATTTTAAATACTCAGGTTGTAAATGCTTTTGTTTATTACCGTTATATACGTTACCAAGTATTTAAATTATCAGTATTGCGATTACTGTCTACACATGTAAGACTTAAGTCTTACTTGTAAGGCTGCTACTTAAATGAATTTAAATTCCTTATCATGGTCACTTACACAATTGCTAAGATGTGGTCTTTCAAATAGATTGCTGGTACCCATTACAGTCTTTTTTGTTGTAGCAGTTCCAAAGAGTACTGATTTGCAATCACCTTTGTAGAGTGTTGAAGCATACAAAGCATACAAAGTCAATGTATGGAGCAGAAATAAGGCATCTACGTTTTTAAATGTGTATATTTTACAATCCTGAGCAATAACATTATTACTGGATAGACTTGTTAACAAGTGCAAGCGCCTATGCGCCAATATTTAGCTGCATATATTTAGCCAATATTTCGTCGGAAAACAACCCGTTATCAAATACGCAAACAACAAAATTCCAGGCTAACCTGCACATCTGCGAAGTCTTGCCAGAACCTTGGCTGTTTGCTCACATAAAAATAGATAGCCTTCAGCTAAAGATCCTTCTTAGGGACTAAGCATGCGCACAGGAACATTTATAATAACTACTGTCAGAATGGTCCTTGTGTTGAACAAACAATAAACGCCATGCCAAGTATCAAGTAGGCTTTTAGGGCGTCAGCAGGAATTACGTCGCGTACTAAAGATGGTGTATTTCTCGACACGTGAGAGCTCAGTATGTTGAAACAACTCTTCAATGCACTGAAATGAGCCCTGACGTAATAGACAGTAAAAACAACAAGAAAACTTGCGACCTGCTCAGATTAAAAGTAAAGAGCATGATGTGAAATGAGAACGAGGCGATGTTTGGCTACATCAACCCTTTTAGTTCCAGTGTTGAAGACAATGAACTGTACTGTTTGCATTTGGGTGTTTTACTAAGCCTGACATAACTAAGGATCTGTTTAAGGCTCATATGTATTGGCAGGAAGTCTATGGAAGACTGTTATAAAAGCCGTGAGCATGGTAACGTATGTAACATTGTTTTAGGGAAGACTCCATCAACTCGCGTTTAGTTCAAAGGTCTATTGGCTTTTACAAACCATCAAGCGTAACAAGCTAAAAACTTTTTCAACTTGCAGGACCAAGAGGAAATTCACCAGCACACAAAACAAAATAAGCCAGATCATAGCTGTAAGAAATATCTTAAGACAGCTTGTCCATTTTTCTATTGGACATAATGTTGACCTTAAGTTGACATTGCCGTTCGCCTTGTGACCTGTTCCATGGTCGCTTGCAACTGCTGACGGCATGCCCACCAAACCTGCCAAGTCCACACTTCTGCATTTCTCAATTGACAAATCTATTACTGAACATAGCGATTGGCCATCCAATGCTGCACATATCATTGGGTAATGCCATACTACTGAGGTTAACGGCTATTCCTGCTACCTTACAGAAACCTTCGAAATCTTTATTTAACTTGTTACCAAGGGCAGAGTGTGTTGCTTTTGTTACTGATACATATAAGCAGCAGTCTTACAGGTCTTGTCAGACCAATTTTCCTATTAAACTAGCAGGTTTTGATCCATGTTGATAAACAAACATCGGGCAATGATAGTCTTTGCTAAGATAATATAGCCGTATGTGTTTGTACCAAAACAGCACACATGTACACATGTGCTTAATAATAACCAATACTTTGGAGCATATTGGTATTGCTAGAAACTTGGCATATCTATTATTATACAGAAAGAGCACTTGAAATTAAACATTCATTGGCATAAAATACATTCACTTCTTGTCTGTGAAAATGGTAACATATGTAACATTGCTTAAAAAGAAGTGTCAGTCATATCATGACAGAATATACCGGAATCCAAATCTGGTATAAAATTTAGCATTATGTTGTTTCAAAGATTGTGAATATTCTTATGTCTGAAACAATCCATTATCAGCATGACTAAAGCATATAATACATGCACATATGTATGTCGCAAAGTTGAAACTATAAAGTACCATGCAAAGTCAATGAATGTGCTACATGGTACAATTTACATACTACAAAAGTATTCGTATATATCAATTTCTAAGTCACATAAATGTTAGATAATGCATAAAGATGCTACTAAATATATAGATTCTGCTACAAGATATCATCATCATAATCAACATCTGATTTTTGATTAACATGCAAGTAAAGGGGTAAAATTCACACGAGTTGGCCCCCTTCCAGGTAGCTGGCTTGCTGTAAGCATGCCAGATCTCACACCAGATCTCCAGACTTGTCCTTAAATATCTGCTGATTCTAGTCTATTAAAGTAAATAAATGTAGTCTTATTACCCTTTAAGATTACTGTCTGTAAGGAATTATGTGACTTTGTTATTTTTAAACAGGTATTCTGTAAAACATGTATGTTATATACGGTACCATTTATCTGCAATGTAGAGAAAACATAAGCTTAAGGTATAAAATTGTTCTGAAAGTAATTGAAAATATCAAATAAAACATAAGAAGTATTTAACCCTGTTTTGGACTGATACACTTAATGGTTTTCAAAGTTTGGTTGTGATTATGTGTGTTTAGTTTTTAAATTATTTTACGGAGAAAATGCGGAGAAAATATCTCAAAGATGGGGCAGTCCATTTCTGTACCAGCAGGAATTTTACAGATTCCTTCAAATAAGAAAAGGCATCGCGTTCAGGGCTGTAAGTTTAGTTTATTTTTAAGTATTCTATTTGATGGACATATTGGACACCATCTTGAATATTAAAAAATGTTCAATGTTGACAAGGTGACCTCATCCAGATGTGTAAAGAATAATGACTTAGCTTCAAATACTTTTGAATGCTAGTTTCAGGTAGACAGAGATATCAACCATTTTCTGTCAGACTATTATGAGGCGATGATTAAACTTATTCCATACTTATTCCAGTCACATGAGAATATAGTGTGATACCTCATTTGGAGCAAAAAGTGACTTGACAATAATTTTAAGATTTGTATGATGTTATGTTATGTACGTGATGTTTCAGTCTTTATGCTGTTAACAGTTAAGCAGTGAAACAAATAAGAACATTCATACTGCAGTGAATGGTATTAGAGTTTGGTTTTAAACTTAAGCTTTCAGGAAAGTTACCAAATATGCTATCATTCAAATAAAGTATGTCATGTTACTAAAAGGATTTTTTAACACATGTATGCAAAAACATTGAAACTTATGATGGTTGGAAGTCCACAGTAAGCTTTATTTATTTCCTACTTGGTGATAGGACATACAAGCAGCTGAACAATTATATTAACAATTATGTTAAGATTTTATACTGTATCCTGTGTTACATAGGAGATTGACTCATGTAATAATACATTTAGTTGAACTACGTTACTTTCTCCGCCATATATTTGGCAACTGAATGTGAAACTTAAAATTCCTTTCACTAATCTAATACTTTTTATCAATATTTGATTTAAGATAATCAAAATGGTGGAAAAACCTTTCTGAGCCTAAATATCACTCATTATTAAAGACCTTTCTACCTTATGTTACATACGTGACATAATGAGACATTAAAAGCTGAGCAATTTATTCAAAACTTTTAAAACTGATAATGTCTATTAAAGTTTTTACAATAAACATGTGTGCGCTGTATATGAAGTGCTTTATTTCAATACATGGTTCAATGAATGATGGCATAATGGTCATATGATGAAAATTGTGAAATAGGGGGTTCCCGTGTTCAACATTCAATAACTCAATAAGTATATAAGATAGAAACATAATGTTTGCAGTTTTGAAAAGGTCATTAAAAGGCCTTGAATACTATAACAAAATAGGGAATACAATTTTTTTACGAAAAAAATTAGGTAAAACTATATTAGACTATTTTATGAAATATATAGGGTTTAATGAAAAAAAGGTGACATACGTTACACCAGGGGCGACCAGTTTTGGTTTCAAAGGTCCCTATCTGTGGCGCAGTGATAGCTTACTTCGATCAAATAACCAAATTGGAAATTCTTCTTTATCTTTTGCACTTTTCGGAAGTCTTACAATTTTCTTAATTTATCAAAAGTTTTGAGGGGTAACATATATAACAGGATGTTACACGGTAACGCTGCCATTGCCAGAGGGCTAACATGTTGCAAAATCCTTGCAAGACACCAGGCTTTCAGAAAAATATGGTCTACAAAAATCCCCCTGGGGGGGGGGGGGGAGGTAAACCATATCTGGCCCACGGCCTAAGAGTTCAATTTCCAGTGAGAATGTTTGGAACACAAATCCCTTTTGTCATAGAGGTAGTCATTTCACAAGTTCAAAACATAAGCAGTTAATAGCGAGTATGTCCTCCGTTTGCATTCAGTCCTGCACGCACACGCCTGGTCATGGACACGATTAAACGATTGATCTCTGCCTGGAGAATAGCATTCCACTCCTGTATGAGCGCGAGACGCAAGGCTTGACGCGTTGTTGGCGGCTGGGGCGGTTACGTACGCGCCTATCCGAGACGTCCCACAAATGTTCTATAGGAGAGAGATCTGGGCTATACGGAGGCCAGTACATCACGTCAACGTTGTTTTGCTGAAGAAACGCCATGCTGAGCCTTGCTACATGCACCGAGCGTTATCCTGTTGAAACGTAGCGTTGTGCTGTCGTACATATGGAATGACTACCGGTCGTAAAACGACGTCAACGTAACGCTGAGCCGTCAAAGATGCATCAATGAATACCAGGGGCGTTCTATGACCATAAGATATGCCAGCCCACACCGTCAACCCACCGCCTCCAAATCGATCACGTTTAACCAAACAATTGTCACGATAACGTTCTCCGTCACGCCTATACACACGTTGACGGCCGTCAGCTCTGTAAAACAAGTACCTGGACTCGTCAGAAAACATTACGTTACGCCACAGACGAAGGGGAAACAGGTTTGGACTATGTTGTGTGAGCCACGCCATTCTAACCTGACGTCGTCGTGGTGTTAATGGCATACCAAAGTACGGACGACGAGGACGTAAGCCAAACTCTCGAAGGCGATTCCTGACAGTATCTGCACTTATTCGATTGTTGTGCGTGTCACCTGAGGCGTCTCGACGGCTTTACGGAACCGATTACGAAGGTGGGTTAGACGGATGTATCGATCCTGTCGATGTGTCGTCCACTTCTGGGCCTCTCAATTGTCGTTCCCGTTTGACGTAGACGCTGGTACAAGCGAGTTATCGTCGATTTACTCATTTGGAAGTTCCTGGCGATGACAGCATGAGACGTCCCGCGTAGAAGCATTTGAACCGCTACGTTACGTTGATCTTGGGTCAAACGTACCATATTCCATAGAGAAATTTTACCGGACTTTTGGTAACACAATATGCCAATATGATTTGTTTGTTTGTTTGTTTGATTTGAGGTTTAACGTCCCCTTCAACACTGTAAAGGTCATTTTGGAGACGTTGCTTCCAATTTTGTGGGACTTTTACCCGACATTGAGATGAAATGACATCTCAAGCCCTGTCGCCCAATGAAACCAATAGGGTTTATTAGCATGGACGGTCCGCCTCGCACCGCGGTTCCTGGACGGGCTTAGACCCTCTAAGCGGTTTACCAGTACTAGTGTGCGGGCCGGATTCAGCTCTGCGTGGAAGCATAATGCAGCCCATATATTGCCAATATGATGAGGTTACTGTATACATTTAATGTACTGCACGAGGAAATGTTGAAAACAGAGTTGCCAAGTGGAGCGTTAAACTGTACAGATATCGCCCAAATGTTTTCTGCATAAGAAAGTTTAAAAAGTATGAAGGTAAATCGCAAAATGATTTTTCAGTCAACCTGATGGTTGCATGAAAATCTTTTGGGTTAAAAAGTTGCGTTTCTTTTTCGGTTCAGTATGAGTAGTATAGGAAATACGGGTGGAGCTTGGAGTTCCGATTCCCGGTTCCTCTGGTTCCCGGTTCTGGTGCCCGGCTCTATTGTTCCTAGTTCTATTGTTCCTGGTTAGGAATTTTAATCCTTTTGTTGCGTGTTTTCTTAGCTATATAAATATTGCTACAGAGACTGCCGCGTTGTTTATTTCAAGTGGGTGTGAAATGTAAATAATCTTGTGTTCGGATGAACTGGCCTATGCCAATGAAAAGAATTGAATATGAATGCGTGTTTTCTCAGCAACACGATGTGATGCTGAGACCAGCGCTATGAATGTTCATGTTGATGTTAGTTATGAAAGAAAGAGTTTTAAATAAAGAAATGGAGTGATATGTTACCTAAACCAATGCGCCATAGACACTATATATATGGTGTCCTTAACGGTGTTATTACTCGTACATGATCATTTCGCGGTTAAGCTAATACCTTATTATAGACTGAAATTCGAAACTGCTTCAGCACACGGACGTTTGGTATGGCGGATATTGTCCGGTGTAGTAGCTGAAATTTATAACCCCTTGCAGTATGTCCAAAATAGGAATGAACTAGAGCTGTCAGTGAAACTGACTAGGGCCCCGGCAGCGCTATCAGAAATTTGTGGACGGACAGACAGACAGACGGACGGACAGAGTGATTACTATAGGGCACCCACACTTTCAGTGCGGGGCCCTAACAACTGTGGGAAAACAACCTACATCAGAAAACTGTTGGAGCAAGCGGATGGCGTGTTCACCGAGCCGCCATCTCGAGTTATCTATTGCTATAATGCCGTGTTTCAGAAGCTTTTCTCTGAAATGGCGGAGACGGTACCTAACTTATTTAGCGGTAGTGTTTTATCAAATAAAATCTGTACAGTTAAAAGTAGTTTCTATTCTCATTTCTTCCCACTATCAGACTGCATTTAACGCATATCTGATAACAGAATGATCCACCCAATGAATAGCTTTAGATCGGACCATTTCCAGTTGGCGGGTTGTCTTTTTTAACAAAAATGCATTTGTTTCCAGTAAACATTGTAGATTCAGATCAGATGCCGCATATGTGGTGGGTGATCTTGGTCTACACTGTTTGCCAATTTTTCAACAATAGGATACAAGTCATACATGGGTCAATTTGGTCAGTCAATAATAGATACGTATGTAATAACAAAAGGCTACTGAGTTTAAAGCAAAAGGCGTCTGCATCGCGTCAACAATAGTCCGTGAAATTAATGTCCCGATAAACCCGATCTTATAGAGAGAGAAAATTGGGATCAACGCGGACGCATTACGAAAACACGCCTATACAAATCGTTTTTATCATTATCACTGAAAAAATGAAAATCTTAAGATGAAAAATTGGGACATTCTTCTTATTTCTGCTCAATATATAGATTGTGGGTGCTCGTTAGAACTGCCTCGATGAGGCGGTTATAACGAGTACCCACAATTTATATTTTAGAGCAGAAATAAGAAAAATAAAGTTTACCCCTGTAAACCCCAGTTGTACTATATAAAAGTGGGATTCGAAGGGGTAAAATTATAAAGGCGTGTTTTCGCGATGGCAATATTTTCTTATTTCTGCTCCAAGACAATAGTTATGGATGCCCCTTAGAACCGTCTAATGAGCACACACAGCCTATATTTGAAGAATAAATGAGAAAAATGGCATTTGTTTTATTTCATTTTTCTATCAGAGAAATGAAAGGGCCCATTATGTCGCGTAATAATTTGTGCCAGCAGCGTTCACTGTTTTGCAAACGTTCTGGCCTCGGTTGCTCAGTCGGGTGCGCGTCTGATTGGTGATCAGGGGGACGCGGGTTCGATACCTGCCGGGGTCAGCAACATTCTTTCGTGGAGATTGATCAAAGTTTTCTACCGCCATTCCTCCCTTCAGCTAATTCAAGAAGGGCAGTTGTCAGTTTCTGACGCTCAAAAATGACCTAAACAGTGTTGATTGGGTCGTTAAACTCCGATACAAACGAAAATCACGCGTAACCGTGATCGAAAGATAATACTGTTTTCACATAACTTAAGGACCTCAACTGTTGTTGTACTTAATGATTATGATAACGAGGCGCCATGTTCTGTGTTACCAATGCCCGATAACTATGCCGGGAATTTAAAATCAAGACGCTATGCGGCGTCTGATCTGGATCTTCACCGTTTACCCATGACTCAGAAAAAAGCGCCCAGTCCAGATTTTATTTTACTTTTTAGCGGTACCCTGAATTTATACATGATTTATGACGGTCACGTGGACAATAGCAGACGGGATGCCTCTGTAATTAGTAGCTTTTAGCTTTGCGGCGATCATGTATATAATCAACAAAAATGTTACAGTAAATAATCCGGGAACTGCATGACGTTCGAACTACAATGGGTGGGTGCTCATTTGGAGGGTTTGAACTGGCGAGACGGTTTTTAATCATTAAATTTGCTAGTTACGTTAACTTTTCTCATGCAGTGGCTGCAGTTTACTTTGTAAAACCGCTCTTTTATTTATTACATAAACAAGCATATTTTGGCTTTCTTTTGCCAAAAGGACATAACTTGTTTTATTTAAAGAAGTACAGAAATTTTAAAGAATCTATGTAAAAGATAATATTTTAAAGGCAATTATGTCAGCTTGCGTTTAATCTGAAAGAACACCATCCCCTACTGTATTCAGTTTTCCCCACAGCGAACAAATATTGTTCAAATAAACTCAAAAGAAGACTAATCTCTCAAATCGTTATGTATTCTGGTTTTATTCTTATTTAGAGTAAATTATCTTTTTTGGATAAATTGTGAACAAACAATATGGCGTGAGCTTCTAGTGCCTGTAAAATAACATAAATGCACAAAATCGACACATATAATTCATTCGTTCATAAAAATGTTGTTCGAATAGCACAAATCTCACAAGATGGCAAACACAGAAGATAGCGATTCAGACATAGACTTTGTGTCAAATATCTTGAGCTGCAGTGCTAATGATATCAGCTCAGTTGATAAGTCCAGAACGGACACCCAGGTAACTGCAATCGCTTGATAATTATTTCCTCATAAAATAAACACTAATAACAATATCTTTTCTGTGCCAGCGGCTCATGATTTTTCATTCTTTTTTAATATCCACATGTATTTTTAATGAAATTTTATGAACCCCTTTTTGGTCCCTTTTACATACATTTGGAAGCCCCAGCTAAATGTATAGAATATATAGTAAAACAACTGAATGAAGCGACAAAAACTGATGAATTTATTTTCATAGCTTTTTATGTCCCCGATAGCGATAGCGGGGACATATTATTTTTGCCCAGTCTATTTGTTTGTTTATTTGTTTGTTTGTTTGTTGGTTGGTTTGTTGGTTTGTACTTGGACAACTTAAACGTTGGTCATGAACCGTTGTAGGTAGAGTATTCATATTTGGCCTGAAGGTTCCTTGTGACAAGAGCTTCACATTCATGCAAAAAAAATTGACGTTGACCTTTGACTTACTTAAAAGTAAAAATAACAATGGTCATAACTTTTGAACCGCTTGAGATACAGCCTTCATATTTGGCATGTATGTTCCTTTTGACAAACCTTTTCCATCATGCAAATAATTTTGAGCTGTGATCTTGACCATTGACCTACTTAAAATAAAAATATTATTTTGGTCATAAGTTTTTAACCATTTGAGATACAGCCTTCATATTTTGCATGTAGGTTCCTTGTGACAAGAGCTTCAAATTCACACAAAAATGACCTATGACCTTGACCTATGACCTAATTAAAAGAAAAAATAACATTGGTCATAACTTTTGAACCGCTTGAGATACAGCCTTCATATTTGGCATGTATGTTCCTTGTGACAAAAGCTTTACATTCATGCAAAAATATTGAGCTGTGACCTTGATCTTGACCATTGACCTACTTAAAATAAAAAAGAAATCATTTTGTTCATAACGTTTGAAACATTTGAGATACAGCCTTCATATTTTGCATGTAGGTTCCTAGTGACAAGAACTTTACATTCACACAAAATAATTGACCTGTGACCTTGAGATTTGACCCACATAAAAGAATAAGTTAACATTGGGCGTAAATTATGAACCATTTGAGATACAGCCTTCATATTTGGCATGTAGGTACCTTGTAACAAGAGCTTTACATTCATGAAAAACATTTTGACCTGTGACCTTGACCTTTGACCTACTTGAAAGAAAAATATAGCGTTTTGGTCATACCTTTTGAACCTTTTGTAATAGGGTCTTCATATTTGACAGGTAGGTTCCTTGTGATAAGAGCTTTACATTCTTGCCAATTTTTTGACCATGACATTAAACTTTGACCTACTTAAAAGAACAAATAAAATTGTTCATAACTTTTGAATCGTTTAAGATAGAGCCTCCATATTTGGCATGTAGGTTCGTTGTGACAAGAGCTTTACATTCATGCAAAAAATTTTGACCTGTGACATTGACCTACTTTAAAGAAAAAAATATTATTGTTCATAACTTACGAACCATTTAAGATAGAGCCTTCATATTTGGCATGTAATTTCCTTGTGCCAAGGGCTTCCCACTCAAACCAAAAACTTGACCTGTGACCTTGACTTTGAACTGTGTCCAACTTTGAAAACAATGACCATGCCCGGTGACATGTTCGTGTTTCACAAACACATCTTGTTTGTAAATTATTTCTTTTCTGTGCCAGCGGGAGTAACATTGCAAATTTATTGCGAACACGTCCATATAAATTTTGTAAAAAAAAAAAAAAATGAAAATAATTGCGTCCTTTTTGAAAATGAAATACACTACCCCCTTTTCTATTTTCCTTTTTCTATGGGTTAGATGTCACCAAGGTAGTTATATGTTTGCCAACCCTTGAGGCTTTCAAGGGTGAAGTTGGTAAAGTGCACCACTCCCGCCCCTAGTTCCCGAAAGTGATGTTTTTAATTTTGATTTTAACTTCTCTACCTCACCAACTGTTTTTAAACACTATCATCCATCTTTTATCCTCTCACTATCCCCTCTTAACTTTTGTCTATATTTTCCTTCTTACTTCAGCACGACAGCGCACACCTGCCTAGAATGCCCACGAGGGCGTAGGGCAGTATACAGAGATAGATAGTTGAGGCCTTGAGGAGATAACCATTTATTTTCGGTGTTGTGCGCGTCAACTCACTTGATCAGTAGTAGAGTCCCCCGATCGGAGTCAGGGGAATTCCCTATTTCCTGTCGCATTTTGTTTCTATATTAAGTAACTTGTAACCCGATCGGGGTGGAGGTGGGGGTGGGGGGGGGGGGTGGGGGTGGGGGTGTAAATGGCCGTTTTGGGGAGGGTCCACAGAATTGAGTCTGCGCAAAAGTTACTTATTCTCTCAAATAGGTGAAAACTCCAACTTTTAAAACACATAATGGTCTAAGCTTTTACCGGTCAGAACTTTTTTAAATGATTTTGTAATAAAGTTATTGATCATCAAAATTGATAGATTATTTTTTTCTGTCAAAAACTATCATGTCCCTGATCGGGGAACACATGAATCCGATTTGGGCCCTCAAAAATATTTTGACCCCGTTTGGAGTCTCTTTCAAGGTGAAGTTGATTGATAATTTTGTCCCCGAACAGGGACAACTTGGCATCTTAGTCTGTTGTACAATTCAAATTTTATCTTGGAAAAAGCACCTTTGTTTATTTTCTGTGTTTGGCATAATGCATATATATGTATTCGGCAGGAAATAACCATGAACGCAAACCCATTAATATGCATTAAAAACCTGGTACTTTCCACTTCATGTAGGAAAACCGTAGGTTTGCAGGATTAAATAATACATATGTTTTTATTATAACTGCTCTTAAACATACATAACGGGTTGTGGGTACTCAGTAGAAACGCCTCCTTTATGGTGACATTTTAACAAGAACCCACAATCAGTGCTTTGAGCAGAAATAACAAAAACTACAATACTAGATATGTTTGCGTAATGCCAAGTTGAGACTTCTGTCTGACTGTGTAGCGCTTGCCATTTCATCTGCATCTTCTGAACACAAGTAATTGCTGGCCATGCAGATTTTAAGATTATTACATCATATGTCTGTTGTCCGGTATTTTCATATTTCCGCGAGGTTTACAGAGGTACGAGTAATATATTCAGTATCAACAAGATGTAATAATAAGATATAATCCTGCAAGCCCATGTTCTTCCTATATAACGAAAGCAGCATTTTGTAAACATTAAAAATACAATGAACAATACAAATCAGGAGTATCCCGTTTCGGGTTTGGTTATTTTAATTTTGAATGAATTTTTGAAATGTTCTAAAACTATAATGCTCTCTGCCTTCCAAAGATTATCCAATTTGGTGTTTACCACGAGAATTGTTCCTAATGATTATTCCCCTATTTATACCAATAAAGATGATAATGCAAGTCCAATCGGCTCCACTTTAGACCTATGAAAAACTATATACATGTACATATGTTCATAAGCGCAGATTCCATTGACAAAAAAGTGCAGATTACAATTTCCTGCCTGTACAAGTAGGTTGATAGTTACCGAATTAGCAACTGGCCCACTAGAGTCCAGCTGTTGGTTTTCTTTTCCTCAAGCATTTCAGTTATTTAATGCTGTTAAGTCCTCACCATTGTTTCACCTCTGTAGTCGTTTGAATTTTATGTTCTTGGAGATGTCGCACTGTTGAGTTAGAAATCGTTCATGCGGACTAAAATTATTTGTCTAAACCACGAGAAAACCAAAGGCGAGGATTGTGGCCACGTAAAGTTGATTAAAGCTCCCCCTCCCCTTAGTAATAAATTTTTACTGACTGTTCCAAGTTAGTTCTTCTGTTATGGTTTATTACTTTTGTTAAAGTATATATTGCCAATATCATTTTATTTTGATAGCCGTTTAGCCATTTTGTGGAATAGTAAAGTTCAGCACTTTTCGCTCTACGCCTGTGACGTTTTCATTATAGTGAAGTCATTTTATGCTGTGTTTTTCCCCTTCGGTGTCTTTGGTGGGGAGTGTGAGGTAATTGTATCGATTCATGATCATTGCCTTCACTACTATTTGAGTATGCTCTGTTAAACCTTTCAAGGGGCAAAGATTAAATGCTGTGGGTTTCTTCATCTAGTACAAGCTTCAAAACTTGGGTCTAATTAAGTCAAGTAAATAAAGATGAAAACAGTGAGAAACATAAATATCAAATGGGACAGTAAACAAAGTATCAAGGTATGCTTCTGGTGAAATTACAATACCTTAATAGTTGTAAGAAAAAAAAAGAAGAAAATTTTCACTAGATAAGGCAGAAGTGTGGCTGATAAATACTGCAAAAACCAAACTGATAGAGAATAACAAGTTAATCTGAGCGTGAACTGTTTATGAAGCTCCTAAACGTTTAAACTATAGGGTACATCTATTTAAGAAGGAGTAACAGTATAAATCGAAAGTGACGGCAATGATTGGGAATCGATTACCTCACAATTGCAATTCCTTTCTACCACTTGAAATCTCTCAACCATGAAATGCCTATCGAATGGAGAAGATTCATTGGTTTTTGAAGCTGTGAGCTATGTTCACTGCGCAGACATGTAGGTGAATACCACTTTATATTGGTGTACATTTATTTCGGAGATTTTTGAAAAAAAAAATGTTATTGCCATGTTCTATAAAATTTGAGGATATAATGAGTTCAAATAGATGTGATTGTCAGTTAATTACCTTTTAAAGTTGCGAAAGTTTGCAACGTGTTTGTGAAACTTTTCAGGAAATTTTAAGATTTTTTTAACCTTGTTTATAGGAACTGCAGTTCATGATTCATGGCCAGTGAAATTCGTTTCACTGACCGTTCCAAGGCAGTTATTCTGTCGCGGTTTATTTTTTGTTATGGTTTGTCTTTGATTGTTTGTATCGCTTATATGATTTTGTTTTGGATAGCCAATTGGCCATTTTGTAGGGAAAGTAACTGTCCTTTTGTCTTTCCGCTATTGATGTTTCCATTAGGGTTTGTTGTTTCACGTTTGTGTTTTTGCTCTTGGTGTCTCTGATGGGAGCTGCGGGTTAATTGTATCGATTCCTGATCATTGTCGTCACTTCTGTTTTTCATTGATGGTGAACCTGGTGGGACTCACAGGTTTTTGATCATGCTTGTGCTTTTGAGATGGTTCGGGTTCATATTTGTCTTGGGAACACTGGTCTTGACCTTCACCTACACTGCTTGCATGGGTATAGACCAGGCTTCTCTTTTGAAGTTTGGAGAAGTTTGGTTGGGATGGGGGTTGTATGCTGTGTGCGTGTCTTATACTGATATTTGCAGCGGTAGTCTATGTCCTGAAGTTTGGAACGTTTGCTGTTATCTGCTGAAATGAACATTTATACTGGCTAAATTAAAGGGTAGGAATGTCTTTGGTGCCATTTATTTTTAAAAATAAGGTGGTGCGATGGTGAACTGAATAAAGAACAGCCTAAAAAATTCCATGATCTCATTGTTGATGTTGCAGGCTCAAAATAGGTTGTTCTTCCTTGTTCAGTCTGGTCTTGACTTGTGCTGTTTGTCTTTACAGACATGGATCAGACTGTTATTCGAGTGGTCTTGCCTGTGGGTGTACACACAGTCTTCACATGTCCGGATATTTTGAATTTCTATGGATTCATATTGTATAGTCTACAGTAACAACATTGTAGTAACCAGGTATTTATGTGTGGGTTTCTAGTCAAATTTACACTAAACTACTACTCAAATGGACACTGAACTACTGGTCATATGACCAGTTGAAAACACTAACATTCAGTATTATAATAGTTCCAGGGTTGTACATTGTTTTCTCTAGCGGTAATTGTTGTCATTGGAGCATGCTTGTGTTCATAGGCTTGTGTCCATAGGGTTTCGCAACTTTCCTGAGACGTCTTTTCTTAGCATTTTTTTCCATTTCTCGCGCTACAGTTCGAGAAGTTCACAGTAGATAATAAAATTGTGAATCTTGAAATGCTAAGACAGCTCTATTCAGGACAACAATTATGCTTATGAAGGAAATTTACCAAGACAAAGACTCCAAACGGGGTCAGAATATTTTTGAAGACCCCGATTGGAGTTTTCTGTACCCCGATCGGGGTCATGAAAGTTTTTGACAGAACTTCGGGTATCAATAACTCTTTAACAACACCATTTAAAAAATTCTGAACGTTAAAACGTTTATCCGTTATGTCTTTTAAAAGATGGCGTTTTAAGCCATCTGATTAGAGTGAGTGAGTGTTTCAGTTTTACGTCCCACCAGCAGCTAAGGTCATACGGAGACGGGACCTCGGTTTAAAGACTCATCCGAAAGTCTGGAGAAGCCCGGGATCGAACCTGCAACCCCTGGTTTACTAGGCGAGTAGCGTAACCACTCGACCACGGGGGCTTCTACCATCTGATTGGATGGCTAACTTTTTGCAGAGACTGGTTTCTATAAACATACCCCGAAAAGGCGTTTTTGTTCCCCGATCGAGGTACAAGTTACTAAATATGGAAACAAAATCTAACTGTAAAAGGGATTCCCCTGACTCGGATCGTTGGGTTCTCTTCTACTGTTGATTATCAGCACAGCTGATAAAGGTTGTGTCCGTATAAGTCCGGTATGACTGCAGAAAGAAGTGAACAGACTGGACGCTGGCATGTACAAGAAAGCACAAACATACGTATGCGATCAATGTGGAGTTTCTTTCTTACATGAAAAGAGTTTGCGCCGACACCACAGGGAAAACAGATGCTCAAAATCTATGCCGAACTTTATCTGTCAGAGCGGCGGTAAAACTTACGCTAAACAGGCTTTTCTCGTGACTCACAATGAACGCGGAAAATGCACTCGGCCATGAAATTCCCTCGCTAGTGCTACTGATGCTGAAAGTGGTGGTGGTGGTGATGATGAGGATGATGATGATGATGATGATGATGATGATTTCCAATCTAGGCGCTCTTTATAGCAAGGGACTTAGATTAGGTACAAACTCACAGCTCAGAAGGCTGAGCAGCAAGACCTTATGTATTTTTTCTCTAATCGGAGACAGCAACTTCGACAAAACCATTCTAGGGAATTACGACGCTTGAAACAACTAAAATGGTATGTTGTTGTAAAGATTGATATGACCAGGTACAACTCGGATGGAGAACTGGTTGACCAGGGTACTTCAGTTTTCAGATCATATGCTACACAAGTTCTAGTCCCTGATGTCATAGGCGGCCAGATAGATGAGGCGTTCTTCAAAAAAGTTGAACAGTCTTGACGCTTTAAGAGCTGAAGGCCCCTCTTTGCAAATAAGAAGAATAATCGAAATGCAGCACACTCTAGCTAAATTTAGACCACTGGGAGGTTCGTGTACACTCTATCAACTGCCGGAACATGAACTCCGGAAAAGATGTCTTTTGAATGTGACTGGGCCACCGGAACTAAATGGACACTGTTTTAAATATGCTGCGCTCGGTGGGTTATATACTGAAGCAGATGTGACGGGCCAGTGCCCTGGTCTGATTTTCACTAGCATAGTCATAGGTTGCAATTCGAGGTACTAGAGGGCTGCGGAAGATAAATGCCGGTGGCGAAAATTGGTGAGTTCGAAAAGAACAACGGACTTTCTATGAAGGTCTACGGATACGAAGACTCAGACGTATTCCCAATGAGCGTAACATAGAATTACAAGCTGAATTGACACGTTAACTTACTGCTCCTATCTCATGAACCGGAAAATACCGACGATGAGACTGAAATAGAAAATTTCGAGACCAAAACAGATCACCGCCGTGGCCATTACTGTGTCATATAGAATATGAGTAGACTAGTATTGAGCAGCACAGTTAAGCCACCATGACGCACGTAGGTTCATATGTATGCGGTGCCTAACTTGCAAGTACTCGGTCGAAAGCTTGACGGAGCACGAGGACTTGTGCTTTCAGGAAGAAGATCCCGTGAAGTGTGTCATGCGAGGGCCCAGTGATCGATGGCTTAAGTTCAGAAACTTAGGAAAGCAACGTGTGTGAGTTTTCTGATAGTGGCGTGCTTTGGCTGCTACACCGTCCCTCTGGTTTCAGACCAGGAACCTGTGCATGGATTTGAGGTACGCGAGAGACGCCTTGACCCATTTTGCTATGCATTCGTTAGAATAAGCGTCGACAACTCGTATGTGAAGGATCCCATGTATTTGAGGGGATCGTGTGCAACAGAAACCATGACCAGCTTTTTGTCGGCAATGGCAGTTGAAGAACATGAAGTATTTTCCATATTGGCTCAAACGGCACCACTAGTGTGGTGTGACGAACGTCTGGCAAATATTGAGGCCTCCAATGATCACTGCTTTGTCTGTTTAGATACTGTTCTTCCCAGTGAAAAAGTAGTTGTTGATCACAGCAATGTCAGCGGTGAGAAGTTTAACACATACTAAATAAATGCCGATATACTGAACAAAGCAAAACCCCGATTGGAAATAATCATAATTATTTATATAAAAGAAAAGCTCGCCGCTGAGACTCGGAGTCTCGCTCGGCTCTTATTTGAGACGCCAAATTTTCGTAACGGAAGTCCAGGCGTTTTTGTCCAAGTACTTTGCTTTTCTGCATGGTGAGCTGAAACTGACCCGCACATGAGCACATGAGTACTGATAAACCTCTCAGAGGATCTAAGCCTGCCCAAGCAAAGCGCAGCGAGTGGCGGCCCGTCCATGCTCGTAAACTCCATTGGTTTTAATGGGCGGTAGGGCTTGAACTGTCATTTCATCTCAATGTCGGGTAAAAGTCCCACAAAATTGGAAGCAACGTCTCTAAAATGACTTTTACAGTGTTTACGGGGGGCGTTAAACCTCAAATCAACCGACGTATTGACGAATAATTGTGATATTTCTATTATTTATACTCCAGACATACGTTTTTGGCGCCTGTTAGAACCACCATGGGCCGGTTTCATCAAAGCATTTGCGACGTATTTTCGTCTTAGAAAAATCGTACAAAGTTCTTACGACTAAAACCCTGTTTCATCAAATGCTCGAGATCTGCGATGTTCGCACATTTTGTCGTATTTCTGAGATGAATATTTAGACATCGCCCATTGGAATTTTTGTCTTATCACAGCCATAGCTGATGAAGAAGACGCGCGGCATAGGTTAAAGAAAGCTACGCTTATCCCTTCAGTAACGTTGTTAAAAGGACGGTACGCATGATGTCATTTTGGTTACCTTCGCAGATCACGCCCATTACTTATACAAGCCCACGCAATATAGACCCATCGAAACTGACCCCTTTCTTATAATCTTTAGGTTTTGGGTGGGAGTTTCTGAGGGTACTCGTTAGAAGCGCCTCGTTGTGGTTGTGCTTACGATTACCCACAATCTATATTCCATGGTATATAACCCAGAACGACGTTCGCTTTCGCTCATCGGGGCTTGGAGAAACAGATTGGTCTGCATAGTGCTTCCGTGCAAAGCTGAAACATTACGAAAACATGCTTATACAAATACTGTCCTTGAGGACATCGGCGTAGGTGGGGCTAATGTCGTTTCAATCTTGGAAAAGGTGTGTATCATCATACTAAATATGGACCAAAACTATAAGAAATAAATTACTAAATCTGTGACATTGTCCTTGAGTTTTGGTTTTACGGCCTCTTTTATTTCGAGCCGATCATTAATCAGATGTGGGCGAAAAGTAAACGGAGTAGCCGGAGGAATACCTGTATCTTTCATCATACCAAATACGAACTAAATCCATGGTATGGATTGGGAAAAGTGAGCTCATATTAAAAACGTTGACAGTAAAATATTCTGAGTCCTTGGCATTGAGGTCTTGGGCATGGGCGTGGGTATGCTGAACATACTGAGTCCGTGACCTTGACCTTGAGGTCATGGACAAGGGCGCGAATATGCTGAATAAAACTTTAAATGATTATCGATCATCGTACCAAATATGAACCAAATCCACTGTATGGTTTTAAAAATTATGAGCTCTTAAATAATTTCAACATTTAAAGTTTTCAAAGTTTATGCCTTGACCTAGAGCTCATTGGTAAGGGCCAGTGTTTTGCTGAATAAACCTTTTGACCTATATCTATCATCCAATTTCCATCATATGGTCTGGAAAATATGAGCTCTTAAAAGTTTTGATTCTTCCTGGTACAATGCCTTAACTTGAGGTTAAGGCATTGTACCAGGATCACGTACGTACACCCCGTACGGAAGGACGTACGTACATGTGTGTACGCTCGAATGGTACGAAAACTTTCACGGCATCATGTTGATGGCACGTGTGTGTGTGGGTGGGTGTGTGGGTGTGTGTGTGTGTGGGGGGGGGGGGGGGTCGTAGTCTTACGTACTTTCATATCGTATATGTAAGTGTGTATAATTTTGCAGGGGATTGTGTAATTGTGTATACATATATGTAGCTCAAGTCAGATTCTTTGTAATTTAAACTCATTCATGTTGTAGGATCTATGTTGCAAATGAAATTGAGAGCAAAATCCGCTGGACGGCCTGACAGACGACAATCAATGAATAAAAATTTGCTAAAGACCATTGCCAATAACAAACCGGGGCTGAAAACTGACATACGTTATACATCACGTGAACAAGTCCGTGAAATGAACACCCCTTAAACGCCAATTTTTATAAAGAAAACTAGGGTTTACTGGGGTATACATTATTTTCCTTATTTCTGCTCCAAGACAGAGGTTAAGATGCTCGATAGAACCGTCTCATTGAGGTGGTTGTTACGAGCACTCACAACTTATGTTTGCCGTAAATATAAGAAAAATGCCACGGATTTTCATCATAAAGGTAGCCATTTTGTAGATTTGAAACAATGCACTTTGTCGCACGTTTATGTTATCGTAATGATGCGAACACACTATACGAACACCGAGGCCCCCGCCCATCGGGGCTTGAAGAAATTGATGGGCTGCATGATGCTTCCACGCAGAGCTGAAACCGATCACACATGGGAACTGGTAAACCTTTTAGAGGATCTAAGCCTGCCCAGAAAAGGCGGTTCGAGTCGGACCGTCCGTGCTCATAAATCCTACTGGTTTCATTTGGCGACAGGGCTTGAGATGCCATTTCATCTCAATGTCGGGTAAAAGACCCACAAAATTTAAGCAACGTCTCCACAGTTATCTGAAACAGTGTTAACGGGCGTTAAACTTTAAATCAACAAATATACGAACCCTTACAGACGCTACATTACGTAACGTTATAAGCGGCGAACTTATTAAACAACGTCATGCATTGACGTTTTGTGTTAAAATCGTGCGTTATGTGTGTTTTATGTTCATACGATATTCATGCCCATGCATTACTGGATTTATTAAGGTAATAAACTGCTCAGCGAACTCTCACATGTCATCCCTTTTCCTCAACTAATATTATAAACTCAACAATATACGTGCACTCATGGAAGAGGCCCGCCCGCATTAACGGACATGTGAAAGGTTCATTATAACGTTAAATCAACGCTAATCTGACGTCACGACGTCCACAAACAGACCAACTCGCCCAGTGGTAAAGAGGGAAGGGGTCCAGATAATTAACATCTGTATCTTACGACAATGAAATGGCAACACAAGTTTGAAACAACATAGAATCAACGTTTACTCGATTTGTTTGTACTGAATATTCATCTAGGTCCACTGGGACAGCTAGTTTAAGAAGGCACGTGATCACGCAGGTGCAATTAGTGGCCCTGTCACTGGCGACTTCGAAATGCTCTCGGTCAGTGACAGCGGGCGTCTTTGACAGCTATGTTACAGAACAGAACAGTCTTTTTTTCCTGTTCTGTTCTGCGTTCTGTTACAGTGTTTGTTTATGAACAGTGTTATTATACCCCCACAAATGAAATTTTGGGGGGGGGGGGGGTATATAGGAGTGAGCTTGTCGGTCGGTCGGTCTGTCGGTCTGTTGACTTGGTTTCCAGACGATAACTCAAAAAGCGCTTCACCGATTTTTATAATTTTTGGTACACTGATGTAACATCATAAAATACAGGTCAAGTTCGATTTCCACTACAATTCGTCAATTTTCGACATAGTTATGACCCCTTTCAAGTGAAAAAATTGCAAAATGGCGCTGTTGTACTATCAAGGCAGTTTTTGTGGGGGTATTCATCACCTTTAGTGATAGCTCTAGTTTGTATTGTGCACATCCGAACTTAATAAAGATGCGGCAGCGTATCACGTCTACAGGCAGTGAATGAATAAACATTTGCAGCCTTTTGTTTTTATCAGTATCGCTTCCGTGTGACATTGTACGCACTTTCATATCTCCAAAAAGTAACATTGCTGTCTGCTTTTACTTAACCAAACACAAGCATAAGTTGTTATGTAGGGTGCAGATGATTATTTAAAATTACCCATATGCTTAAGAAGATAAAATACCTAAATGATCCAAATATTTGGGACAGACATGCCTGGGCAAACAGTGCAGACCCGGATCAGAATCAATTATTTAGAGAGTTTACCACTGGAACTACATGTTTTGTATGCTTTAGTGTAACACTAAACCACATGGTTCATTTTTTTAAAATTTACAACACCTCTTTGGGTGTGTGAATTTAAGGATGTTTACACTAACAAAGGTTTGTTTGCAAGTTTGTCAAGTAATAATACTTCCATTAATAAAAGGTGTGATAATTTAACTGTTTGTTTAAGACAGGTATTAAAAGAAGACAGTTAATTTTAACATAAATGGTTTCTTAAAATTATCTACAGATACTCACCTCAGTATTAAAATTACATGTATTTGCAAGTCAAGAGAAACTGCTGAAAGTTAAAAACTAATATTTCAGAATATCGTTTGAAAATTCTATATGAAGGCAAGGGACAAGTGATCTTTCAAGTTATTCAATATAAAAGGGGCTGGAAAATTCTTCAAAATTTCACTTGTACTACATGACTAAGTGCATGTAAACTCTGGTAAATGTCGTACGGACTAGACAAATTTTTACCTGTCCTTCGATTTATTTTGTCTTTGCAATCACACAAGTGAAATTTTCAAGCCCTGCATGAACTTGAAATAATTTTGCATTCAGATAGCTAGGTAGTTGGGGTATATTAAGCAGTCCCAATTGGTATATATCATCTATGTAAATATATATATTTCCCGGGAATTCCCCCGCCCAGGGAAATATGAGTATTTCCCGTTTTTTTTTGCCAACCTTGGCCTAAACCCAGATACAGTCGACCCACAAGTTTTTATTCTTAATTCACAGTCAACAGGTAGTTATCTTCGTGAGTTTCCGACATTCTACGATGTCCCCGGCGGACTCGCGTGTTAAGCAATTAGCTATTGTCAGAAAAAAAATGATTTTTAATCCATGGTCGCTCTTGATAGTTCAGCTGTCATAAATACAATAAGCTACAATAAAATAATTTCATCTTTAGACATTTGATCCGTCTTAAATCCTATAATTCTTTCATTACAAAAACACGCATATTCAAATATATTGGAAATTTTACCGCCAAGAAAAATGAGGGTTTTCAGAAAAAAAAAATCTGATATTTTTATTTATTTCTGCTCAAATGCATAGATTGAAGGTACTCGTTAGAACGGCCTCAACGAGGCGGTTCTAACGCGGACCAACAATCCATGTTTTTTTAGCAGAAATAAGAAAAATAATATATACCCCTGTAAACCCCATTTTACTTAATAACAATGGGGGTGATCATGAAATCTTTTCTACGGTCATTCTCTCCCTTCTGCCGATGCAAGAAGGGCAATTGTCAATTTCTGACGAAAAAATGTGCACTGAACTGATTAACCGCTTACGTATTTCCCAGTATTTCCAGGGAATTCCCTGTATTTCCCGGGAATTCCCCCTGCCCAGGAAAAGTGTGGATAGGTTAACTGACCGGCACAAAAATGACCTAAATCGTGTTGACTGGGCCGCTGAACTTCAATACGAACAAACAAACAAACAAACAAAAAAGTGGGGTTAAAGGGAGTCCAAATGATAAAGGTATGTTTACGTGAGGAATGATTTCACGCAGTCGAAATAATAATATTGGTGGCTTATCAAAAGCAGAAACATTTGTAACCCGCACTTTATTAGGTGGAATTTTCTAGGATTTTCTTTGCACAAGATCATTAACGTAGTATGTTAACGAGCCCGCACAATGAAAACTCTTGTAAATTCCACTTAATATATAGTACAGTAGGGGTTACAGGGGTATACATTGTATTTTATGCAAGGTCAAATAAAAAATAAATAAATAAAAAGTAGGGCAACAAACATTTATGTTTGAAGCATACATAAACAAATATGTCCCACGGGTGTGCTATCCCAATATGATTTACCATAACAATAACACACCCATGTAACATAATGCATTCTTTTATACCCTGAAAACTGTTACATGTATTTTTCTGATGAAAATTTACTAAACCTTCAAATATAGGGTCGTGGATACTTGTTAAAACAGCCTCATTGTGGCGGTTCTCACGGGTAGCCACAATCTGTGTATTGAGCAGAATTAAGAAAAAAATATCCATGCAATCCCAATTTTCTCTATGTAAAGTGGGTTTTAGCGGGGTTGTCATTTCACGGACTTTTTAACCGGATGCACTGCAGAAATAACGAAGAGACTCGGTTTATATAGTTTTATCCATCACTACAGAACTTCAAGAATACAAGAAACATTAACGTAATGTTTATCTTAACCCATATCTGATTGGAGTGGTCCATTGCCAATTATAGTGGTCAAAGGTTTGTTTTGTTATTAGTGAGTTTGCAAATATGTATCTACTGTCAGCAAACCATGCACACCCAGGTCAGGTCTGTACTGTTTACAAATGTGCCGCTAGTGGGTCGATAGGTGTATATGGGTTAATTATGAGCCTCGTTGTAAGAAGACACCAACCAGTCTCCTCACGTCTACATAGACGAAAGTTGAAAGTTCAGATGTGGAAACTAGAGGTATTTTTACAAATTGGTCACATTATAAATGTATCCAAACTAACATGGAATAGAATAGATACACACGGAGTCATGTGTTCCCCGATCAGGGACATGGTAGTTTTTGACAAAATATTAATCAATCAACTTTGATGATAATACCTTTTTAACAAAATCATTTAAAAAAAAATCTGAACGGTAAAAACTTAGACCATTATGTCTTTTAAAAGTTGAAGTTTGCACATATTTGAGAGAATAACTAACTTTTTGCACAGACCCATTTCTGTGGACCCACTAAAAACGGCCATTTACCCCCACCCCTCACCGGGTTACAAGTTACTAAATATAGATATTGGTAACATCTAATCCATAGAAAAAGGAAAAAGAAAAAGGGGGTAGTGTTTTTCATTTTCAAAAAGGACCCAATTATTTTCTTTTTTTTTACAAAATTTATATGGACGTGTTCGCAATAAATTTGCAATGTTACTCCCACTGGCACAGAAAAAAAATAACAATTTACAAAAAAGTTATGAAAATAAATTCATCAGTTTTTGTCGCTTCATTCAGTTGTTTTACTTTATATTCTACACATTTAGCTGGGGCTGCCAAATGTATGTAAAAGGGGCCAAAATGTTGTTCATAAAATTTCATTGAAATACATGTTGATATTAAAATATGGAACGAAAAATCATGAGCCGCTGGCACAGAAAAGATATTGTTATTAGTTTTTATTTTATCGGGAAATAATTATCAAGTTCCTATATAAATCTTTGTATTAACTTCAAGCGAGTGCCCGTCCTGGACTTGTCAACTGAGCTGATATCATTGGCACTGCAGCTCAAGATATTTGACACAAAGTCTATGTCTGAATCGCTATCTTCTGTGTTTGCCATCTTGTGAGATTTGTGCTATTCGAACAACATTCTTATGAACGAATGAATTATATGTGTCGATTTTGTGCATTTATGTTATTTTACAGGCACTAGAAGCTCACGCCATATTGTTTGTTCACAATTTATCCAAAAAAGATAATTTACTCTAAATAAGAATAAAACCAGAATACATAACGATTTGAGAGATTAGTCTTCTTTTGAGTTTATTTGAACAATATTTGTTCGCTGTGGGGAAAACTGAATACAGTAGGGGATGGTGTTCTTTCAGATTAAACGCAAGCTGACATAATTGCCTTTAAAATATTATCTTTTACATAGATTCTTTAAAATTTCTGTACTTCTTTAAATAAAACAAGTTATGTCCTTTTGGCAAAAGAAAGCCAAAATATGCTTGTTTATGTAATAAATAAAAGAGCGGTTTTACAAAGTAAACTGCAGCCACTGCATGAGAAAAGTTAACGTAACTAGCAAATTTAATGATTAAAAACCGTCTCGCCAGTTCAAACCCTCCAAATGAGCACCCACCCATTGTAGTTCGAACGTCATGCAGTTCCCGGATTATTTACTGTAACATTTTTGTTGATTATATACATGATCGCCGCAAAGCTAAAAGCTACTAATTACAGAGGCATCCCGTCTGCTATTGTCCACGTGACCGTCATAAATCATGTATAAATTCAGGGTACCGCTAAAAAGTAAAATAAAATCTGGACTGGGCGCTTTTTCTGAGTCATGGGTAAACGGTGAAGATCCAGATCAGACGCCGCATAGCGTCTTGATTTTAAATTCCCGGCATAGTTATCGGGCATTGGTAACACAGAACATGGCGCCTCGTTATCATAATCATTAAGTACAACAACAGTTGAGGTCCTTAAGTTATGTGAAAACAGTATTATCTTTCGATCACGGTTACGCGTGATTTTCGTTTGTATCGGAGTTTAACGACCCAATCAACACTGTTTAGGTCATTTTTGAGCGTCAGAAACTGACAACTGCCCTTCTTGAATTAGCTGAAGGGAGGAATGGCGGTAGAAAACTTTGATCAATCTCCACGAAAGAATGTTGCTGACCCCGGCAGGTATCGAACCCGCGTCCCCCTGATCACCAATCAGACGCGCACCCGACTGAGCAACCGAGGCCAGAACGTTTGCAAAACAGTGAACGCTGCTGGCACAAATTATTACGCGACATAATGGGCCCTTTCATTTCTCTGATAGAAAAATGAAATAAAACAAATGCCATTTTTCTCATTTATTCTTCAAATATAGGCTGTGTGTGCTCATTAGACGGTTCTAAGGGGCATCCATAACTATTGTCTTGGAGCAGAAATAAGAAAATATTGCCATCGCGAAAACACGCCTTTATAATTTTACCCCTTCGAATCCCACTTTTATATAGTACAACTGGGGTTTACAGGGGTAAACTTTATTTTTCTTATTTCTGCTCTAAAATATAAATTGTGGGTACTCGTTATAACCGCCTCATCGAGGCAGTTCTAACGAGCACCCACAATCTATATATTGAGCAGAAATAAGAAGAATGTCCCAATTTTTCATCTTAAGATTTTCATTTTTTCAGTGATAATGATAAAAACGATTTGTATAGGCGTGTTTTCGTAATGCGTCCGCGTTGATCCCAATTTTCTCTCTCTATAAGATCGGGTTTATCGGGACATTAATTTCACGGACTATTGTTGACGCGATGCAGACGCCTTTTGCTTTAAACTCAGTAGCCTTTTGTTATTACATACGTATCTATTATTGACTGACCAAATTGACCCATGTATGACTTGTATCCTATTGTTGAAAAATTGGCAAACAGTGTAGACCAAGATCACCCACCACATATGCGGCATCTGATCTGAATCTACAATGTTTACTGGAAACAAATGCATTTTTGTTAAAAAAGACAACCCGCCAACTGGAAATGGTCCGATCTAAAGCTATTCATTGGGTGGATCATTCTGTTATCAGATATGCGTTAAATGCAGTCTGATAGTGGGAAGAAATGAGAATAGAAACTACTTTTAACTGTACAGATTTTATTTGATAAAACACTACCGCTAAATAAGTTAGGTACCGTCTCCGCCATTTCAGAGAAAAGCTTCTGAAACACGGCATTATAGCAATAGATAACTCGAGATGGCGGCTCGGTGAACACGCCATCCGCTTGCTCCAACAGTTTTCTGATGTAGGTTGTTTTCCCACAGTTGTTAGGGCCCCGCACTGAAAGTGTGGGTGCCCTATAGTAATCACTCTGTCCGTCCGTCTGTCTGTCTGTCCGTCCACAAATTTCTGATAGCGCTGCCGGGGCCCTAGTCAGTTTCACTGACAGCTCTAGTTCATTCCTATTTTGGACATACTGCAAGGGGTTATAAATTTCAGCTACTACACCGGACAATATCCGCCATACCAAACGTCCGTGTGCTGAAGCAGTTTCGAATTTCAGTCTATAATAAGGTATTAGCTTAACCGCGAAATGATCATGTACGAGTAATAACACCGTTAAGGACACCATATATATAGTGTCTATGGCGCATTGGTTTAGGTAACATATCACTCCATTTCTTTATTTAAAACTCTTTCTTTCATAACTAACATCAACATGAACATTCATAGCGCTGGTCTCAGCATCACATCGTGTTGCTGAGAAAACACGCATTCATATTCAATTCTTTTCATTGGCATAGGCCAGTTCATCCGAACACAAGATTATTTACATTTCACACCCACTTGAAATAAACAACGCGGCAGTCTCTGTAGCAATATTTATATAGCTAAGAAAACACGCAACAAAAGGATTAAAATTCCTAACCAGGAACAATAGAACTAGGAACAATAGAGCCGGGCACCAGAACCGGGAACCAGAGGAACCGGGAATCGGAACTCCAAGCTCCACCCGTATTTCCTATACTACTAGTATGAATGGTTTGCTCGACATAAATGAAACATAATTGAAGAACAGTAAAACAATCGGAGCGGCATTCAGATATTAACTAATTTACGACAAATAGAATGCCCGCCACCCCCTACACACACCCCCACCCCCGCACACACACACACACACACACACACACACACACACACACACACACACACACACACACACACACACACACACACACACACACACACACACACACACACACAATTTTTCATCTTCAAATTTTCTTTATTTCGGCAGTAACGTTTACAATGTACAGTATTTGTACAGGCGTGTTTTCTTAATGCATATCAACTGTGGGTTGAAAGGGTCTTCATTGCACACACATGTTAATGATTTTATAGATACATGTTTCCATTGCAGTCTCGGCCGGCCTCGGTAGCTCAATCGGATTCGCGTCTGACTTAAGATCAAGAGGTCGCGGATTCGATTCTTGCCGGGCCGGAATAATTATTTTGTGAAGAGTCATCATGAAATATTTTGTAGGGTCAATCCTTTCGCCCCCGCCAATCGGGGCTTGGAAAAATATATTGGACTGCAAGATGCTTCCACGCAGAGCTGAAACTGACCACACATACGTACTGGTAACCCTGCTAGCATTCTACATAAATCTACAGCGGGCCGTTAGCGGCCCGTCAGCTACCCTGACGGGCCGCTAACGGCCCGCTGTAGATTTATGTAGAATGCTTACTGGGAAACCGCTTAGAAGGACTAAGCCTGCCCAGGTGACGTGGTGTGAGGCACACCGTCCACTGCATATAAGCCTTTTGGTTTCTTTGGGCGGCTGGGCTTTACATGTCATTTCATCTCAATGTCGGGTAAAAGTCCCACACAATTTGAAGCAGTGTCGCTAAAATGACATAAATAGTGTTGACGGGGACATTAAACCCCCAATTCAAACAAAACAAACGGTCATTCTTTACGTTAAGCTGATTCTTGAAATGCAGTTGTCAATGTCTGGCGAAAGAATGTGCATTGTACTGGTTTGTTTGTTTGATTTGAAGTTTAACGTCCCCATCCACACTGTAACGGTCATTTTGGAGACGTTGCTTTCAATTTTGTGGGACTTTTACCCGACATCGAGATGAAATGACATCTCAAGCCCTGTCGCCCAATGAAACCAATAGGGTTTATAAGCATGGACAGGCCGACGCACACCGCATTGCCTGGGCAGGCTTAGATCCTCTAAGTGGTTTACCAGTACTCGTGTGCGGGTAGGTTTCCACTCTGCGTGGAAGCATCATGCAGCCCATCGATTTCTTCAAGCTCCGATGGGCGGGGAGGGGGGGGGCGGTTATATGCTTAGATAAACTGACTGGCTCGATATGACATAAATAGTGTTGACAGGGTCGTTAACCCATCTACACTGTTTAGTTCAGCTATTTTCCAGACAACTTTTATAGATAATACAGAGGACCCGCGTTGTAATGACATTTATTTTATTTTTATTTTTTTTGGGGGGGTTTTGGTTTTACGGTTCTTTTAAGATCATTTCACTCATATCGAGCCGATCGTTAATCCGAGATGGGCGAAAACCGGAGTACCCGGAGAAAAACCACCTGTCCTTCCGTTGCAGAACTTGGCGTCTCACATGTGACCCCAGCGAGGCTCGAACAACAGCGGCGAGGGACCTAATGATTAAGAGTCAGCGCTCTTAACCACTAGGCCACGGAGGCCCGTAACAGAATTTGTCCCCAATTAATGTGCCGTTATAATGAATTTGCCGTTTTTAAGAATCCCAGTTAGGAGTATGATAGGTTATAAAAAGTATTTTCTACATCATTACTTCAAGCAACAAATGCTATAGACATTTGTTAGAATCGCCTCGGTGAGGCGATTCTAACAAATATCTATAGCATTTGTTTCTTGGAGTATTAAATTACAAGAATCTTTCATAACTATGGATTAGATTTGGGCGTTTCCAACCCGAGTGAAGCCGACGCCGCTAAGACTTGAGCTAAGAATTCATTCCATTGAAATTGCCGTTATAAAGAGTTTTGCTGTTATAACGAATATCGGTATAAAGAGGGTTGACTGTACAAACTGTCACCCCTAAATTTTGAAATGGACTTCTTCTGTTTATAAGGAGAAAATTTCCATTTGGAACAAAATGGGTTAAACTCCAAACAAACTAAACTTTACAGTCTTGTTAGAGACTTTATGGCTCATGTCTAACATCCGTAAAAAGTGGGGTTTACAACGATTTGTTACTTTCTTTTTTCTGCACGGATAATTGGTACCCGTAAGAACCGCATTATGGAGACGGGTCTATCTATGGGGCAATTTTAAAACAATATAAAACATTTCATGCATAAAGTTTATATACTAATTTATTTCAGTTCGATTGCGATAAAAGCTTTAAGCTTATTGAATCGCTCTCAAACACTCATTCCGGGCGTTTTCACGCGCGCGAGAGAGAGTTTGTTTTGTTTGTTTGATTTGATGTTTAACGTCCCCGTCAACACTATAAAGGTCATTTTGGAGAAGTTGCTTCCAATTGTGTGGGACTTTTACCCGACATTGAAATGAAATGACATTTCAAGCCCTGTCGCCCAATGAAACCAATAGGGTTTATAAGCATGGACGGTCCGCTACCCATTTACACCTGGGTGAAGTGGAGCAATGTCATTACGTGTCTTGCCCAAGGACATCCCTCGATACCGGTGGCCGGATTCGAACGCACAACCTCTCGATCATAAGTCGAACGCGTTAACCACTGCGCTATCGAGGCTGACAACATTTGCAGTTAAAGAAAAACGTCACAATTTTTCTTCACAAAAAATGCCTTCTTGAGGATGAAAAATAAACTTATGTCACATGGGTACTACGACTACAATTCTAATGCATGGGCCTGGACGAAACATGTTGAACCTATCAATGTTTTGTCCTTGGTGCCCGGGCGGATATGCCCTGGGGCTCAGACGGCCAGTAATCTCGACCGTCAGGAATTTGACGAAAGTAATTCATCACGAAAACACGCCTATTTCAATACAGTAAATTTCCAGGCTCTATTAAGACCACCTTTAGGACTGTTCAAAAGTGGCCTTAAAAACCACTTTTGAACAGTCTCAAAGTGGTCTCTGACCAGAGGACACTGTATATCGAAAACACAAAGAAAGAATAGCTGGAACCTACTAAATAAGGTTTCAAAGCAGAATTAGTCTTAATTTTAGGTGGTCTTAATAGCGGAATTTCACTGTATATTGAACATTTCACCAATCATTGACATACAATTCTGACATTTTACACATTTCTGCTCAAAACATAGAATGTGGGCACCCGTTAGAACCGCCTCGGCGAGGCGGTTCTAACGCGTTCCCACAATCTATGTTTCTGAGCAGTTAGAATAAAAGCAATGTATAACACTGTAAACCCCAGTTTTACTGTTTAAAAGTGGGGATTAAGGGGTCCAAAATTATAAAGGCGTGTTTTCATGATGTGATCCAGAACGCTGTGGGTTC
This sequence comes from Lucinisca nassula, assembly GCA_963580285.1. Taxonomy (NCBI): domain Eukaryota; kingdom Metazoa; phylum Mollusca; class Bivalvia; order Lucinida; family Lucinidae; genus Lucinisca; species Lucinisca nassula. The sequence continues at coordinate 78,976,008 of OY757022.1, read as the reverse complement.
TAGTCTCGCTCTGTTACATGTGAGACGCCCAAGTTCTGGAACGGAAGGTCGGGTGGTTTTTCTCAGGGTACTCAGGTTTTCCCCATCTCTGATTAGGTCCTGCACTGTTTCCAAAACGTTTGAAAAGGACATGATACTACAGCCTAGAAGGCCCCCGCCCATCGGAGCTTGAAGAAATATATGGGCTGCATGATGCTTCCACGCAGAGCTGAAACCGATCGCACACGAGTACTGGTAAACCACTTAGAGGATCTAAGCCTGCCCAGGCAAAGTGATGCGAGTCGGACCGTCCATGCTTATCAACCCTTTTGGTTGCATTGGGCGGCAGGGCTTGAGATGTCATTTCATCTCAATGTCGGGTAAAAGCCCCACAAAATCGGAAGCAACGTCTTCAAAATTACCTATACAGTTTTGACGGGGACGGTAAACTTCAAATCAAACAAAACAAAACTACAGCCTAGCCTTTTGATTTTTTTTCTGCAAGTCTCTTAAACTTTAAGGGGAATGGGAACACCTTCAGGGGAGGCAACTCCTGCGAAAGTATTTTTGTATCCCATGTCAATAGGGGTCAACTCTTAAAGGAAAGAATTTGCTCCTAAGGAGCAAATTCTTTCCTTTAAGAGTTGACCCTCTTTTCAGTGGGACAGGGCTTATAGTAAAACGAACAGGAAGTTCCGAAAGTTGTCTCCCTTTGAAAAATGGCGGAAAATCTGCCAGGTGTTCCCATTCCCCTTAAAGAACCATAAACAAACGTTTTCCCAATGTTCGCTAGACGTAGGCCCGACATACTTCGACATACTCGCAGGTACGTGAACGTAAATCTTATCGTAATAACTAATTAATTACGTTCTAAACAACTATTAAACATAAACTAACAAGTACTAATGAACAAGGCTTTATGACTGTTTAACATATACGGTGTCCATAACGAAGCCATAATGACCCCTTGACGTTTTCTTCAAAAAGTGACGGACGTGCTGAGCTCAAGGAAACGTTTAACCACTCAAATAAATAAAGGGGAAAGTGGTGTAGGGCAATAAAACCTGTCAAAATTTGCGGTCTTTTTTTCGATGTCTTGATCATATACAAGTTGTTTTCTTGGTACATGACTAAATGTACACGACTGGAAACCCTTTGTTCTTTGATTTCCGGTGTTAAAAGATGTGTTCTACCATTAAACGGTTGGTTGTTTTCTATAAAAGGCTAAACGGGTCTTTGAAACCCGCAGTGCCTAGTTGGTTCCGTCGACCGAATAAACACCGCCAAAAAGGTAAACTAATTTTCTTTAATATATCGCACCCTTGTGAAATAATACATTCTTTCATATCTCAAAAACTTGTATTTTTCTGTAGCAAATATATACATATTTTTTCTCATATTTTTGCCTCTAACACAGACAGTGTGTGCTCGTAAGAACACGCGGTTCTAACGAGTACCCACATTCTGTGCTTATTGGAACCGTATTGAAGTCGGTTCTAACGAATAGCAACGACCTATGGTTTAGGGTAAAATAATGTATCTCGGTAAGCCCCACTTTTCTTCATATAATGTTGGATTTAAGTGGGAATTCATTTGAAGATGTAATGAGGTATTAAATGTACTTAAAATACGTACAATGAAATTCCACTATTCAGACCACCTAAAATTAAGACTAATTCTAATTTAAAAAAGCTTATTTAGAAGGAAGAGGTAATTCTTTCTTCGTGTTTCTGCACACAATGTTCTCTGGTCAGGGACCACCTTTGGGACTGTTCAAAGGTGGTCTAAAAGACCACCTTTGAACAGCCCCTAAGGTGATCTTAATATGTATATAAATTTAAAAATATACAACGCAATAATATCATAACTTAACTAGCTGAACCTCGGCAGCTCAGTCGGATGCGCGTCTGAGATGTGATCAGGAGGACGCGGGTTCGGTTCCTGCCGGGGTCGGCAACATTCTTTCGAAGAGAAATCTTTTCTACGGTCATTTTTAGCCTTCCTCTGATTCAAGAAGGGCAGTTGTCAGTTTGTAGCGAAATAATGTGCAATGTACTGGTCAACCGCTTACGTATCAGCGTGCCCAGGATAAGTGTGGGTAAATAAACTGATCGGCTAGATATGACCTAAATAATGTTGACTAGGTTAATATAAACAAACAAACATGACCAGCTTTTAGTTTCATTCAATGCTTATATGCATACTGTGATGCAAGCACGCATTACATAGTAAAAATCATGAACTGTTTAATTACTTTTAGGCTTTAAAACAGGGTCACTGATGAGGCTTTATTAGCCGAAACTACGTAGTATGATCCACCTTCCTTCTTATGAATGTTTTCATTGCTCTTAAAGGATCTCATTTCTGATTTTTATTTATTATTATTGATAATTGCAGAGTATTTAGTAGACTGGCTAATAGTCTGATAATGAAAGTCTGATCATTATTATTAAAAGTTTTCAACTTGTTAGTAATGGCGAGTCTTAGCTAAGTATTACGGTTAAAATTGAAAAAGAAAGACTAGAACTATTATACTGCACACTTTCCATATTACTCATTTTAACGCCTAGTGGCTAGGCTAAGCATTTACAGTCCAACAACAAACCCGTGCGACATTGTGCATTTCTACAAAATGGCCACTTTTCTGATGAAAATCCGCGATAGTTTTCTTATTTATACTGCAAACATAGGTTGTGAGTGCTCGTTAGAACCGCCTGTATGATATAATTATTCCCCTTTACTGTTATTTTTCAGTCCCACAACCGCAATGAAGTCAACAACATTTTGTGCCTGTCTTATAGCCAGTGTAGCGCAGGTCTTTGCTTTAGGGAAATATGGAGGAGGTACGTTACAAGCTTTTAACTTGTTGAAGTTAAATACAATTCAAGATACGTCATAATTGGCTCAATTATTATCCGTCGACCCAAAGTTGTAAAGCACAGTAGCTTTTCAGTGCTGATGTCAGATTTGTTCGAAATCTAGGAAACGTTTTTTTTTATAGAAAATAGCTGTGCTATTCTTATCGCTATGGTGTAAGAGTGTTGCGAACGAGATTTATCAAAAACTTTTTTTTAGGTTTGGCAAATAGAACGCGGCGTATGATCGAGGTCGACACCGTTTGCTTACAGTTCAGGAATTCATCACGCAAACATGCCTATATAGTTTGGACCCCCTTGAATCCCACTTTTATACAGTAAAACTGGGGTTTACAGTGGCAAACCGTTTTTTTTTTGGTTGTTTTTTTTTGCTTATTTATGCTCTAAAATATAGATTGTGGGTACTCGTTAGAACCGCCTCGACGAGGCGGTTCTGTCGAGGCGGTTCTAACGTGTACGCACAATCCATATTTTGAGCAGAAATAAGAGAAATATCACAATTTTTCAGCTTAAATTTTTCATTTTTACGGCGGTAAAATTTACAGTATATTTGTACAGGTGTGTTATCGTGTGTGTGTGTGTGTGTGTGTGTGTGTGTGTGTGTGAATTCGGGTTTAACGTCGCTTTTAACAATTTTTCAGTCATATCACGACGGTGTCTGGTTGCGACAGGGAGCTCAATGCTCACGTTTATAGTGCTGCCTCACTGAAGTATCATGTCCCAGACACATTACATGATACCACACCCAGTCACATTATCCTGACACTGGATCGACCAGTCCTAGCTCTACCCCGTAAATCTGAGTGCCAAGCGAGGAGCAGCTAGTGGTGTGTTATCGTAATGTAAGCGTTAAATGAAACAACCCAGAGACAATCGACCCACCCGTGCTGTGAATGCTTTGTTTTTCCATTGTCGTTCAGCGCCGTAGGGACCTGCTTACGGCGGACTTTGGAAAAGCTAGTGTTGAATTTCAGTCGAACTTACGGGGAATAGATAAACTTTCAGGGGAGGCAACTCCTGCAAAAGTATTTTGTCTCCCATGTCAAAAGGGGTCAACTCCTAAAGGAAAAAAAAATGCACCTCAGGAGCAAATTCTTTCCTTTAAGAGTAGACCCCTTTTTCAGTGGGACAGGGCTTATAGAAAAGTGAACAGGAAGTCTCGAAAGTTAGCTCCCTTTGAAAAATGGCGAAAAAATCTGCCAGGTGTTTCCACTCCCCTTAAATGTTGAGCCATGTAAATTTGTTCGGGGTAGGGATACCAGAAGGCATGATGGGAAGCTAAGGGAAATTTTTGCGATCTTCTATAAATAATTCTATGTTTTGCGTACTCATTATAATCGCCCATCGGGGCGATTCTAATGAGTAGACACAACATATATTTTCAAAATAAAATCGCTCCAAACTATCCTGATATGCTATCTACGGTCATTCGCTGACTCAAGAAGGGCAGTTGTAAGTTTCTGGAGAAGGAATGTGCACTGTGTTGCTTAACCGCTGATGTAAAATCACAGGCGCTTAAAGTTTTGATTCTGAAAATGTTCAAATATAAAGACTCTGATGCAATTTCAAAGAAATGGCATACGGTCACTTTTGGTTTTGAACATTACGAATTACTTATGGGCAGAATCAAGCTCATGTGGTTAAAGCCTGACCAAGATGTGTTGTTGGGTAAACTGACCGGCTCAATATGACATAAACAGTGTTGACTGGACCATTAGACCCCAGAATAACAAACAAACAAGTCCAAATTATCATAAATACTTTAAAATTCCGCTATTAAGAGCACCTAAAATCTGCTTTAAAAAAGCGTATTTAGGAGGCTGCAGTTACTCTTTCTTCGTGTTTGCTACAGGTCAGGGACCACCTTTGGGACTGTTCAAAAGTGGTCTTAAATACCACTTTTGAACAGTCACAAAGGTGGTCTTAATATAGGAATTTTACTGTATTGATATATGGAGTAATGGGAAGAGCTCCCTATGGGCTTTTGAACGAGTTGGAATCAGCGATGGTTTACCAGCCATCGGTGTTCAAGCCATCAAAGGTTTACTAAAGTTGCTTTTGGAACAGTCCACTTAGAAACTCGGGTGATGTGGGGGCTGCTAATCACTAAACCTCTTATCGCAGTGGGTTCATGTCGAAATGGAACAAAAACACAGAACTGTTCTGCTTGTACTACGAATGGTCAGGTGTTCTTCTCCAGATACACCGTTTTATGTTCACCTATAATTGGCCGTAAATGTCAAATAAAAATATGTTTGTAAAAGCATGTTGTAACATACGTAGGAACGCCGCCGCTATTTGCAAGAGTTGGTTTGAACGCATGTTATATTTCACGGTTGTATGCCACTTTACGTTTTGTTCTCAGGAGAACTAATTAGATTGTGAGTTTTGATAAGATCCCCATCTTTAATTAGCAGGTTACCTACAATCTATGCCCTTGGACTGAAATAATTACAAAAGACGGCCCTGTAAAAAATAGCGTGGTTACGCTTTATCTAAGCAGAAACAAGCAAAAAGTGCAACTACTATAAACACAAAGTTTTCATTTATAAAAGGGGTTTTTTAATGGTGTTAATTTCACGGACATGTTAAAAAATAACGTTGGTATGCTTTTTCTATTCCAGGCGGTGGTGTAGGCGGTGGGATGATGTTTCCACGTCCTATGCAGCTCCCTGCCTTTAATGGGGGTGGAGTCGGAGGAGGGATGCTCGGAGGCGGAATTGGTAATTACTGTCTTTTGGAACTTATCAATTTGAACCACAATAAAAGAAACTGGGAGTTCAATCAATCAATCAGTCAGTCAGTTAGTCAATCAATCAATCAATCAATCAATCAATCAACCAATCAAGCAAGCAAGCAATCAATCAGTCAAATCAATCAATCAAACAATCGACTGATTCAATCAAACAGTCGACCAATCATAAAACCAATCAAGCATTCAATCAATCAAACATTGATAGATTAATCGATCAATCAATCATCGCCCCTGGATGAGGCGATTCTAATGAGTCCACACAGAAATCTTGTAGCTTTTATAGAGACCACTTTTGAACAGGCACAGAGGTGGTCTTAATGTATTAATTTTATTGTATATGTTGCGTTTACTCATTAGAATCGCCTGGATTAGGCGATTCTAATGAGTACACACAACAAACTTGTAGCTTTTAGAAGATGAAAGATACATACCCAAATTATCTCCTTACACTTTCTGATCGCCGGCACGATAATTAACCCATTTAGTACCAGAAACCCCTAAAGGGGTACCTTGGAAAACAGTGCAGGCCCAGATCAGACGCCGCAGAACGCGGCGTCTGATCAGGGCCTACACTGTTTGCGAAAAGTTAAGCCATTTTCCAAATAAATTTTGAAGAAAAAAAAAAACAACCTGACACCCCTTTATTTTGGAATGTACGCCTGCTATATATAAGGAGGAAGATTCCATCTGGTACTAAAAGGGTTAATCCTCAGTGGTTCAAATTTTCCCTTTTCACAAACTTTTTTTCACAGACCCATGGGTGTTCGAGACTTTGTTCAAAGCTCGACTAATTATTTTAGTAATTTCTTTTCCGCTCTTTTTCCGCTGCAGGAGGTGGTATTATGCGACCACAATTTGGGGGGATGATGAAAGGTGGAGGTTTACTTAACGGAGGCGGCCTAAATGGCGGTGGACTCAACGGCGGCTTGAATGGTGGCGGTTTGAACGGCGGTGGCTTGAACGGCGGTTTTAACGGCGGTGGTTTGAATGGCGGTGGTCTGAACGGCGGTGGTTTTAACGGCGGTGGATTGAACGGTGGTGGTTTGAACGGCGGTGGTTTTAACGGCGGTGGTCTGAACGGCGGTGGTTTTAACGGCGGTGGATTGAACGGTGGTGGTTTGAACGGCGGTGGTTTTAACGGCGGTGGATTGAACGGTGGTGGTTTGAACGGCGGTGGATTACAAAATGGCGGCTTAATCGGCATGGCAGGAGGGGCTGGCGGAAAGCTTGGAATGGGAGGAGGATTAGGAGGAGGTATGCTTGGTGAGTGTTAAATGATGACAATAATTTAAAATCTTATAACAACATTTAATCTCGGAGTATAAATTACTTTAGCAGTATCGACGAATTTACTCACCCATCAGTGATAAGCCGGAAACAGAAACATGATGCACTGCGGCAACGAATTTACTCACCCTATAAAAGTGTCACAGCAGTGATAAGCCGGTAACCCTATTGGTTTCATTTGGCGACAGTGCTTAAGATGGAGGGGATTTTGTCCACCCATGCAAAAATGAGCCGAGGGGATTTTGTCCGGAGGGGATATTGTCCGGATACCCTTGAGATGTCATCTCCATCTCAATGTCGGGTAAATTGGAAGCAACGTCTCCAAAATGACCTATAAAGTGTTAATGGGGACGTTAAACCTCCAATCAAACAAACAAACAATGTGATAAGCCGGAAGCAGAAAACACGATAGCTACAAGCTTTTGAGGAGTCTTTCGCTAAAGGGTGCACCCATTTCGATGTCTGCATCGACGCTTCACGAATGAAATGCAAGCGCATTAAAAACAGATCACCTCTATCAGGTACCATTTCAACAAACTACCAAATAATAAATAATCATCATAAAACGCACTATAATCTGTGAAAATACGCTGATGCACTCAAAGGGGTTGTTGCCAAAAATGACAAAAAAAACGGATAGACTGTATATCAAAATGACACAATGTTTACATCAACACCTGCTATTTTTGCTTATTCGAACGAGATCGCGCAACATCGATTTTCATCCGAGAAGCAAGACTTACAGGAGTCCCAACGAAAATAGAACACCGTAAACTAGTAAACTACCTTCAACACGATTTGCACCTACCAAAACCCCTCAGATTGTCGTCCAATTTATTCTATTTAGAAGGATATTTCTTTCCGCATCGAGAAATATTGCCATTTCCATCCATTGTGAATCAGCTGACTTTTCACCCAAAACATTTTATAAGCGGGCCTTCCATTGGCTGACTGGCACCCGGCACAGGTGTTTTAATTAAGCGGAGAACCACCTTTTCGTCCAATCATAAATCCCCCCCCCCCCAAACAGGATCGTGGCAGCTGCATTTACCTCGGCGATTTAAATGGAATGTTCGACTTGCTCGGGGGGAAACTGATGGTTTTAAAAGTTTTTACTGTAAGTCTTGCTTTACAAAACTTCAGAAAGTCTTGCTTTACGGGTGAAAATCGATGTTGCTCGATCTCGCGATCCTACTAAACACTGCTGGGGCTGACAAGGACTGACAAGGATGATGATGGTTTCGTGTTCCCTCTTTGTGGGTGACACGGACTGCACAAGGACTGTCAAGGACGGACAAGTACTCACAATGTTTTTGAGTAGAAATAAGAAAAATAATGTACACCCCTGTAAACCTCAGATTTATAATATAAAAGTGTATTGTACACCCCACTGGCTCTTTACAGGATAATGTCACTTCCTTCGTTTAGGTAATAATCAGTGTCCGGATAACAAACAGTGCAGATGGGGCGGCTCTGTTAGAGTTATCACAGCTAGATCTACACTCTTACATAGGTATTTGTATCGGCCTATATGTCTGATGAATAAAGAAGCTCGTATAGGCGTAAGCTCATACAGGTTGTAACATATGATTCGATAATCGATTTGGCTAAATCGATTTATCAGAAAATTGACATAAATCGATTACACAAACTACTGTTATCACCTTTACTGATGGTAATTAAAATACTTCACATATTGCACTTCCTAAAAGAATGCATGTTTTCGATATGAAGGCAAAGTCCAAAATTAATACGTGTTGTATTTATCATGTAAACACCCTATACAATTTTGACCCCACTTAAACCCTACTTTTATTTAGTAAAACTTGGGTTCACAGGAGTATATTTTTTCTTATTCCTGCTCATGACCATAGATTGTGGGTATTCGTTAGAAACGCATCGCCGAGGCGGTTCTAACGTGTACTCACATTCTCTGTTTTGTTGTCGTTTTTTTTTTTCAGAAATGAAAATACTGTCAGCATTTTTTAGCTTTTTTTTTTTTTCATTTATGTAAACTGATGTTTACGTGAGGTATCCATCTTGAATACAAGCTTGAGTAGGCCGAACAACAAGCAGCGATATCGGTTCCCATGTGCTACCAGAGATATAGTGAAAACATTACGTACGACAGAACTCCAGGCAGCCCCCGCCCATCGGGGCTTGAAGAAATAGATGGGCTGCATGTTACTTCTACACAGAGCTGAAACCGACCCGCACATGAGTACTGGTAAACCGCTTAAAGGATCAAAGCCGTCCCTGCTTATAAACCCTATTGGTTTCATTGGGCAGCAGGGCTTGAGATGTTATTTCATCTCAATGTTGGGTAAAAGTCCCACAAAATTGGAAGCGACGTCGCCAAAATGACTTTTACAGTGTTGACGGGGATGTTAAAGCCCAAATCAAACAAACAAACAGTACTCCAGTGTACACTGAAAAGGACGTCTTTCATATATCAAGAGTTACCATATTTCCTCAACGAAGCAGTTCTAAAGAGCTCCCATAATCTATATTTTGCTCTCAAACCAAGACCCTGGTACTCTTTAGAACAGTCTGAATAAGGCGGTTGTAAGGAGTAACCACAATCTAACAGGAATCTTACATAGATTGTGGGTTTTCTTTAGTTCCGCCTCGAATGACGTCTTTCATATTATCTAGAGTAACCATATTTTCACGGAAAATATTTGAGATTTTTTCTTATTTCTAGCATAAACAATTATTGTGATTGCTCTTTAGAACCGCCTCATAGAGGGTATTCTAAAGAGCAACCAAAGAACAAGATTGTGGGTACTCTTTAGAACAGTGTCGAAGAGACGGTTCTATGGAGTACCGACAACCTAACGGTGTCTAACATAGATTGTGGGTACTTCTGCGGCGTCTGGTCTTCCCAATACCCGTTTTGGGGTTTCTGGTACTAAATGGGTTAACCCTTTTTGTACCAAATGGAATCTTCCACCTCATATATAGGAGGAGTCCATTTCAAAATTTAGGGATGTCAGGTTGTTTTTTCATCAAAATTAATATGGAAAATGACCGAACTTTTAGCAAACAGTGGAGGCCCTGATCAGACGCCGCGTTCTGCGGCATCTGATCTGGACCTGCACTGTTTGCCAGGGTACCCGTTTTGGGGTTTCCGGTACTAAATGGGTTAAGAGACAAGCGACCCGCCAGTGCTGTCGATGCTAAAATTACAATGCTTTAAACCTTATTATAGGAGGAGGACTCGGTGGTGGGATGAACTTTGGTGGCGGTAACGGCGGATTCGCTGGTGGCAACGGAGGTCTCGGCGTTGGCAACGGAGGTCTCGGCGGTGGCAACGGAGGTCTCGGTGGTGGTAACGGAGGTCTCATCGGTGGCAACGGTCTTGGCGGTATGTTGGGCGGTGGTAACGGCGTTGGAAATGGTTTTGGCGGTGGATTTATGGGAGGAAAGGGCGGTATGCTAGGCGGTGGAATGCTTGGAATGGGCGGTTTGGGTGGCGGCCCTGGATTCGGACAGGGCGGTCCTGGATTCGGACAGGGTGGTGGTATTGGAGGTGGTATGAGAGGTAAGATTTATGGTTATGAAGGCACGGCTACGGGATAATTGGATTGAGCGGGCGGGTGTCTGTGTCGGTGGAGCAGGTCTTGCTTTGTCAGTGTGTGTGTGTGTGTGTGTGTGTGTGTGTGTGTGTGTGTGTGTGTGAAATCGGGTTTAACGTCGCTTTCAACAATTTTTCAGTCATATCACGACGGTGTCTTGTTGCGACAGGGAGCTCAATGCTCACGTTTATAGTGCTGCCTCACTGAAGTATCATGTCCCAGACACATTACATGATACCACACCCAGTCACATTATCCTGACACTGGATCGACCAGTCCTAGCTCTACCCCGTAAATCTGAGTGCCAAGCGAGGAGCAGCTAGTACCATTTTTAACGACTTTGGTATGTCGCGGCCCGGGATCGAACCCGAGACCTCCCGTTCCCCGGAGCGGACACTCTACCAACTGAGCTATCGGGGCCGGTCTTGCTTTGTCGGACTGAAGGCATTGTGAGAGGTGAATCCCTACAGTGAGCTAGTTCAATAAAAGAAATGCTTGCCTGTTTGTAGCCACCGACAAGTCTCGTATCCCGCTGGAGAAACAGTAGCGATTGTCAACGGTGTTAAAATTGCAACACAAACCTTTCACGTCTAATTTCGATTGCTTTAATATAGACACATACTCCGAGTAAACAAGTCCATGTAATCGGCGCTAATGTAAACACAATACTTGTTTGTTTGATTTGAGGTTTAACGTACCCGTCAACACTGTAAAGCTCATTTTGGAGACGTTGCTTCCAATTTTGTGGGACTTTTACCCGACATTGAGATGAAATGACATTTCAAGCCCTGTCGCCCAATGAAACCAATAGGGTTTATTAGCATGGACTCGCCTCGCACCGAGGTTCCTGGACAGGCTTAGATCCTCTAAGCGGTCTACCAGTACTAGTGTGCGGGCCGGATTCTGCTCTGCGTGGAAGCATCGTGCAGCCCATATATTTCTTCAAGCCCCTATGGGCGTAAACACGATACAGAAAAATTTACAAGCATATTTACAATTTTCCTTAGCTTTTCTCAAAAACTATTGAATGTGGACACTCGTAAGATCTCCATCGTTGAGGCGGTCCTAGTGAGTGTCCATAATTTATATTGAAAGGATAAGAAGCAAATTTCACAAACTAGTCCATTTAATGAGCCGATTAAAATATTTCTTTCACACAGGCGTTTAAAACAGTTACGTTTTGAAAGGTTGGTAAGACTTCTAAATTATTATCATCTTTCGAACGCAACGCGACGTCTAGTTGGATAACGTCAAAATTTGCGACATACATTTAGGAAAGCCGAAGTAATCACGTGACGTCGCTTTTCATTGGCTAACATTCGGTTTAGTGCAGCTGATTGTTATAACTATTTTAGTAAAAAATCTACAAAATATACGAAACAAGTACATAAGAATTATTTTTCCTTTACTTTCAGGAGGAAAGAAATACAGAAGGTACTGAGACTTCTCCGATCGCCGGTTAATTTAAGATGAAAACCTTTTGGTGTTACCACATCTTACGTCATATGCAATAAGTGTGCAACTGCGACCGAGAATATTGTGTCCCTGTTTCCCAGAAAGCACATTTCGTCGCAGTGACGTTATTTCAACTTCACCACGGCGATGATGAAACGACCGGTGGAATGGTTCTGTTTTGCGTCGATTCGAAGTGCTACGCTGTCGTTGAAAGATGTCCCCGTAGTGGCTCTGTCGCAAGAACGTCGTTTAAGCATCTTCGGGTGACGTTAAAATTGCGTCATTGTAGCGTTTGTGTTTTCTGTGCATGTATGTCTTTCCGTGAAATGTGATTATGCTTGTTCAATGGACTTGAGTTGGACTTGTAAAAAGCTTTAGATGTAGTTCACTGAATAGATTTTGTACGGCTGATTTGTGATTAAATAGAGTGTGTGTTTTGTGTTAATAAATTATTTCAGCAGCAATATGTTTTGTCAATTCATTTATATTCTGCATATAACAACTCCCTTTTTTCGCGGAGAATGATCATGAAATTTTTTCTACGGTCATTCTCTCCCTTCCGCTGATTCAAAAAGGGCAGTTGTCAGTTTCTGGCGAAAGAATGTGCACTGCACTGGCTAACCGCTTACGTATAAGCTTGTCAAGGAAAAGTGTGGATTAGTAAACTGTCCGGCTCAAAACTGACCTAAATAGTGTTAACTGGGCCGTTAAATTCCAATACAAAAACAAATATAACCACTCCCACCAACCCCGGCCCTCACCAATCACACCAAACCCCACCCGGATTACATCTTGCTTACCTAGCTGGCAATTTCTGTCGGGTCATCGACATACGGTGAATACAATCATGTTCTAGTAGGAACGATGCCGACTGAGTTATCAAAATGCTTCTCGTCAAAAGCCGTTGACTGCGAGTATATATGAGTGATATATGTTGTCATTATAAAAACTGTGTTCTTTTTTGTGCTTTTGTGCAGATCAGCCTGTTTGAATCCGCTATTCCAACGCCTTTAGTTTTTCCAGCTAATTTCAAGTCTGTGTTTGCTTATTTTGAGTTAATGGGCCCAGTTGCCTATTTGTGTTACATGTATATCTAGCCATGGGCAGGCTTATTTAGCTTCACTACAGCTGGTTTGTGGGAATGTGTGGCGGCGGTAAAACGTCTCCCTGCCTTACATCATAGTGTAGATTATATTTTCTTGTCCTTTGGGATCATTGATTCCATTGTGGAATTTTGAAAATATCTGTGGGTCACTGATGAGGCCTAATTGGCCGAAACTAGCTAGTCTGGCCCATAAAGCATATTCACTCCATATTTTTCAGTTCTGTGGTGTATTCCTTGCTTCCAAAGGATAACCCATTAAAGAACATATTAAACATAAGCGGTTAATCAGTGCAATACGCGTTCCTTCGCCAGAAACTGTCAACTGCCCTTCTTGAATAGGCGGAAGGGAGAGAATGACCGGGAGAAAGATTCCATGATCAACATCCACGAAAGAATGTTGTCGACTCGGCAGGTATCGCACCCACGTCCTCCTGATCACCACTCAGTCCAGCAGGCGACCCAGCTACCGAGGCCGGCTGCTATTCTGTGTAGTTGAGCAGGTTGGTTTGTGTCACTCCTTGTCGCATCACGAAAACACGCCAAAGTACTTCTGACCCCCTTGAACTCCATTTTTATATGATAAAAAATGAGGTTTACAGGGTTAAACTTTTTTTCTTATTTTTGTTCTATAATATAGATCGTGGGTACTCGTTAGAACCGCCTCGTTGAGGCGGTTCTAACGAGTACCCACAATCTATATTTTGAGAACCAGTTAGTACAAATTGACTGCTATTAATACCACCTAAAATTAAGACAAAGCCCCCGCCCATCTGGGCTTGAAGTGATAGATGATGCTTCCACGCAGAGCTCAAACTGACCGAACACGAGTACTGGTAAACTGCTTAGATGATCTAAATACATAGAAGTGAAGGCTATGATCAGGAATCGATACAATTAACCCACAGCCCCCCATCAGAGACACCAAAGGGAAAGAAACACAAACATGAAACAATATATCCTAACGGAAACATCGACAGCGGAAAGCTAAAAAAAACAAATACTTTCCCACAAAATGGCTAAAGGAACGGTGAAAAGCAATTGTCAAAGCAATCCCTGAGGATTGGAAAAATTAGAGCATCAAATGCATATACGGGGAGACCTTTCACAGCCACCACGCGGCACAAACAAAACAGCTCTGATATGCAAAATAGAAGTGAAGGCAATGATCAGGAAGCCTGCCCAGGCAGAGGCGGTGCGAGTCGGACCGTCCATGCTTATAAACCTATTGGTTTCACTGGGCGACAGGGTTTGAGATGTCATTTCATCTCAATGTCGGATAAAAGTCCCACATAATTGGAAGCAACGTCTCCAAAATGACATAAACAGTATTGATGGGGACGTTAAAGCTCAAATCAATCAATTATTCAATCAAAATTAAGACAAATGTTGCTTTCAAAAGCATATTTAGAAGATTTAAGGTACATTTTCTTTGTGTTTTCTACTTCCAGTGTGCTCTTATAGGAGGCCAGCTTTGGAGTGGTTCAAAAGTTGTCTTACTTTCGAACAGTCCCAAAGCTGGTCTTAATATAGGAATGTTACTGTAATAAACATTGCCAGTATTTTCTGAAGTACCGAATAACTCCAGTCGCTCCAGGGCTTTGACATTTCTCTTACTTCAGCTCCAAACATAGGTTGCGGGTGTTCGTTAGAACAGCCTCATTGAGGCGGTTCTAACCTGTACCCATAATGTGTTGTGGAACAAAAGTAAGAATATTAATGTATACCCTTATTAACCCCTGTTCTTTTCTTTTGAAGTAGAGTTTACAAGAGTGTTATTGTGATGGTGATATGACCCATTACGAAACACGCCTATACAAATACATTGTAACCTTTATCGCCAAAAATGAAAATTTTAAAATGAAAAATGGGATATTTTTTATTATTTCTTCTCTTAAATATAGATTGTGGGTACTCCTTAGAACCGCCTCCTCGAGGCGGTTCTAACGAGTACCCACAATTTATATTTAAGAGAAGAAATAAGAAAAAATAAGGTTTACCCCTGTAAACCCAATTTTGACGATATAAAAGTGGGGTTCAAGTGGGGATCAGAACTATATAGGCGTGTTTTCGTGATGTTGGGCAATAAAAAGGATTGTTTTTAAAGAGAAGATGAAACCGTTTTAAAATACACCTTTTTATTTCATATAAAAGTAAAAACAGAAATATGAACAATATTTTCAATGAAAATGTTTTTCGAGATAGCTTATATTATGACTGACAAATGAAATATGTGAAATGACATATTATGAAACAAATATAATTTTAATTTATAAAACTATTTTTAAATATACTCTTTTATTTTATATAAAATATAAACAAAAATTCTCGAGTAGACAAACTCTTAGAGAATCTTCCAAAAAATTAAATCACACCTTTCTAGGGATGGTTTAGTGAGGTTTTCTTCTGTTTCATCTTGAAAATGTATGTTGTATGTTCTCATTAGAATCGCCTCGATAAGGTGATTCTAACTAGTGCTCATACCTCGTAACATAGGTCTATCTTTGCCTCATAGGTGTTAAAAGACATATCCCAAGATTATCCCAATGACGCCTTCTGACATGGGAGTACATTTAAACCTCCTTAAATCTCGAACTTCCCATTTCTCGAATACATTTTCATGGTGTCCCAGAGACGTTGGAGCAAATGAAGGTCGACAGTATATTCCAAAGGCCTGTTGTACTTATTTCATACAGTAAAATGACCAGACGTTTTTGCCACCGCGATGTGGCCGTTCGACATATTTTCATAGAGCTGGGATCTGCTAAACCTCTGACCAGCAGAGGCACAGAGAATGAGTAAAGTGAACATTCGCATAGGCGACCAACAAAGGCTCTGGCGAGCCTGCGCATGCGCGCAGACTCGCCAGAGCCTATGTTGCTCGCAAAAATTGCGTAGTCTCGCCAGAGCCTTTGCCGTTCGCATACATGTACATGAAGTGGCGACACTGTGGTAGGTAGCTTCGTGCAAGACGTCAAGCATCTACATGTAGCGCTATAAGTTGGTAGCGCATGCCCATATGAATAGAAATCGTAGAATGCTGAGAACCCTTCTCTAATGCATCAGCTCAATAAATACATGTACAATAAACTTTATAAAAACAAAAATATCTCCCCACACCTCCCCTCAACCCTATACTTATGGCCAGCCAGGTGCACAAGGAATCTTTAGGCCATGGTTTGAACTTGAAACCCCAGTTTGATTTTTTTTAAACTACGGTTTGAAAACTTCAAACCATGGTTTCCAAGAAAAACTGCACAATAATTCTTTAAACCATAGTTTCTACTTTCAAAATGGGGTTTTAATTTATTACCTCAAACCTTCACTTCAATCCTTAGTTTAAAAACTTCAAACCCCAGTTTCAACGCCATATGTACAATGAATCTCCAAACCATGGTTCGAAGTTTGAAAAGCGGGTTGAGACGACATTTGCACAATAATTTATCTTTTCTTTAAACATAGTTTTCAAGTATTCAAAACCCAGTTTGAAGTCATTTAATGCACAGACTTTTTCTCAAAGTGCGGTTTCAACCTTTAAACCGCGGTTTAAAAGTTCAAATCATTCGAACAAATAATGATATTCATCGCAAAGTTTGTTCAAGCTGCAAAGTTCACAGTACTGGTCATCCTTTTCTACCCCACAAAATCTACCAAGTTCTATAGATAATTTATGATTTAGGCACTTAAAGTGACAGAAGGCCAGAGCTAGATCATTAGGGAGCAAATGAAATACTTATAGATTACATTTAGCAGAAGTAAAAACTGAATCTCTCCATGCATATTTAAAATTTTCTATAAGCAGAAGTAAAAACTGAATCTCTCCATGCATATTTAAAATTTTCTATAAGCCTTAATTTAACCTTTTTGGCTATTGTTTGAGGCACATTAACAGTGTGCTTTATAGTCCATAAAACATCACCACTTGAACTAAGACTATCTTTAACACTTAATAACCATTTGGAATGAAAAAGGTCTCTCTGATGCATTGCTAGTAATATCTTATATTTATTAGCAATCTTATCATAGTTTCCATTTACTATGCGTTGCCAGAACCCTACCTTTCTATATTTACAAAGGATATTAATTTGATATCTTCCTAAGTACCCATGAATGTGCTACATGATGCTTCCACACAGAGCTGAAAACGACGGCACATGAATACTGGTAAACCGATTAGAAGGTCTAAAATAGAAGGGCAATGATAGGTAGGTAGACGTCAATCATCTACATGTAGATGCTTGACGTCTTGCCGGTCTAAAAAGGCAAAGCGGTGTGAGTCGGGCCGTCCTTGCTTATAAACCCTATTGGTTTCATTGCGCGAATAGGCTTGATCTGTCATTTCATCTCATTGTCGGGTAAAAGTCCCAAAAAAATGGAAGCAACGTCTCCAAAATGACCCACAACGTTAAACCTCAAATCAAACAAACAAACAAATCCTAATTCCCCCATATAACATTAGGTGTAGCCTTTTTAATCCTTTCAAATATAGCTGTAAATCAACTGGAAAGTAGAAGCAAAACAAAGACCAGGAAATCGACACAATTAACTCACTCCACCCATCAAAGACACCAAAGGGAAAGAAACACAAACACGAAGCGACCAGACCACAATGGAAACCCAAACAAAGGAAGGCCATAAGGACAGCCACTTTCCCACAAAACGGCCAAATGGCCACTCAAAATAAAAAGACACAAGCGACACACACAGTAAGCAACAAACAACAACACAAACAAACCGCCACAGAAGAACCGCCCTGGAACGGCCAGCGGAAAGAACTCCACCGGGGGTCCCAAATCGACCCTACATGGCCACAATCCTCGCCCCCACCTATGTCGCGGCAAACACTAACCCCGCCCAGCCCGCACGAAGGCTTCCCAACTCACCAGCGCAACACCCACGAGGACATACAAATAAAAAAAACTACAGAGATGAAACAAGGCTGAGGACCCGACAGCACACAACAACAGAACCGCTGGAGCAAAAGAAGTTGGAAGTTGTAGCTTTCGTGATTTCCTCAATACAGAAAACATAGCCTTCCTAGCCGGGTCCGCTAACCTTTGTCTTTTCTTAATGAAACGACCATTACAAGAAAAAAGTGTACCCAGGTATATAAAATCATCTTCTATATCTAAGGCCTGTCCATTGTTGGTAAAGAAGAAGTTGTGTTCAAACTTCCTATTGGAAAATATTTCAATTTAGTTTAGGCTGGGTTTACTTCCAAATTCCATGATTTACAAAGTAGATACAATGCATTCAATGCTGACTGCAGTTCCTCCCTTGATTCAGCCAATATGACTATCGTAAGCATAAAGTAAAATATGTAGCTTAAAAAGAACTTCGAATTCATCATTAGGCCTAAAAATAGCCGCGTTTCCGCTAACCCGACTGACCCTCCTTCAGACCCCACCGACTCTACTATTTTTATCAATAAAAGAACAAAATAAAAATTAAGACGCCGACCCTACCATTTTCAATTTCCGACCCTATCCAGTGTCGTCTTTGCATTTTCGTTTTAAGTACATTTTTGTATTTTTTGGTATTTAGTGCCTTCCAAAATACAGAGCTGACTTTTTTTAGCATCTAAACTGAATTATGATATACAGTGCAAGTCTCACCATGACACTTTTATTAACAAAAAACATTTACAAACACAAAAACACATACAAAATACAGGCACGACCCTGTTTTTATCGGGGGAAAAATAAAATAATAAAAAAAGTTTGTCCTACCAACCAACCAAATATTTTTAGCATGTTAGTAGAAACACAGTTATTTTTACGCCTTACTGGGTAAAACTTTGGATATTTCTGAGGTATCATTCAAGCCATTATATGCATGTGAGATAAAATCAGATAAACCATTTAGAAACACAGAGAACAAGACAGATTTTAACGAACCTCTTTTTCAAAACCTCATTTGAAAGCTTCAAACTGGGGTTTCTGGTTCAAACCGTGGTTTAAAGATTTATTGTGCACTTCGTTTGCCATATCTACCCTTACCTGCTGCAAGAATAACAGGCCTTGCTCAACTACATGAATAAGCAAATACTTGTATATACCACACAATAATAAATGCAGATAAACAATAGAGGTAATAAAACAATTACATGTAAGTGATTGCTTAGAACTGAAACCAAAAAATGCAAATATATATATAATCACTCTATGTAAATATCCAGAAAAGTAATATCTCAACACATAATTACCGAATTACAAATTTATATAAAAATCTTGAGCAATAAATATCGCAGTCAACAAAAAATATCACAAAAATGATAACTAAATAATACTGGTATTTTTTTCTGAAAGACATTTGTCATTCATATATTGCATACAT
This sequence comes from Lucinisca nassula, assembly GCA_963580285.1. NCBI lineage: Eukaryota > Metazoa > Mollusca > Bivalvia > Lucinida > Lucinidae > Lucinisca > Lucinisca nassula. Next base: position 78,956,640 of record OY757022.1, on the reverse strand, counting down.
TTAAGTGTAAAACCGTGGCAATCGTAACAACATTTTTTGGGACTGTAACGGTCACGTCATGTCTTAGGCTCCACGTACCATTAAACAAAGTCCAATCATCTCTTCTGGCTGTCTTCAAACTGTCTATGAATTCAGCAAATACTGGGACATTGTTTATCACCTTCCTTGTAGAAACCCTTGTGAACAATGTTTGCAAATTCGTGAGGGATATTTATGCACATTAATATTTATCAACCGGGTTTTAGCGCCAATGGTCAATAGTCAATAGACAATAGTCATTATTATTTCTGAACACCAAACTGGATTTTCCTCTCTGATTTTCGAAAGGCAGTCATGCCATGATCTTTTCTATGTAGCTTTTCTGTTCTAGCGGTAACGCTTTCGTCAGTGCTTGAGATTCCACTCATGTCATCCACAGACACAATTCTGGTCGTCCTGGTCGGGGGAGGTACCAGTTTGAATGGAAGCCTGAAAAGAAATTGTGGGAAGGTTGAAGACAAAGGGACACTCAAAATATGGGCAAAGTACATGTATATTTAATTTCAAAGACCATTCACGTGACTCGTCAACCTGATAGGTCCTTCACATGAAATGACAAGTCTAGTATTCTCTGGAAAATTTATAAACACTTTTTGCATCACATAAGCGAGTCCGTGTAACGAAAACACTGGAAACCCCATTTCATACATGGAAAAGTGGAGTTGACCTTGGTATTCATTATTTCCTCAATTTTGCTAGAAGATTGTAGATACACATCACGTGATGAACATGTCCGTGGAATGAAGACCTCTCTGAACCCCGCTTTATATAGACAAAACTGGGGTTTATTGGGGTATACATTATTTTTCTTATTTCTGCTCCAAGACATAGGTTGTAGTTACTCGTTAGAACCGCCTCACCGAAGCGGTTCTAACGAGCACCCTCAACCTATGTTTTGAACATTTATAACAAAAATATCAAGGATTTTCATCAGAAAAGTAGCCACTTTGGAAATGTGAAAAATGCACTTTGTCGCACGGGTGAGTTATCGTTATGCAAGCTTGAACACCGTCAATTGGAAAACGCCTGATTGAGGCTATTCTTAAGCTCCCACAATCTATAGGTACAAGTTAGAACCGCCTAACGAGCACCCACAAGCTATGTTTGGAACAGAAATTAAGTAAATATCGAATATTTTCATTTGAAAAACGCAAATTCTACTGACACAAAAGATACCATTGTAGCCCATGGTTGTATCATCGTAATGTCAAAAAATGTCACGTGCATTAATTGGTTTTGTGCTTTCGGGATTAAGGTGTACTGTAACCGTTCCAAGGCGGTTCTTCTGTCGCGGATTATTTTTGTTATGGTTTGTCTTTAGGTGTTTGTGTCGCTTATATTATTTTATTTTGGATAGCCTTTTGGCCATTTTGTGGGAAGGTGACTGTCCTTTTGGCTTTCCGCTGTTGGTGTTTCCATTGGGGTCTGTTGTTTCGTGTTTGTGTTTCTTTCCCTTTGGTGTCTCTAATGGGAGCTCTGGGTTAATTGTTTAGATTCCTGATCATTGCCTCCACTTCTATTTAGAGTGGGCCCAGAATACTATGTTATGTTCATCAAAAAGACAAACATAAACTTTTTTCATTGAATATGAACACGACACACATGCAGTAATCTAATACACAAACATGTTGTGTCTATGTTTTATATTTCTGCCGCTGTTGGCGATGGGAAAATGCAACAAAAGATGACTAATCAAAGCACTTACAGTATCGGTGGGTCGATTGTCTCTGCATCACGTGAACAAGTCCTTGAAATGAACACCCCATGAACCCCACTTTATATAGAAAAAACTGGGGTTTACGGGTATATTCATTATTTTTCTTTTTTTCTGCTCCGAGCCATAGGTTGTGGGTACTCGTTAGAACCGCCCCAATGAGGCGGTTCTAACGAGCACCCACAACCTATATTTGAAGTGAAATCACAGATTTTCATCAGAAAAGTAGCCATTTTGGAGATTTGAAAAATGCACTATGTCGCACGGGTGAGTTATCGTAAGGGAGAGAAGGCTCGATAAATGGTTCCAAACAAAGACCTAAGACTTTGTTTGTTTGATTAGAGGTTTAACGTCCCCGTCAACACTGTAAAGATCATTTTGGAGACGTTGCTTCCAATTTTGTGGGCCTTTACCCGACATTGAGATGAAATGACATCTCAAGCCCTGTCGCGCAATGAAACAAATAGGGTTTATACGCATGGGCGGTCCGACTCGCACTGCTTTGCCTGGGCAGGCTTAGAGCCTCTAAGTAGGCTTAGAGCCTCTAAGCGGTTTACCAGTATTCGTGTGTGGTAGCTTTCAGCTCTGCGTGGAAGCATCATGCAGCCCATCTATTTCTTCAAGCCCCGATGGGCGGGGGCCGTAAGAAAACTTCAGACTATTTCATTTAACACTTCAGTTCCCGTTCATTTAGCAAACAGTTTAGACGCAGATCAGACGCCACTTTTTGCACTGTTTGACTACCCAAGCCCATATGTACAGTCATGAGGGCGAGGATTGAAAGTTCATAAACTCCTGAGTTGAAGCCCCCACCACCCACAGCAGGTTTTCTTCTGACCGTCCCTAGGCGGTCGTTCTTTTAAAGTGCCTTATTTGTTTATTGGCTTTGTGCCGTTTGTTCATGTTTCGTCTGATGTTTTTGTCTTTTCCTCCACGTCGCTTACTTTCTTTAGGTGCCTTGAGATGGCTGCGTTCTTTGATTGTGACCTTTCCTGAGTACCTTTTCTAACTAGCTTCTAGATAATCCTCTACACAGCAATCGGACGTCACAACGACAAAAATAGCGGGCTAATAAATGACCCTTACATGAATTTTGTACAACAGGTATTTTCACGGCATAACTTCATTGGTCAATGATAGTCACGTGGACAATAAAAGTATTACTTCGATTCATAAGTAATTTGGGTCGATTGACAAATGATTGTCCCAGAATATCCCATACAATCAGGATTTAGTCTGTGTTGGTTGTTGTTATGTATTGGTTTAATCGAACAAATACGCGGTTGTTTTAGTTTTTGTTTTAATTATTGTCGTTGAAATTGCACAAGTTTTATTTTTTATTTTTATTTATTTATTTATTTGCAATCTCCCGCATATTCGAAAATTATCAAAGAATATTATCTGAAGGGTAGATAGTGCTCATGAAACTGATATGAAATATACCTGTACTTCTTCTTGTTGGCAAGTTGGTTTCCTTTATCTCTGATAATGTTGATTGCTTCCTGTGGCGACAAGAACCAGCGCAATCCTCGCTTGTCACGTGGCAGATAATCTCGCAGAGCACGTGATGCTGATGAGACTCGTGGTTGAGGTGCATCGCCTGCTTCTGTCAGAATTCTTTCTGCCCTTTGAAGAATTTTCTGTAAGAAAATAATAAGTGAAAGTAACAAGAAGATCGGACTGTAGTAGGGCATAAAAATGGAAAACGTCGCTGTAGCGATGCATTTACAACATGTTACAGGAGGTTTGTTAGATTTTCTACATTTATTCTATGGAAGTACAGTCTTGTTAACAAGCCCATGTAATGGATAAAAGATTCTTACATGATTGTTTGGAGTGGATAGAAAATTACGTTTATGGTCACTGCCCGGCATCACGAGGCTCGCCGACTGATACCATGCTGTGATCTGGAGGGAAGGGTGTTTCTGTCTAACCCTCACACATGTACCAATGTAAGATTTGTTTCTTGCGTACCTTTCATGTCTGAATGTGGATTGTTTATATTGCTGTCACTTCGATTGCTGATTTATGTCATATTGTTGTACAGTTTACGGTGTCGTTTAGTGAGATCCTACCGTTCAGTAATGTTAACCTAAACGGCGGCATGCATAATGTCCTATATAACCAATGCTTATCAAACACGTGAGACTTCTCCATTTCTAGCTAACCCCTGTTAGGATAACCTTGGTATACTAGGAATTTCTATCCCAGGGCAAATTCCAGGATTTCCTGCTTAACTGTTGCTCGTAAATACCCTAACAAACCCCTCTCGGTGAGGCGGTTCTAACAAGCCCCAACAATCAGCTACGTTTGCAGCAGAAATAACAAAAAAGCGGATCTTGCATGAGTGTTCATGTATTATGAATTTATTAAACGAGTTGAGGGAAGGGGATAAAATGAGAGGCTTCGCTGTTGGTTAATTGTATCGATTCCTGATCATTGCCCCTACTTCTATTGTATAAATTTAATTATACTTAATGATACATGAACACGAATTCAAGATTCTATTTATCATATGCCATTTAAAATGCATTTTATTCACGAGCTTTTAAGAAAAATGTCAATATTCAGCCATTAGTAAACGCGACGTCGTTAAGAACGTCGTGTGTGTAACGTTACGGGGCGTATCTAACTAATTTGCATATTTAATCCACTAGTGGGTTGCCGAATTTAATATATAACATTCTTCGACGCGACGGCGTATGATATATAATTTTCAATCAGAAAATGTCAGATTTTATAATAATTTTGAATACACTATATCACACACCATATCACAGGGGTGTTTTATCCTACTGCTAATCTAGCTTTAATTCCATCAGTATTTAGAAATATTTTTGTAGAGTCCTTGTTTGAAAACCAGACAAGATATTAAGGCATACATTGTTAAGTTTTGTTTTTAATAAGCATCCGACAAATGACTTTCTTTCCAGATCCAGTAAATAAATACAATGCACACAAAACAAAGGAGATCTAAGCCTTTTTTTCAAGCCATTCATTACGAAAACACGCCTATACAAATGCATCCCGAAAAAAAACGAACATTTTCAAATGATAAATTATTGATATTCTTTTTTATTTCTGCTCAAAATATAGATTGTCGGTACTCGTTAGAACAGCCTCATCGAGTCGGTTCTAACAAGTACCCACAATCTATATTTTAGAGCAGAAATAAGAAAAATACTTTATACCCCCTGCAAACCCCGGGTTTACTCTATAAAAGTGGGTTTCAAGGGGTCAAAATTATATAGGCGTGTTTTCGTGATGGAAATAGATAAGATGGATCTTGATTATAATTGGATGATAACTTTTGTCAGTTTCCCGTTAAAACCTGTGGTATGGGTATTGATTAGAGCCGCCTTGACAAGGTGGTTCTAATGAATTCCCAAACATAGGTTCATGTGGAGAAATAAGGAAAATTAACATTCAATTATCAAGAAATAGAATGTACCCATCTCATTTGCTGCAATGCAAGCCATTAAATACCTGTAGGGGCGTAAACACTGTAGTCATCCTGGCATTCTGATTATCATCAGAATTTGTCGAGTTTAGGTCTAAGCTGGATAAGCTATTTAGTTCACTTTCTGGAACGTTAGCAAAACTTTGATGCCACCATGTACCAGTTCGACAGTCGAAAGTATACTGAAACATTAAGATATTGTCAATAAATAAATTTGCCATTGTCAGATAATGCAATATTTGACATTTTTATGGAAACTTGTAGGATTATAAAATTTCTTCTGCAAATGCAATTTTGCAGATTTATGTGTCTGCAGAGAAAGAATTAAACCCAGAATACCACTGATTATCCCGCTTTTCACTATATGGAGACATTGTCGAATGTAACGAATTCATTTGGTGTTGTTTTGTAGTAGTATGAGTGCATCCGATTGACATAATATGCGTACTGTCTCCATATATATAAATCTTTAATCAAGATCTTTATTTTACTCCGACAGACGATAGTGGTATACCTTCTGATGTACGCCCGTACATCTGTTCGTCCGCATCATTTCATATTGGTACAGTTCGAACAATTTCACATGAGACTGGTGACCTCTATTACCATAATTTCACGTCCTACTGAATGTATATATATAGATTATTCATTCTCCTAGTTGAAATATGGGATTTATAAACCGAGGGAGGTAAAACAATCCGATAAAGAAACGAGTGCGAAGCACGAGTTTCTTTAACGGATTGTTTTACCTCCCGAGGTTTATAAATCCCATATTTCAAATAGGAGAAATGTATAATCTGTATATTACATGCACTTCCCATAGACTTTTAGGAGAGTTTGGATCTTGAATTTTGGATCTGAATGCCCGTTCAGTTGACTGTTTACAGCTCGTGTAAACGGTTCAATCAACGAAGTGTTACAGAATCTGGGTGGAAGAACAACTGGATGGGCGCCATTTTGAAAGCGCTTTCTACAGTTTTGAACAAAAATAGAAGAAACAAAGTGTTTCAGTGATAAAAAAAAGTAAAACGTTAGATTAAATAAAGCAAAACTTACATCCTAATCAATGGTCATATCCATGTTTTCTTTTGTTTCAGCGTTGCATCCGACTCAAACGTCATGCATTCTGAACATCTGTTGATATTTCTTAGACGCCATTACAATGACGTCATGAATAACGTCGCCGTGATTGAAACTTTCCCGCGTTTGAATAGAACAATTTCACTGCAAAGCGGTATCTCGTATCTTGTACATAAAGTAGTTCCAGCTGAAGGGATTTATTTCCCCGGCTAAGAGGAAATATTTCTTCTTAGCAAAAAGGAAAATACCAAGTTTATGTCTGGTAGAAATCATGGTATTTCTCTGTAATGCATGTAATATATTTATCTTCGCCGTTTTTCGAAGATTCCATAGCTAGAGGTCGGTAAAAGGGTCGCCATTCACGATATGCCGAAATTCATGAGAAGTTTACGAAAACCGACCTATTAAATGAAAGCACTGACTAATTTATTCTTTACAAAGAGGCCAGTATCGTGTCTAATTGCACCAGCTATAACTCAAGTACTTATTTATGGAATTACTTTAAATTTCACGTACATAATTTTATTGGGGATGTGTGTAATGGAAGTGTTAATGGTCAAAATCTATCCATTTTAATAGAGTTACTGTGTTTTCTTTACTGTTAATAATACCTTAAAGAAAAGTCACAGATATGTTAAACATCAACGGTTACATATTGTGACTAAGACTGAACTATAGCTATGAACTTTCCAAATAATTAGTTATCTGCCCTTGTCACGTCTGAAAAACGGTTTTTATCCGTAATAACTTTACCTGTATGAATGTCTCAATGAAACGTCACATATAAAGTTACATATTATGAACAAGAACAGCTTCTCTGTTTCTGGCTATTCCTGTTCTCTGCCTATCTAGGTCCGTCCGTCCGCAACATTTCCGAGTAACTTGAGTATTTATTCATGGACTTTCTTCAAATTGTGTTTGGATACATAATGCTATCAGGGATGTTTGGTATTGGATGGTTAATGCATTGTTAACATAGTTTCTACCCTTGTTCATGTTGGAAAAATGTCTTCAGGCTTGTAATTCCTTTACTATTCATAACCAGTGCTTCAGCTGAAGTGCACGACCCGCCGGATGCTTTTAGCTTTATGAGTGTTACCATATATGGGTATGGCGGCCATTTTGGTCATGTGACCTTGACCTAAAACGGTTCCCCCAATAAATGCGCCTTATCGTAAGGAGCAAAAATATATCTTCTATTTTAGTACTGTATTCTGAATTGTTTGCAGGATAAAATGCATTCTCACATTTTCCAATACAAAAGCATATGTGTCAAAGTTTGACCTAGGCACAAAGAAGGTCAAGGTCAACCGAGGGTCACCATTTTAGCAATTTATGATGGGCCTACGTCCCAGATGCCATTCATCAAGTTTCGTGGAAATCTGCCCAGTGGTTCTGGAGAAGACTATTTTTGAAGGGTTTTTACCATATATGGCTTGGCGGCCATTTTGGTCATGTGACCTGGACCCGATGAGCAAATTTTGGTTTCCCCCATCCCATAGAAGCTCCATATGAAATTTGACTTCAATCGGCCAAACGGTTTCCGAGGAGAAGCAGTTCGAAAATTTTCACATTTTTCGCCTCTGCGAGACTATACTAAATGGAATGTAATATTTCGCAAGTTCATTGGGTAGATCACATTGATATCTATCAGTATGCCAAAAATTGTTTAAATATTCCAAGCGGTTAAGTCACTATCACCAATTTTCACAAACGGGTTACGGACGGACAGACAGACAGACCATATATGGCTTGGCGGCCATTTTGGTCATGTGAGCTGGACCTCATGAGCAAATTTTGGTTAGCCCCATCCCATAGAGGCTCCATATGAAATTTGATTTCAATCGTCCAAACGGTTTCCGATGAGAAGCAGTTCGAAAATTTCCACATTTTTCGCCTCAGCGAGGCTATACTAAATGGAGTGTAATATTTCGCAAGTTCATTGGTTCGATTACATTGATATCTATCAGTATGCCAAAAATTGTTTAAATATTCCAAGTGGTTAAGTCACTATCACCAATTTTCACAAACGGGTTACGGATTTTTTGCCTCGGCGAGGCTATACTACATGGAATTAATATTTCGCAAGTTTATTGGTTAGATCTCATTGATATCTATCAGTATGCCAAAAATTGTTTAAATATTCCAAGCGGTTAAGTCACTATCACCAATTTTCACAAACGGGTTACGGACGGACAGACAGACAGACCATATATGGCTTGGCGGCCATTTTGGTCATGTGACCTGGACCCCATTAGCAAATTTTGGTTTCCCCCATCCCATAGAGGCTCCATATGAAATTTGACTTCAATCGGCCCAACGGTTTCCGAGGAGAAGCAGTTCGAAAATTTTCACATTTTTCGCCTCGGCGAGGCTATACTAAATGGAATGTAATATTTTACAAGTTCATTAGTTAGATCTCATTGATATCTATCAGTATGCCAAAAATTGTTTTAATATTCCAAGCGGTTAAGTCACTATCACCAATTTTCACAAACGGGTTACGGACGGACAGACAGACTGACAGACTGACAGAATGACCGATTGACCGAATGACAGAATGACACGGTGATTTTAGGGCACTCTTAGAAATCAACCGACTTCAGTCGGTCGCTTTTTCTGCGGGTCGTGCAATATCGCAGATATGTTTAACATCAAAGGTTACACATTGTTTCTAAGAATTGTAACTTTGACCTTTCTAAATTATGAGTTATCTGCCCTTCATAGAACCGTCTCTCTCTATGTTCTATACCAGTTCTGTTGCTTAGTTCTTTGCTCATACAAATATCAAAATAAGTTATGTCCCTCGCCCATCGGGGCTTGAAGAAATAGATTGGACTGCATGATGCTTCCATGCAGAGCTGAAACTGACCGCACAAGGGTACTGGTAAGTAGAAGTAAAACAAAGATCAGGAATTGATACAATAACTTACTCCACCCATAAAAGACAAAAACCTCTTAGAGGGACTAAGCCTGCCCAGGCAAAGTGGTGCGAGTCGGCCATGCATATAATCCGTATTGGTTTCATTGGGCGGTAGGGATTGATATATCATTTCATCTCAATGTCGGTAAAAATCAAACAAAATTGGACGCAACGTCTCCAAAATGACCTAAATAGTGCTGAAGTGGACGTTAAACTTCAAATCAAACAAAATCAAAATACGTTTTGTTTCCAAGCAATGGGGTTGTAGGCACAATGAACAAGTCAACTTTCTGAAATAAGAACAATAGACTTATACCTCGGGCAATAGTTTCCATCCAAACGTGGTGACCATATCCACAGCTTCTAAGATAAAGTCTATGGCGCTGTCTTCATAGAAGTAAGGAAGATTGATACGAGTAAATCCTGGTCTACAACATAAAAGAGTCGATTTAATTGATGCATCTATACCATGTATACCATAATGTAAATATTAAGAGCAAAGGTAAGAAAAAAAAATAAAGCATATCCCTGTAAGCTCAACTTTTCCCTTTATATGTGTGTGTTTTAGGTGGCACCAAATTGTCAGTATGATACATATATATCATCAAAAGTAAAATGAATATAAGGAAACACCCCTGAGTGTCTATGCGCATATTGTCTAATGCAACGTCGCAGTCCACGAAACAAAACCGGCGTTTACTTCAAAATAATGGCGAAGTACTTTGACGCTTCAAACTAAACAATTTTTTTTATCATTTTAACACGCAATACTTGCCAAGTCAGTTTTGTTTTCTAAAAGTTGCATATTCCTTCTTTGTATGTAAAACTTCCTCATTCAAAAGACATATAATATTGGTTTATATTAATATAAGGTAAATGACGCAAAACTTTTCAGATGTCACCGCAACAGTGTGACACAACCAATAAAGCGACATTGTCGTGCTGATCGGAAAATGGCATGAATGATAAACCTATTTTCAGTCTAGCTCCTTTAAAAAGACGGTGGTCCCATACCTTTATTCACGATTTCAGTTTAGATGCTTATTACATTGGGGTTTTTTTTATTCAACAAAATATACCACCTTTTCCCCATTTTCAAAAATGACGGGAAATTAAATTTGTATAAAACTAGACTTGCTTTCTGAGAAAACAGATGCCCCCCCCCCCCATCACATACCCCTTTCAGAACAAGTTTAATTTAAAAGCGTGGCTGTGAACTTGAAAATAATGTGAAGGTCACGAATATATAATCAGTTCTTCATCCTGACCTAATGTTATAATGTTATATCCATGCAAATTTGATTAAAATCCACCCAGAAGTTCATGAGATACACTGCATAAAACCTAAATTTGGCCTAAAGTTCACCCATTTCGTACGGCTGTGACCTTGAAAATGAGGTCAAGGTCTCCAAAACCTAATCAGTTCTTCACCTGTCACAATGTTATATCTATATAAATTTGATTAAAATCCACCCAGTTGTTCATAAGACATCTTGCACCCAAGGAACTGTCACGCCGACGCCGACGCCGACATACATGCCGGCAAAATTTGACCTATTTAGCACGGGTGTTACCTTGAAAACAAGGTCAATGTCTCCAAAGCCTAATCAGTTCTTTATCCTGTCCAGCTAATTTGATGAAATACACACAGAGTTGATGAGATACTTTACACACAAGAATGTCACGCCGACGCATACGCCGACGGTGTCCACGACAAAAACATTATTGTCCCCCTCCCCTTCAGTGGGGGACATAAATAGCCCCATAACTCAAAACTGATTGTAAAACTGAAAAAGAATTGTTTTACATAATCAAAGGCAATTGTTATTCAAATAAATTGCTAATTGTTGCAAGAAAGTTTCGCTGAAACACTGATTTTAGCAGACTTAAATCTAGAATTTGTGAAAATGTAGGCTAGGCATACATGTGGCGCTGCGTTATCTCGGACGTTAAGTTGCAAACCCAAAATTTTTATGTCAAATTACCATCGATCAAACTTTGAAATTTCGTTGAATGAAAATTCATTAATTTTTCACCGTGGCATCCAATCGGGGGTTTATCCCTTAACCCTTGTCTTCCTGAATAAACTAATCTAGCCGCCCCCATTTCTGACTTTTAACAAATCGGATTACTTGATGTTATTTATTCTAAGAATTTCATGAACTGAATGACTAATAGTGTAGATACTGATCAGGTGGCTTCTTCAGAAGCCATCTGAGCAGTATCTACACTGTTTCGAAAGGTAGATGGTTAAATATAGTATAACGTTTAGCACGTGTCAGTGATTGTATGGCTATAGAAATATGTCGCTTCACATTATAACTGCTTTGTGATGTCGTCATGACGTCATGATATTGATGTCTCAAACATTGGAAAGCCATGTAAAATGTAGAGTGCAGTGTCCATATAACCCTGATGAAGAGGGGAGACCCTCGAAAATTTGGTAAAGAGTTGGAAGTAAAACAAGTGGTTGGTTATTATTATTCCCTTATGGAAAAAATCTACAACTGGAACAGATTTTTGTTTTTTGTTTGTTTGATTTGAAGCCCCCGTCAACACTGTAAAGGTCATTTTGGAGACGTTGCTTCCAATTTTGTGGGACTTTTACCCGACACTGAGATGAAATGACATCTCAAGCCCGACTCGCACCGCACTGCCTTGGCAGGCTTAGAGCCTCTAAGCGGTTTACCAGTACTTGTGTGCGGGTCAGTTTCAGCTCTGCCTGGAAGCATCATGCAACCCATCTGTTTCTCCAAGCCCCGATGGGCGGGGACTTTTTGTGAACATATTAACTTTACATTTGCTACATTGAGAGAAAATCATATCTGTTTTACATGTCTGAATATAAACAAACATGTGTTGATTTCATTTATGAAATTTTAACCCTTATCCTGCTGTTCACGACAACTCCTACCTTTGCAAACAGTGTAGCTCCAGATCAGATGGCTTCATCACTCTGATCAGGATCTACACTGTCAGTTTGTGAATTTGAACCAAAACATTATATCATGTAATCTGATTGGCGGACAGTCAGTAATGGGTGTGGCTTATTAAATTATTCAGCAGGATAAGGGTTAAATACTACACTTTATGGACTTTATGGTGTTATGGGTAGGCTGTAATCTTTGATTGTGGCTTTTTCCTGGGCATCTATTTCTATATTTTTAAAGCACGTACTTGTGCAAATGTATGCGGCACTGTATTAAATACCAAACATTCTACACAGTCAAACTGCAACAACTCGAATACCTGTGGCACCATGATTATTTATTCGAGTTAAGGGTAGTTCAAACAAATGGGGGTAAATAATAGTAGCAGGTCAGGAGACATAATTAGAGTTCTTTTTCGATCTTCACACGAATAAAGGAATGTTTTGTGTACTCATTAGAATCGCCTCAGTGAGGCGATTCTAATGTTCATACACAACATACCTTTTCAAGATAAAATCAGAAAATAACTAAACTACAGTGAAACATCGATAACTCGAATAAGGACAATTTGTATACTGTGACTAATTCGAACCCACTCTTGGGTCCCTAGATAATAAATCCTATTAATAGAGGATCTTACATGAGTTTTCATGTATTATTGAATTTATTAAACGAGCTGAGGAAAAGGGATAAAATGCGAGGCTTTGCCGAGCATTTTATCCCTTTTCCTCAACGAGTTTAATAAATTCAAGTATACATGAGCACGAATGCAAGATTCTATTTATCATATGACATTTAAAACGCATTATATATTCGATTGTTTACAAAAATATCAATATTCCGCCATTAGTAAACGCGACGTCGTTAAGGACGTGGTACATGTAACGTTACGGGACGTATCTAGCTAATTTGCATATTTAATCCACTAGTGGATTATCGAAAATATTACACTCTCAGACACGACATCATATGATAAATCCAGATATACATGGTCTTTAGGTTAATTTTTGGACTTTTGTTTGGTTTAAACATAAAAAGGTATGTTGTGTGTACTCATTAGAATCGCCTCCATTAGGCGATTCTAATGAGTACACATGGAGGCGATTTTAATGAGTACACACAAAATACATTTATTTAATAAAAAAGTAGAAAATATATCCTAAGGTCATCACCAATATGCCTCATGGCCTGACAGTATAAGTAAGCTGCTGTATTTCTAACTACCCCTACCTCGAACAAAATTCCATGCTCCCGAAAGTTTCGATGTTATCGAAGTTCGACTGTGTATGCATATCTGATGCTCTGAAAAATATTCTCTAGGGACTCAAGAGCGACTTCGAAATAGCGATGGTAAACGAGTTATTCGTGTTCGAATTACAGAAGTTTTTCTATACTTACTTCATTACTTCCATGACGATTTTTGGACGTGTATGGTCTTGTCTGAAATAGAAAGACAAAATAATAACTGCAAGCATGCGGTTACGTGCAGTAAAGAGCGCTATGGTTTACTGTAAAATGTTGTGTGGTACATATCCGGGCAAAGGAGTTCCAAGACTTGTTGAATTTTTAATATATTCGAGGGTCACTGATGAGGCCTAACTGGCCGAAACTACCTAGTCGGGCCCGGAAAAGGCTTGCTGGTGCTCTGACTCTAGTTGGGCCCATCAGAGTCTAATTGTTGGTTTTCTTCTGCTCCAGCATTTCAGTGGTTTCTTGCTGTCGAGTCCTCACTATTGTTTCATCTCTGTGGTTGTTTGATGTTTGTGTTTCGGAGATGTTGCACTGATGAGTGAGGAGGCCTTCTTGTGGACTGAGCTAATTATTTCTCAAAATCGCGACTGAAGTAAGGGCGAGGATAACGGCCGCGTGAAATCGATTTAAGCCTCCCAGTGGAAACAGTTTTTACTGACCGCTCCAAGGCGGTTCTTTTGTTGTGGATTATTATTCTTATAATTCGACTGCAAGTGTGTTTTGCTGATGTCTATTTGTTTTTTGGATAGCCAATTGGCCTTGTTCACAGAGGGCCAATCGGAGGGAGTCCGTCTGTCGGTTTATTTTTCAGTTGTTTCATATTGTATTTGTCTAAACCGCGACGGAAATTGTTGCCGGGTAAAACCGATTTAAGCCACCCCCACCCCCAGTGGAAATCGTTTCACTGACCGTTCCAAGTCGGTTCTTCTGTCGCAGTTTATTTTTGTTATGGTTTGTTTTTTGAGTGTGTGTATCGCCTATATCTTTTTGTTTTGGATAGCCAATTTACCATTTTGTGGGAAAGTAACTGTCCTTTTGGCTTTCCGCTATTGATGTTTCCATTTGGGTCTAATTATTTCATGTTTGTGTTTCTTTCCCATTGGTGTCTCTGATGGGATCAGCTGTGGGTTAATTGTATCGATTCCTGATCATTGCCTTCACTTCTATTTTCAATACTGAGTGGTTGAAATTTTATTGTAATGTTAGTTGCAAACATATTCATGCAGCTGTTTCAATATGGAAATATACTGCAAGAGCAATGACACATTACAAGCATAGGAAAGTTCGAAACTTCAAACTAGTTCTTTGATAACACACATTTCTAAAATGTAAGACATGGCATTATGTTTATGATTTCTATAGAATGTAAAAGTATTGTCGGTTAAGGCAATCACTGAAGGCTATAAATGTTCTCTTAGGAAAGACAGACCCACAGGTGCTCATCGTTGTTTCAATGTTGATTAACGTAAATTCAACGTTGAATGCCTGCTGCGGGAATCCATATTAGAGCCTTCCTAAGCAGTGCTTGAGATTGCTAAATTGCTTACGCCCTCTAGCGTGTATTTGAGCAGTACTCTATTAAGATCAGTGAAAATCAACCCAGACACGCTTTGAAAAATGAGTGGTGTGCGCACTTCGGAGGTACATGTAGAGGAGTACATTTAGTTTAAACTATGAAATTTCTTACCCGCCTGATTTGTCTGAGAGAAACCATAGATACCGTTTGGCTATAGGTTCGGATATGCCCATTAGATCCTGTTAAAAGAGTAGGCCAAACTGAATTAACATTACATCTCATCTAGTTCGCGCCAAATATAGTACATACATTTAATTAAAGCACTGATAGCACTATAAGGTCGAATGTTTCTGAAACAGTTCTGAACGGAAACTTAGATTGATACGTTAAACCCACATATTCCTGTATCTAAGCATTTCTGTACCTAAGCAAACAGAGAAAATACCCTGATCAGTCACCGAGTTCTGTGTGATCTCATCTGGCCTTCATTGCTTGCCAATGTCTCAGGCTTGGTTTCACAGATATCCCTCTTTACTACTGCACGTTATGTCACACCGACACGAATAGCGTGTTATATTTACCTGGATTTCGTACAATGAGCGTGCGGTTTACTTCTTGGTCACGTGGACCGTCGCTATGCTTAAGTAACTTTGGTTCGATTGACAAACGACCGAGCCCTTAAAGTGTTCAGATAACAGGAGCAGCGTTACTATGTTTTTTGAAAAGAGCATTTAGGTAGTTTTAATGCCATAAACTCTATTAAAAAACATGCGCAAAGACATGAACCATGCATGCTTCAGCCATTTATGCGCAAGGCGCTTGCCGACAAAATAATATAAACACGGCAAAGGCTGAAAATTTTCAATGTACTCTGTATTGAAATACAGATCGTTATGAAACAATACATTCTATCGGTACTTTGTGTACGTAAGGCCCCCACCCATCGGGGCTTTGAGAAATAGATTGGGCTGAGTGGTGCTTCCGCGCAGAAATGAAACTGACCGCACATGGGTACTGGTAAACCGCTTACAAGGACCTAGCCTGCCCAGGCAAAGTGGTGCGAGTCGGACCATCCAATGCATATGAGCCCTATTGGTTTCATTGGGATGTCATTTGATCTCAATGTCGGGTAATAGTCCCCAAAATTTGAAGCAACGTCTCCAGAATGGCCTAAATTTTGTTGACGGGAACACTAAACCTCAACACAAACGAAACAAAACTGTGTGTACGTTGTTTACATGACATCAAGTAGTAACCGTGGAAGCGATTTTAATTGCATGCTTATTTGGACTTTCATTACGAATTAGCATACCCCGGGACTAAGCTGGTGTCTTTCTCATCTCTAGAACTAGAGCTGTCAGAGGATCTGACTATAGCCCCGCTTCAGCGCTGTCAGAGAAGAAAGTTATTTAAGCTGCAGAGAAAACAGTTATGAACAAGAAATAACTGTTGAAAATTTTACATTATCTGGAAAAACTCTAAGAGTTGTGAGCCCTTGTCCCTCATTTCAATGAGCATGATACATTACCAGAATGTCCATGTTTATACTAAATTTCATCTTCCATTTTTCAATGTTCAAAGGGTAATAACTCCTAAAGTAGGCAAATCAGAGTCAGGGTTCCTGCGCTCTGCACATTGTCTCATGGTGCTTTACACTTGTGTGAAGTGTCATGAAAATATCTCAAATGGTTTGTGAGTTATGGAGCCGACACAGTCAAAATTGCCTTTTTAAATGTTCAAAGGGCAATAACTCCTAAAGTAGGCAAACCAGAGTTATGGTTCCTGCACTCTGCACATCATCTCAAGGTGCTTTTCATTTATTTGAAGTTTCATGAAAATATCAGAAACGGTTATGGAGCGGACATAGTTAAAATTGCCATTTTTTAATATTCAAAAGCCTATAACTGAAAAAGTAGACAATCCAGAGTTTGGGTTCCTGCGCTCTGCACACGTAATATGGTGCTTTACATTTGTGTGAAGTTTCATAAAATTATCTCAAACGGTTTTTGAGTTATCGAGCAAAGACGGCTAAAATTGATATTTTTCAATATTCAAAGGGAAATAACTCAAAAATTAGGCAATCCAGAGTTATGGTTCCTGCACTCTGCACACCATCTCATGGTGTTTAATGTTTGTGTGAAGTTTCATGAAAATATGTGAATGGGTTTTAAAGTTATGGAGCGGACAAGAAAATTGTTAACAGACACAGACAGACACACAGACAGACACACAGAAAATACGAAAACCAGAGTTATGGTTCTTGCGCTCTGCACATTGTCTCATAGTGCTTAACATTTGTGTGAAGTTTCATGAAATTATCTCAAACGGTTTTCGAGTTATGAAGCGGACACTGTTAAAATTGCCATTTTTCAATGTTCAAAGGGCAATAACTCCAAAAATAAGCAATGCAGAGTTATGGTTCCTGCGCTCTGCACATCGTCTCATAGTGCTTAACATTTGTGTGAAGTTTCCTAAAAATATCTCAAACGGTTTTCGAGTTATGAAGCGGACACAATTAAAATTGCCATTTTTCAATGTTCAAAGGGCAATAACTCCAAAAGTAGGCAATCCACAGTTATAATTCCTTCGCTCTGCACATTGTCTTGTGGTGTTTAACATTTGTGTGAAGTTTCATGAAAATATGTTAAGCAGATACAAAGTTATGGAGCCAACACAAATTAACGGAATCACGGAATTACGGAATTACGGAAAATGTTCAAAGGGCAATAACTCCAAAAGTAGGCAATCCACAGTTATAATTCCTTCGCTCTGCACATTGTCTTATGGTGTTTAACATTTGTGTGAAGTTTCATGAAAATATGTTAAGCAGATACAAAGTTATGGAGCCAACACAAATTAACGGAATCACGGAATTACGGAATGACAGAAGGACATGGCAAATCCAATATAGCCCCACTTTTTCAAAGCGGGGCTATAACTAACATTTTTCAGACGAAAATGTTTAATATATTTCTTATTTAAAGCTCAACTATAGATTGCGGGTGCAAGTTAGAACCGCCTCAAGGAGGCGGTTCTAACTTGCATCCACAATTTTTGTCTTTGAGCAAAAATACATGTAAGGATAACAAGGAATACTTCCGTAAACCCCAATTTTCTCTATATAAAGTGGGGTTTGGATATGGTCTACATTTCTCGGACTTGTCAACCTCATGCCGGCGAAAAGTTACCTCCGCATATGGTCCAGCACATGCACATCCTCCTCTGGCCTGGATACCATACAAGTCACTGAGTAAAGTTGATATGAAGTTATGGTGAACGAGTTTCCCTGTCCCAGGATGTAGCGTTAAGAACGAAAATATTGGCACTCTTGGGGCAGTGTGATTGCCAAGAATAAATATACAGGGGTTCTGTTCCAACTTGGCAAAAGCTCGTCTGTAAATTTGCAAAGAACAAATCAGTGTTAGATCATCATTAAGGAATTATATTTCTCAGAAACAAAACAGCAATTTCTACAAAGCAACTGATACAAAGGTAGGGTTTGGTCTAAATCCCGAGACTTTGACTATACTATAATGTTATTAATCAAGTTATTTCATATTTGCCCAGTTACAGGTCCAAGGTATTCTGTATTGGCCCGAGGCATGAGGCCAATACAGCTGATTTATGACAATTTTATTAATTGATACAATAAAAAAACATGATTATTGATTTTTGCCCTGGTGTTAATACGGACGACCTCCAATCAATACAGGACAATCAATTAATAAATACTGCTATTTAAACTGCCTCCTCGAGTTTCTAAAAGGAATATCGTAAAAATACTAAATATCTTATCTCATTTTAGAATTTTAATACACTTTTCATAACATTGGTGATATTTCTTATATTCTACAGCAGATTGCCAAGACACACAATCCAAGGGTGTCCGCATTTGAAAATATAAATCGTATATACATCATCGGTAAATTGTAGCTAACAACTTCAATAAACAAACAGATTCTTAAATTCATTTTCCTTATAACTGAATACAGTCCAACTTGTATTAAGCAAGCACCTAAGGGATAATCAAAATGTGCTTGCTTAAGACAGGTGCTTGTTTAATACAGGTGAATGTTAATGCATTTGCCTTTTTGGGGAACAAAATTCATGCTTGCTTAAGACTGGTTGCTTGCTTAATAGAGGTGGCCACTATGACAGGTTTGACTGTATAATACAACACCCAACATCTATCTTTAAATCCGCAAAATGAAATTTGTCATTTACTTTCTTAATAGAGTATCTTACATCGGGGCTTGAAGAAATAGGTGGGCTGCATGATGCTTCCACGCAGAGCTGAAACCGACCCGCACACGAGTACTGGCAAACGAAGCCTGCCCAGGCAAAGCGGTGCGAGTCGGAACCGTCCATGCTTATAAACCCTATTGGTTTCATTGGGCGGCAGGGCTTGAGATGTAATTTCATCTCAATGTCGGGTAAAAGTCCCACAAAATTGGAAGCAACGTCTCCAAAATGACCAATACAGTGTTGACGGGGACGTTAAACCTCAAATCAAACAAACAAAACACGACTGTCATTTCAAATGGTATTAATGAAACAAGTCTTCGGCGAGTTTTATAAATTTCATATGAAATGACCATGAGTGTAAATTTCTGTTCATCATTAAACCATTTTTAATCGGATTTTATTGCTGAAGAAGTCTAGAGGAATTTTAACCCTTTTGTACCAATGGAATCTTCATCCTTGTATATAGCAGGAGTCCATTTCAAATTTTTGGGGTGTCAGGTTGTGTTTTCTTCAAAATCTATTTGGAAAAATGGCTTAACTTTTTGCAAACAGTGTAGGCCCCGATCAGACGCCGCGTTCTGTGGCGTCTGATCTGGGCCTGCACTGTTTGCCAGGGAACCCGTTTTTGGGGTTTCTGGTACTAAATAGGTTAACAGAATACATAGGGTCGTCACAGATGACGTTACGACGGTACGCGCCAGTAACGATCTGTTATTACACGTGGGGTCATATGATTTTTATGTCATGACGTTATCCACTAAATTAAAGCGACGTTATGTGATAAATAGATGTTATCACATGACGTCGTTGATAAGCAGTGGATAAAGTCGTACAATAAAAACTGTATGGCCACAAATTTTCTTGTACATAGCATAGTGATTTCTCATGAAAAAAACAATTTGCTTTCACTGAGAGAAAATTGTTTTCTTTTAGAGACGCCTGCCCCATCTCCCAGACATCATGAAGTTACGCATATATAATTTTGACCCCACGAACCCCTTTTTATATAGTAAAACTGGAGTTTACAGGGGTAAACCTTATTTTTCTTGTTTCTGCTCTATAATATAGATTTTGGGTACTCCTTAGAACCGCCTCGATAAGGCGGTTTTAACGAGTACCCAAAATCTATATTTTGAGAAGAAATAAGAAAAATATCACAATTTTTCCTCTCAAAATTTTCGGCGGTAAAGTTTACAATGTATTTGTATAAGCGTGTTTTCGTGATCTTTTTTTTTTTCTTCTGTGTCTCCTGGCTACGACTCTGGTGGTACTTACTGACAAAGTTCTTCTTCCCTAGTGAATATAAGGTCATGTCCTATTTCTCTCTTCAAGTGGAAGACCATTCCAGCTCTGATAGATTCTATGATTGCTGGCGTCCCGCCTTCTTCCTTTTCTTCTATATGACTCACATAGGCATGTGTCTCTCTTGTGACCTGAATAATAATAATAATAATAATAATAATAATAATAACACTATTCTAACACAGTGCGCCTATATAGGCAATGAAAAGGAACTGTGTTTTATTGTGCAACAAATCACGGGGCGGAAGGTCGTGCCGAGTGACGTCATTAAAAGCTGTCAATTTATAACGTCACTCCTTGACGTTGGACGGTGTAACGTCACTTCCTCGCACCAAAACGTTACAAAATGATATATATGCATGTATTACAGTCAATATTTTTACGGGATTTCTTTAAACAATGGCAAAAGGTTGTGGGAATTTGAAACAAACAACAATATATTGCAGATTTTCAGCGTGTTAGAATCGAAATAGGTCAGCTCTAGCCAGTGATTTGTTGGGTAATAAATCACAGTTTGTCGATCAGTTGTAAGTAGACAAGTTACGCGGGCTACGCGCTTGTGATTTGGCTACTTTACAACTGACCTCCAAACTGTTATTTATTACTCAACAAATCACAGATGGAGTGGATCTATTTCTTAAACAACATTGATGGGTCTATTGTCTCTGAGTGTAAGCTCAGAAAATAGTCGAGAACAGAGACTTCGACTGTTTCGTAATAATCTTTAAACTCATGTACTTTCAGCAAACAGTGTAGGTAAATAGAATATGACATCCATCTCCAATGCAGACAGAGGAAGCCAAACTCGAAGGTTGACGGATGAAGTCGGAAACGAGGCTTTACCGAGCTAACGATTTTATCTGCTGGCCCAGGATTTGGATTTCTCAGTCTTGAATACCCACAGCTTAGAAAACAAATATCACTTGTTGTCCCTTTTCTTTTTATTTTTTTATTTTTTTTTTTTTTTTTTTTTTTTTGATTTTACGTTTGAAACGACCTTCTCCGAACGTTATTCGGTGTTTTATGTTGATGCGCATAAGTGACGTCATTTATGAAAGTAGGAATTATGACGTCATCCGTATTGTCTGTAGAGATGTCTCTATAAAAATAGAACACATCATGTCTCGTGGGTAAGAATATAAAACTTTTACATGGGTGTGGACAGAAAAAAATCCGTCCCGAGAGAAAACATTCCGGGACAGAAAAAAAAATCCGTCCCGAGAGACATCATTCCGGCATCATCATGCAAGCCTTTAGATGCCGGATTGTGACTATCTATCTACCCGCACATCCATAATGTTTTGTGTTTTTTTTCTTGCATATGGGCCCCGTCAAGTGATTTTGGTACTTATCGCCTATGCGAGCAGCGAAGGTTCAGGCGAGCCTGCGCATCCGCACAGTCTCGCCAGAACCTTCGCTGCTCGCTCATACAAGCAGTGAATCAAGAGGAACCTTCAGACAGAAAGCCATATCCCTGGCCCCTCTGAATGGCTGGGCATCCGTAGTTAAAATTTGTCATGACGGAATGCTTGAAGACACAAATTCGCTTGGCGGGGCTCATATGTTTCACTTCTGAGCAAGGATTTTAATGATACAGTTATTTTTATTACTGATGGTCGCCAAACTTTGATTACATTACAGTGGTACATATCGTCCTACACAGCCAGTGCAGATACAGCACGTATGGTATCCCTGGGTAGGATAGCTGGGAAGGTTATATAAGAATCTTATATGGGTGTGAGGGGTGGATGGAAAAATCCGTCCCGAGGGACACTGTCCGGCATCGCGAGGCTTGCCGAGTGATGCCGGAC
The DNA here is from genome assembly GCA_963580285.1 of Lucinisca nassula. Taxonomy (NCBI): domain Eukaryota; kingdom Metazoa; phylum Mollusca; class Bivalvia; order Lucinida; family Lucinidae; genus Lucinisca; species Lucinisca nassula. Next base: position 78,934,369 of record OY757022.1, on the reverse strand, counting down.
AGTGATCCCGAGGGACGGATTTTTCTATCCACCCCTCACACCCATATTGGATTCTTTTTCTTGCATGCCTTCCATTTCTTAAAGCCAATTTTTAATGCTGCAGTCACTTCGGTTACCAACGTCCGCCATATTGTGTTGATTCTGCCGGAATGTTTAGTGACGTTGCTGTGACGTCAACCTTAACGACGGCGCATACGAGGTCGTAATCAACCAGTGCATTTATCAAACACGCGATTATATTCAATTTTGGGTCGGAAAACCAGGGTCAGAACATAAATTTCTATCCCAGCGTAAAATCACGGATTTCCTTGTCTGGTGTGCAAGAAATAATTTTCCCAGATTAAAGGTCAAGATGTTTTATCTGGTGCTCAAACATATTGCATGAGTATGAATTCTATATAGGCGTTTCCAGCCCGAGGCCGATTAGAGCTTCATCCCTGTAACTGTTTGTTTTTATGTACTCGGAGATGTTGCACTGATGAGTTAGGAAGCCTTCACGCGGACTGAACAAATTGTTTGTCTTAACCACGGCAGAAGAAAGCGTTTTTAATTATCAATCGTCATTTCCCTATAATGTGTCTGTTTACGCTGACCACAAAGTACTTACAAATCGGACGGTACCTCCACCCACTCTATCTGGCACGGAATTTTTGAACATCCATCTCTTAGCTACCAGAAGTCCTGTTGAAATTATATTATTATTATTATTATTATTATTATTATTATTATTATTATTATCACTACTACTACTACCAACATTGTGCGCACCATTCCGGAAAAAAGAAAAACGTACATGTTCGTATCACGTTTAAGTGCATTATACTCCAGGAATAATTCCTGCAAATGGATTCTGGTCAAACTGGTTGACGAATTGAAAATATAACTCACTATTGCTGGTGGCACGTCTAAATGGCACTTTTACCAGGAAAAAAATACAATCAATACCCGGGATACAGGTCAAGTGCCAACTACTAAAGTCCTTAATGGCCGAAACTAGCTAGTCTGGCCAAGAAAATATGCACGCTCCATATTTTCCAGTTCTGTGGTGTATTCCTTGCTTCCAAAGGATAACCCTTTCTTGAACATATTATATATAGACATCTATTTATCGATGTATAAAAACGGGTGGTTAATCAATAAACTAAACGCACGGAGGAACTAAAACGACAAAATGAATTATATAAAGAGTAATGCTACATACATATACGTTGAAAATGCATTCCAGAAAAAGGAACTTTTGTTCTAGCTATTGTAAAAATGAAAACACCATACATAGCTTAAACATTTGTATGAAAGAAGTTATTGAAGGGATAATGACTATCTAATCATTTTACGCGTGACACGTGTTAATGTAAGCGTAACGGAATAAGAAAAAACTGCAACATTTTTTTCAAATAATGGCTATGATATGAGTCTGGTCCCAGATATTTTTTGTTTTCGTTTATCTTTTTTTTCCCTTCCTTTTTGAAAGGGATACAAAGTTGCATAGCTTATTAACTTTCCGTTCAGTCCCTTAGCTAAAAAGATGTTCAGCTATAGGTAGAGGCTAATTATAGACTTAATATAAAGAAAGTGAGAAACAGATACAAAACAAAAAGCGACTGGAACCAGTCTAATATGATATGTGCACTAACAGATAAGATAAGTATGGTATCTAACCTGGAGTTCCTGGACCTCCAACAAATTTATGTGGACTTAGAAATATTGCGTCTATATATCTGAAATGACAATAACAGTGCAGACAGAACACATCAGACCATGATATTTGTTCGATCCAATAAAGTTTAATCTTAGCGCCAGACCAGGATCATAATTGGGTAATTTAGGAATAACTTTTCGATGATCCATGAAAATGGTACATCGTGTGTATTCCTTAGAATCGCCTCATTGGGGCGATTCTAATGAGTAAACGCAACATACATTTTCAAGATAGCAAGAAAAGTACACATTATTATCCCTTATCATTATTTAGAGCAGTGAGAAGGATCCCATTGGGTCTGGAGAAAAAGTTGGACTCAGTCGAGGTAAATGAGTCATCTGATTCGAGTCAACGAATTTTCATTTTAGTTCGAGTTTAACGGCCCAGTCATCACTATTAGGTCATATCGAGCCAATAAATTTATCTAGGACAGGCTTATACATAAGCGGAAACATTGGGGGTCGCAAATCGTACAGTATACTTTTTTGCCAATCCGTGAAGTAGAAGTAAAACAAAGATCATCGAAACTGTATAAGGTAAACAGAACCTTTGAAATGTGTTTCAGAAATGTCTGGTGCATAACGAAACCAAAGGTAATGCTGCATCTGGCAAAGTGCCACCGCCAACTATATAATGAACCCAATAAAATTACTTCAACATAAAGTATAAAAATGCATATTGTCGCTTCTACCTCACAGACCGGTCAGATCCCGGGCCGCGACATACCAAAGTCGTTAAAAATGGTACTAGCTGCTCCTCGCTTGCCACTCAGATTTACGGGGTAGAGCTAGGACTGGTTGACCCAGTGTCAGGATAATGTGACTGGGTGTGGTATCATGTAATGTGTCTGGGACATGATACTTCAGTGAGGCAGCACTATAAAAGTGAGCATTGAGCTCCCTGTCGCAACCAGACACCGTCGTGATATGACTGAAAAATTGTTGAAAGCGACGTTAAACCCGAATTCACACACACACACACACACACACACACACACACACACACACACACAGATCGGTCGGAATGTGTTTATCAGCCGTTAGGTAAAATGTGTTGAATTCGAACAAAACCAAAAACATCACCTTTTTGATTAAATGGTGTCTGAATAAGAAATTTTCATACTTTATGACACGGGTGTCGTTGCTGCTTAACTCAAACATTTTCTCTGATAAATCTAGTGAGAAGATTCAGACGGTACGGTCTTGTCCAAAATAATAATTTCCTTTCTATTGGCGCAAGGCATTAACTGAGTCCATAAAATTAAGCACTAGGAGTGCTGGTAGGCGCCTGAAATGGTTGGCCTCTAGTAAAACTCGAGAACATGGCTTTTATCAGCCGTATTATCTTATCTACTGTGAAAGCTAAAACAACTGCACTATGTTTCACAGATAATCACATGCAGTCCCTGCAACCGGTTATACTGTGAAAGTCAGATCGCCGACATTATTTACGCAAAAAATGGAAACGATGTTTTCCATCGAAATAACTAGAATTACTTACGAGTCTTTTGATGGTGGATTCATGTCTATATCGAGGTAAGGAGCTGTGAAAAGAATAGAGGATGTTATGTTTAGGTTTTATGAACGGTGAGCACATATACATTGTTCTATATGAAACTATTTACCAGAATCGGAATCAGAATCAGTACAGGGAAAACACAGCCCAAGTGCGAATACCCAAGAGAGAAGTGGTAGTGGTATTGTCTTCATATTTAATGTTCTTAGTACAATAACACATTTTTAAAGCTTAAAAACATTTACACGCTGTTTTTCTACAAAGAGCAGAACAGCGTTGAAATCGCCAACGCCCAATCGGATCGCAGAGAACCATAGTTTAGACTGACATCACATGACGTCACTGAAAATCATGTGACTCGATTCGTTTACGGAAGTATGAACTACATTTTTTTTTCTATAGGTTTACATGAGGCTTTACACTGGAAATGTACATTAGTACCTATTAAATGTACTAAATGACGATTACGTTATATGATAAGTAAAGATATGAACTGTACTGAGATGAAATTCTACGTATACTATTTATACAAATCTTGAGCGCAATGCTTACTTAAAATGTCCCGTTATGTCACTTACGAGTAACCAAGTAAGTAAGGACAACAGTTCTTATACCTAATGATAACACTATTTTACCACATTGTTTGTACAAAACAATCATTGGCTTGTCAAGGTAGTAAATGCATGAAGAAAATACATATAAAAACAAAGCATAACTAGACTTGATATTTTGAAATCATTTCATTACCTCCCGCGGCATAATCGAAGACAACCATGGCGCCATATTTATGAGCAATTCTGGAAACAGCAGCGACATCTGTTATAATGCCTGTGACATTACTAGCGGCAGACATACACACTAACATGTGCCGACGTTTATCCTTCCAAAACTGTAACGTAACAGAACACAACACAACAGTCAGTGCAACAACATACAACACAGTGAAATAAACCACAATTAACATATAAAATACAGGGTGAAACATGCATACAGTTAAACCTAACGAAACCCTTTCACCACTGAGATTCTGAATTTAATTATTTCGTCCGTCAATTTGGACATGCCCGTTCTGTTTAATCGGGATTTTTTTCAAAATCATTAACAGGATGGCAAACAGTGTTAATTCTGATTAGACGGCTGCTCAGTCGTCTCATCAGGATTTACACTGTTTGCACAGGTATCTGTGCTTGTGTACAGAATCAAAAGGGTAAAATGCCATCTCTACTGAACAACTTCTTGTATTAAAAGGCCAATTATAAAGGCAACCAATTAGAAATGAATCTGCATTGTGCAAGCACCTGTCTTAAGGATAGACTACATCTTGGGACGGTGATCATTTAAATGGTTCATACTCAACCTTTACAAGGCGCAATCTTATCAAGTTATGTTATACATCAAATTAAAGCTAAGAAACTGAAGTGTAATATAAGTTATTTGATATATTGTAAAAGTTTGTTGTTTGTATGTTATAAAATAAACAGTAAAAAATATGAGTTTTAATATTTTTGGAATGCGTTTTTTTCCACCATTTATTTTAAAAAGGATAGGTATCACAAGTACAAACTCTACAATAATGTATCATAGTTTCTTTCTAACTTTGTTCAAAAGATAAATATAGCAATTTTTATTTTCTGGAACGTAATTATTTTGTCATACTGCACAAAAGTTTCATTTAAACCAAAATGGGATAAGATATGAAAATTCTGTGATACACTGCATATCTGCTTCACACGTAGTAACAGACTTACAAATCTATTAAAGATGAACCAAGGGAGTAGTATTCCCATTAGCTACAGGTGTGTCTAATCTCCATGACCATAAAATTGCCTAAGTGTTGTTTTTTTTTTCTTTTTTTAAATAAAACGAATCTACGGGATTTACAGTATTTTTTTTTTACATTTCTTTTAATAGCAAGCTCATTAAAAAAAAGACAGAAAGGCATGCTTTTAACACAAGATGTGAAACATTAAAGGAATTATATAAAAGTAATTTGTGAAAAATGCAGAAAATATTGATATCATAATGTAGTAAATCATTAAGGAACCATTTCCAGATTTCCATGTGATGCTTTCTATAACCACTGTATGTTGAATCTAGTAAAGCTTAGCATTTTGTGAAAGGAACAGTGTAGATCAAGCTCAGATGCCGCAGAAAGTGGAGTCTGGTAGGAATCTCCATTATTTGTTAAGTACATGGCATTTTGCAACACTGACGATCCAGACACCCCTTCCCAGACTGAAACTCAGTAGTACACAGCACAATAGTCAGTGAAACACATACATCACGTCTATATAATTTTAAACCCTTTGAACCCCACTTTTATATCGTATAATTGGTGTTTACAGGGGTAAACCTTATTTTTCTTATTTCTGCTCTAAAATATAGATTGTGGGTACTCGTTAGAACCGCCTCATCGAGGCGGTTCTAACGAGTATCCACAATCTATATTTTGAGCAGAAATAAGAAAAATATCACAATTTTTCATCATAAATTTTCGATTTTTCGGCGGTAAAATAGTCAATGTATTTGTACAGGCGTGTTTTCGTAACACAACAGTGAAACACAAAAAATACAGATGTACAGACACAGAGATAGTGTTAAACTTTTTTTTTACATTTTCAACAGCAGATAGGGAGTCAGCCTATTAATTTTTATTAAGATTGCACGACCCGCAGAAAAAGCAACCGACTGAAGTCGGTTTTTTCTAAGAGTGCCCTAAAATCACCATGTCATTCTGTCATTCTGTCAGTCTGTCAATCTGTCATTCTGTCTGTCCGTCCGTAACCCGTTTGTGAAAATTGGTGATAGTGACTTAACCGCTTGTTCTAAGATACAGTTTGCCTTGTATGATATTATTATACAAGAACTTAAGCAAAAGTTCGAGGCGGTTCTAACGTGTATCCACAATCTATATTTTGAGCAGAAATAAGAAAAATATCACAATTTTTCAACATAAAATGTTCGATTTTTCGGCGGTAAAATAGTCAATGTATTTGTACAGGCGTTTTTTCGTAACACAACAGCGATGCACAAAAATACAGATGTGCAGACACAGAGATAGTGTTAAACTTTTTTTTACATTTTCACCAGCAGATAGGGAGTCAGCCTATTAATTGCACGACCCGCAGAAAAAGCAACCGACTGAAGTCGGTTTTTTCTAAGAGTGCCCTTAAATCACCGTGTCATTCTGTCATTCTGTCATTCTGTCATTCTGTAAGTCTGTCAGTCTGTCATTCTGTCTGTCCGTCCGTAACCCGTTTGTGAAAATTGGTGATAGTGACTTAACCGCTTGGAATATTTAAACAATTTTTGGCATACTGATAGATATCAATGAGATCTAACCAATGAACTTACGAAATATTACATTCCATTTAGTATAGCCTCGCCGAGGCGAAAAATGTGAAAATTTTTGAACATTTTTGAACTGCTTCTCCTCGGAAACCGTTGGGCCGATTGAAGTCAAATTTCATATGGAGCCTCTATGGGATGGGGGAAACCAAAATTTGCTCATGGGGTCAAGGTCACATGACCAAAATGGCCGCCAAGCCATATATGGTTTGTCTGTCTGTCCGTCCGTAACCCGTAAGTGAAAATTGGTGATAGTGACTTAACCGCTTGGAATATTTAAACAATTTTTGGCATACTGATAGATATCAATGAGATCTAACCAATGAACTTGCGAAATATTACAATCCATTTAGTATAGCCTCGCCGAGGCGAAAAATGTGAAAATTTTCGAACTGCTTCTCCTCGGAAACCGTTGGGCCGATTGAAGTCAAATTTCATATGGAGCCTCTATGGGATAGGGAAACCAAAATTTGCTCATGGGGTCCAGGTCACATGACCAAAATGGCCGCCAAGCCATATATGGTAAAAACCCTTCAAAAATAGTCTTCTCCAGAACCACTGGGCAAATTTCCACGAAACTTGATAAATAGCATCTGGGATGTAGGCCTATCATAAATTGCTAAAATGGTGACCCTGGGTTGACCTTGACCTTCTTTGGGTCCGTCCGTAACCCGTTTGTGAAAATTGGTGATAGTGACTTAACCGCTTGGAATATTTAAACAATTTTTGCCATACTGATAGATATCAATGAGATCTAACCAATGAACTTACGAAATATTACATTCCATTTAGTATAGCCTCGCCGAAGCGAAAAATGTGAAATTTTTCGAACATTTTTGAACTGCTTCTCCTCGGAAACCGTTGGGCCGATTGAAGTCAAATTTCATATGGAGCCTCTATGGGATGGGGGAAACCAAAATTTGCTCATGGGGTCAAGGTCACATCACCAAAATGGCTGCCAAGCCATATATGGTTTGTCTGTCTGTCCGTCCGTAATCCGTTTGTGAAAATTGGTGATAGTGACTTAACCGCTTGGAATATTTAAACAATTTTTGGCATACTGATAGATATCAATGAAATCTAACCAATGAACTTGCGAAATATTACATTCCATTTAGTATAGCTTCGCCGAGGCGAAAAATTTGAAAATTTTCGAACTGCTTCTCCTCGGAAACCGTTGGGCCGATTGAAATCAAATTTCATATGGAGCCTCTATGGGATGGGGGAAACCAAAAATTGCTCATGGGGTCCAGGACACATGACCAAAATGGCAGCCAAGCCATATATGGTCTGTCTATCTGTCCGTCCGTAACCCGTTTGTGAAAATTGGTGATAGTGACTTAACCGCTTGGAATATTTAAACAATTTTTGGCATACTGATAAATATCAATGAGATCTTATCAATGAACTTGCGAAATATTACATTCCATTTAGTACAGCCTCGCCGAGGCGAAAAATGTAAAAATTTTCGAACTGCTTCTCCTCAGAAATCGTTGGGCCGATTGAAGTCAAATTTCATATGGAGCCTCTACGGGATGGGGGAAACCAAAATTTCCTCATGGGGTCCAGGTCACATGACCAAAATGGCCGCCAAGCAATATTTGGTAAAAACCCTTCAAAAATAGTCTTCTCCAGAACCACTGTGCAGATTTCCACGGAACTTGATAAATAGCATTTGGAACGTAGGCCCATCATAAATTGCTAAAATGGTGACCCTGGGTTGACCTTTACCTTCTTTGTGCCTAGGTCAAACTTTGACACATATGCTTTTGTGTTGGATTTTATCCTGCAAACGATTCAGAATACAGTACTAAAGTATAAGATATATTTTTGCTCCTTACGATAAGGCGCATTTATTGGGGGAACCGTTTTATGTCCAGGTCACATGACCAAAATGGCCGCCATACCCATATATGGTAACACTCATAAAGCTAAAAGCATCCGGCGGGTCGTGCACTTCAGCTGAAGCACTGGTTTTTATTAAGATTCTAAGATACAGTTTGCCTTGTATAATATAATTATACAAGAACTTAAGCAAAAGTTGGCCTGAAAATTTAAAATATCATTTTCAGATATGTATTGCACTTTATATTTCTACCCGCGGCCCACCCCTACTAAACCCCAACATACCAACCACGTGAAGCCGAAATTATTAGACTGAACTGAAAGTAACTAAAGTAACTGAACATGGATTAGACCAGCACCACTGATCATTTCCTAAAGTTTTTTGCACCATCACAAGTCGCATGTGAACAGTTGTATTTTGTTATAGAAAGAGTTTTTCGCTCTTCTGAATCCCATTGTGTAATATTGTAAGTAACATTGATAAGAGGTTAGTGTTGATTGTATTTCATGTATTCTGAAAGAAATAAGCGTTTAAACCAAAGATTCTAAGAGCTCTTTCGGCCTTAATAATAACGTAAAAGAAGATTTATGAATGCACTGGTGTAAGCAACATATTTTATGTGTCAGTGTTGAGCTTGGAATCTTCCATGCGGATAGGTTCGTCCTTATGTGTTATACTGCAATGGAACTGAGATCAAAGATTGAAATTAATGGTATTAGAACTGTTTAATGCACGGATGGGTAAACCAGCTCATTAGTGGCCAAAATGTTAACTGTTCTAGCAAGAACAATATATGATACACTGGTATTATTGCTGAAAAAATTTGAGTTGCTTTTGCAAATGCAAAAGCTACTCACATTTTCAGCAAAATATCAGTACTTTTGTTATATGGAATGATCAAAGTTTCAATAATACATTAACTAAAGACATCGTTAGTTTTGAACAGCTGGATCCAGATGCGTTACTTTACCTCCTAAGGCCCTATGCAGCATATTCTATGTTAACTGACTTTGCGCGTTTTGCTTTTGTTTATGTGTGTGCGTATGTGTGTGCGTATGTGTGCATGTTTTTCACTGTTATTTCGGTGATTTGGGATAGCTGTGTACTGAGTATTGTTTCTTACTATTTCCTTTAGTTATGCCCGTTATATTGCCTTATTTGTTTATTTTACTTTTTTATATTTGTTTATATATTTTTTATTTGTCAGCGAAAATAAGGCTTTGGTATATGTTTAAACGTGAAATGTATAAACAAAAAAATGACAATAACTGTTTATCTTGCACCACCTAAACACTTTTATTAAAACTTCGATGGCTCGAATACCGATGCCTCGTTTACCATGGCTGATTCAAACACTGTCTTGACTCCCTATGAATTTGTCCCTAATTTACGGATATCAATATATTTAGGATTATTTACAGAGATTTATTTTTCTATTTTTATCTCGAAAATGTATGTTGTTTGTACACACAGCATACCTTTATTTTAGAGAAGATCGAAAGGATATGTCATTTCCGTTTTGCCTTCCGACCTGGCGCTATGAATAAACCTCAGTAGCTCGAACTAGCCCTATCTCAAACAAATTTTGGGGTCCGAAAGGGGTTCGTGCCATTGAAGTTTGATGTGATTAGGAAAATTGTTTGTTTCAAAATACTCACCTTGAGTTCTGTCTTCAGATGACGTAAGTCTACCAGACCATCGGTGTCGTCACGAATTCGCACAACCTGTAAGGAAAAAAAAGTAAAAAACTAATGTATGCGTAATGAGCCGTATATTATGCAAATGCGCAATGGAAATAAATACTTTTTTTATGATGATAAAAAAAACGCTTCATATAAAGCTTACTTTTTTCCGTTTCAGTGAGGCTGCTCTTAAAATGAGCAAATTTTCCTTTTAGAGAAAACCTTTTCCTTTCAGAGTACAGTGAAATTAAGCTATTAAGACCATTTAAAGGAAGACTAATTCTGCTTTTTAAAGCTTATCTAATATGCTGGAGTTATTCTTCCCTTGTATTTCTTGCATACAGTGTCCTCTACACAGAGACCACCTTTGGTACCAAAGGTGGTCTTAATTTAGGAATTTTACTGTATCACCATGTAGGAGAATCTTTTCTGGCTTTTCATTGATGTGCGTAAGAACACATTTCTTTTGGCAATGATTCTAATAGAACAAAGCTTGGTAGTCTTACTTAAGGTGCAAGTAAAATTCCTATTTTTAGACCACCTTTGGGACTGTTCAAAAGTGGTCTTAAAGACCAATTGTGAACAGTCCCAAGGTGCTCCTTGGCCAGAGGACCATGTGGACCAAAAACAAAAACAAAACAAAGAAAGATCAAGTGCACCCTTCAAAATAAGCTTTTTAAAGCAGAATTAGTCTTAATTTTAGGTGGTCTTAATGGCGGAATTTTACTGTAATTACCAGAGCATTTCCTGACAATAGATTACCATAGATTTACAAAACGCTTGTGACTGATGATAAGCCACTATTTTTGCCTAGTGCCCAATATGTAAAGTCGAAATCTGGTCTGATTTGTTTGCTTGCATTCAAAAACTAATTCAATAGCTCTCACTCATCCATCTCTATCTACTAAGTTATGAAAATGAGACGGAGTGGAATTTCAGGCTACATTTCTTTCTTTCTTTATTTCGTTCTTTCTTTCGTTCTTTTCAAACTCTTTAGTGTCGAACTACTTCATTCTGTGTAAAAGGGAATGCCCCAGTGAACCGAGCGTCATGTCATAATGGCACAGTCTAAATCATAATGCGATCTGTCGATATACTGACTGTAAAAAATACATGTGAACAAGTCCGTAAAATGGACACCCCCATAAACCCCACATAATATAAGAAAACGTAGGTTTACAGGGGTAAACATTATTGCCTTTATCTTTTTTTTTTCAAAACATAGACTGTGGGTACTCGTTAGAACCGCCTCAATTTAAAACGGTTTTTACGGGCTGTGTTTGGAGCAGAAATCATTATGATAGCTCACCCGTGCGACAAAGTGCATTTTTCACATCTCCAAAATGGCTACTTTTCTGATAAATCGGTGATATTTTTCTTATAAATGCTCAAAATGTAGATTGTGGGTACACTTTAGAACCGCCTCATTGAGGCGGTTCTAACGAGTACCCACAACCTATGTCTTGGAGCAGAAATAAGAAAAATAATGTACGCCCCCGTAAACCCCAGTGTTCTATATATAAAGTGGGGTTAAGGGTGGGGGGCTTCATTTCACGGACTTGTTCACGTGATGTGAAACAAATATCAAACTTTTTCATCTGGGAATAGAAGCCTCCGTGGTGCAGTGGTTACGCTACTCGCCTTGTAAACCAGGGGTCGCAGGAGCTTCACCAGACTTTTGGATGAGTCTTTTAACCGAGGTCCCGTCTCTGTATGACCTTAGCTGTTGGTGGGACGTAAAACTCAAACACTCACTCACACTCTTCATCTGGGAAATGTTAGATATACAGATTGGAAAGGCCCTACAGTACCTGTGTGCCGAATTCTCGCCAGGGTAAGATGTTAGAATGGTGTTCATACGGTCCGATAAATACCACCTGCAACATATGAGCAAAAAGTTATTAGCATCGCTGTAACAAGTCCCTGTTAACCCCACTTTATACTGAAAAAGTGGGGTCAACAGGGGTGCATTTTATTTTCTTTAATTTTGCTCCAAACCATAGAATGTTGGTACTCGTTAGAACAGCCTCATTGAGGCGGATTAGGCGGTTCTTACATAACGTTAAAAACATATTTTCGCTTGTTGCGGCTCTTTTATCAATTAAGGGGAATGGGAACACCTGACAGATTTTAACGCCATTTTTCAAAGGGAGACAACTTTCGGGACTTCCTGTTCGCTTTTCTATAAGCCCTGTCCCGCTGAAAAAGGGGTCTACTCTTAAAGGAAAGAATTTGCTCCTCAGGAGCAAATTCTTTCTTCAAGAGTTGGCCCCTATTGACATGGGAGACTAAAATACTTTTGCAGGAGTTGCCTCCCCTGAAGGTGTTCCCATTCCCCCTAAATGTTTTCTTTGTTTGCTTGCTTGTTTGTTTGGAGTTTAACGACCCAGTCAACACCTATTAGGTCATATCGAGCCGGTAAGTGTACCTTATCACACTTTTCCTGGGCTGGCTTATACATATTCAGTCAATCAAACAATCATTCGCTAGATACTGACAAGTGCCCTTTTTCAATCTGAATGATGGAACGATTGACTATAGAAAAGATTCCATGATCGATCTCCACGAAAGAATGTACCGGCTCGATTCTTGTAATAAACCCCCGGTCATGTAAGGTCATACGGTAACGGGACCTCGGTTTAAAGACTCATCCGAAAGTCTGGAGAAGCCTGGAATCTGACCCACGATCCGTTGAGGCGAGTAGCTGAGCCACTACACCAAGGAGGCTTCTAAACATGAGTGTTCGCTGGTTCCATAGTACATTTCATCGAGTTTAGTTTCGTTTATTTATAATAAATTTTCAAGACTCTTGCTAATCTGTGTTTGTTTGTTTGATTGATTTGAGGTTTAACGTCCCCGTCAACACTATTGAGGTCATTTTGGAGACGTCGCTACCCTACATTGAGATGAAATGACATGTCAAGCCATGTCGCCCAATGGCACCAATAGGGTTTATAAGCATAGCGGTCCGACTCTCACCCCTTTGCCTGGACAGGCTTAGATCCTCTAAGCGGTTTACCAGTTTTTGTTTGTTTGATTTGAGGTTTAACGTCCCCGTCAACACTATTGAGGTCATTTTGGAGACGTTGCTTCCAATTTTGTGGGACTTTAACCCGACAATGAGATGGAATGACATCTCAAGCCCTGTCGCCCAATGAAACCAATAGGATTTATAAGCATAAAGATGAAGATAAAGAAGCTTTATTTAATGTCGCATATCAGAAACAAATAACAGAAGCTCTGTAGAGCTTTTATTGAGACAAACAAAGTATCCTTTAACAAAGGGTACTTTGTTTATCGCAATTAAAGCTCTACAGAGCATGGACGCACCGACTCGCACCGCTTTGCCTGGGCAGGCTTAGATCCTGTAAGCGGTTTACCAGTACTCGTGTGCGGTCGGTTTCAGCTCTGCGTGGAAGCATCATGCAGCCCGTCTATTTCTTCAAGCCCCGATGGACGGGGGCCTTTGCCAATCTGTGAAGCTGAGCAGGCTGGCTTGAGTCTAACCTGGCGGAAACCCAGAAGACACCTTTTCTCGTGATGGTTCAGAAAAGTTGTAATTACAATGGTATGCATTAATTTTCCTATTTTCTAGATGATTATTGTTATTCATTAACCTTTGTCCTGCTGAACAAGACAGCCCATTCCTTTGCCAACAGTGTAGATCCAGATCAGATGGCTTCTTCAGAAGCCATCCGATCAGGATCTACACTGTGTGTCATGCAGTTTGTGAATCGAATGAATACATTGCATCATGTAATTTAATCAGCTGGTAGTCAGAAATGGTTGTGGCTAAATTAATTTAATCAGCAGGATAAGGGTTAGAACCGCCTCACTTTTGTCAGAGTTAACAATCAAAGCACTGACAAGACTTGTAGGTCGATTATTCTAAGCTAGGAAAAATACACGCGCAGCCCTGAATGAAGAATCAGGCTGTTTCGTATCACCCATGAATTCCTGTAGGCCTTGATCAGACGCCGCGTTTTGTGGCGTCTGATCATGGTCTACACTGTTTGTCTAAGCCAAAGCCAATGTTCGGTCTAAAATAGCTATACAACTTTTTCTTGCTTGGGATAGAAATTCTGTTCTAACCCTGTGAACTTCTTACCCAAAATCGAATATTATCGCGTGTTTGATAAATGCACTGGCTGAATACGACCTCATATAGAAAATCCGTCCCTCGGGATCACTGTCCAGCATCCGACTCGGCAAGCCTCATGATGCCAGACAGTGACCCTCGGGACGGATTTTTCCACCCACCCCTCACACCCATATAAGATTCTTATATTATACAACACTCTGACATCACAATGCTTAGAATGGCTTGGCTATAAATTACCGTTCCTAGCATTTCGTACAAATCTGTGAAAGTCATGTGGTCATCAGCACGTAAAGCTACTACGCTTAGTAATTCGATTGAAAAACAGTCTACCGTAAAAAAACCCACACGAGTTTACCTTACAAATTCTAAATCTAGAATATCGAAAGAGGGAACTGAGCTCCATGAGAGTGTTATCGTGGTGCCCGCGCCGGGCACCTGACGCTAAAACGTCGTCATATCAACGCCGATACAACATCATGACCATCGACATTGATACGACACTGTCTACTAAAGGATGCCTTAAATTAACTGGCACTGACCGTTTCTTCAGCAACTCTGTGTTGGTTGATTCTTAAACCCCAAATGAGTTTATGAATAGCAGCCGTCGCTCCACTGCCGGTGAATATAACGACGTCATCTTTACCGGCATTTACACATTGTCGGATGATGTTTCTGAAAGTAAAAGCACGTCGGGTGTTATATTAAACAAGAGGACCATGAGGTTTTAATCGCTCCCCTGAGTCCTCAGTTTTACAGTAAAACCACCAATAATGGTCAGCTCTATTTAGCAGCCACCTCTATTCAGCAGCCACAATAGTTTCTCCCATAGAATTTTACTATATTCTAAATTTCCTCTATTAAACAGCCAGAGTTAACTCAATAGCAAAAAATCGGATGCAAAAATAGGAATTTATCTTCTGGTTTATTTATTAATTTCAAAAATTATTTTTCTCAAAACTACCAGTGTGATATATGCATAAATAGAATATAAGTATGTGAAAAGAAACATAAATGATGGAGAGGGGTCAGATGACACCTCTCCATCATTTATTTTTCTTTTAGTACATCCATATTTAGCTGTCTTTAACAATCACTACTTTTTGTCTGTCGATAAAAAGCCATACATCATCTCAGACACTTCCCTCTGTTGAACAGCCACCTCCCTTAAACAGTCAGTGTGGAGTTTTCCCAGGATCGCCGTTTAATGGCGGTTACACTGTATTTGTTTACTTTTTTCCTCATCTGAGTGGCCACTGGATTTGGTATTGATAAAAAGGTCAAGTCAACATGGGGTCAACATGGAGTCAACCTGAAGCTGCATACCAAGTTTCAAGGAAATCTGCCCAGAGGTCCTGGAGAAGATTTTTACGGGTTCTTCCTCTTATGGCAAAGTCAGCCATTTTGGTCATGTGTCCTGGACCGTTTGAACAAAGTTTCGTTCAACAACTGCCGAGGCAGCGGTACAGAGAACGTGTACTTTGAGAACTTCATGGGCAACATTCAGAGCTCTGTTATCTTCAAGGAAAGACAACTGGACGTTACAGATGTTTTCTCCTACTGGTGGGTCAAATGTCTCTAAGCTTAGGTTTGGACAGGGACGTAGGTCTCATGTGTTTCGTTTAACATTTCAATTCCTGTTCTCCGAACAAAAAGTGTATACCCTGATCAGACGCCGCAATCTGCGGCGTCTGATCTGGGTATACTCTCTTTGTCAATATCCCAGCACATAAGCTAGTCAAATTTATACAGTTAACCCTCTTTACACAGCACTCTGACGTCACAGGGATGAAAATAGCGAAGCTATAAATAACCGTTATCTGGATTTCGAACATGACTGCGATAATCACGTGGACAATCGCGAGAAAACGTCTTGATCGACCAAACTGGGTCTATTGACAAACAATCGACTCAAAAAATAGAAATTTTCAGGCATATAAATAAACATTTGCCTAGTGGTTAAGAGCGCTGACTCTTGATCATTAGGTCTCTCACCGCTGTGGTTCGAGCCTCGCTCGGGTCACTTGTGAGACGCCAAGTTCTGCAACGGAAGGTCAGGTGGTTTTTCTCCGGGTACTCCGGTTTTTGCCTACCTCTGATTAACGATCGGTTCGACATGAGTGAAATAATCTTGAAAGGGCCGTAAAACCAAAAAATTAAATGAATAAATAAGCATTTACTTATGTTATACCTGGCATCTTCTCTGTACTTTGTTGTTTGTCTGGCATTGTACCCAGTTGTGGAATGTGTATTGGCATAGGAGGGGAATACCTTATTCCGAATAAAGTCTTCAATGAAAGTCAAAGTTCTGAAAACATAATAAGCTGTTTTTAATGACTGACCAAGTGTAAAGCATATTTCATAATATTATGGCTATAATTTTCAGTCTTTTGTGGCCTGTATGAAGTGCACGAAGTACTCGTACTGTGAACTACGGAAAAGGGTGGTTTGGTTTACTGACAGTCCCGGCAGGACAATAGTAGATTGTCCACAATAAGGGGAATAGGAACACCTGGCAGATTTTTCCGCTATTTCTCAAAGGGACACAACTTTCGGGATTTCCTGTACGCTTTTCTATAAGCCCTGTCCCACTAATAAGGGGGTCTACTCTTAAATGAAAGAATTTGCTCATTAGGAGCAAATTCTTTTCTTTAAGAGTTGACCCCTTTTGACATGGGAGACAAAAATACTTTTGCAGGAGTTGCCTTCCCTGAAGGTGTATCCATTCCCCTTAAGTTTTGTTGTTGTTATTATTATTAACACAGCAAAACAAAAAATACAGAAATAAGAATAGACATAAGCACGCATACAATCATACACGTATAAATGTACTTTTCTCTCATCATTGTCTGGTAGCGTTACTGGCATGCGTGCAAATTGATTCATCAGCATCGAAAGCCTTGAGAATTTGTTTTGTTTCAAGCATTCTTCGTTTTGAGAGACAGGCGAATAGACGGGCGGAAGGAGAGAGAGAGAGAGAGAGAGAGAGAGAGAGAGAGAGAGAGAGAGAGAGAGAGAGAGAGAGAGAGAGAGATTTACCTTCCCGATGCTACGTAGTCACAATAGGTAACTGCAAAAGAAACAAAAATTATCATATAAATCAATGTGTCCCATTTATTACAACTATTCGAGAATTACAGTATACAAGCGCGCTTGTTTATAGTTGTTGTTTACAATGCAAAATTTGACAATAAAATTATTCCGTGGAAGAGCGAGACAGTCGTTTTTAGACTATCTGTGCCTAGCGCCCTTTTTTGGCATAGTAGTAAACAGTGTATACCCAGATCATACGCATCGTTATTGCTGGACGTCATATGGTCGCCATTGTCCAATGTGATATTGGAGAGAACCATGGTTATTCTGACGTCACTTAATGAACATGGGATGTCGCGTGCGTCAATTTATTCATTGTGAAGTAAGAAAACATACCTCCAAATTATTGCTGTGAATGCACTGGTCATTACGAAAATGCGCCTATAATAATACGTTGTAAATTTTACCGCCGAAAAACATATATTTTAGGATGAAAAACAGTTATACTTTTTCTTATTTCCGCTCTAAAATATTGATTGTGGGTACTCATTAGAACCGCCTCAATGAGGCGGTTCTAACGAGTACCCACAATCTATATTTTAGAGGAGAAATAAGAAAAATTAGGTTTAGCCCTGATAACCCGAGACTAAAAGAAGACATGTGCAAGAAGCGAAGACTCACTCATAATTGCCTGGGCGTACGGGCTGTATGATCAGAATCCTCACTGTTCGCATTCACCCCATTCTAAGCCTCTGATCGGCAGTCAAAAGAGTGCAAGCCGATCTGTGTGCTCCTGGTCCCACAGGTCTACCTGTGTGATTTTTGTGTATTACGTATATATAAACCCTTAAGATGCTGAGAAAAACTACATTTGAAAATGTCGTCTGCTTATGTCGTCTGCTGAATCTTCCTGCAAACTTTTTACAAATATTTTTTTTCACACAGGCAAACATTGTGGGTCAACACTGTTTGCAGAAATGACTTTAAAAGTAACTGGTAGACGACGAAGCAGACGACAATTGTCGTGATTGGCATTTTATGGGTTTAAAAATTGAATGAATCACACATTTAACCATGCTTAATTCAAACGCGACTTGAAGCCCCAGAGAATACTTCCAAAAGCTCTAGATACCAAGTGAACGTGTTGGAGGTTAATTTTATTTTATCTTGGAAAAGGTATGTTGTGTGTACTCATTAGAATCGCCTGAAGGGCGATTCTAATGAGTACACACAACATGCCTGAAGGGCGATTCTAATGAGTACACACAACAGTAGAACTTCGATGGCTCGAACACCGATGGCTCGTTTACCATGGATGAGTCGAACCCATTCGTGAGCCCCTAGCGAAATCCTCTACATAAGAAAAGTGGGGGATAATTGAGGAAATTTTAGTCTTTTATCTTGCAAATGTATGCTGTGTGTACTCATTAGAATCGCCTCGATGAGGCGATTCTAATGAGTACACACAGCATACATATTCATTATAGAACACCGAAAAGATGTCTAAAAGTATCTCGTTATGCCTCCTGACAGTAAGTTCAGTGGCTCGAACTACCCCTGTCTCGAACAGGTTTTCGAGGTCCCAAAGGTGTTCGAGCCATTGAA
The DNA here is from genome assembly GCA_963580285.1 of Lucinisca nassula. Lineage (NCBI taxonomy): Eukaryota > Metazoa > Mollusca > Bivalvia > Lucinida > Lucinidae > Lucinisca > Lucinisca nassula. The sequence continues at coordinate 78,915,542 of OY757022.1, read as the reverse complement.
GATCGACTGTACCTTGATTGTATAAAGCAAGGAAAAATACTGAACGCCAAAAGAAACGCCCACAAGTTCAACTTCTCATTATTTCTGCAATCGAATGCCTCCAGTTGACCTGTCTCATGAGCTACGTCTGTTGGTGTGTGCTCGGAGGGGGTTGTGCTTTTTTGCCGGGTCTTGTCCATCATCCGTTTTGGTTTCAAAACTTTGGGGTTTAGACACACTGATGAAGATTAAATATCAGAAAGGCCTCTGTGTCACTAAATTTGGTATAGTTACGCATTAATTGAAAAGTTTCAAATTTCCTTTAATGAACTTCCCAGTCGTCTTACTTTGGATCAGTCACTGACACAGTCTGCTCAAGCGTAGCTACAGGGGTTTCCACGTGCACTGACCGTGTGCAGCCACATGTTGCAAAACAGCAATTTGGGCATGTAACAGGAATCCGAATTAAAACGGCTAATTTTGCACTGACGTCAGATGCCATGGCTGAATGTAAACCAGCGCCACCGAGCGCTTGGACAAATTACGCTTCGTGCTGTCGGCATCAATTTTGGAGTGGATCCTGCAATCATCAGCCGAATGGTATCTCATTGCCGCCAGACAAACACATTAACGACCGCCCATGAAGCGGAAGGCCGAGGGTGATGACCGTCAACCAAGCTAGGCATCCGAGGGCAAGATAGGCATAGCCGACTGGCACATCTTCGCCAACGATCAGAATCTAGGATCAATACGTTACGTAATCAGATCCATGCAAAGACGTTGTGTCGCAGCTAATGGAGGCCCTACTTGATACTGAGGGTTTTCATTGTGTATCTGTGAACTTTTGTTTTGATGGTTGTGCCACATGGGAGAAAATTACGGAATAACAGCATTGAATAAATTCATTTTTCTTTGATAGAAGTTTTCTGCCAAAGCAAATGGTGAAATTTTGATTGTTCTGTTTGGGAATAGATGTACTGTAATTAATTTGCTATGGTCATTTTTGTTGGCGTTCAGTATATAATACGATTCCCCCATTATACATCCTCCTGATCCGGCGCTCTAACTCTCGGTGGCTCGAACAGCCACTATCGCCTATTTTATTGTTTCAAAAGTATATTGTTTGTTCGTTCGTCTGTCTGTCCTGACCGCCTCTCTGTCTGTTTTTCTCACCTAGCCCCCCCTGATCTGCCGCTTTAACCCTCGGTGGCTTGAACAGCCACTATCTCCTATTTTACTGTTTCAAAAGTGTATTGTCTGTTCGTTCGTCCGTCTGTCCTGAGCGTCCGTCTGTCTGTTTTTCTCACCTGGCGTCTCTCCGTAAGGGCCACTGATGACAAGATCATGGCCAATCACACTCTCCTGTATATGGTGTAATAATGGGTGTTCTTCGTAGACGAAATCAATCTGAAACAGAAAAAAATAAACGAACTGGAGTGAGTGAGTGAGTGTTTGAGTTTTACACTACACAGCTAATTATATATATGGTCATACGGAGACGGGACCTCGGTTTAAAGACCCATCCGAAAGTCTGGAGAAGCCCGGGATCGATCCTGCGATCCCTGGTTTACAAGGCGAGTAGCAAAAGCTCTACACCACGGAGACTTCTAAAAATTGTGGTAGAACAAATCACACAGGTAGACCTGTGGGACCAGGAGGACACAGATCGGCTTGCGCTCTTTGGACAGCCGACCAGAAGCTAAAAGTCTGAATGCGAACCCTGGTTTACAAGGCGAGTAGCGTAACCACTACACCATGAAGGCTTCTATAAACGAGCTGGGACAAAAAATACAACAAGACCTGTGGAACCAGCTAAGGCTCAGATCAGTCTCATCATCCGCCCCTTCCCCACTTCCATTTACCCCCTCTCCTTATCCCCGCCCCGCCCCTAATGCAGCACACCTAATTATCATACGACGTCGCTTCTGAGAATATAATAACGCCATGTATTATTTTTGATAATCCACAAGTGGATTAAATATGCAAATAAGCTACAGATACGTGCCGTAACGTTACATGTACGACGTCCTTATCGACGTCGCGTTTACTAATGGCGGAATATTGATCTTTTTGTAAAAATTGGTGAAAATGACAGCGTTTAAAGGTCATATGATAAATAGAATGTTGAATTCGTGCGCATTTATTATTGAATTTATTAAACGAGTTGAGGAAAAGGGATAAGATGCGAGGCTTCGCATTTTATCCCTTTTCCTCAACTCGTTTAATAAATTCAATAATACATATTGAATTTATTAAACTCGTTGAGGAAAAGGCATCAAATGCTCGGCAAAGCCTGGCATTTTATCCCTTTTCCTCAACTCGTTTAATAAATTCAATAATACACGAACACTTATGTAAGACCCACTATTTAGACAATGGTAAGGAGCTGTGATTTATTCTGCAATATTTACATTTCCAGTGTAAAGTCTAATGTAAACCTATAGAAAACATGAAGTTCATATACTTCCATGAACGCATCGAGTCACATGATTTTCAGTGACGTTAAGTGACGTCATTCTATACCATGGTTCTCTACGGGCGTTGGTGACGTCAACGCTCTTCCGCTCTTTGTAGAAAAACAGCGTGAAAATGTTTTCAGCTTTAAACGTTTGCCCTAAAAGCATTTTTCGCCCAGTGATGAGGCGCAAATAATGTTAACTTAAGTTTTCTGCTTTTCATGAAGTATGGACGACAGCGGGTCACTAGCAAAGTTTCTAAGGCTCACCGATTATATTTTATTATTAAAGACACTAACCATGTATTTACTATATTACCGTCATTTTGACGGGATTTCTTCTAACGATGGCAAAAGGTAGGAGTGAGTTGAAGAAAACAAGAGCATTATTGTCGATTTAGTCTGTTACAGTTTTAGTGCGTGATTTGTTAATAAATCACAGTTGTCGGCAAAGTGTAGGTAGACAAATCACTCGTCCTACGCGCTCGTGATTTGATCTACTTAAATGTACAACTGGCTTCTAAACTTAATTTATTAATTATTGCCAAGCTTGCAACTGAAACTGATTAGTTGGGCCCCGTCAAGCGATTTTGGTACTTATCGCCTATGCGAGCAGCGAAGGTTCAGGCGAGCCTACGCATCCGCGCAGTCTCGCCAGAACCTTCACTGCTCGCTCATACAAGCAGTGAATCAAGAGGAGGCCATATCCCTGGCCCCTCTGAATGGCTGGGCATGCGCAGTTAAAATTTGTCATGACGGAATGCTCGAAGACACAAATTCGCTTGGCGGGGCTCAGTTATAATGTGAACATGGGCATGGGAAATGAGTCACGAAAAACGAATCACTGATCAACGCTGGGGGCGATTGTCTCCGAGGGAAGGCTGGATAAATGTTCCTGAACGGACGGTTTCGTTTAACTTTTAAGGCAATGGAAACTCCTGGCAGATATTTCCGCCATTTTTCAAAATGAGTCAAGTTTCGGGACTTCCTGTTCGCTTTTCTATAAGCCCTGTCCCACTGAATAAGGGGTCTACTCTTAAAGGAAAGAATTTGCTCCATAGGAGCAATTTGTTTTCTTTCAGAGGTCACCCCTATTGACATGGGAGACAAAAATACTTTTGCAGGTGTTGCTTCGGCTGTAGGTGTTCCCATTCCCCTTAAATTCGCTGTACTGTAAGCAAACAGTATAGGCACTGATCAGACGCCGCCTTCTGGGTCTGCACTGTTTGCCACAACCAACACATGATTCCAGCCCAGATTTTATAGCTAACACTCTAACGAAACACTCTGGTTTTCTATATAAAACCGTTACCTGGTTTTCCAATAAATCAGAAATAGTCTCGTGGACATCAACGAAAAGCTATTGCAAATAGTAATTTTGGTTCGATTGTCTATCAATCGACCCAGAAAAGACAAACAGTTTCTCACCTTGCGCTTTTCCGTTGATGAATCTGTCTTTTCTGTGTCCTCTCTGCTTGTTACCAGTGATGAAAATGTATCCGGAGAAATTCTGGGTAATTCCAATTTCTTTGGTTTGTTTAATTGTAATTTCCCTTGTTTCCTTGAAATGTCATGATCAAGGTTTTTCTTATGTTTATCGTTAATGTCAGGTAACTCCACAGAATGGCTTCTATTTGTGTCACTTCCGTCACTTTTCACGTCGATTTCGATTTTATCGGATGCGATAATTTCATCGTTTCGATTCTCTTTCTCGGAACTAGAATAGTGTTCCTTTAGATTTTCTGGCTCAAGGTCCAGCACTTTTGGGCGAGTGATAACAAACCCACCCCCAACACGCTTTCGTGTTGTCATGTCCAGTAGTAATTTTATTTGTCCTTCGTAATGTACAAATTGCTTTCAAATTGTTCGAAATACTCGTAAGAAAAATACTGAAAAAAAGATATGCAACAAAATTACTATATTCAGGTCACTTTTGGGACAGTTTAAATGTGGTCTTAAAGACCACCCGTGACTGTTCAAAAGTAGTCATTAAGACCTCCGGTGGGAATGTTCAAAAGTGGCCTTGAAGTATTGTAAACTCAAACTTTAAAATCTGTTTTTATCTGTAGAATAAGTCATAATTACAGATGGTCTTAATAGCGGAATTTCACTGAAATATAAAAATAAAATATAGTGATGGAAAATCTCAAGGATTAAAGACTGGCCGCATTAACCTAACGGTAAGATCGCTGTCTCTTAATATTTAAGACTTTTCGTATTTCCGAGGCTGGTTCGAATACAGATTGTGTGTGCTCGTCAGAACCGCCTCAATGAGGCGGTTCTGACGAGCTCCAACAATCTATATCTGGACTAGAAATAAGAAACAAAAATCGAAAAAAAGCTAGTACCAGATTTAAGAAAGACGCCATTTTAGCGCACGGGTGTGTTGTCGTAGTAACGATTATAGATAAAGAAACCAGAGGGCTGTATAGGACTATTCAGGAAGAAATCAACATAAAGGCGAGTCGGACGGACCGTCCATACATATCAACCCTTTCGAATTGTTTGGGCGGCAGGGATTGAGATGTAATTTCATCTCAATGTCGCGTAGGGATTGGAAATCAAACGAAAATCATGAACTGACTACGTTGAAGGTTTTCTAGACATCAATGTCAACAATCCATGCAATGAAACCCATTTAACCCACTTAATATAGAGAAAACTTTCGAATACTTTTAGAAAACAACAGAAAAAACATTACGCAAACACGCCTATATAAATACATTGCCACCTTTATCGCCGAAAATATGAAAAATTTATGATGAAAAATTGTGATATTTTTCTTATTTCTGCTCAAAATATAGATTGTGGGCACATGTTAGAACCGCCTCATCGAGGCGGTTCTAACGAGTACCCACAATCTATATTTTAGAGCAGAAATAAGAAAAATAAGGTATACCCCCGGAAACCCCAGTTTTACTGTATAAAAGTGGGCTTCAAGGGGGTCAAAATTATATAGGCGTGTTTTCGTGATGATATTACATCTTTTCATCAGAAAAATAGCTGTTTTGAGATATGAAAGAATGCGCTATATCACACGAATGTGTGTTATCCCAGTGGTTCTATCTTTTTTATTAGCCAGTTATTCAAAACTAACAATGTCGTTAGTTAAAGTATCATTAAAATGTTGATCATTGAATATGGCAAATATGCTTATATTTTTGCTGAAAAAAATTAGAGCAGCTTTTGCATCTGCAAAAGCTGCTCTAATTTTTTCAGCAAAAATCACACTATATTACATATTGTAGGCTACTTTCTGGAACAGTTAACAATTTGATCACTAACGAGCTCGTTAAGCTAACGATGCATAGGAGCGCTGTGGTGCAGTGGTTAAGCATCGGATTTGAGATCGGGAGGTACCCGTTTCGATCCCCACAAGCGCCAAGTGTGGTTTCTTTTAGCAAGAGCCTTTATCCACAATTCTTAGTACTGGTTCCTACCCAGGAAAAGAGGGCCACATGGGAGATTAGTTCTAGTTCTAAATGTATCACCTTCTATAAATAAGGTCGATTATTATTATTATTATTATTATTATTATTATTATTATTATTATTAATATTATTAGTATTATTATTTTATTATTATTATTATTATTATTATCATCATCATGCTTTGAACAACTGGACCCAGAAGTACAAAACACACATCTTAATTATTAGACTAAGTATTAATAATGATTATTAATATTATTATAATTTATTAAATATCATTATTATTATTCATCACGTGAACAAGTCCGTGAAATAAAGACTCCCCTAAACCCCAATTTATATAGGGCAAACTGGGGTTTGCGGAGGTAAACATTATTTTCCTTATTTCTGCTCCAAGACATAGGTTGTGGGTACTCGTTAGAACCACCTCAATGAGGCGGTTCTAACAAGCACCCAAAACCTATGTTCGGAATACAAATAAGAAAAATATCACAAATTTTCATCAGAAAAAATACCTTTTTAAGATTTGAAAAATGCACTATATCACACGGATCTGTTATCGTAACGATTATTATTATTATTATTATTATTATTATTATTATTATTATTATTTGAAAATTAACTTTAAATATTCAAATCATCTTGCCTTCTGTATAATGCACGAACGCTATTCAATACTTCTTCGTTTAAACAATTGTTATAGCTGTATCTAATAAACAGAAAACATGAAAATGGGTAAAAAATAGCCCTTTATATATGTTTGGTTCCGTGGATGTGTATGCATTCCGTTGGCTGCATGATTTGTTTTCTATTATTTTATCTGACATGTTTACTGAATTCCGTTTCCCTGTGTCAGTAGCAATTAACCCTGCTCCAGATTTTGGAAATGCCTTACGCACCTTAGTATAGAGCCGGGTCAAAGTAAAGGCTAGATGATGACACGTGCGCACGTGTCCAGCAAGCCTATGCGTACATTCTCTGTGTAGGTAAGTCCTCCTCGTTTGGCATCATAGGCGTTTCAGGCAGGCTGATCCCAGTGGTCGCTCTTTTGTATGGTCTAGGGCCTTGTCAGTGTTTTGTAGGGTATAGGGCCTAAAAAAATTTCAAGGTGAGCCCTTATCTCATGAACTACAATTTAAAGGTAGATCAACTCTATACACCCAGTTCGATAAGTTATGACTGTTGCTCGATCCGGGTAAACTATGTGATTCGGGTCAGACATATACTTTAAAATTGAAACAAATAAAGTTACCTGAGGTAAACAAAAATAACTGATGCAGTATAGTCTTTCAAAACGCAATAATTTTGGACTAGTCCGTGTTTTAGGTCAGTCATTTTCGGTTGGGATTTTACATTGGGCGATATAGTTTTACTGAGATTCGTACTGCATTATATTAACCACTTGGCCATGGCTGTTACATAATGGCATTATCAAAAAAGTATTTATAATTTTAAAATCCCGTGAAGAAAGAAATCTGAAACCTGCTTCCCCTAAAACATGGAATAGTCTTGTCACGCTTGAACGTTGAACTCTCAAAGGTCGTTGATAAACTATACATTATAGTTTATCAACGACCTTTGAGAGTTCAACGTTCAAGCGTGACAAGAAGATTCCATGTTTTAGAGAAAGCAGGTTTCGGATTTCTTTTTTCACGGGAATTTAAAATTATAAATAAGTTTTTTGATAATGTCGGCGCCATAATGTCATTATGTAAGAGGCGTGGCCAAGTGGTTAATATGATGCAGTACGAATCTCAGTAACACTATATCGCTCAATGTAAAATCCCAACTGAAGGTGACTAACCTAAAACAAGGACTAGTCCAAAATTAAAAGTGCAGTGTGTGTGTGTGTGTGTGAATTCGGGTTTAACGTCGCTTTCAACATTTTTTCAGTCATATCACGACGGGGTCTGGTTGCGACAGGGAGCTCAATGCTCACTTTTATAGTGCTGCCTCACTGAAGTATCATGTCCCAGACACATTACATGATACCACACCCAGTCACATTATCCTGACACTGGATCGACCAGTCCTAGCTCTACCCCGTAAATCTGAGTGCCAAGCGAGGAGCAGCTAGTACCATTTTTAACGACTTTGGTATGTCGCGGCCTGGGATCGAACCCGTGACCTCCCGTTTCCCGGAGCGGACACTCTACCAACTGAGCTATCGGGGCCGGTATTAAAAGTGCAGTCAGGTCTCATTGCGTTTTGAAAGACTATAAATGCTGAGACAGGATTTAGCTACCTAGCAGGCACTCAACGTTGAACTAACGTTGAAACAACGTTGAAATCGTTGTTTCAACGTTAGTTCAACGTTGAGTCAACATTTTGTGCCTGCAAGGTCGCTCGTTACAGCCGTTTTATAATTAAGAAATGAAATTTATTTTTCTGCAGTTCATGGAAATATGAACGCAGTGGGTCGCGTGCAAAGTAAATGAACCCCGAAGGGGTTCATGTAAACTTTGCTAGCGACCCACTGTCGTTCATACTTTCATGAAAAGCAGAAAAAAATAAGTTTATTTTTTATATTTACATTATTTGCCCCTCATCGCTGGGCGAAAAAATACATGTAGGGCAAACTTTTAAGCTGAAAAACATTTACACGCTATTTTTCTACAAAGAGCGGAGCAGCGTTGACGTCATCAACGCCCGTAGAGAACAATGGTTTAGAATGACGTCATTTAACGTCACTGAAAATCATGTGATTCGATGCGTTCATTGACGTATGAACGCAATTGTTTTCTATAGGTTTACATTAGACTTTATACTGGAAATGTAAATATTTTTGTTTGATTTGAGGTTTAACGTCCCCGTCAACACTGTAAGGGTCATTCTGGAGACGTTGCTTCCTGTTTTGTGGGACTTTTACCCGACACTGAGATGAAATGACATCTCAAGCCCTGTCGCCAAATGAAACCAGTAGGTTTTATAAGCATGGACGGGCCGACTCGCACCGCTTTGCATGGGCAGGCTAAGATCCTCTAAGCGGTTTACCAGTACTCGTGTGCGGGTCGGTTTCAGCTCTGCGTGGAAGCATCATTTTATAATAACATTCTGCAGGGAAGCAAAACTGCAGTTAAGTGAGTGCGTGTGTACGGACCTCCGTGTCATTTTAGGTAAGAGCGTTGTCTCTTAACCATTCATTAAATCCGGCCCCGCCCATAGGGGCTTGAAGAAATATATGGGCTGCATGATGCTTCCACGCAGAACTGACTCCGGCCTGCACACTAGTACTGGTAAACCGCTTAGAGGATCTAAGCCTGTCCAGGAACCGCGGTGCGAGGCGGACCGTCCATGCTAATAAACCCTATTGGTTTCATTGGGTGACAGGGCTTGAGATGTCATCTCATCTCAATGTTGGGTAAAAGTCCCACAAAATTGGAAGCAACGTCTCCAAAATGACCTTTACAGTGTTGACGGGGACGTTAAACCTCAAATCAAACAAACAAACATTCATTAAATCTGTCACCGCTGTAGGCTCGAGCTGCGACTGGGTCGCTGTGTGCATTTAAGATCTGCAACGGAAGGCAAGGTGGTCTTTCTCCTGGTAGTCCGGTTTTCACCGATTTCTGATTAACGATAAGTTGAAAGAAGTGAAATAATATTGAAAAAGCCGTCAATCCAAAACCAAAACATAATAATTCTTTACAATGAAAAGGGTTAATGTCATTTTATGTCACACTGATATCTTGTAGCCAGTTTTATCATGTTTAGCTTCAACATTTCGAAAACACGCCTATACAAATACATTGTCAATTTTACCGCCGAAAATACGAACATTTTAAGATGAAAAACTGTGATATTTTTTCTTATATCTCCTCAAAATATAGATTGTTGGTACTCGTTGGTTTAAACAGTATTTATTTCAAACATTTACATACAAAATATAAATTACAAACAATATCATAGAATTCAGGATCTGGCAGTAAGCAAAAATGCTCATCGGGGCGGTTGTAACAAGTACCCACAATCTATCTTTTTGAGCAGAAATAAGAAAAATAAGGTATACCCCTGTAAACCCCAGTTTTACTGTATAAAAGTGGGGTTAGAGGGGTCAAAATTATATTGGCGTGTTTTCGTGATGAATCCTTTGATGCCCGCCGAAAACTGGAAATATGCTACAAAAACAGTGTGCAAAATGAAGTAATGATTTTTTTATCATTTTAAATTTTTTATTTCATTTTGTGTTGGCTTAGTCGATTTTGTTTGAACTGAGGTGTAACGTCCCCGTCAACAGTATTTAGGTCATTTTTAGAGACGTTGCTTCCAATTTTGTGGGACTTTTACCCGACATTGAGATGAAATGACATCTCAAGCCCTGCCGTGCAATGAAACCAAAAGGCTTATATGCATTGGACTGTCTGACTCACAGGCAGGCTAAGTCCTTCTAAGCAGTTTAACAGTACTCATGTGTGGTCAGTTTCAGCTCTGCATGGAAGCGCCATGCAGCCCATCTGTTTTTCCAAGCCCCGGTGGACGGGGGCAAGTTGGCTTAGTCGATGTGAAACGAAATTAAATGCGGTTTTTAGATGCATCAAAATGAAAAAAAAATCATTTTCCGATGATAGATGGCACACTTAATTTTATTTCATTATGCGTCGAGAGTGTGCTGTCTATTCTAAAAGAAAAATTGCAAATGTATTTTGCTTTGAAAGATGGGACATCTTTTCAATGCAACACGGAAACAAAAGTAACCCAATTTTGTATGGCTAAAACATGCATGTGGAGACTTTTATCATTAGAATGACTGTGCATAATCATCAGGAAAGGAGTGATGAAAGTCAGAAAACATTCTACATGTATTTATGTTCTGTTGAGAAGTTATATATAAAATATGCAGTTCAAGTAGGCAGTCGTTATGACGTAGGCCTTTGTTTTTTTGTTTTTTTTTTTTGTTGTTTTTTTCACGGCCCTTTCAAGATTATTTCACTCGTATCGAGCCGATCGTTTATCAGAGGTGGGCGGAAACCGGAGTACCAGGGGAATAACCGCCTGACCTTCCGCTGCGGAACTTGGCCTCTCACATGTGACCGGAGCCAGGTCTACTGAACGTCTAAGTGGCGGTGGAAGTGGTTTTTGTTTCCTTGAATTGAGGTTTAAAGTCCCCGCCAACACTATTTAGTTCCCGGATTTGTGCGACTTTTACCAGACATTGAGATGAAATGACATCTCAGGCCCTGCCGTCCAATAAAAACAAAAGGCTTATATGCACTGAATGGTTTACCTCACACCACTTTGCCAGGGCAGGTTTAGTCCTTCTAAGCGGTTTATCAGTACTCGTGTGTGGTCAGTGTCATCTCTGCGTGGACGCACCGTGCAGCCCAATCTATTTCTCAGAGCCCCGATGGGCGGGGGCGTGGTGGAAGTGGTTCTAGATACAGGATCTTTGTGATGGCGTTGGTATTACTTCATTACTTCATTATGCGTTGTATCATAACAACGCAAAATGAAGTAATGAAGTAAGGTAAAATTATTTTATTAAGACCACCTTTGGGACTGTTCAAAAGTGGTCTTAAAGACCACTTTTGAACAGTCCCAAAGGTAGTCTCTGACCAGAGGACATTGTAGGCAGAAAACACCAAGAAAAATTCAGTGTACCCTTCAAAATAAGCTTTTCATAGCAACATTAGTCCTAATTTTAGGTGGTCTTAATAGCGGTCTTAATAGCGGTATTTTTTTTATTATTATTTCATGTTGCGTTGGCTTAGTCGATGCGAAATGAAAAAGGTCAAGGCCATCGAGGGATCGTCATTTTACCAAACTAAGATTGGCTCAAGCCCTCACGATATTCCCACTGGTTCTCGAGAAGAGAATTATGTGGACATGGTGGCCATCTTGGTCGCATGACCTGGACCCTGCGAAAAACCTTTCGTTTCCCGTCCCGTGAAATAGTATTTCAATCGGCCCAATGGTTCTAGAGAAGAGGATTTTCGAAGTTTTTTGTTGCCTTTCGTCACACGACCTGGACCCCGCGAACAAACTTTCGCTCCCCAGTCCCAAGGATGTTCCATATGGAATGTTTGTTTGTTTGATTAGAGGTTTTACGTCCCCGTCAACAGTGTATAGGTCATTTTGGAGACGTTGCTTCCAATTTTGTGAGACTTTTACCCGACATTGAGGTGAAATGTCATCTCAAGCCCTGTCGCCCAATGAAATCAATAGGGTTTATAAGCATGGCCGGTTCGACTCGCACCGCTTTGCCTGGGCAGGCTAAGATCCTCTAAGCTGTTTACCAGTACTAGTGTGCGGTCGGTTTTTATGTTCCATATGAGCCAGCGCACGACAAAACCTACAATCAGAGATGTGCGTCCAGCGAAGAATCAGATCAGCCTGCGCATTCATATAGTCTTACCAGAGACTTCTCTTGGTGCATTAAGGAGCAATTGGCCCTTAGCTATCCTAAGAGCGCAGAGCTAAGACTCTGATCAGACTGCGCGGATGCGCATGCTGATCTGAGTCTTCGCTGGGCGCATATTTCTTATTGTAGGTCTTGTCGTGCGCTAGCTCATATGAAATCTGACCTCAATGGGCCCAGTGATTTCAGAGGATATGTTTGAAAATGTTGACGACGCAGACAATGTGGACGACGCAGACGCAGACGACGGCGAGCGACGGACCACTGGCTATCCTATAAGCTCCCACGGGTGAGCTAAAAGGCTACATTTAAGGTAGATTGTCTGTTTAGAGGCACCGCTTACTTACGTTTAAAAATGACTGTCACGAAAACACGCCTATATAATTTTGAGCCATTGAACTCCACTTTTAAATATAGTAAAACGGGTTTACAGGGGTAAACCTTATTTTCTTATTTCTGATTTACAATATAGATTGTTGGTACTCGTTAGAACCACCTAGATGAGGCGGTTCTAACGAGTACGCCCAATCTATATTTGAGCAGAAATAAGAAAAGTGTTAAATTTTTCATCTTAAGTTTTGAGCTTTTTTCGGCAGTAAAGTTTGCAATGTACATGTATTTGTATAGGTGTGTTTTCGTTATGAATAAGTATATCATTACAACAGTAACTGCCGCACAGTATCACATCTCTTGCATGTTTCGAGATCTTTCGCATCACACTCGACGCTCCGCGTCTCGTATGCAGCAGATCAAGTTAGTGAAGTATAAATTATGTGTATATCTCAAATGGGCATTTTTTCTTAATGAGAGGGTGAAACCTAAGTTAGGTTGCTGAAGTACAAATACGTGTTTTAGTATTAATTATGGAAGATCATTGCCTTGTATGTACTTTTTAACCCTTTTTGTACCAAATGGAATCTTCCTCGTTATATAAAGCAGAAGTCCATTTCAAAATTTAGGGGTGTCAGGGTGTGTTTTCATCAAAATTTATTTGGAAAATGACGACACTTTTAGCAAACAGTGGAGGCCCTGATCAGACGCCCCGTTCTGCGGCGTCTGATTTGGGCCTGCACTGTTTGCCAGGGTATCCAGTACAAAATCGGTTATGGTTATAAAAACTCTTGACAAAATATTTGATTTACTTTGGTAAGTTATTTGTACTCCGCCTTTGACTGACATTATTATTTTGATGTTCTTATCAGATTTAAGTCAAAAATATAGGTCAGAAATATGCTTGACCAAAATTAGTGTGCATTTTGATCAAAAAAAAAAAATATCTATTTTGACCGAAAAGTCGGACACCAGTTCAAGGTACATGTTATCATATCACTGGCAGTACTGGTGGGTCCGCTGTCTCTGACCTTGAAAAATGATCCTAACATCACGTGAACAAGTCCATGAAATGAATACCCCCACCCCACTAAACCCCACTTTATATAGAGAAAACTGTTTTGGGGGGATTAAACATTATTTTTCATATTTCTGCCCCAAAACATAGGTTGTGGGTACTCGTTAGATGAATCCGGCCCGCACACTAGTACTGGTAAACCGCTTAGAGGATCTAAGCCTGTCCAGGAACCGCGGTGCGAGGCGGACCGTCCATGCTAATAAACCCTATTGGGTTCATTGGATGACAGGGCTTGAGAAGTCATTTCATCTCAATGTCGGGTTAAAGTCCCACAAAACTGGAAGCAACGTCTCCAAAATGACCTTTACAGTGTTGACGGGGACGTTAAACCCCAAATCAAACAAACAAACTCGTTAGATCCGCCTCAATGAGGCGGTTCTAACGAGCAACCACATTCTATGTTTGGAGTATGAATAAGAAAAAGCTCACGATTTTTTTTTCTTCAGAAAAGTAGCCCTTTTGGAGATGTGAAAAAAATACACTGTGTCGCACGGATGTGTTATCGTATTGAGTGGACCCATTGTCTCTGACCTGGAAAATCACCTGGTCCTTGAAAACTGGAAAAATTATCTGGAGTTTTTCGTTTAACCCTTTTTGTACCAAATGGAATCTTCCTCCTTATATATAGCTGGAGTCCATTTCAAAATGTAGGGGTGTCAGGTTGTGTTTTCTTCAAAATTTATTCGGAAAATGACTGAAATTTTAGCAAACAGTGGAGGCCCTGATCAGACGCCGTGTTCTATCTGCGGCGTTCCGCCCCCGCCCATCGGGGCTTGAAGAAATAGATGGACTGCATGATGCTTCCACGCAGAGCTGAAACCGACCCGCATACGAGTACTGGTAAACCACTTAGAGGATCTAAGCCTGCCCAGGTAAAGCGGTGCGAGTCGGCCCGTCCATTCTTATACACCCTATTGGTTTCATTTGGCGGCAGGGATTGAGATGTCATTTCATCTCAATGTCGGGTAAAAGTCCCACAGAATTGGTAGCAACGTCTCCAAAATGACCTTTACAGTGTTGACGGGGAAGTTAAACCTCAAATCAAACAAAACAAAGCTCTGCGGCGTCTGATCTGGGCCTGCACTTTTTGCCAAGGTACCCGTTTAGGGGTTTCCAGTCTGAAATGGGTTAACGCTTAAAGTTGTACAAAACTAACAACATTGTTACAGTTGAACTTCGATGGCTCGAACATCGATGGCTCGTTTACCATGGATGAGTCGAACCCGCTCTTGAGGACTCTTGATCATTAGGTCTCTCACCGCTGTGGTTCGAGCCTCGCTCGGGTCACATGTGAGACGCCAAGTTCTGCAACGGAAGGTCAGGTGGTTTTTCTCCGGGTACTCCGGTTTTCGCCCACCTCTGATTAACGATCGGCTCGATATGAGTGAAATAGTCTTGAAAGGGCCGTAAAACCAAAACAAAAAAAACCGCTCTTGAGTCCCTAGCGAAATCCTCTACTTAAGAAATAGTGAGGGATAATTAAGGAGATTTTAGTCTTTCATCTTGCAAATGTATGCTGTGCGTACTCATTAGAATCGCCTCGATGAGGCGATTCTAATGAGTACACACAGCATACATTTTCATTATAGAACACCGAAAGGATGTTTAAAAGTATCGCGTTATGCCTTCTGGCAGAACTCTTCAGTGGCTCGAACTACCCCTGTCTCGAACAGATTTTCGAGGTCCCAAAGGTGTTCGAGCCATTGAAGTTCGACTGTAGTTGTCGAATCGTTAAACTTTGATCATTGGCAAATGGTAATATTTTTGCTGAAAAGATATGAGTAGCTTTTGCATATGCATAAGCTACTCACTTTTTAGAAGCCTTCGTGGTGTAGTGGTTACGCTACTCGCCTTGTAAACCAGGGATCGCAGGATCGATCCCGGGCTTCTCCAGTCGAGATCCCGTCTCCTTATGACCTTAGCTGTTGGTGGGACGTAAAACTCAAACACTCACCCACTCACATTTTTTTTCAGCAAAAATATCAGAATTTTAGATATTGTATCTGCTACAATAGTTAACAATTTAACTTTAACGAGATCGTTCCGCCCCCGCCCATCGGGGCCTGAAAAAAATAGACTGGCATGCACGATGCTTCCACGCTGAGCTGAAACCGACCGCACATAAGTACTGGTAAACTGCTAAGATTGTTCTAAGCCTGCCCAGGCAAAGTGATGCGAGTCGGACCGTCCATGCATATAACCCTATTGGTTTCATTGTGCGGGCGGCAGGAATCGAGATGTCATTTCACCTCAAGGTCGGGTAAAAGACCCACAACAATGGGAAGCAATTTCTCCAGAATGACCTATATCGTGTTGACGGGGACGTTAAACCTCAAATCAAACAAACAAACAAGCAAATGATTGAGCTCATTAAGCTGACGTGCTTTGATCAACTGGGCACTATACATTAACGATGTTTTGGACAACTGGATCCAGGTGAGACACAAACCGGTGTGCTCAACAACTCAGGCTAGCAAGCGGAGTCCGCTTCAGATACTCAGGGGATACATTACAAAAATACGCCAGTTCAAATACATTGAAAATTTTACCGCCAAAAATGAAAATATTCAGCTGAAAATTTTTGAGAACTTTCTTCTTTCTGCTCAAAATAAAGATTTAGGGTACACGTTGATGAGGCGGTTCTAATGAGTACCCACAATCTATCAATCTACATTTTAGAGCAGAAATAAGAAAAAGTAGGTTTTACTGCATTAAAGTTCAAGGGAGTCAGAATTATTTAGGTCAGAATAAATAGAGATTAATACATCTTTAGTTTTAAATACGGGAATATTTCAAATCAAATAAACAAACGAGTGCGAGTCTTCGATTTGCAAGTTTCGAGGGAAATATTTCCTGTATTCAAAACTAAAGATGTATTAATGTTTATATTACCGTTTTGTTTTTTTTTTTTTTGCCTTTCTAACGTCTTAGCGCTGTGACGTGACGTAATCTGTCCCGATTTTGGCGCGTCACAGTGCATGATGACGTTCGAAAGGAAATATATCCCCGCCTGAAAGGAATATTTTCCCGCAATATCATTTTTATTTCCCCCAAAAAATTACTTAAAATAGCAGCAAAAATGTAATCTTATAGGTTCATTGTGATGGAAACCGGCCCCGATAGCTCAGTTGGTAGAGTGTCCGCTCCGGGGAATGGGAGGTCACGGGTTCGATCCCGGGCCGCGGCATACCAAAGTCGTTAAAAATGGTACTAGCTGCTCCTCGCTTGGCACTCAGATTTACGGGGTAGAGCTAGGACTGGTCGACCCAGTGTCAGGATAATGTGACTGGATGTGGTATCATGTAATGTGTCTGGGACATGATACTTCAGTGAGGCAGCACTATAAAAGTGAGCATTGAGCTCCCTGTCGCAACCAGACACCGTCGTGATATGACTGAAAAATTGTTGAAAGCGACGTTAAACCCGAATTCACACACACACACACACACACACACACACACACACACACACACACACACACACACACACACACACACACACACACATTTCGTGATGAAAGGATAGGCCTATAATTTCCGGAAGACTGTAGGTCATGAAACTACTGCAGCCGAGAGCGTATGAATATGGTTCCTGATATTATATTTAGGAGAGGATAAATATAGGCTGTGCCTACATCCAATCCTTTGACATTTGTATGTATATTTGTAGTACAGATGTATGTATATGTCATAAAATTTTGAATAAATAAATATTATATTTACGTGTATGTTTTCAGTAGTCGTCATTCAGTGCATGTTCATTACGAAAACACGCTTATTCAAATACATTGCAAAGTTTATAGTCTTTCAAAACGCAGTGAGGCGTGACTGCACTTTTAATTTTTGACTAGTCCGTGTTTTAGGTAAGTCGCCTTCAGTTGGGATTTTACATTGGGAGATATAGTTTTACTGAGATTCGTACTGCATCATACGAACCACTTGGCCACGACTTCTACATAATGGCATTATCAAAAAACTTATTTATAATTTTTAAATTCTGTGAAAAAAGAAATCCGAAACCGGCGTCCCCTTAAACATGGAATATTCTTGCCACGCTTGAACGTTGAACTCTCAAAGGTCGTTGATAAACATACCACCGAGAAATGAAAAATTTCAGATGAAATATTTCGATATTGTTCTCATTTCTGCTCAAAATATAGATTGTGGGTACTCGTTAGAACCGCCTTATCGAGGCGGTTCTAACGAGTGCCCACATTCTATATTTTAGAGCAGAAATAACAAAAATATGATTTAGCCCTGTAAACCCCAGTTTTGCTATATGTGGTTCAAGGGGGTCAAAATTATATAGGCGTGTTTTCGTGATGTATGCGCAAATTAATAAGCACGCATAAAATCTTATGACATCAGGCCTTTCGAAATTCAGCGACGATCCATGCTAAGCCTGTCATGCTGGGTCTTAAGGACAATTTAATGAAACGCGGTGAGGATTTCTTTGTTTTTGTTTGATTTGAGGTTTAACGTCCCCGTCAGCACTGTGCAGGTCATTTTGGAGACGTTGCTTCCAATTGTGTGGGACTTTTACCCGACACTGAGATGAAATGACATCTCAAACCCAGTCTATAAGCATGGAAGGGCCGACTCGCACCGCTTTGCCTGGGCAGTGGTTTACCAGTACTCGTGTGTGGCTCTGCTTGGAAGCATCATGCAGCCCATATATTTCTTCAAGCCCCGATGGGCGGAGGTCGAGGTGAGGGTGTCTAGTACCGAAATCGAGATTAAAAAAGCACAGCACCTTACCCATTGCCAGCATTTGAAACATCCGTCTTTAGTCTCAATCCAGGGCTTCAACATATATCTTTCGATAACACAAATCGAATCGTTTTTTGTTTGTTTTTTTTATTTTTTAATTTGTTTTATTTATTTTATTTTTTTTCTATTTAATACTCCAAAACATAGGTCGTTAGTCCTCGTTGGACCCGCCCGATTGATGTGGTTCTAACGAGTAGCCACAACCTTTGTCTTGGAGCAGAAATGAAAAAAAAAACGTGTTCCCTTATAGGCCTTGATTTTCTCTTTATTAAGTATGGTTTACAAGGGATTTTCATTACCGGGGTTTGGAGAAACAGACTTGGCTTCATGGTGCATCCACGCGGAGGGGAAACCGACCGAACTTGAGTACTGGTAAATAGCTTTGGTTTAAGCTTGCCCAGAACTTAAAAGTGGTGCGAGTCGGGCCGCTCCTTAAACCCTGATGGTTTCTTTTGGGCGGTAGGGATTGGGATGTCATTTCATCTCAGTGTCGGGTAAAAGCCCCGCAAAATCGGAAACATCATCTCCAAAGTGACCTAAATAGTGCTGACAGGAACGTAAAACCTCAACACAAACAAATAAATCGTTACGCGGACTTGTTGGGGGAGGGGGGGGGGGTTGGTTTTACGGCCCTTTCAAGATTATTTCACTCATATCGAGCCGATCGTTAAACAGAGGTGGGCGAAAACCGGAGTACCCGGAGAAAAACACCTGACCTTCCGTTGCAGAACTTGGCGTCTCACATGTGACCCGAGCGAGGCTCGAACCACAGCGGTGAGAGACCTAATGATCAAGAGTCAGCGCTCTTAACCACTAGGCCACGGAAGCCCGTTCGCGGACTTGTTAAGGTGATGTAGACGACCAGCCAATGTTCAGGCGATCCTATGCATAGGCCTTTGCTCCTCGCAGATATGCAGAAGAGACATTGAGTTAACCAAAGTTCAGGCGAGCCTATTTCATAGGCCTTTACTCCTCCCAGATATGCAGAAGAGACATTGAGTTAACCAAAGTTCAGGCGAGCCTATTTCATAGGCCTTTGCTCCTCGCAGATATGCAGAAGAGACATTGAGTTAACCAAAGTTCAGGCGAGCCTATTTCATAGGCCTTTACTCCTCCCAGATATGCAGAAGAGACATTGAGTTAACCAATGTTCAGTCGAGCATATATGCAAAGGCCTTTGCTCCTCGCAGAAATGCAGTAGAGACATTGAGTAAACCAAGGTTCAGGCGAACGTATGCATAGGCCTTTGCTCCTCGCAGATATGCGGAAGTGACAATTAGTTAACCAAGGTTCAGGCGAGCCTATGCTTAGGCATTTGCTCCCCGCAGATATGCAGAAGAAACATTGAGTTAACCAAGGTTCAGGCGAACCTATACTTAGGCCTTTGCACCTCGCAAGACATGCAGAAGAGACATTGAGTTAACCAAGGTTCAGACGAGCCAATGCATAGGCCTTTACTCCTCGCAGATACGTAATAGAGACGTTGAGTTAACCAAGGTTCAGACGAGCCAATGCATAGGCCTTTACTCCTCGCAGATATGTAATAGAGACGTTGAGTTAACCAAGGTTCAGACGAGCCAATGCATAGGCCTTTACTCCTCGCAGATATGTAATAGAGACGTTGAGTTAACCAAGGTTCAGACGAGCCAATGCATAGGCCTTTGCTCCTCGCAGATATGTAATAGAGACGTTGAGTTAACCAAGGTTCAGACAAGCCTATGCATAGGCCTTTGCTCCTCGCAGATATGCAGAAGAGACGTTGAGTTAACCAAAGTTCAGACGAGCCAATGCATAGGCCTTTACTCCTCGCAGATATGCAGAAGAGACGTTGAGTTAACCAAGGTTCAGACGAGCCAATGCATAGGCCTTTACTCCTCGCAGATATGTAATAGAGACGTTGAGTTAACCAAGGTTCAGACGAGCCAATGCATAGGCCTTTGCTCCTCGCAGATATGTAATAGAGACGTTGAGTTAACCAAGGTTCAGACGAGCCTATGCATAGGCCTTTGCTCCTCGCAGATATGCAGAAGAGACGTTGAGTTAACCAAGGTTCAGACGAGCCAATGCATAGGCCTTTACTCCTAGCAGATATGCAGAAGAGACGTTGAGTTAACCAAGGTTCAGACGAGCCAATGCATAGGCCTTTACTCCTCGCAGATATGCAGAAGAGACATTGAGTTAACCAAGGTTCAGACGAGCCTATGCATATGCCTTTGCTCCTCGCAGATATGCAGAAGAGACGTTGAGTTAACCAAGGTTCAGACGAGCCAATGCATATGCCTTTACTCCTCGCAGATATGTAATAGAGACGTTGAGTTAACCAAGGTTCAGACGAGCCTATGCATAGGCCTTTGCTCCTCGCAGATATGCAGAAGAGACATTGAGTTAACCAAGGTTCAGACGAGCCTATGCATATGCCTTTGCTCCTCGCAGATATGTAATAGAGACGTTGAGTTAACCAAGGTTCAGACGAGCCAATGCATAGGCCTTTACTCCTCGCAGATATGTAATAGAGACGTTGAGTTAACCAAGGTTCAGACGAGCCAATGCATAGGCCTTTACTCCTCGCAGATATGCAGAAGAGACGTTGAGTTAACCAAGGTTCAGACGAGCCTATGCATAGGCCTTTTTACTCCTCGCAGATATGCAGAAGAGACATTGAGTTAACCAAGGTTCAGGCGAACCTATGCATATGCCTGTTTTTTATTTTGAGGAATATAAATAGGAGAATGCTTAGGCTCATTTTTCCATGACATGACGATAATACGTCCGTGTGACATAAATATAGTACATGATTCCATGTCTCCAAAATTGCTATTGTTTTTCTGATGGAAGTTTGATATTTTTTCTTATTTATACTCCAGACATAGAATGTGGGTGTACCAACAACCTAAAAAATAATGTATACCCCGTAAACCCCTCTTTTTGCTGTATAAAGTCGGGTCTACAAGGGTGCTCATTACAAGGACTTGTTATCACAATGGGTTCAGGGATATTGGTATGTGACAATGCCGCAATTTCACTTAAATTTTCCATAACTTTATTTTCATTATACTGTATGGGGCGTCTGTTGTAGGTTTTACCTGCTTTAAACAATCACTGAAGACCCTGATCAGACGCCGTTTTTGCAACATGTGGGTTGGTCGTAATATTCTGTGGCGTGAAATTTAATTATGATCGGGAAAAAAATCATTCAGTGCTCTCAAAACGGAGCGAAGACCCTGATCAGACGTCGTTTTGGCAACATGTGGGTGTGGCGTGAAATTTAATTATTATCGGGGAAAAAAATAATTCAGTGCTCTCAAAACGGAGCGACATTAATTTCGCTTAATAAGCGGTATTATTATTATTATTATTATTATTATTATTATTCGTTAAGAAAACACGCCTATACGAATACATTGTAACCTTGCTGAAAAAAAAAAATAAGATGGAAAAATGCGATATGTGTTTTTTATATTTCTGCTCAAAATATAAATGGTTGGTACACGTTAGAACCGCCTCATCGAGGCGGTTCTAACGAGTATCCACAATCTATATTTTAGAGCAGACTGAATAAGAAAAATAAGGTTTACCCCTGTAAACCACAGTTTTACTGTATAAAAGTGGGGTTCAATGGGGTCATAATTATATAGTGAGTGAAATTATCGGAAAAAAAATCAGTGCTCTCAAAACGGAGTAATCTTCAAGTTCACTTAATAAGCGGTACTATAATTATTATCATTATTATTATTATTATTATTATTATTATTATTATTATTATTATTATTATTATTGAAATGGAACAGTGGGAAAAACCCCTACGGATTATAAAAAAAAAAAAAGAAAAAAAAGAAAGAATAAAACTTACCTTATTTCAAAGACGTAACTTCACTCCACTGTAGTAAAAGATATCATGTGTAAATAGATACTAGTAATTATTCTATTTCCGAGTAACTGTGAAATTGTATGTTCTTTATTTATTGAGACTGTAATTAATTGTTAATAACTTTGGTTTCCAGATTGAAATAAAACTCAAAACTTTCAATTTTGATGTATTTTTTGACAAGTACTTCAATCTTGATCTCGACTCAATTGTTATTAATGTTTGTAGACATTTTCATTTATTATTGTTTGGTTTAATCTTATTATGATAATACGTAACTTTTAACTTAACTGGAACTATTCATGATTTTCCCATTTGAGCCAGCGCACGACAAAACCTACAATAAGCCATGTGCGCCGATCGAAGACTCAGATCAGCCTGCGCTTCCATATATTCTAACCAGAGACTTCTCTTGCTGCACGAAGGAGCATTGGGTCCTTAGCTATCCTTAGAGCGCACAACGAAGACTCTGATCAGACTGCGCGGATGCGCAGGCTGATCTGAGTCTTCGTTGGGCGCACATGTCTTATTGTAGGTTTTGTCATGCGCTAACTCGTTTGTTGTCTGTTGTCTTGTTTTCTTACATAATGTGATGTAAACCATACGCATGTAGTTTCTTGTTTTGCTGTAATTGTTTTATTGGTTGTTTCAAATTTCGTTTCCAAACAATTATTTTTGACGCGGATTTATCTACGTGGACCGCACCACTCAAAATAGTTCTGTGAATACCTACAGCTTCTACACGCATGCGTAGCTACTCCACGGAACCGGTTGTGAAGCATGTTCTTGTAACGTGGACAGCGAAGAAGAGTGCAGTCTCGCATGCTCCGGAAGCATTTGCTATTTGTCGCCTTTTGTGTACATCAAATGAAGAATTAGTTGCTTACATTGTTTATACAAAGATAATCCATGTCAGTTCAAAGTATAGAGTACATAAAAAAGAAAAGCGTGTGCAAACGCATGGCTGGATCTCAGTGGCGGTTCGAAATGAAAGAAACAAAGAAAGAAACAAACAAAGAAAGAAAGAAAGAAGAAAGAAAGAACATTAATTTGTCTTTGTTTATTACATCACGAAAACATGGTTATATAATTTTGACCCCCCCGCCCCCTTAAACCCCATTTTTATATAGTAAAACTGGGTTTACAGGGGTAAACATTATTTCTCTTATTTCCGCTCAAAAATATAGATTGTGGGTACTCGTTAGAACTGCCGCATAGAGGCGGTTCTAACGTGTACCCACAATTTTTATTTTGAGCAGAAATAAGAAAAATATCACAATTTTTCCTCTTAAAATTTTTGCTTTTGGTGGAAAAAAATAAAATGTATTTGTATAGGCCTGTTTTCGTAATGGCAAAATAAGTTAGTTTGATAAATATATACATAATTCTAACACAGCGCGCCTATATAGGCAATGGAAAATAACTGTGTTTTATTCTGCAACAAATCACGACAAGGAAGAGCGTGACGAATGACGTCATTAAAAACTGCAAATTTATGACGTCACTAGTCGATTTCATTGACGTTAGACGGTGTAACGTTATTTTCTCGCATCGAAAACGTAAGAAAAGGATATAAATGTATGTGTTTCAGTCGATAATTTTAGCGGAATTTCTTCTAACAATGGCGAAAGGTTGTGAGATTTTGAAGGAAACAACAACATTATTGCCGATTTCAGGGTGTTAGAATCGAAATAGATCAGCTCTAGTCTGTGATTTGTTGAGTAATAAATCACAGTTTGTCGGTCAGTTGTAAGTAGACAAATCACTCGCGCTACGCGCTCGTGATTTGATCTACTTTACAGACCTCCAAACTGTGATTTATTACTCAACAAATCACAGTTAGAGTTGATCTATTTCTTAAATAAAGAAAATTCTAACACAGCGCGCCTATATAGGCAATGGAAAACAACTGTGTTTTATTCTACAACAAATCACAGCAAGGGAGAGCGTGACGAGTGACGTCATTAAAAACTGCAAATTTATGACGTCAATAGTCGATTTCCTTGACGTTAGACGGTGTAACGTCATTTTCTCGCATCGAAAACGTTAGAATAGGATATAAATGCATGTGTTTCAGTCGATATTTTTAGCGGGATTTCTTCTAACAATGGCGAACAGTTATGAGATTTTGAAGGAAACAACAGCATTATTGCCGATTTTCAGCCTGTTAGAATCGAAATAGATCAGCTCTAGTTTGTGATTTGTTGAGTAATAAATCACAGTTTGTCGGTCAGTTGTAAGTAGACAAATCACGCGCGCTACGCGCTTGTGATTTGTCTACTTTACAACTGATCTCCAAACTGTGATTAATTACTCAACAAATCACAGTTAGAGCTGATCTATTTCTTAAACAACAAGAAGAAATAAATAAATAAATAAATAAATAAATAAATAAATAAATAAAGAAAGAAAGAAAGACATGAACTTGTCTTTGGTGTACTGATAGATAACACACCCGTGCGACATAGTACATCTTTTCACATCTCCAAAATGGCTACTTTTCTTTTGAAAATCCGCGATATTCGGCTGATTTATGGATATCCATAATTCAGATTATGGATATCCATAATTCGAATTATGGATATCTTTAAATATGGATTAAATACTACAACGGCACCCAATCTGACCACACATGAGTATTGTTAAACTGCCTATAAATTCTAAATCTGCCCAGGAAAAGTCGTGTTGGTTTCATTAGGCTGTCATTTCATCTCAGTGCCGGGTAAAAATCCCACAAAACTGGAAGCAACGTCTCCAAAATGACACATACAATGTTGACAGGGACGTTAATAACAAACAAAACCCTCATTTCGAATGTTATCACGCGCGTCAGTAATGGTCAAATGTGACCGATCGCAGTATCAATAATTGCACGACCCGCAGGAAAGCGACCGACTGAAGTCGGTTGATTTTCTAAGATTGCCCTAAAATCACCGTGTCATTCTGTCAGTCTGTCAGTCTGTCTGTCCGTCCGTAACCCGTTTGTGAAAATTGGTGATAGTGACTTAACCGCTTGGAATATTTAAACAATTTTGGCATACTGATAGATATCAATGAGATCTAACCAATGAACTTGCGAAATATTACATTCCATTTAGTATAGCCTCGCCGAGGCAAAAATGTGAAAAATTTCGAACTGCTTCTCCTCGGAAACCGTTGGGCCGATTGAAGTCAAATTTCATATGGAGCCTCTATGGGATGGGGGAAACCAAAATTTGCTCATGGGGTCCAGGTCACATAACCAAAATGGCCGCCAAGCCATATATGGTAAAAACCTTTCAAAAATAGTCTTCTCCAGAACCACTGGGCAGATTTCCACGAAACTTGATAAATTGCATCTGGGACTTAGGCCCATCATAAATGGCTAAAATGGTGACCCTGGGTTGATCTTGACCTTCTTTGTGCCTAGGTCAAACTTTGACACATATGCTTTTGTATTGGAAAAGTGAGAATGCATTTTATCCTGCAAACGATTCAGAATACAGTACTAAAGTATAAGATATATTTTTGTTCCTTGCGATAAGGCGCATTTATTGGGGGAACCGTTTTAGGTCCAGGTCACATGACCAAAATGGCCGCCATACCCATATATGGTAACACTCATAAAGCTAAAATCATCCGGTTTGTTTGTTTGAATTGAGGTTTAACGTCCCCGTAAACACTCTTTAGGTCATTTTGGAGACGTTGCTTCCAATTTTGTGGGACTTTTACCCGACATTGAGTTGGAATTACACCTCAAGCTCTCCAAAAGGGTTATATGCCTTTTATGCATTGGACATTGACTCATATATAACAATGTAATCTCCCACCTAATAAATTTCCAATTATCATGATAATAGAGGTGCCGGGTTTGCTTTTGTTAGCTGTATTTTACTTTCAGCAGTGAAGAACCAGATCTGACCCCGTATTTTGTGGCGTCTGATCTGGCTCTGCGCTGATTGCCAATGCCCCCCCCCCCCCCCCCCAAAAAAAAGGACTGCTAAACATCTCAGTGGCTCGAACTACTCGTGTCTCGAACACATTTTCAGGTTATGTTTACGGTAACCCATCCAAGCGCTAAATTATTAATTATTAATATTATTATTATTATTATTATTATTATTATTATTATTATTATTATTAATATTATTATTTTGCCTCGTGAAGAAGCACTTTTCAGGTTATTATTTTTTTCCGGTCCAAACTTAGATTGTGTGTGTTTGTTAGAACCGCCTCAATATAATGGCGGTTCTCATTATGAAAACACGCCTATATCGTATCCATGTACATTGTAACCTTTATCGTCGAAAAAAAATGAAAATTTTAAGATGAAAAATTGCAATATTTTTCTTTTCTGCTCAAAATATAGACTTTTTGTGGGTACTCGTTAGAACCGCCCCATTGAGGCTGTTCTAACGAGTACCCACAATCTATATTTACCAGCATCGAGGCGGTTTTAACGAGTACCCATAATCTATATTTAAGAGCAGAAATAAGAAAAATTAAGTTTACCCCTGTAAACCCCAGTTTTACTACATAAAAGTGGAGTTCAATGGGGTCAATATTATATAGACGTGTTTGCTTGATGTAACGAGTGCTTACAGTTTGTGGTTTTGGGCAAATATACCCACGTTTCTGTGTGTAAAGTGGGGTATACATGGATCTCCATTACACGGACTGGTTAAACTGATGTTTACTAATGCACTGAGCTCAGTATTTGTTGTAGGCCCGTCTATTACAATATCTGTCAGGTGTGCAGAGTCAAAGCACTGTTTTGGGGTTAAGCTTGTCTTCTTTTTGGCTGGCCAAGGCCAATAAACTTTGCAGTAACCAATACGAAAAGACGCCTATTCAAATATATTGAACATTTTACCACAAAAGAAAAAAAATGAAAAAGTTCAGATAAAAATTCTGACAGTTTTCATATTTCTGCTTAAAACATAAATTGTGGGTACTCGCTAGAACCGCCTCATTGAGGCGGTTCTAACGAGTACCCACAATCTATGTTTATAAGCCGAAAGAGAGAAAATAATATATACCCCTCTAAACCCCAGTTTTACTATATAAAGTGGCGTTTAATTTATATAGGCGTGTTTTTGTGATGCCATGCAAACTTTGTGAGCAATGACTTTCTAGTTTGTGGGGATTTACAGGTTCTCACATGAATATTCCATGTCATCAAATGCCGTATGATTTGAAATAAAGGTGAAACATTGATCTATCGCGGCTTTGGAAAGTCAACCCCTCTGTTAAGCTACTCCTCTCACAGACCAGGCATCATGGGTTCGAATCCGGGCTTTTCCAGAATTTCGGATGAGTTTTTTTTTTTTTTTTCTTTTTTTTTTTTTAAATCGGGGTCCCGTCTTTATGGGCTTAGTTGTTTGCGAGACATAAAAATCCACACGCAAACTTAATTAAGGAGATAGAGAAAAAAATCCATCACGGTAAAAAATCCATAAAACGACGACCCCCTAAACCCCACTTTATACCGAGAAAAGTTGGGTTTACGGGGGTATACATTATCTGCCTTATTTTTGCTCAAAAACACAGATTGTGGGTACTAGTTAGAACCACCTCAATGAGGCGGTTCTGACGAGCAGCCACATCCTATGTTGAAAGCATTAATAAGGAAGATGTTATCATTTTTACCTAAAATTTGTCATTTCTGACACCATGTTGGACGCCATTATTTCATACGGACGTGTTTTCCCTAATGCGAACTGTAATAAAATTGAGTAGTATACAAGAAATTGCTTCTGGGAAAGATTTAAAAAGTATCCATATATTTATCGGATTAGGAGCATATTTATAATTATGTTGACACTATTATAATGAAAGTTTTGGTAACAATTATGATTTAGCAATAACAGATAACTAGAATGCGGTCGATTGCATCGCATTGCAAATCACCACACTTTCTCCACAGGGGCTAAGTACCAAAATAGTTCGTCTGTCATTCCTGACAATGACCAATCTTCATCATATTTGAGAAATGTTACTATTTGTGTGTTCTAAGATGGCTGATGAGACCGATTCTAGCGCTGAACTGTCTGTTGCAGGTAGAGAAACAGAAGCTAGAGAAAGACAGCTTTGTTGGTGATGCCTTTGCTCTGGCTTTGCGCCGTGCGCGTTGCTGCTCAGCTTCCGTGAGTGTCCGTCCGTCAGCGCCTCATAGTTCCGTGTCCGCTCCATAACTCTGATACCGTTTGAGATATTTTCACGAAACTTCACAAGTATGTAGAACACTGTCAGACGACGTGCAGAACATATGAACTGTAACTCTGATTTTCCTTCTTTTGGAGTTGTTGCCCTTTGAACATTGAACATAGCCATTTATGTCATAGTTTCGTGTCCGCTCCATAACTTCGATACCATCTGAGATATTTCCATGAAACTTTACAGATATGTAGAACACTATGAGACGACGTGCAGGACATATAAACAGTAACTCTGATTCTCCTACTTTTGGAGTTATTGCCCTTTGAACTTTGCATATAGTTGCTGCTATCTGTTTCGTGTCCGCTCCTTAACTCTGATACCATTTGAGATATTTTCACTAAACATCACAGATATGTAGAGCACTATGAGATAACATGCAGAACGTATGAACCGTAACTCTGTTTTCCTACTTTTGGAGTTTTTGCCCTTTGAACATTGAACATAGTCATTTCTGTCATAGTTCCGTGCCTGCTCCATAACTTCGATACCATTTGAGATATTTCCATGAAACTTCAAAGATATGTAAAGCAGAATGAAACGATGTGCAGAACATATGAACCATAACTCTGATTTTCCTGCTTTTGGAGTTATCGCTCCTTGAACATTGAGCATAGCCAGTTCTATCCTGTAGTCTGTTTGAAGCACTATATCTCCTGAACAAAATGATTGATTCTGACCAAACTCGCTCTGTTACATCACTAGGATGGGGGTAAACAGCATTTAAATTTTGGTGACCTTGACCCTATTTTCAAGGGCACAGCCCTGTTACAACGCATAATGTAGTAATGTAGTAATTTCTTCATTTTGATTTTTTTTACTACATTATGCGTTGGCATAGTCGACGCGAAATGAAGTAAAAAAATTATTTCATTTCGCGTTGATATGCACCATATCGACGCATAATGAAGTAATGATGGTAGAACATAGCTGTCTTCGAAAAGACTTAGGAAGCAATACAGTTAAATTCCTACAATTTAGACCACATTTGAGACGGTTCAAAAGTGGTCTTTAAGACCACAGTTGAACAGTCCAAAAGACGGTCTTCCACAAAAGCACACTGAAGGTCAAAATCACAAAGAAAATGTAGCTTTAACCTTCCAAATATGCTTTAAAAACAAAATTTGTATTAATTTTAGGTGGTCTTAATAGTGGAATTTCATTGTATTTGATTAAGCCAGTAGAATTAAAATCGTACGCCTTGCGCTATTTTGGTCTCATGCCGATGCTTCCACGCAGAGCTGATACCGCCCGTACATGAGTCCTCGTAATCTGCTTAGAAGGTCTAAGCCTGTCCAGGAAAACTGCTGCGAGTCGGCCCATCCATGCATATAAACCCTATTGCTTTTAATTGGACGGCAGCGATTGAGATGTCATTTCATCTCAATATCGGGTAAAAGTCCCATAAAATTTGAAGCAATGTCTCCAAAATGACCTAAATAGTCTTGACGGGAACGTTAAACCTCAAATCAAACAAACAAACTGTTGACGCATAATGAAGTAAAATTAAGTATGCCACCCATCGCCGCAAAATGAAATAATTCTTTCATTTTGCTCAAACCTCTTAGTATCGACGCATAATGAAGTAAAAACGACATTTTATTTCATTTCGCGTCGACTATGCCAACGCATAATGTAGTAAAAATTTCAAAATGAAGAAATTACTACATTACTACATTATGCGTTGTAACACAGCCTTCCTCCCCCCTTTCCCCCAAAACTGTCCATTTTGGATCAAAGATGGCTTGTCTGCACCCAATCTTATGAACACATCAATGAAATGTGGTCTAACTTGGTACAAAATATCATTGCAGTTGACCAAAGATTTGACTAGATTTTGAAGACCTTGACTTTAGTTTAAAGGGTACGGGCCCCCCAAAACTGAAAAGGAGAATTTTAATTCTGGTTTTCTACCTTTTGGAACCATGGCTATTTGAACATTTAAAATAGTCATCTTAGTCATGTATTCCTGTCAACTTTATTAAGGGAAATAGTAATACATCCTTACTTTGAATTCCTTTTTCACTGTGATGTGGCACTTGCTTGGCGAGGCATCATGCAGTGCTTGCAGTTTTATTACAGTTCAAAGAGTGCTTTTCAGGGTATTTTACAGAATTATTTTATCGATAACATATGGATTTTTGCGGGGCTGCTACTGTTGAAATAAAGTCGTGTTATTTTTCACAGTTCACAGTGCATTTTTATTTGTTTCAGATATGCATTGATTTCTATTCAGAGTATTAAATAAATGATTTTATTTCATTCTCAGACACGACGTCATATGATAAAACAAAGGGCTAGGGTCGATAAGGGCCGTTTTTGGCCTCAATTTTTCAGAAAAATCAAAATCGTGTGTTTTATTATGTTGATATCCGTTTAAACACAATACCATATAAAGTTTCAAGAAATGATGTTAGAACGTCGGATCGTGCGCGTGTATTGCTATGGTGACGTCACTAAGGAAGGACGAAACGCCATTTTCCTGAAATTTTATCTATTTTCGCACGTTTCCACGGAAAATTAAGTACCGCACCACCCCTCAACCAACCTAAAAAATGTCGCAAAAGGAAGATAACTTCAAGTTTATCTTAACACCAATGATTGGTGTTGGTTGAGGGGTGGTGCGATAGTTAAAATTATAAGAAAAGATCCTTGACAACAGTAAAAAGGCTTTGCGAAGCAAACACATATTGAATTTTGATACAAAACGAAGCATTTCTGGGCGTTTTCTTCCTTCTTGTTTATTGGAATATTTTGCGAGGGCATTGATTTATATTTCAAACTAGACCTGGGATGAATCAGCATAAAATTGGCTAGATCAAACTAGATTAACAATTTATCAAAATCTTGAGTTTAAAAAAAAACTTCTATAAGCCTACTCGTAGGACAAAAAGACAATGAAATTAAGTTACAATAGAATAAATATTGATGTTTTTCTGATAATGTTTTTTTTTTATTCTTTCTTTTTTTTTTTTTTTTTGGTTTTGTTTCCATGAACTTGAATAGCCTCCCTTGCAATTCACGGTATCTAACCAGATGGTCAAGTTGCGGTCGGGTTTCAACTGTCATACGAAAGATTTGAGAGTTTTCAGGATGATTCTTCTGTCACAGATGACCTCCATTAAACGCCCACGGATCCGAACGACTGTGCACTTTGTGGAATCATCGCCTATTTTCTTTTTTTTTTTCTTTCTTTCAACTGATACTTCGATCAGTCTGTTTGTTTGATTTGAGGTTTAACGTCCCCGTCAACACTGTAAAGGTAATTTTGGAGACGTTGCTTCCAATTTTGTGGGACTTTTACCCGACATTGAGATGAAATGACATCTAAAGCCCTGACGCCAAATGAAACCAATAGGGTTTATTAGCATGGACTCGCGCTGCTTTGTCTGGGCAGGCTTAGATCTAACCGGTTTACCAGTACTCGTGTGCGGTACGGTTTCAGCTCTGCGTGGAAGCATAATGCAGCCCATATATTTCTTCAAGCTCCGATGGGCGGGGGCCACAGTCACATTTGACCATTTAGGCTAATACTCGCAGATGTACATTACACACACTCCAGGTTTGCTGGCAGTAATCATGTAATTACGGAAGGGATCTTTAACCTGCACAGGGGATGCTTCTGCCTGCACAGGGGACCTCCTGTTAACGTCACGAAGGACGGTGCACTTGTGGCATTCATCCCTGCAAATAACGCTAGACTAGTTGAGCATGATGGGACATCGCAATCGGCTGACGGACATCGAACCTGGGGCCCCTAGCATCAATGGCAAGTGAACTAACCACTGAGCTACCACGCTCAGAGAGAAAGCGCTGTTCTATATCTCCATTGCTCTGCTAAAATTGCAAAGAACGGATTGTATGGTACTAGACAGCGCGCGACATAATTTGATAGCAGACGATCATCGATTGTACAATTCGGGAACAAGAGTATTCTTCTAAGACCTCTATGTATGACCTTGACCTACGGATCTGGGTTTGCACGTGACGCATGTCCAGGAACCGCGGTGCGAGGCGGACCGTCCATGCTAATAAACCCTATTGGTTTCATTGGGCGACAGGGCTTGAGATGTCATTTCATCTCAATGTTGGGTAAAATCCCACAAAATTGGAAGCAGCGTCTCCAAAATAACCTTTACAGTGTTGACGGGGACGTTAAACCCCAAATCAATCAAAAGACGATCTTACACGAGTAGTCAATTCGGGCAATTTTCAAGGGTTTAAAAATTACAGCGCGTGTAAAATTCTTATAATTTTATACTTATTAGTAAAATCAAGCCGGCCTTGGTAGCTCAGTAAGATGCGCGTCTAACTGGTGATCAGGAGGACGCGGATTCGATACCTGGACAGGCAACAGTATTTCGTCCAGATTGATCAGGAAATCTTTTCTACGATCATTCTCTCCGTTCTGCTGATTCAAGAATGGCAGTTGTCAGTTTCTGGCGAAAGAATGTGCACTTTACTGCTTAACCACTTACGTATAAGCCTGTCCAGGTAAACTGACCGGCCAAAAATAATCTACAATAGTGTTGACTTGGTCGTTAAAACTCCAAATCAAACAAACAAACAAACAAACAAATCAGTAAAATTAACGCATAGAATGATATTTTCTAATTGCGAAAAGATCATCACCGTGTTTTTTTCATAGTCGCAGTCTGGTTGCATTTGATGTTGAACTAGAAATGCGTCCATAGGACACGGATGCCCCAGCCAGAAAATATGTCTATGTTCGTATTCATCCATAGAAAGTTATTGACTGTGTTTAAGTTTTGGATTCTTTTTATACCATTTGACCTCTAAGTATGACCTTGACCTACGGATCTGGGTTTGCGCGTGACACAATGTCTCATGATGGTTTACATTTCTACAAAGTAATTTCAAAATCCATCCAGAAATAAGAAAGTTATTGGCTGCGTTTAAGTTTCGGACCCTTTTTAGACATTTGACCTCTAAGTATGACCTTGACCTTGGAGGTACGGACCTGTGTTTTGCACAAGACACATCAACTTATGATGGTTAACATTTCTACAAAGTAATTTCAAAATCCATCCAGAAATAAGAAAGTTATTGACTGCGTTTAAGTTTCGGACTCTTTTTTGACCTTTGACCTCTAAGTATGACCTTGACCTTGGAGGTAAGGACCTGGCTTTTGCACGTGACACGTCGTATCATGACGGGTAACATTTCTGCGGAGTAATTTTAAAATCCATCAAGAAATAAGGAAGTTGACCGCGTTTAAGTTTCGGACGCACGGACGGACGGACAGGGGCAACGCTATATGCCCTTTCCGCCATTCTTCGAATCGCGAAGAATGGCGGGGGCATAATAAAACACAATTCTAATGCATTTGCGAATGTAAGGTGGCGTGTGAATGGATAACCACAAAACTCTCAGACCGTACGATACCCTGTCGAAAACCCAACATCATTACGTAATGTCACTTTCTATTAGCTGACATTTGATTTTACGCAGCTCACAGTGCTTGCCGTTTTGTGCAAAAAATAGCACGGTTAAAGAAACAACCGACTAAGTGCAGTTGAATAGGGATAACTGTATTGCAAAATTCCCATTAAGGGAGGTAAGTTGGCAATATTATGGTATCAAATATCGTTTTACGGCTCTGCGAACGCGTCGCCGTAAAACTAAAATTCCAGTCGTAAAAAAAAACGCCGATTTCCCTCCACAAATATCAATTTAGATACAGTTATCCGCTTGTTTACACTTCTTTTAAATACCAGACATGTTTAATCGAGTCAGTTGAAGTCATCAGAATTTTTAAACGTATGAAATCATGCCTTTACCATGTTTACGTCTTATTACCCTCTTGTAGTCGCTGGCCTCGGTAGCTCAGTCGGATGCACGTCTGACTGGAGACCTGGACGACGCGGGTTCGATTCCTGCCGGGGGCGCCAACATTCTTTCGTGGAGATTGATTATGGAATCTTTTCTACGGTCATTCTCTCCCTGCCTGAAGGGCAGTTGTCAGTTTCTGGCAAAAGAATGTTCACTGTACTGGCTAACCCCTTTATATATAAACCTGCCAGGAAAAGCGTGGATAGGTAAACTGACCGGCTCAAAAATGACCTAAAATAGTGTTGACAGGGCCGTTAAACTCCAATACAAACAAACAAAACACACTTTTTGTTGAGATTTGTTGTATATTGTGTACTGCATGGGAAAGAAAATAATAAAGAATGCGGAAATGCAAGAAATTACAATATGTTTAAAACTGCGTTAATAACGTTAACCATTATGTCAAGGTCAGACGGCTGTTTACGGTGAGATTTATGACCCAGGTAGTCAAGGTTTCTGTAGAAATGAGCGGCATGTGGGCTTGGATATTAAGCAAAAGGTTTACAAAATCTAAACAAATCTTTCGTGTGCTGCTATAATTTATTAAACCAGTTCGACAAAAATTCATCCGCTCGTTTTTGGGACCTAATGGAGACGTTATCTTAAAAAAAATAAAAATAAAAAATAACGGTCACCAAAATCCGAACAAATCTTTGGAAGGATACAATTACACATTGTATAAACTTTGACCAAAACTCATAAAATCGTTCATTTGATAGGGTGCAGTCAATTTTTTTGTGCAAAATGCGACAGTTTTCAGGAGTCTGTGACCTTGAAAATTAGGTATAGGTCGCGAAAATCGAATAAAATCTTTGGTCGGCCACAATGATATTTTGTACCAAATTTTATTGAATTCCGTCGATTTGTTGAAGAGATGGGTTGTAGACTAGCGTGTATGACTTTTCTGAAGTAAAAGCCTTGTTTAGCACAAATTTGAATGAAAAGCAGGATGATATATGCCACTTTAACAATCAAAAAGAAGGCAAAAACGTGTTTTGTTGGGAAAAACGGGGTCTTTCTTTCAGCACGTGTTGCCATGGCAACGGACTTCAAAGGTGGAATCTGTTTACATTTTTCAAAATCACAACTCATACTATGTCATTTGGCAAAATATTAAGGATTTTGAAGATGAGGCCAAAAACGGCCCTTATCGACCCTAGCCCTTTCGGTAATATAGGCCTACATTAATCCATTAAAACAATTGCTTCTGGGAAAGATAAGGAAGTGTTGTTATCGATGGTTTGGTGGGAGAAGATTATATAAAGCTTGTATTTTTATTCACTTATGACCTTCTTGCACTAAACACTCGATATAATAATTGGATTAGGAGCACAAAAAACTATTTTCACTAATACTAATAATATTTTGATAAAATCTCAGAAAATAATAACCAAGATCATTACGAAACCACGCCTATACAAATACATTGTAACTTTTACATCCGGAAAACGAAATTTTTAGATGAAAAATTGTGATTTTTTTCTTATTTCTGCTCAAAATATAGATTGTTGATACTCGTTAGAACCGCCTCATCGAGGCGGTTCTAACGAGTACCCACAATCAATATTTTAGAGCGGAAATAAGAAAAATAAGGTATACCTCCGGAAACCCCAGTTCTACTATATAAAACATAAGTTCAAGGGGGTCAAAATTATATAGGCGTGTTTTCGTGATATTGTTGGTACTCGTTAGAACCGCCTCATCGAGGCGGTTCTAACGTGTACCCACAATCAATATTTTAGAGCGGAAATAAGAAAAATAAAGTTTACCCATGTAAACCCCAGTTTTACTATATAAAAGTGGCGTTCAAGGGGGTCAAAATTATATAG
The DNA here is from genome assembly GCA_963580285.1 of Lucinisca nassula. Taxonomy (NCBI): domain Eukaryota; kingdom Metazoa; phylum Mollusca; class Bivalvia; order Lucinida; family Lucinidae; genus Lucinisca; species Lucinisca nassula. The sequence continues at coordinate 78,879,403 of OY757022.1, read as the reverse complement.
GCGTGTTTTCGTGATGTGGATGTGACCCCATCACGTGAACAAGTCCGTGAAATGAACACCCCCTTACACCCCACTCTCTATAGAGAAAACTGGGGTTTACGGGGGTATTCATTATTTTTTTTTATTTTTGCTCCAAGACATAGGTTGTGGGTACTCGTTAGAACCGCCTCAATGAGGCGGTTCTAACGAGCACCCACAACCTATGTTATGAGCATTTATAAGAAGATATCAAGGATTTTCATCAGAAAAGTAGGCATTTTGGAGATGTGAAAAATGCACTATATCGCACGGGTGAGTTACCGTAATGCTTATTGAGCATTTATCTCATTGCTCAGTCATTTTGGGCATCATTAACTTGGAGCATAATCCTTCCTATTCCCTAATTGTGTAGTGGGGTTTACTAGGGTATATACTGACAGTTAAATCCCACATTATACAGAGAAAATTGGCATTCATAATGGTTTGTTTGTTTGAATTGGGATTTAACGTCCCCGTCAACACTGTAAAGGTCATTTTGGAGACGTTGCTTCCAATTTTGTGGGACTTTTACCCGAAATTGGGTGAAATGACGTCTCAAGCCCTGCCGTCCAATGAAACCAGAAGGCTTATATGCATTGGACGCTCTGACTCGCACCGCACTGCTTTGGCAGGCTTAGTCCTTCTAACTAAGCTGTTTACCAGTACTCCTGTGTGGTCTGATTTCGCTTTGCGTGGAAGCATCATGCAGCCCAATCTATTTCTCCAAGTCCCGATTGGCGGGGTTAAGCATTCACAGTGGTACATGTACAGTAAAATACCTCTATTAAGACCACCAAAAGCTGAGACTAAGCTTATATAGAACGTTTCTGTTATTCTTCCTTTGTGTTTTCAGTACACAGTGTCCTCTGGTCAGAGACCTCCTTTCGGACTGTTCAAAAGTGTGTGTGTGTGGGGGGGGGGGGGGGGGGGGGCTTAAATCGATATTACGTGGCCATTATCCTCGCCCTTACTTCCGTCGCGATTTAGACAAATAATTTGTTCGGTCCGCATGAAGGCCTCCTAAATCATCAGTGCAACATCTTCTTGACACAAAAGCAAACAACCACAGAGATGAACAAGGGTTAGGACTCGACAGCAAGAAACCCATGAAATGCAGGAGCAAAAGGAAACCAACTGTTAGACTCCGATGGGCTGTAGAAGGGGTATATATCAATAGCCTTTACATTGTCGTATGTCCCCGCTTTCGAAAACAAAACTGTGGGGGCGTATACTCATTGCAATAACATCCGTGTTACATCGTGCATTCTTTCACGTAACATTTTCTGATGAAAATTTGTGATAATGGTCTTATTTAAACTTAGGTTTTGCTTGGTTAGTGAGGCATATCAAACTTCGGTTCTAACGAGTACCCATAACGTTTGCCTTGGAGCAGAAAAAGGAAAAATAACAAATACCCCCAAAACCCCCCGTTTTCTCTATATAAAGTGAACAAATTATTTGTTTATTCGCGACGGAAGTAAGGGCGAGGATTGTGGCCACGTAAAATCGTTTTAAACACACACCCACCCCACCTCCAGTGGAATTCGTTTCACTGACCATTCCAAGGCGGTTCTTCTGTCGCGGTTTATTTTTGTTATGCCTTTGAGTGTTTGTATCGCTTATATTATTTTGTTTTGGATAGCCAATTGCCCATTTCATGGGAAAGTAGCGGTCCTTTTGGCTTTCCGCTATTAATGTTTCCATCAGGGTCTAGTTGTTTCATGTTTGTGTTTGTGTTTCTTTCCCTCTGGTGTCTCTGATGGGAGCTGTGAGTTAATTGTATCGATTCCTGATCATTGCCTTCACTTCTATTTTACGGGGGTGTTAATTACATGGACTTGTTAATATGATGCTGGTTTACATCTGTCCATTCTTCCGTTCTTCTGTTCTTCCTTTGTCTATCACATTTCCTTGTATCTGTCCTTTTCTTTCTTTCCATCATATTAGAGCTCCCGTTAAACATAGGCTACATATTAAAGTTGTGTTTGTTTGATTCGAGATTTAACGTTCCCGTAAACATTATTTAGGTAATTTTGTAGAAGTTGTTTCCAATTATTGAAATGAAATGACATCTCAATCAAACCAATAGGGTTTATATGCCTGGGCGGTCTGACTCGTACCACTTCGCCTGAGCAGCGTTAGACCTTCTAAGTGGTGTACCTGTACTCATGTGCGGTCGGTTTCAGCTCTGCGTGGAAGCATCATGCAGTCCTATCTATTCGCCCCACCCATCTGGGCTTGAGGAAATAGATGGGCTGCATGATGCTTCCACGCAGAGCTAAATCCGACCGCACACGGGTACTGGTAACCCCATTAAGAGGATCTAAGCTTGCGCAGACAGGATAATGGTTGCATAATTGGTGCCGTACAGAACTTTTGCCCTGGTTATATAGCTTCTTTCTTCGTATATTCCATTTTCCATTCCCTCATTGAAAGTCCCTTTAAATAAAATATTTCGTCAAAGATTTCTTAGAAATTATAAAACTAGAAGCCTCAAACGTGACATACTATGTGACATTGATGAGTTATATTCGTGATTTCTCAGCCATTTTCTTTATCTGTTCTGTCATTTTTCTTTCTCTTTAACCCATTGTATACTACAGTAGAACTTCGATGGCTCGAACACCGATGGCTCGTTGACCATGGCTGAGTCGAACCCGTTTTTGAGTCCCTAGGGAATTTCTGTACATAAGAAATAGGGAGGGTAAAAATTTGGATATGTTCGTCTTTTTGCAAATGTATGCTGTGTGTACTCATAAGAATCGCCTCAATGAGGCGATTCTAATGAGTACACACAGCATACATTTTTCATTATAGAACCCAGAAAAAGATGTCCTAAGGTTTGTCGTTATGCCCCCTGGTATTAGCCCTCAGTGGCTCGAACTACCTCTGTCTCGAACAGATTTTTATGGTCCCGAAGGTGTTCGAGCCATTGAAGTTCGACTGTAGTAGTCTACTACATGTAAGTCTGACACTATTAATCGGATAATCGATTAATCGATCGATAAATACCACAAAGATGATTATCATTCCTGATTTCTTGTTATCGATTATTGGATAAGTAGAATTTACTACCCAAAGTTGTGGCTATAATAGCTGGATGAGTGGCAAACAATGCAGACCCTGATGAGACGCCGCATTCAGCGGCGTCTCATCTGGGTCTACACTGTTTGCTCAGGCCTGTCTGTTCAAATACATATGGTAAAGTACAACATATGGTAGGAGTCCTGCTGAGACAGAAAGCCAGACAGGTAATATTATGACCGAATCTCCAGTGATTAATAGTCGATCATCGATCACAATTGCAGACTGATAATCGATTATCATTTCAGCTCCGATTAGCCAGCCCTTGGCTAGTAGACTTTTCCATCGCTATATGTTGGACAAGTCCATTTGTCATATAAGTGGTGGTAGGCCTATTTTGGGTTTTCGTTTTATTCCAATTTTGACGGACAATTCTTTTAGCAAATAGTGGGTTCTGTGCGTCTGTAAAAAATCATCAAGGTTTACCATATAGTAAAGGAGCTATCGGCCTAAAACATCTATCAAGCACAAATAAACCAAGAACCAGAATTGGCAGACTGACTGTCACTAGCCATACTATGCTTCCTTTATGTCTGTAAAAGTTCCCCCAAGATATTCCCTATAGCAAAGGAGAAACAGGCCAAAACCCTTTTTTCACATCCTTAAGGGCAGAAAACTCAAGATCAATGGACAGAGTGGTGGTCCTTTACCACAAAATGTTTCCTTTAGTGGTCTATATATCTGTGAAGTTTCATCCATATATTCCATTTAGTAAAGGAATGAGAGTCCACAAACAATTTAATGGAAATTGTTAACGGCCATACCTCTGCCAAATGCTAAAGAATTTTGTCCATTTACTACCCCAAATCACACATCCCCAGTACAAGTAAAATCTGAAGACGATCTGTGGCAACATGTTCAATTGGTCGATAGGAAATGTAAAACGAAAACACTTTATAGGAACTGACAAGGGCCACAAGACTGTCCAAAGTTGATCGAATTCGCATTTGCAACATATTCTATAAAAAAAAAAAACATTAGCAAACCCAAACCATACATGTACATACCAATATGCTTCCGTTCGTGTTTTATACTTCTGTAAAAGTACATCAAGATATTCCCTATAAAAAAGGAGAACCAGATCAAAAACCATTTTTTCACATCTATAAAAGGCAAATAATCAAGATCAAGGGTAGTCAGAGTAGTGGTCCTTGGCTGCAATATGTTTCCTATAATGGTGTCTATCGCTGTAAAGTTTCATTTATGTATTCCATTTAGTAAAGGAATAAGAGTCTAAAACCATTTAATGGATATTGTTAACGGCCATAACTCTGTCAAATGTTAACGAATTTTAACAATTCCAAATCACACATTCCCAATACCACAATCTTTATGCAAACTTTGATGAAAAGCTGTGAAACAAAAACTCAAGTAATCGATCGGAAACGCCCCCAAACCACTTATTAGGAACTGGCAAGGGCCATAACTCTGTTAAAGTTTCCTGGATTTGGCCCCCAAAACAATCCAAACACCACGCATGTAAATGTGTATGCAAAATTTGAAACAAATCGGGGGAAAAATACTTAAAGGCATTTATTCTTGATTTTTGAGGACAATCATTTCATTACATAATATTATGTAGCCCTCAGTGCTGACTGAAGAGAAGTCCCCTGTCTTCAGTAGGTATGGGGTATCCTTGGGGAAAATCAATAGTTTACTAACTGTTGACTAGAGTGTACATTATTGATTTTCCCCTTAAGTGCCTCAGTCAGGGGATTCAACAAGAGCTCATTAATCGCCCTATTAAGGGTCACCTTTGGTCTGCTATAGACAGTATATCACAGGGTGGGTGGGGGGCAATAAAACAATTATGAACACACGGTGCGTCCTACTGTCACAAGAATAAATGTCTTTAAGTTATCGGTCGGAAATGGTGCTGACGGACGGACGGACGAACGAGAGACACCGGAAGTTGTATCATAAACCCCACCACTATCGTGTGATGGGGTTTAAAATGCGCTAAAGTGGGGTTATAGTCGGATCCTCTTCTTGTTACAAAGCTGTTGAGTACTCGTGACAACCAACTCAACGCGGGTGCCCGATACGAGAACTATTCAAATATGAATGCAAGTAGAACGTTTTCTCATGCACTGATGCGAAAATCACCTGGAAATAAATATCACAGCGTAGAAAAACATTTTACCTATACATTGATACCAAACCTGTTAAAATCCGTTGACTTTAGCCATGTATATCGTTCGATAAACACTGTCTACTCTTGTATACTAATACAAAAAATGGTTGGAAGAAGGTCAGAGTACGCCGTTGAAATACGGTCCTATATTAAGAATCTTTGTATTCTTGGTATACGGTGCAAAGACATTTTTGATGAAATATGTTCGGTTTATGGGCATAATGAAATGTCTTTTCCGACAGTTTTTAGTTGGTGTAAGAAATTCAGCTGTGGGCTAGGCTCAACAGAAGATGCACCACATGATCGTCGGCCGAAAAGAGCAACATCTTCCAAGATGGTTGCTAGAGTGAAAGAAATAGTTGCTACCGATGCACGATACACCACTAGGCAAATAGCTAGTATGGTTGGCATCTCATTAGGAGCAGCTCATACAATTCTGTAACGGGATTTGAAAATGAGAAAGATCTGTGCCAGATGGATTCCCCATCTGTTGACAGATGAGCAGAAAAAGACACGCGTTCAGTGCGCTAAGAAGCTGCTTAAAAAGTTTCTAAATTACAATGCACTGTCTTTCGCTAATGTCGTCACAGGTGACGAGACATGGGTTCACTTTTTTGAGCCAAAACGAAAGATTCAGAACAAAATATGGGCAACAAAGTATTGCAAAAGACCATGCATTGCAAAGCGGACCATGAACGTCAAGAAGGTAATGTATGCCATATTCTTTTCAAATCAGGGTCCTGCTATTCAGGTTGCTGTGCCTAAAGGCAAATCTGTAAATGCGAAGTTTTACAAGAATAAAGTTCTTAGAAAATTGAAGAAATATTTTAAAGAACGAAGACCCGCAACTGGTTTGGCCAATGTCAGATTGCTACATGACAATGCGTCATCGCACAAGGCGTTCATTGTGCAAGACTATCTGAAGCAGGAAAAGGTTGTTGAACTCCCTCATCCCCCGTATTCCCCTGACCTTGCCCCGTGCGACTTTTGTTTGTTCCCGCGGCTGAAAAAATACCTTTCTTGTCGAAAATTTGTACAGCGCAAACACCTCGGTTCTGCAATATTCCAGTGCCTTCATAGTATACCTCGAAAAGACTACCAAAATGCATTCAATGATTGGATCAGAAGACTGAAAGTTTGTACATCTGTTAAAGGGGAATACTTTGAGGGGACAAAATAATTTTTTCATCGAAATCTATCACGGAATCATTTTTATGTGTTTAGTTGCATTCATATTTGAACAGTCCTCGTAGAACTGCATTAATATGGCGGTTGTAACTTACGCTCAGTTTTGACCATAATTTGACATTACCTTTTTCCACCTGCAAAAAAATGCCAAAGAGCGTCTGTCGTCCCTCTGTATCGATAGTTATACTTTAAGATAAAAGACTGTGATTTTTGTCAGAATTGTGTCATTATACGATCTAGTGTTATTTTTAAGGCTTTCAGTCATTATAGAATATCGGTGATCGTTTGAACCAACTCATTCTACATGTATCTATATGTGTGCACATTAGGTAAATATCATTACATTGTGTAATTTTTGCATGGCATTTTGCATTGTTTTATAGAATATGTTGTGGATATCCCAAATGATGGGATGAAACAATAAAGATATTGTATTGTATTGTATGGTGATGTTATTAATCAAGGAATTTTGTCTTGGTCCAATAACATGTCCGGGGTCGGCCGAAGGCCGAGGCCAATACAGCAGACCAAGGACCTGTAACTTTGCAAATTCGAAATTACTTGATTAATGACAATTTTATTAATTGACACAATCAAAAACATGATTCTTAATTATTGACCTCAGTGTTAATACGTCTGACCTCCGAACAATACATGATAGTCAATTAATAATGTATTTTTTATTGACTACCCTATATTGTTCTTGAGATCATCCGTATTAACACTGAGGTCATGTTTTTAATGGTGTCAATTAATAAAATTGTCATCAACCACGCAATTCCGTATTGGCTAAGTTACAGGTCCTCGGTCTGCTGTATTGGCTTCGGCCTCGGGCCAATACAGAGGACCTCGAACCTGTTCTGGGTCGGCTAGTACGAAATTACTTGATTGATAACATAATAGTATTGTATTATATTGAATTGTATTGTATTGTATTGTATTGTATTGTATTGCAACACTCTATATTTTGAGCAGAAATCTTAAAATTTTCGTTTTACGTCGGTAAAATTTACAATATATTCGTACACACGTTTTTTCGTAATTAACAAAAAAGGCAACAAAAGAATTCGTAAAACATGTATAACTGGTGGCAAATCGGTCATTCAGTTGTAGAAGAGTTGTGTTCCGTGGTGTGTGTTTCAGAACGCATTTTGTCAAACTATGGTGTTCTACGAAAACACGCCTATTCGAATATATTAAACATTTCACCACCAAAAATGAAATTTTTCAGATAAAAAAAAATCTGATAGTTTGCTTATTACTGCTTTAAACATGGGTTGTGTGTACTCGGTAGAATGAGGCGGTTCTAACGGGTGACCAAAATCAATGTTTTTGAGCAGTAATAAGAGAAATGACATATATACCCTGTAAACCCCAGTTTTACTGTATAATAGTGGAGTTTAAGGGCGTCAAAATAATGTAGGTGTGTTTTTCGAGATGTTTTGTACGAAATTCTGAACAATGTACCTACCTATTCAGGGGATATGCCAGTTAGAGCTAAACTACATCAATGCAATGGTAGGAAGCAACGGAGAAGGGTTGAATATAAAACGCTTCTTCAAAATGTTAGGAAAACACGCTTTTTATGCTTTCTTTATTTACAGCATGAATCACAGTTTTGAAATTACGATAAAACGCCCGGGTGACTCAGTGCATCCTTTCATAACTTTTCTGATGAAAATTGCACGACCCGCAGAAAAAGCGACCGACTGAAGTCGGTTGATTTCTAAGAGTGCCCTAAAATCACCGTGTCATTCTGTCATTCGGTCAATCGGTCATTCTGTCAGTCTGTCAGTCTGTCAGTCTGTCTGTCCGTCCGTAACCCGTTTGTGAAAATTGGTGATAGTGACTTAACCGCTTGGAATATTTAAACAATTTTTGGCATGCTGATAGATAGCAATGAGATCTAACCAATGAACTTGCGAAATATTACATTCCATTTAGTATAGCCTCGCCGAGGCGAAAAATGTGAAAATTTTCGAACTGCTTCTCCTCGGAAACCGTTAGGCCGATTGAAGTCAAATTTCATATGGAGCCTCTATGGGATTGGGGAAACCAAACTTTGCTCATGGGGTCCAGGTCACATGACCAAAATGGCCGCCAAGCCATATATGGTCTGTCTGTCTGTCCGTCCGTAACCCGTTGTGAAAATTGGTGATAGTGACTTAACCACTTGGAATATTTAAACAGTTTTTGGCATACTGATAGATATCAATGAGATCAACCAATGAACTTGCGAAATATTACATTCCATTTAGTATAGCGTCGCCGATGCGAAAAAAGTGACAATTTTCGAACTGCTTCTCCTCAGAAACCGTTGGGCCGATTGAAGTCAAATTTCATATGGAGCCTCTTTGGGATGGGGGAAACCAAAATTTGCTCATGGGGTCCAGGTCACATGACTAAAATGGCCGCCAAGCTATATATGGTCTGTCTGTCTGTCCGTCCGTAAACCGTTTGTGAAAATTGGTGATAGTGACCTAACCGCTTGGAATATTTAAACATTTTTTGGCATACTGATAGATACTATGCATTGCGGAAAGATTTAGCAAATCGATCGATCCTAGCGCAAACTTGACATGTCCAATTGTGACGTGAGCCGTGTGTGAATGAGGGTATTTTTGGACGGAAATTTACAACAGTCATTAAAGTCTGTTTCATAAACGCGACGAGAGCGATAAATAGGAATGCTCAGCGGTTTACGGTCGGTTTCAGATTATGCCGCTCAATCTATTTCTCCAAGCCCCGACGGGCGGGGCCTTAGTATATGAAGTTTAAATCTGAAAATGATTATGGCGATGAATGTGTCAATTTATGTTTTATCAGGTATCGCCAGCTTTAAAGCCACGGGCAGAAACCACAATTTTTAAGCTCTTTGTTGATATACACGAGCATCAAAAGCTCTGACAAGATCGGCATTGTGCGCAGGCTATAATCAGACATGGACCTTTCAAGCACTAACAACTTTATGGGTCGATTGTTTGTCAATCGACCCAAAGTTACTAGGCATAAAAACGCTTCAGTGCTGAAGTCCATGTGACTATCACTGATTTGCATAAAACCCATATAACTTATATATAGAAAATAGTAGCGTTAATTTTATCGCAGTAGGTTATCTATAGAATCTGGACAGGAACCATGGGTCGGGCTTGACAAATGTCGTAGACCCAACTCAGACGCCACAGAACACGACGTCTTATCAGGGTCTGGACTCTTTGCTTACAGAACAGCAATTAAGGATCAGACGACGCAAAACGCAGCGTCTGATCAAGGTCTACACATTTTGCTAAAAAAAACTTGAATTTAAGGGTTAAACATAACCTTTTATGTCCAGGACTATTTTCCCAGCCTACACTCGGAGACAATCGACCCACCGGTATTCAATGCCTTGATTTTTCATCAGCATGTTGATGAAATACCATTCAGAAAAGTTTTGAGATTAATTTTGGCGTACACTGTTGCCACGCATCCGGCTGAAAGAGCCATAGAAACCGAAGTTGAAAATCTTAGCAAGTGTTCTAATGACTCTCTCTCTCTCTCTCTCTCTCTCTCTCTCTCTCTCTCTCTCTCTCTCTCTCTCTCTCTCTCTCTCTCTCTCTCTCTCTCTCTCTCTCTCTCTCTCTCTCTCAGTCGATGGCTTTGTCAAAGTCTTCTGTCGAGACAAGACAATCAACGAATGAGCACTCTGTATCTTGCTAAAAGAGTGAGTGAATGTTTGAGTTTAACATCTCACCAACAGCTAAGGTCATACGGCGACGGGGCCTCGGTTTAAAGACTCATCCGAAAGTCTGGAGAAGCCCCGGGATCGATCCTGCGACCCCTGGTTTACAAGGCGAGTAGCATAACCACTGTACCACGGAGGCTTCTGTCTTGCTATTAAGGAGACAGCATGTATGACGGATAGCATAGTCATGGCATTGAGCGTAGAGGAAAATCAGATTCTCCGTCACTGACAAAACCATAAGTACGAGCGTAGTCCTAACTCCATTGTTTGGTCAAAGCAAGCTGAAAGCTTCAGGTACCTTAACTAGAAGTATGGCGAACTAGTTCACTCTCACATTCTGACCATTTCATGGAAGACGAAGACTAGGCGGCTCTCTTGAATTCCCACATCTGTTATTGTTAGGAGCAAATGTGAGGCAATTTTCTGCCTTGGTTAAACTGCAAAGTAGTTTCACAGTTTCATTGACCATTTCGAGATCGTAACATGATAATCTTTATGACCAACGTTTCATCTTGCAACAAAATATCAATCATGGTTATACGTTAATAGGTCCTTCAATAAAACATGGTGGAACACTTGAAATTTTATCAGTTATTTTCTTACGTTTAGTTCTTATTTACATATGGCGGGAACTACCCTCTAATCAGAATCCTGGTCAGTTGCTTAAATTGGTTTCTGACATTTTGTTAACAAATCACAGGCCTAGTTTACATATAGCGGGTGTTTCAATCTATCCGTCGTACCAATGAGCCCATATAAAAGTGTCTTTTAGGCCTCTACACGGGCACAAGCGCGGAATATTTCTTTAAATCACAACTCGTTAGGCATCTGCTATCAGTGATGGCATCTAAAATGGTCCCAGAAGATCTCGTTGACATTTAAGGTCCACATGGAGTTCAGTGGGGACACCCGTTGCTCCTTAATTGAAGCGTCAATGGGGAATTCATACAGCATGACGTATGCTGAATTTTGCAAATTTTTGCAAGAGGTGTAAGTTTCAGGCTCTGAGAGTTTCTTTCCTGGATTTGGAAAACGAGTACACAGAACTTACAGAACGTAACTATCACAAAGTTGTGAGTCTTGTGGGAGCACTGACTCATTGAGAATTAACATCAAAGTAACGGAGGGTACCTCGCCAAGGTAGGTCTTTAATATATGTACTTAAAACCAGATACAAGATATGCAAAAATCTCTCTCAGGATTATACGTAAGCGGTTAACCAGTGCGCCAAAAACTGGCAACTGCTCTTCTTGAATCATCGGAATGGAGAGAATGACCGTAGGAAAGATTCCATGATCAATCTCAACGGCACCGACAGGTATCGAACCCGCGTCGTCCTGATTGCCAGTCAGACGCGCATCCGACTGAGCTACCGAAGCCGGACGTTAAGTGTTGGCTACTCGATCATGAGTGTAACTTTACCGAATTCAGTGCGACAGATGTGCATTCGTATGTGTTGCTAGACACAAAAATTATGAAAAGCAAAATAGATGTGAAGCCTATATGAGAACGTGTGAGCTAAAATATCTATATGGACCAAATCCCGCTAAAAATGCATGCCACATTTTTAACCGTTACCTCTTGGATATTTTTGTTCTGCTTTTACGGACCTTTAAAAATCATTTCACATATCGGGGCGATCCTTAATCAGAGTCGGGCGAAAACTGGAGTACTCGGAGAAAAGACACCTGACCTTCCGTTGCAGAACTTGGCGTTTCACATGTGATCCGAGTGGGGCTCGAATCACAGCGGTTAGAGACCCAAAGATTAAGAGTCAGCGCCCTTACCCATCAAGCCAGGAAGGCCCGGTTAATCACTTGGGCATAGTGTTCGTTTGATTTGAGGTTTAACGTCCCCATCAACACTGTAAAGGTCATTTGGAGACGTTGCTTCCGATGATGTGGGACTTTTACCCGACATTGAGATGAAATGACAAATCACGCCCTACAGCCCATAAAAACCGTTAGGGTTTAAGGAGAGGTCCGACTCGCATCACTTTTTCTGGGCAGGCTAAGACCTTAACTGTTTACCAGTACTCAATTCGGTCGGTTACAGCTCTGCGCGGAAGCATCGTGCAGCCCAATCTATTTCTCCAGGCCCCGATAGTGTCATTGTTTATATCTGCTATCCAGCACAATCTGAAGATGTACCTCTGTTTACCGCAGTCATAATAGCATACTGAAGGTTGTCTTTAACCGCAGCTCGAAGTTCGCTTGTGTGAAGAAGTTTTTTGATGTACTGAAAACACAATTCCACAGGGTTTAATGTGCGCGCGAAAACAGGCGTGAACACGTATTCAGTTCCTGCTTCCTCCAACATTACAACCATAATCTGTCCGACTCGGAACAGTCCCACAATATTTGAAACTACGTCTCAAAAATGACCTACACAGTGTTGAAGGGGACTTTAAACCTCTAAACAATCAAAAAAGGTGTATAGCACAGTTGTCTGTTCTAACCAGTTCTTCTGGATTTAAACACATATTTCCATTATTGTCATATGAATGCACGGCCTCGTGAAAAAAAAAATCAAAAACCGTATCTATATTGCTGGCCCCACCCACAATATTTGCGGTGTTGGGGTGGTACCGGGCTTAATGAAATAGATGGGCTGCATGATGCTTCCACGCAGAGCTAAAACCGACCGCAAACGAGTACTGGAACAGCTTAGAGGATCTTAGCCTGTCAAGACAAAGTGGTGCGTGTTGGACCGTCCATGCATGTACACCCTCTTAGTTTCATTGGGTGGCAGGTCTTGAGATGTCATTCCATCTCAATGTCGAGGTAAAAGTCACTCAAAATTGGAAGCAACGTCTCAGAATGACCTACATAGTGTTGACGGGGGCGATTAACCTCAAATCAAACAACATTTGCGTATGAAATACCGTATACTCCAACAAGCAAACTGAGTTTTCTGCCCGCGGAGAAATTCAACGGCTAATTCCCCCTTTGTCCATAATACATGGTGACAACAAGCGACAGTTCGCACCGCCCATCGGGGCTTGGAGAAAAAAAATGGGCTGTGTGATGTTGTCACGCAGAGGTAAAACTGACCACACATGAGTACTGGTAAACCGCTTAGAAGGCTGAGCCTGCCCAGGCCAGACCGCCCAATGCATGTAAGCCTTAGGTTTCATTGGGCGACAGGGCTTGAGTTGTCATTTCATCTCAGTGTCGGGTAAAAGTCTCACATAATTGGAAGCAACGTCCCCAAAATGCCATAAATAGTGTTGACGGGGACGTTAAACTTCAAATCAATCAATCAACAAGCTAGTGGTTCGTCAAAATAAGGGCTGATGCTGTGGAGACACGTCTATGAAAAACTTGCGTGAAACGAAACGGACTATAGACAATCATCGGTAACGCTCTTGCACAAAACTACTTCTGATTGGTTATTATGCTTGAACAGTATGACGCAGTTATAAACAATCTGTGATTACGCGAGCCCAATAGATTGACACTTGTACGGCTGTTTTGCTAGATCTTTTTGCAGTCGATAATATCAATGAGATCTAACCAATGAACTTGCGAAATATTACATTCCATTTAGTATAGATTCGCCGAGGCGAAAAATACGTAACCCGTTTGTGAAAATTGATGATAGTGACTTAACCGCTTGGAATATTTAAACAATTTTTGGCATACTGATGGATATCAATGAGATCTAACCAATGAGCTTGCGAAATATTACATTCCATTTAGTATAGCCTCGCCGAGGCGAAAAATGTGAAAATTTTCGAACTGCTTCCCCTCGAAAACCGTTGGTTCGATTGAAGTCAAATTTCATATGGAGCCTCTATTGGATGGGGCTAACCAAAATTTGCTCATATGGTCCAGCTCACATGACCAAAATGGCCGCCAAGCCATATATGGTCTGTCTGTCCGTCCGTAACCCGTTTGTGAAAATTGGTGATAGTGACTTAACCGCTTGGAATATTTAAACATTTTTTGGCATACTGATAGATATCAATGAGATCTAACCAATGAACTTGGGAAATATTACATTCCATTTAGTATAGCCTCGCCAAGGCGAAAAATGTGAAAATTTTCGAACTGCTTCTCCTCAGAAACCGTTGGGCCGATTGAAGTCAAATTTCATATGGAGCTTCTATGGGATGTAGGAAACCAAAATTTGCTCATGGGGTCCAGGTCACATGACCAAAATGGCCGCCATATATGGTAAAAACCCTTCAAAAATAGTCTTCTCCAGAACCACTGGGCAGATTTCCACGAAACTTGATAAATGGACGTAGGCCCATCATAAATTGCTAAAATGGTGACCCTGGGTTGACCTTGACCTTCTTTGTGCCTAGGTCAAACATTGACACATATGCTTTTGTATTGGAAAATGTGAGAATGCATTTTATCCTGCAAACGATTCAGAATACAGTACTAAAGTATAAGATATATTTTTGCTCCTTACGATAAGGCGCATTTATTGGGGGAACCGTTTTAGGTCCAGGTCACATGACCAAAATGGCCGCCATACCCATATATGGTAACACTCATAAAGCTTAAAGCATCCGGCGGGTCGTGCACTTCAGCTGAAGCACTGGTTTGTGATATTTTTCTTATTTGTACTCCAAACTTAGGCTGAGGGTGCTCATTAGAACCGCCTCATTGAGTGGTTTCTAACGAATACCCAAAACCTATGTTTTGGAACTGAAATGAGAAAAATAATATATACCCCTGTAAACCCCAGTTTTCCCTACATAAGGTGGGGTTTAAAAGGATATTCATTATGCGGACTTATTAAAGTGATGTTTTTTTTTTTTTTTTTTTTTTTTGCACCATGAATCGCAATTTTAGAGGACAAAAATATTAGGCCTACAGTGGAATTCAATTATTAAGACCACCTAAAATAAGACTTATTCTGCTTTAAAAAGCTTATATAGTAGAATGCAGTTATTCTTTCTTTGTGTTTTCTGCATAAAGTCTTAAAGACCGCTTTTGAACAGTTCCACAGGTGGTCTTAATATAAGAATTTTACTTATAAGCCTTTAAGCCACGTCATGAGAAAAATTGTTTTTGCCATTTGCAAACAACAATGGTACTGGTCAGCCTAGGCAGCCATGTTTTTGTTTGAATTGAGGTTTAATGTCCACATCAACACTCTTTAAGTTATTTTGGAGATGCTGCTTCCTATTTTGTTGGACGTTTACCCGACATTGAGATCAAGTCTGCCGTCTGATGAAACCAATACGGTTTATATGCATGGACGTTCCGGCTGGCACCACTTTTCCTGGGCAGGCTTAAGACCTTCTAAGCGGTTTACCAGTACTCATGTGCGGTCGGCTTCAGCTATGCCTGGAAGCATGATGAAGCCTAGTCTATTTCTCCCAGCGCCCGTCGGCGGGGGCCATGGGCAATCATTTGTTATCCAAATGTACTGTAAAATCTCACTAGTAACATATTTTGTTTGTTTGTTTTATTTGAGGTTTAATTTTGGAGACGTTGCTTCCAATTTTGTAGGACTTTTACCCGACATTGAGATGAAATGACATCTCAAGCCATGTCGCCCAATGAAACCAATAGGGTTTATTAGCATGGACGGTCCGCCTCGCACCGCGGTTCCTGGACAGGCTTAGATCCTCTAAGCGGTTTACCAGTACTAGTATGCGGGCCGGATTCAGCTCTGCGTGGAAGCATCATGCAGCCCATATATTTCTTCAAGCCCCTATGGGCGGGGGCCGAACAGATTGTGTACTGATTATTTGTTTGTTTGTTTGTTTGAGGTTTAACGTTCCCGTCAACACTGTATATGTTATTTTGGAGACATTGCTTCCAGTTTTGTGGGACTTTTACCCGACATTCAGATGAAATGACATCTCAAGTCCTGTCGCCCAATGAAACCAATAGGGTTTATATGCATGTACCTTTGCCTGGACAGGTTTACCAGTACTCGTGTGCGGTCGTTTGCAGCTCTGCGTTGAAGTATCATGCAGCCCATCTATTTCTTCAAGCCCCGATTGGCGGGGGCCGGATTTTGTACTTAATGGAATCTTTTACCTTATACGTTTTTTTGCATGAGTCCATTTAAAAATAGAGGGTGTACGATCGTGTTTTCTAAAATACCTTTGGGAAACTGTTGAACGTTTTGGGTTCGACTGCTTGTCGATCGATCCGAAGTTACTAAAAATTCTATCTATTTCTTTAAGCCCCGATGGGCGGGGACCATAGGCATCCAAAAGTTATCAAAATGGCACTAAAATCTCACTAGTATTGAACCATTTTGTCTTGACCTTATACGCTAACCCTTTTTGTACCAAATGGAATCTTCCTCCTTATATATAGCAGGAGTCCATTGCAAAATATAGGGGTGTCAGGTTGTGTTTTCTTCAAAGTGTATTCGGGAAATGGCTTTACGTTTTGCAAACAGTGTAAGCGTCTGATCTGGGCATGCACTGTCTGCCAGGGTACTGGTACTGAATGGGTTAATTTTATTGCAGTGTGGTCAGCGTATTGGGTAATGGGTTAAGCTTGGCCCAGTTAAACGCCACAGAACGCGGCGTCTGCTTAGGGTCTATTCCTTTGCTTACAATACATGTATGTAAGGGTCAGACACTGCAGAACGAAGCATCTGGTCAGAGTCGACACTGTTTGCTTACAGTAGAGGAATTTAAAGGTTTCACAAAACAGTCTAAGTCCCCGTTCAGGACTTTTTTTTGCACACCCCCACCCCCCACTCCCCCCCCCCCCCCCCGCCCATCGGGGCTTGGAGAAAAGGATAAGGCTGCATGATGATTCCACGCAGAGCTGAAACCGACTATACACGAGTACAGGCTGGTAAATCACTTAGAAGGTCTAAGCCTACCCAGGTAAAGTGGTGCGAGTCGGCCCGTCCATGCATATAAACCCTATTGGTTTCATTGGGCGGCAGGGATAGAGATGTCATTTCATCTCAATGTCTGGCCACGGTAAAAGTTCCACAAAACTGGAAGCAACGTATCCAAAATGACCTTAATAATGTTGACTTGGGCGTTAAATCACAAATCAATCAAACAAACAAAACATAACTTTTTTCCATGCTACACCCAGATAAAATGGACCCACTAGTGATGTCAGTGCTTTGCTATACAAACAGTATAGACCCTCTGCGGCGTCTGGTCTGGGCTTGTACTATTTGCCAATGACCCGCCTTGGGGGTCATCGCATAAACTGGCTTAAGCTACTGGTAAGACTGCCAAAACGTGCATTACCAAATAGGTATATTGACAATTGTACCGCCCAAAATTAAAAAAAAACAATCAGATAAAAAATTGTGACATTTTTAATATTTCTGATCAAATCATAGATAGTGGGTACTCGTAAGAACCGCCTATTCTAACGAGTACTCACAATGAGTTTATGAGCAGAAATAAAAAAAATAATGTATACCCCTGTAAACACCATTTTCACTATAATACAAAAATGGAGTTTAAGGGGATCAAACTTATATATGCTTGTTTTCGTGATGGCCATAGAGGTTATAAAACATTGCTAAATGCATTTCAGGATGCAATTTGAATTGTCCATACATTTTTAGCTCACCTGGGCCGAAGGCTCCAGGGGAGCTTATAGTATAGTGGGTCCTCCGTCGTCCGTCGTCCGTCCGTCCGTCGTCCGTCCACACTTTTGAGCAGCTATATCTCTGTATCCTGCAGGCTGATCTCAATCATTTCTCACCTGTAGCATGCCTCTGGTGGGGCATTGATGACATAAACTTTTTTTTGAAATCGCTCTAAAACTTTGGTTCCTATGGCAACCACAAGGTCCCATAGACTTACTATGGGAAAATGCTTGTCATCACCGTAGCGTCTTCAGTTTTGATCGGATCTTTCTGAAACTTATATGTAAGGTGACTGGGGATAAAAACTCGGATGAGTTCGAAAACCGACCAAGTCGGCCTATTTATCATAGAGTTACGTCCCTTTGATTGCTGAAAATGCCCATTTTCGACCTTGTCATCACCGTAGCCCCTTCAGTTTTGATCGGATCTTTCTGAAACTTATATGTAATGTGGCTGGGGATAAAACCCCGGATGAGTTCGAAAACCGGCCAAGTCCACCGATTTATCATAGAGTTACGTCCCTTTGATTGCTGAAAATGCCGATTTTTGACCTTGCCATCACCGTAGCCCCTTCAGTTTTGATCGGATCTTTCTGAAACGTATATGTAAGGTGGCTGTGGATAAAATCTCGGATGAGTTCGAAAACCGACCAAGTCGGCCCTTTTATCGTAGAGTAACGTCCCTTTGATGGCTGAAAATGTTGATTTTTGACCTTGTCATTACTGTAGCCCCTTCAGTTTTGATCAGATTTTTCTGAAACTTATATGTAAGGTGGCTGGGGATGAAACCTCGGATGAGTTCGAAAACTGGCCAAGTCGGCTCATTTATTTTAGAGTAACATCCCTTTGATTTCTAAAAATGCCAAATTTTGACCTTGTCATCACCGTAGCCCCTTCAGTTTTGATCGGGTCTTTCTGAAACTTATATGTGAGGTGGCTGGGAATAAAATCTTGGATGAGTTTGAAAACTGGCCAAGTCTGATCGGATCTTTCTGAAACTTACATGTAAGGTGGCTGGGAATAAAACCTCAGGTGAGTTCGAATACGGCCAAGTCGGCACATTTATCATAGAGTGACGTGCCTTTGATTGCTGAACTTTGAATGCCTATTTTCGACATTGTTATCACTGCTGCCCCTTTAGTTTTGAACGGATCTTCATGAAACTTACAAACAAGGAAGTCAGGCAGAAAGCTTGGAGGAGTTTGAAAACTCTTGTTTTTGAACTTGTCATCACCATAGCCACTTCAGTTTAGATAGGATCTTCTTAGCAAGTCAGGAATAAAAGCTTGAATGAGTTTGAAAACCGGTGAGGTCAGCCTGTTTATCATAGAGTTAAATTCTACTTGATTTTCAGAAAATGCATACCCTGTCATCACCATGTCCTCCCATAAAGCCTTCAGTAAAGGTTGGCACTTCCTTAAACTTTGAATCTGTTAGCTCAGGTGAGCGATACAGGACCAAGCTAGCTTGGTCCTCTTGTTTATTTATTTGATTTGGGGTTTAACGTCCCCTTCAACACTGTTTAGGTAATTTTGGAGACTTTGCTTCCAATTTTGTGGGACTTTTACCCGACATTGAGATGGAATGACATCTCAAACCCTGTCGCCCAATGAAACCAATAGGGTTTATAAGCATGGACGGTCCGACTCGCACCGCTTTCTCTGGGCAGGTTTAGATCCTCTAAGCGGTTTACCAGTACTCATGTGCGGTCAGATTTCAGCTCGAGTGCGGGTCGGTCTCAGCTCTGTGTGGAAGCATCATGCAGCCCATATATTTCTTCAATCCCCAATGGGCGGGGGCCGCATTTCTAGGTCTGCATCATGTGAACAAGTCCATAAAATTAACACCCCACTATCCCCCACTTTATACAGAGAAAACTGGGGTTTATGTGAGTATACATTAGTTTTCTTAATTCTGCTCCAAGACATAGGTTGTGGGTACTCTTTAGAACTGCCTCAATGAGGCGGTTCTAATGAGCACCAACAACCTATATTTACACTATAAATTAGAAAAATATCATAGATTTTTATCAGAAAAGAAGCCATTTTGTAGATATAAAAGAATGTGCTATGTCACATGGCTGTGTTACGGTTATCAATAGATTTTTAGAATCCACTGTTATAATATAGCCAAACTGTGTTTTAAATGGGTTGTGGTGTATAAAGACCATCACAATGGTTAAGGACTTTTTTCACCAGTCTACAACAAACAAGACTCAAAACATTAGTTTTTAGAAAAATTGTATGGACAAGTAAGTTTGCTTTTGGCAATGAATCTAAGCTTGAAAATTCAGCAAATTTTGTCGGATTCCCAGTGCTTTTGTACAAATGATTTTGGTTTTTTCCAGCTGGACTCAGACTGGTAACATATCTTTCTTTATTGCATGTTCGATGCAGAATAAGGAAATGTAACCTCATGCAAATTTTTAAAAAATTCTATGGGAGTACCCATTGACATATTCTTGACCTCAACATATAAAGCTTGTGTTGAGGCAGTCAGTTTTACCTGTAGACCACACTTTTCCTGGACATGCTTGTATGTAAAACAAAGCTGAAGTCCATAGCTCAAGATAAGGCTTTTTTCATTCGAGAAGTACTGGTCATGAGTTTTCTTATTTCTGCACAAAAACATACGTTGTGGGTACTCATTAGAAGTGCCTTGGCGAGGCACTTCTAATGAGTATGCACAACATACGTTTTCATGCAGAAATAAGAAAAAATATGTGAATACCCCCTCTTATCCAGGGCTGTGACACCTGACTTTATACAATATGCAGGATCGACACCCAGGAATTATAGTAAACATGATGATTGCGATGAAGAAGGTTGGTTTAACCCTTGTTTTACTGAACGCAACAAACCCTACCTTTGAAAAAAGTGAAGATCCATATCTGAAGAAGCCTTTTAAGGTGAATGGGAACACCTTCAGGGGAGGCAATTCCTGCAAAAGTATTTTTGTCTCCCATGTCAATAGGGGTCAACTCTTAAAGGAAAGAATTTGCTCCTGAGGAGCAAATTCTTTCCTTACAGAGTAGACCCCTTTTTCAGTGGGACAGGGCTCATAGAAAAGCGAACAGGAAGTCCCGAAAGTTGTCTCCCTTTGAAAAATGGCAGAAAAATCTGCCAGGTGTTTCAATTCCCCTTAATCTGTATCTACACTGCTTGTCATTCAGTTTGTGAATAGAGCGAGCGTACGACAAAACCGACAATAAGACATGTGCGCCCACCAAAGACTCAGATCAGCCTTGGCATCCATGTAGTCTAATCAGAGACTTCTCTTGCTGCATGAAGTAGCGTTGGGCCCTTAGCTATCCTTAGAGACCACAATGAAGACTCTCATCAGACGGTGCGGATGCACAGGCTGATCTGAGTCTTCATTGGGCGCACATGTCTTATTGTATGTTTTGTCATATAGTGGCTCATATATACTACTCAAAGTTTGATAGGGATCACTTTTTATATTGCAGATTTTGCACTGAAAATTTAAAATTTCTCGACAGAATTTGTACTCGGTATATTGGTAAATATCTGAAACAGAAACTCATGTGCAGTTCAGTACTCATAAAAGTGCACACTTCTCACACTTCGCAAATGAATTCATGCACCCCCAAAATCTTGCGTAGCACTGCTTTCCAACAGACCAATCAAACTTGTCAGTGTTCCTTTACCAAGCGTAAAATGGACTTCATTTGAGTTTGTAAAACAATAAAATGCCTAGATGACAATTAAGAAACCGTCTCAGCCCCGAAGAAATGAATCGTGGCGTCGGAATGTTGGAATCTGGCGTCTCTCAACGTCGTATTGCTGGGATTCTGAATGTGTCTCAGAGCGTGGTTTCCCGAATGTGGAGTCGGTATCTTACCCATGGAAATCCCTCACACAGACATGGCGGGGTTGAGAAAGGGCTACAACTCAACGTCGGGGCCGTTTCTTGTTGATTCAGTCTCGACATCAACGGTTCCTGAACGCTACGCGTTTGCACAACGAGCTTAGGAACGGAACTGGAGTATGAATTTCTGCACAAACTGTCAGAAACGGGCTCCACGAGTTCGGACTTAATGCCATGAGGCCTGCTGTACGTGTTCCGTTGACGAGACAGCACGTGCTAGACCGGTTGGACTTTGCCAGAACTAACGTCAGGTGGACGGTTCATGGCTTGACGCCAGTACTGTTTACTGAGGAGTCCAGATTCTGTCTGAACTTCACTTATAAACGTCAATTGGTGTTGCGAATGTCTAAAGAGCGATTCGATGGCGTGGATGTGACAGAGCATGATCGCTATGGAAAGGGGTTAGTCATGGTTTGGGCTGGGATAAATGTGAACGGTAACACTGACTTTTATGTCGTTGAAAACGGAATGTTAATGGCAGTGAGGTACTGTAATGATATTCTTGATGAGTTTGTGAGACCATATGCAGATGCTCGGCCCGGACTTTATTCTGATGGACGATAATGCCCGTCCCAACCGTGCCGACGTCACTGATTCCTATCTGGAACGTGAGACAATCGTTCGTATGGACTGGCCTACACGGTCACCGCACTTAAATCCGATTGAGCATGCGCAGGACATGCTTCAGCATGCTGTGTCAGCCCGACCTGTGCATCCGAGGACTTTACAGGAGCTCAAAGATGCATGGTTGCCGAATGAAAGCTGATTCAACAAAACCGGATACAGAATTGGATAACGAGCATGCTCAGGAGATGTCGTACTGTAATTGATGCCCGTGGACGCCATACACGTTATTAGGCACGTTTGTCTAAACAAATTTGGAAATTTGTGAAAAATCAGTTGTCCAAATCCCTTCGTGTTACGGCAAATTTTGGGGGTGCCAAGACGGTTGCTGTTGTCACGCTTGAATGCAATACCAGCTGACAAAATTAATCACTAGGTTTTGTGAAGGATACGTGTTCTATCATTATGTATCAAATTTGGATTCAGCTGATTAATTCATCCAAAAATTATTTTGCATTAAAAAAGCGATCCCTATCAAACTTGGGTAGTATATTATACCAGCTACTTTGATTGGTTTATAAAATGTAACACAAAGTGGCCTGATTAGTTGAGAGTCAAAAATGGGTCTGACATAATTAAATTTATTCAGCAGGACAGGGAGTAACATTTGGGACTGTTTCCATTTCAGTTTTACCAGTTCTCTGCTTCTGTGGAATCAATATCTTACAAGCTGTAGAGGAAAGGGCAAACATAACAGAATTCTCGTCTCAACAGAGGTATGTGGTTGGACTCTGCTAAAATTTAGTTGTCCATTACGATAACACACTCGTGTGACATAGTGCATTTTTCACATCTTCAAAGTGGCTACTTTTTTAGCTCACCAGAGCCAAAGGCTCCGGGGGAGCTTATAGAATAGGCAGTTGTCCGTCGTTGTCGTCGTCGTCGTCGTCGTCTGGCGTTAACATTTTCAAACGACATCTCCTCTGAAGCCACTGGGCCGATTCAGCCCAAATTTCATCTGTAGCATCCTTGGGCAGGGGGATTGAAAGTTTGTGTTTTTTATGAAAATCGGCTCATTAGTTTGGTTGCTATGGCAACTTAGAGTTTCCATAGACTTATAATGGGGAAAATAGAAAAATGGCAATTACTGCCAAGTCATTGCAGATATTTTGACAAAACTTACATAAACATGTTCCTTGTGTAAACTTCTCTCAGCCATATGCTTTTATGTCATCCTGGGGGTCCCCTAGGTTGTGCAGGAGCCATGCCCAGCCCCCTCCACTTCATAAAATGCCTTATATCTCAGAAACCTTACAGATCCCAACCCCTAAACCATATATATTCTTATTCCTTATGATAGGATGTATTCAGTGACACCAACCTGGGGGTCCCCCGGGATGTGCCGGGGACATGCCCTGCCCCCTCTATTTCATAAAATGCCATTTATCTCGGAAACCATTCAGATCCCCACCCCTAAACTATATATATTCTTGTTCCTTATGCTAAGATGCATTAAGTGACACCAACCTGGGGGTCCCCCGGGATGTGCCGGGGACATGCCCCACCCTCTCCACTTCATAAAATGCCATATATCTCAGAAACCATACAGATCCCCACCCCTCAACTATATATGTTCTTGTTCCTTATGCTAAGATGCATTAAGTGACACCAACCTGGGGGTCCCCGGGATGTGCCGGGACCATGCCCAACCCCCTCCACTTCATAAAAGGCCAAATATTCCAGAAACCTAACAGATCCCCTGCCCTAAACCATATATATTCTTGTTCCTTATGATAAGACACATTCAGTGACACCAACCTAGGGGTCACCCAGGGTGGCCATGCTTCACCCCTTAACTTCACAAAAGACCATATATCTGAGAAACTGTTCAGAGCCCCGCCCCTAAACCATATATATTCTTGTTCCTTATGATAACACGCAATCAGTGACACCAGCATGCAGGTCCCCTCGGGGTGCCACAGGCTATGCCCCACCCCTTTACTTCATTAAAATCCATATATCTCAGAAACCGTTCAGATCCCCACCCCTAAACCATATATATTTTTGTTCCTTATGATAGGACACAATCAGTGACACCAGCATGCAGGTTCCCCCCCCCCCCCCCCCCGATCTCTCTACTTTATAAGATACAGTCCACATGGGTGCTCATTTGGGTGTGGGGTTTGTTTGGGAGACTTTATAATTGTATAATAAAATCATATCATGTTATAATACATGGCTGCCATTGGGCAGTGTCCACCTGAGCTCTGGTTTATGAACTTTGGCTCTTTGGTTTGTTTGCTATGACAAGTTATGAGTTTCCATTGTCCTATAATGGGGAAAATCGAAAAATGACATTAATGCCTTTCAAGATATTTTGTCACACTTTCATAGAAATGTTCCTTTAATAATGTTCTTTTTGGCCTATTTGTTGCCACAGATGGGAAATTGTCAATTGTCATCTGTTGTCCTGCAACAACACATTCAAGCGACATCGAATCCAAAGCCACGAGGCTTATTGGGTCCAAATTTTATCTGTAGCATCTTAGGGCACAGGGCTTCCATGGTTTATTAAAATACATTGCTGCCAGTGGGCAGTGGCCCCCTGAGCTCTGGTGAGCATTGTGGCCCATGGGCCTCTTGTTAAGAATGTCCGAAAACAAGGCATTTTTTTTCTGATCTGATAGGGTGTGGTAGGGGGGCGTCCAACTGATTTTGGCTTACAGTTGGGCAAGACCTGCTGTTCTTGAAGCAGGTAAGGACAGAGGAGGAATGGTGTAGTTCCTCCAGTTTCTACAATTCAATTCATTTTGTTCTTTCTCCACTCTCTTTCACACTTTTCGCTACTGTCTGAACGACGGCACAAAATGGTCGCCCCGCCCATCGGGGCTTGGCGAAATAGATTGGGCTGCATGTTGCTTTCAGGCGGAGCTGAAATTATCCTTCCATGAGTACTGGAACATGTAAGCCCCTTAGAAGGACTAAGCCTGCCCAGGCAGTGGTGTGAGTCATACTGTCCATATAGGCCTTTTGGTTTCATTGGGCGGAAAGGCTTGACATGTCATTTCATCTCAAAGCCTGGTAAATGTCCCACAAAATTGGAAGCAACGTATCCAAAATGACCTAAATTGTGTTGACGGGGGCGTTAAACCTCAACTCAAGCAAACGACACAAAATGGCCCACAATGGTTGACGCGTAGTTAAACCCCAATACAATCAAATCTTGATCAACCCTTTTGGGAAAGCCATTTGTCATGCTAATATTCTTTAAAATGCCAACAATTTTTGGCATTTTAGAATTTATTAGCAGGACGAAATTCATGCTCAGTATAGTTACATCCCAGCAGGCACATGACGTAATTGTGACGTCAATCAACGCCAGAGCGACGTCATGACGTTTATACAACGTCACATCTACGTCGATGAAACGTCCTGACGTTGCATCGACGTTGATCTGACGTAGCCCTAGCGACGTGTGCCTGCTGGGATGGTTAGGACATGAAAACTTGTTCGACACCTAGTCACCTTAGTGGGCAGTTTTTAATATTTTTAATCTATATATGCCTAGTGTCCCTCTTTTGGGATATTGGCAAACAGTGTCGACCCAGATCAGACGCCACAGAACGTGGCGTCTGATCTGGATCCACATCGTTTGCGTATTAAAGAACATGCATTTTTGTAAACCTTATCACAAACAAAACAAACCCAACATCCCTAGATAATTGTTAATGGGCCACTCCGAACTTATTACATGGAAGATTCCATTTTCAATTACGGAGTAATAATACAAAAAAGAAAGGAACTTTTAATCGTTTACGGCCCGCGCCCATCGGGGCTTGAAGAAGTATATGGGCTGCATAATGCTTCCACGCAGAGCTGAAACCGACCCGCACACGAGTACTGGTAAACCGATTTGAGGATTTAAGCCTGCCCAGGCAAAGCGGTGCGAGTCGGCCCGTCCATGCTTATAAACCCTATTGGTTTCATTGGGCGACAGGGCTTGAGATGTCATTTCATCTCAATGTCGGGTAAAAGTCCCACAAAATTTAAAGCGACGCCGTCTCCAAAATGACCTTTACAGTGTTGACGGGAACGTTAAACTTCAAATCAAACAAAACAATTAATCGTTAAAAAGAGTGGGGAGATCCTAACGTACTTTCGGTAAGTCTAAATAGCGATACTGAACTTCTCCCAGTGTAATTTTTTCGGTAAGTCTAAATAGCGATACTGAACTTCTCCCAATGTAACTTTAACCCTTATCTTGCTGTTTACGACAAACCCCTATCTTTGCAAACAGTGTAGATCCAGATCAGATGGCTTCTGAAGACGCCATCTGATCAGGATCTTCACTGTTTGGTATTCAGTTTATGAATTTGTAGCAATAAATTATATCAAGTAATTTGATTGGTTGATAGACAGAAATGGGTTTGGCTTAAATGAATATTCAGCAAGATATGGGTTAATCAACATCGTATGAAAACATCCCTTCATCATAGAGCCGTTTATGTTTTTCAGGCTTATCAGCTAGTGCACCACAAAGTAAAACTCTCATACCTTGGATCATATCTATAAGTAAATCATCTGGTATGACAGTAAAATGATTTTTCTTTTCCAAGTTTTGGTCTTTATTTCTCCACATCATATAATCAAGGCGGCGCCATTTTGTCAGCGCATAGAAATTTTTATTTGCTGCTGAAAAATATCTTGGTAGAAGTTCTATCACTCCAGAAGTGTTTGGAAGAAAAAGAATATGAGTCAGACCTGCACCGTGCATGCCTATTAGTATATCTGTATTCAACACCATTTTTATCTGGTCTTTCATCGTTACCGTCTCTAAAGCAAGGCCTTCGATATTGTCATGTGTAAAATTTGTTCTTAGAGCTTCAAGAATGTCTTTTTCATTTCTAATTTTCCTTGTTAAGTAACCACTTGGGTTTCTCGGATGAGCAATGTATTTATGTCTAAATATTAATCTGATTTGCAAATTGTGGCAATTAATTTTATGGCTGTCCTTTAGACCATGTTGGGAAAGAAAAAAATGGCGAAATTCCTCTGAAAACGGTAGAATATCGGCTTTGTATTGATTAATGGGATTCGTCGCACCGATGGCGTCCCACACCATGTCTTTGTATAAAGTTGGCTCTTTAATACTACGAGCCTGCTGCACGCCTCCAAATAATGTCTTCCACGTGGCATCTAGCGCTGACTTAGGGTGGGCATCCAACCACAGAACTTGGACGTGAAAATTGTCAACATGAAAAAGTACCATCAGAAGAAACACACCGTACCAGTCCATCATTGTGTGATATAAATTGGCGTATTCCCGTCTTATTATAACTATTGTTGTTTTATGTGACACACT
This sequence comes from Lucinisca nassula, assembly GCA_963580285.1. NCBI lineage: Eukaryota > Metazoa > Mollusca > Bivalvia > Lucinida > Lucinidae > Lucinisca > Lucinisca nassula. The sequence goes on along the minus strand of OY757022.1, from coordinate 78,851,894 downwards.
GTCCGCCATGAGCGGTACATTTTCCACATTCAGTGCGTTTAGAAACTCTTTAAATTCAAGTGAAACAAGTTTATCATTATAATGCGGAAACTCATTGATTGTCGTAAGATAAAAATATCCCTTTTCCAAGTGTAGATATTCTGATTCTTCGGTTTGATTAAAAACCGTTTCTAATACTTCACCCCCTCTTACAAACTTGGCAAAAGTCGGATCAACCAGGGCGTCTTTCAAGCGAGCAACCCTTTTTCCATAACTCTGAAAACGTCCGTGACAGTATGCTTCACGTGCAAAAAACCATGATGGCGACTGCAGGCGCAGAGGCTTAAATTCTGGCATAAAATAAGTGTATTTCCACCCTTTTAAGAAGCTTCTAATGTATGACTGGCGTTCCGACTGAAATTTGCTGAACCGGATAATACTGTATTCATGGTCGCTATCAAACCTCTTCTTCTCCGTCAGTCGTATTAGTTTCTTCAACTCTCTTTCTTCATCACTGATAACTTTACGTGGAATGTTTGCAGACTGAACAGCAACGTTGGTATCACTTGCAAAAAGCTTTGAAAGGACAATAAAGGAGATGGCAAAAACAAGAAGAAATATCAACGCGGTGTTTTTGGTCATTTGACGATATCTGGACTTGAGGTAACGAAGCATTTCTGTTTCTGTAAACAAAAACAAAAACATAAACATTACGATAACACACCCGTACGACATAGTGCATTTTTCACATCTCCAAAATGGCTACTTTTCTGATGAAAATCTGTCATATTTTTCTTATAAATGCTCATAACATAGGTTGTGTGTGCTCGTTAGAACCGCCTCGTTGAGGCGGTTCTAACGAGTACCCACAACCTATGTATTGGAGCAGAAATAAGAAAAATAATGAAGACCCCCGTAAACCCCAGTTTTCTCTATATAAAGTGGGGTTTAGGGGGGTCTTCATTTCACGGACTTGTTCACGATATGTTTGGTTGCTAATAGCAGCAGTTCAGTAAAGTATTATAATTAAAGCATTGAGTGTTCTGGTCCCCGCTCATCGGGGCTTGATTAAATAGATTGGCTGCATGATGCTTCCAAGCAGAGCTGAAACCGACTGGTAAACCGCTTAGAGGATCTAAGCCTGCCCAGGCAAAGCGGCGTGAGTCGGACCGCTTATAAACCATATTAGTTTCATTAGGCGACAGGGCTTGAGAAGTCATTTCATCGCAATGTCGGGTAAAAATCCTACAAAATTGGAAGCAACGTCTCCAAAATGACCTATACAGTGTTGACGGGGAGGTTAAAGCAAAAATCTAACAAACAAACTGATATTAGTGATTGGTCGACTGCTCGAAATATAGTCTTGATCGGGGACTTAAACTATTGTTATTAATCAAGTATTGTGAAATTCCTCAGCCCCCGCCCATCGGGGCTTGACGAAATAGATGGGCTGCATGATGCTTCCACACAGAGCGGAAACCAACCCGCACACGAGTACTGGTAAACCGCTTAGAGGATCTAAGCCTGCCCAGGCAAAGCGGTGCGAGTCGGCCCGTCCATGCTTATAAACCCAATTGGTTTCATTGGGCGGCAGGGCTTGAGATGTCATTTCAGCTCAATGGAGGTTAAAAGTCCCACAAAATTGGAAACAACGTCTCCAAAATGAACTTTACAGTGTTGACGGGGACGTTAAAAAAATCAAACAAACAAACAAACAGTGAAATTCCGCAATTGAGACAACCTTAAACTAAGAATAAAACTTTCTGCTTTAAAAAGCCTATTTAGTAAGTTGCAGTGGTTCTTTCTGTGTTTTCTGCATACAGTGTGTTAAATGGTCACCGAACAACTTTGGGACTGTTCAAAAGTGGTCTTAAAGACCACTTTTGAACAGTCCCAAAGGTGGTCTTAAGATAGGAATTCTACTGTAATTTCGTATTGGCCCTGTTACAGGTCCGAAGACCGCCCCCGCCCATCGGGGCTTGAAGAAATATATGGGCTGCACGATGCTTCCACGCAGAGCTGAATCCGACCCACACACGAGTACTGGTAAACCGCTTAGAGGATCTAAGCCTGCCCAGCAAATCGATGTGAGTGTCGGACCGTCCATGCTTATAAACCCTATTGGTTTCATTGGACGACAGGGCTTGAGATGTCAATTCATCTCGATGTCGGGTAAAAGTCCCACAAAATTGGAAGCAACGTCTCCAAAATGACCTTTACAGTGTTGACGGGGACGTTAAACCTCAAATCAAACAAACAAAACAAAACAGGTCCGAAGTCCGCTTTATTGGCCCGAGGCAAAATGGTGCGAGTCGGACAGCCCCTACATATAAACATTTTGGTTTGTTTGGGCGTCAGGGCTTGAGATGACATTTCATCTCAATGTGGGATTAAAGCTCCACAAAATTGGAAGCAACGTCTCCAAAATGACCTAAATAGTGTTGACGGGGATTCAAACAAACTACTAATTCTGCTACTTATGATAATGATAATTTTAATACTATAACAATTATAATAATAATTATTCTCTAACTACAACTCTTACTACTAGCCTGCTCAGGCAAAGTGGCGCGAGTCGGACCGTCCATGCATGAAGACCCTATTCATGTATTGGTTTCATTGTGCGGCAGGACTTGAGATGTCATTCCATTTCAGTGTAGGGTAAAACTCCTACAAAATTGGAAGCAGCACGGTGCTTCACCGACCGCACACGAGTACTGGTAATCCGCTTTTTGACATTTGATCTTTACCTACTTTTTTAAAACTTGAATATATTGGCCATAACTTTTGATAGGCTAAACATGTTGATTGGTAGGTAATAGTGACGTTTGATAGGCTAAACATGTTGAATGGTTAGTGATAGGGCTTACATATTTCACATGCACTTCCCGGGGCATCAGTTTTTTACTAACACATCTTTATTTATGCATTATTTATTTATTTGGTTTTATGGCCCTTTCAAGATAATTACTCTCATGTCGAGCCGATCAGAGGTGGAGGAAACCGGAGAATCCGGAAAAAAGCACCTGGCCTGCCTTACATAACTTGGTGCCTCACATGTGGCCCGAGCCAGGCTAAAATAAGTTCTAGAAAGGGTTATCCTTTGGAAGCAAGGAATACACCACAGAACTGAAAAATATGGAGTGTACATGTTTTCTGGGCCAGACTAGCTAGTTTCGGCAACCAGGTCTCATCAGTGACCCTCAAATATTTTTCAAAATTCAGCAGTGGAATCAATGATCCCAAAGGACAAGAAAACATTAACTACACTATGATGTAGGGCATCAAACCAACAGCGGTGAGAGAGCTAATGATAATGTCAGTGCTCTTACCCAATAGGCCACGGAGGCCCGTCTAAAACCAGAATAATTGTACTGAACGATCAGCGAACACGAGGTTGCTTATAATACCGCGCATGCGCAGGCTGATCTGTATTTTGTGTTCGAAAATGGTAGAAGCAAAGTGTAACGTGGCTCTTTATTTAGATTAACCCATACATTTGTATTTGACAGTGGAAACCTAGTAATTTCGAAGTGGTCCATTGTGTCAGGTGTGTTTTGTTTGTAGCAATTTTTACAAAAATGAATGTTCTTAAGCAAACAGCGTAGACCCAGATCAGACACCGCGTTTTGTGGCGTCTTACCTGGGTCTGCACTGTTTACCAATGTACGACGCAAAACGCGGCGTCTGGTCTTTGATTAAAGGACATTCATTTTTGTAAATTCGCCACAAACAAAAACAAACCTTACATCCCTATAATTGGAAATGGCCCACTCCAATTTTAGGTGGGAGATTCCATTGTCATGTGTAGGTTGAGGAAAGAATTTGCAATACTATAACATGCCCATTCAAAAGCATTGAAAATATTACCACCAGAAAATGAAAATTGTCCAATAAAACGCGTCGTCTGATCTTGGTCTGCACTGTTTTCCAATACCGACCCCGATAGCTCAGTTGGTAGAGTGTCCGCTCCGGGGAACGGGAGGTCACGGGTTCGATCCCGGGCCGCGACATACCAAAGTCGTTAAAAATGGAACTAGCTGCTTGGCACTCAGATTTACGGGGTAGAGCTAGGACTGGTCGACCCAGTGTCAGGATAATGTGACTGGGTGTGGTATCATGTAATGTGTCTGGGACATGATACTCCAGTGAGGCAGGACTATAAAAGTGAGCATTGAGCTCCCTTTCGCAACCAAACACCGTCGTGATATGACTGGAAAATTGTTGAAAGCGACGTTAAACCCGAATTCACACACACACACACACACACACACACACACACACACACACACACACACACACACACACACACACAAGATCCTCGAATTAAATTAAAGCGAAGGTTAGGTTTATTGTTTTCGGAAACGATAACAACGACAACGCAGACGCCGGAGTGACGACAACAGCTCGAATTTTTTCTTCGAAAAAACTGAAGAACTTAAAAGACTTGAGGAGGTAAAATGGTACTTTGAATGCTCTAAAATGTCATAAGAATAAAATAAGCAAGATTTAATCATAATTTACCAAGGGTGAGTGAATGAGTGAGGGAGTGAGTGAGTGAGTGAGTGAGTGAGTGAGTGAGTGAGTGAGTGAGTGAGTGAGTGAGTGAGTGAGTGAGTGAGTGAGTGAGTGAGTGAGTGAGTGAGTTTTACGTCCCACCATCAACTAAGGTCATATGGAGACGCGACCTCGGTTTAAAGACTTCGGTTTTCGCCCACCTCTGATTAACGCGCGGCTCGATGTGAGTGAAATACTCTTGAAACAAAAAAAATATATGAAGAAAGTACATTCTGTTGGAAATGAGTCTGGGTGTCTCCAGCAAGAAAGATAACTCTAGGCGTGTGATGTCATCAGCAACTTCTCAATACATCACGTGAACAAGTCCGTGAAATGAACACCCCTTACACCCCACTTCGTAAAGAGAAAACTGGGGTTTACGGGGGTATACATTATTTTTCTTATTTTTACTCAAAGACATAGATTGTGGGTACTCGTTAGAACCGCCTCAATGAGGCGGTTCTAAAGAGCACTCACAACCTATATTTGCAGTATAAATAAGAAAAATATCATGGATTTTCATCCGAAAAGTAGCCATCTTGGAGATGTGAAAAATTCACTATGTCGCACGGGTGTGTTAGCGTATAGAAACGGCGGAATAAATTGCACCTGTAGGAGAACATATTACATCACGTGAAGAAGCCCGTGAAATGAATACCCACTAAACCAAACTTTATATTGAGAAATCCTGGCTACACGGGGGTATACATTATTTTTCTTATTTCTGCTCCAAAACACCCACAACCTATGTTTGCTGTATAAGTAAGAAAAAATTCACGGATTAGCGTCAGAAAAGTAGCCATCTAGGAGCACGAAAATAAAGAATACCAAGTGAGTGTCTTTTGATATCAAGTTTATCAGGCCAGGCTTCGAGAACGCTTGTAGCATCGCGAGGCTTGCCGAGCGATGCTACATGCGTTTTCGAAGCCGAGCCTGATAAACTTGATATCAAATGACACGAACCTGGTATTCTATTTATCGGTTAATACCATTGTACACTCTTACGTTTTTGCCCATTTTCACAGCAGTCCAGTTCTTAAAAGTGCAATGCCACTTTGGCCTGATAAAGCTCTCTCGTCTTGAGATAGTATATGTTTATCAGGTCAATGTGCTGCAATGCAATTAATATAGGGAGTGACTGATAAAGTGCACTATGTCGCACGGGTGTTTTATCGTTATACCTTCGGTAATTTAATATGAATATAGACAGCTTAAAGGGGAATGGGAAAACCATCAGGGGAGGCAAATCCTGCAAAAGTATGTTTGTCTCCCATGTCAACTGGGGTCAACTCTTAAAGGCAAAACCGATATTCCAAGCTGCGAATCCCAAGCCAAATTCACACACTCGATATCTTTACTTTACTATAGAGTGTCTGAACTTGGCTTGGGAATCGCAGCTTGGAATATCGATTTTGCCTAACATTCGCTGATATTTTACTTTTATATACTTTACTTCCACAGAATAAATCGAATTCTAAGCTCCATACTCCAGACTCCAAGCCAACTTCATACACTTACTTTTACTATTACGGAATAAATCGAATTACAAAAACCATACTCCAAACTCCAAGCCAACTTCATACACTTTATATTTTACCTCTTTTTTTCAGCAACAGCGGGATTCCTGTTAAGTTATAGTACTCATATATCCATTGTCCGTGTTATATATTTCTGTCATTACTAACGGTGGTACATGTATATTTCCTACCCATTTTACTTGCCATTATTTGAGCATTGACAGGCGAAAACGCGTCTTCAGTCTTACATGTATGCGAACAGCAAAGACACAAATCAGCCTGCACAGGCTGATCTGAGTCTTGGCTGCATGGTGTATGGATAGACATTGGCCTTAATCTTCATCAAGCAGCAATATAGAAGACTGCTGTTTCACTGAGTGGGAAGGCAGGCTAATATGAGTCCAAAACTAGTACAACGTCGCTTCACGCTTAATAACTTTTTTTTAAGATATGAAAACAAATCAAAAATGCGTTTGGTTGATAAAATCTATGAGGGTGATCAACCATATAGACGAAAAACTACACATGTGGAACATATATGTTGAGGTTTAGCAATTTAAAGTGACAATAATTGACATTACGATAACACGCCTATGCATATACAAATCCATTGTAAACTTAACCGCCGAAACTGAAACGAATTTTTTAAGATTAAAAATCATGGTATTTTTCTTATTTCGGCTCAAAAAGGAAATAACTGTCTAATGGTATTCGGTTTCAGAAGTTATATTTCTTTGCGAGTAAACGACTATTGTTCGAGATGTCTCTAAAACGGTTACTTTTCTGGTGAAAATTCGTGATATTTTTCTTATTTCTGATCCAAACATAGGTTGTGGGTGCTCGTTAGAACCGCCTTATTGAGAAATAAAAAAATAATGTATAGCCCTGTAAACCCCAGTTTTCTCTATATCAAGTAGGGTTAAGAGGGGTATTTATTACGCAGACTAGTTAACGTAATGAAGGTGTCCGAGCTAATAAGTCCGACCCTACTCCCAAACACATCACGAAAACATGCCTATACAAATACATTGTAAAATTTACCACCGAAAATAGGAAAATTTTAAGATGAAAAATTGTTATATTTTTTTTTTTATTTATGCTCAAGATATATATTGTTGGTACGTTAGAACCGCCTCTTCGAGGCGGTTCTAACGAGTACCAACAATCTACATTTTAGAGCAGATATAAGAAAAATAAGGTTTACTCCTGTAAACCCAAGTTTTACTATATAAAAGTGGGTTTCAAGGGGTCAAAATTATGTAGGTATGTTTTCGTGATGAATATTAGCAAAAATACCTTTTCCTTTTAATGTTATGTAACCCGTGTTTGTCTATTAGTTTAATATAACAACTAAAACAAAATCTTTTGAAGTGTTCTGTTACTTTACAGTCTATAACGAAGTAAATCGAATAAAACGCCAATGTTCCGATCTGTTAAATGCATTGGTAATGTTTTGGCTAACAGCGCAACAAAGAAAAAAAATCGTTAACTCCGTGAAGTCAAAACACAACTTATTCACTGGCTGTTGTTTGTTTATTCAATAAATTATTCATCCTATTCATTTGCCTATTCACTGCTGCTGGATTTTTTCAACTGATCGAGAGCAAAAATGTTTAGCATGAATATAGAGGATCTTACATGAGTGTTCATGTATTATTTGATTTATTAAACGAGTTGAGTAAAAGGGATAAAATGCGAGGCTTTGCCGATCATTTTATCCCTTTTCCTCAACGGGTTTGATAAATTCAAAAATACATGGGCACGAATGCAAGATTCTATTTATCATATGACATTCAAAGCGCATTTTATTCACGATTACTTTACAAAAATGTCGATATTCCGTCATAAGTAAACGCGACTTCATTAAGGACGTCGTACATGTAACGTTATGGAGCGTATATAGCTAATTTGCATATTTAATCCACTAGTGGATTACGGAATTTATTACATGGAGTTATTACACTCCCAGACGTGACGTCATATGATAAACGGGGATAACAACACTGATTTAAATTTGAGTCCGTACACGACAGAATCTGCTAAAAGATATTGTGGCAAGCAAAGACTTACATGTTGATTCACTTGCTCATCCGCATAGCATGATGCTTCCACGCTGAGATGAAACCGGCCCGCCACACGAGTACTGGTAAACCGCTTAGAGGATCTAAACCTGCCTAGGCAAAGCGGTGCGAGTCGCTTATAAACCCTATTGAATTCAATGGGCGGCAGGGCTTTAGATGTCATTTCATCTCAATGTCGGGTAAAAGTCCCACAAAATTGGAGGCAACGTCTCCAAAATGACCTTTACAGTGTTGACGGGAACGTTAAACCACAAATCAAACAAAAAAAAAAAAAACAGTCTGATATCCGCCAAGTCTGATAAGAGTTTTCACTATTCGTATATACCTCTAGTTATATAAGTCTTCGCCATTCATGTAACCCATTTTGTAGATGATGGCTGACGCTTGTAAGCAAGGGGTCGCCAGTTCGAGTCCTGTTCTGACAATCGCATTTTTTCAACTTCACTTCTTAAAGATTTATGTGTTTATTTGCGACAGCCGGTGTTTAGTGCAGTTGTGGAGCCTGTAAAAGGGTTCCCCGTACTTCACCAATAGTGTTTTTTATTTACTAAGTTTATAAAACTTCGAAATGAAAGAAATGTTAGCTCTGTCGGTAGAGCACTTGCTTTGTAAACAAGGAGTCGCCGGTTCGAGTCTGGTTCTGGTCATTTTTTTCAACTCCATGCACTTTTTAACGAATTATGTGAGTAATTGCTTGTGTCCTGGCCCAATGTTCTTAAATGCCGGACAGTCTGTCGCCCGGAAGTTTCAAGACTGATGCGAAAAATTGACACTCACCATTATTTTCAACAGCCAGTAATTGTCTTTGTTACATCCTTTTCAAAAAATGATATAGATGATCGTGCATGAGTGATCATGTATTATTGAATTTATTAAACGCGTCGCGGAAAAGAAATAAAATGCGAGGCTTTGTCGAGCATTTTATCCCTTTTCCTCAACGAGTTTAATAGCAAACACACGAAGTGTTTGCTTTACTGTAGAGAGGCTGGAACAACATACTTAGGCACCCAAATCTCGCCTGGAATTTCGTTCATTTTCGCGCGATAATCCGCCATCTTTACAGAGTTCATGAGAATTGTATTCCTATCCAAAAAATGCTTCTCAAAACCAAAAGGAGTTAAGACCTATTACAACAGAAACACAAAATGCGTCGAAATAATTTTAAAAAGCTTATTTCAAGACCGATGCATCAAACGCTGAAGTTTGGTCGCGAGAAAGCTTCGAAACTACGTCACGCGTTTAAACTAACTGAAACGTACCGCACTGAGCCGCAAAGGTTAGACGGTAAAACCCAGCGCCGCGACTGGACCAACGAGTAACCGGAGCATATGCCGAAGCATTTACCGGAACTTCTCGGTGGGGTGGAAAGCGCTTCTCGTCTGGCCAAGCAATTACAACTTTTCGCAAACTATCTTTACTCAGGGGTATAAAATAAAGCCATGGGACATTATCTGGCTACCTGTGGATTTCTTCCCTCCCAAGATTTACAAAATGATGATAAGCCACAAAGCTATAGTATAACGCTAGTGCTTCAGGGTACTTTAAAGTTTCCACGCTGCAAATTAAGTGAGTCACCAACTCAATATATGAATATAGATAGATAGATAGATAGATAGATAGATAGATAGATAGATAGATAGATAGATAGATGATAGATAGATAGATAGATAGATAGATAGATAGATAGATAGATAGATAGATAGATAGATAGATAGAATGATAGATAGATAGATAGATAGATAGATAGATAGATAGATAGATAGATAGATAGATAGATAGATAGATAGATAGATAGATAGATAGATAGATAGAGGTGTAAATGAGTGTGTTTGCTCAAAAGGCAGTGCCTTTATTTCATATTAAATTCAGTAATACATGAGCACGAATGCAAGATTCTGTTTATTATATGACATTAAAATACATTTTATTCACGATTGTTTTACAAAAGTGATTATATTCCGCCATTAGTAAACGCGACGGCATTAAGGACGGCGTACGTGTAACGTAACGGGACGTATCTAACTAATTTGCATATTTAATCCACTAGTGGATTATCAAATTTATTACATGGCGTTATTTCACTCGCAGACGCGTGGTGTCATATGATAAAGAGATTTTTATCTTCATTGTTTCAAACAGTGAACATACGATTTTTTTTCACTACTTTTGAATTCGATGTATCATCGAAACAATAGCATAATTACATCTTCTTTTCGTTAGCTGTTAATTAGCTTAACGTTATCAATGTGCTACAGACGTTTTGACTTCATTCGGACATTGATGACGTCTCTTTTTTTGCCGCTACGCAACGTAGACAATGCACGCGACGCTAGACGAGCTTAGCAACTACGGACATTATTTGAATGCAAATTTCAAGTAAATAATTTGATAGTGTAACAGTTCAAACTGTTTTCAATTCGCAAATACCCAATATTATACCAAGTTAACACGCTGAACACCTCTAAATCGAAGCAAAATCGCCATGAATAACAAGTAGAAGTAAAACAAAGATCAGGAATCGATACAATTAACTTACTCCACCCATCATAGACACCAAAGGGAAAGAAACACAAACACCAAGCGACCAGACCATAATGGAAACCTAAACAAAGGAAGGCCATAAGGACAGTTACTTTCCCACAAAATGGCCATATGGCCATCCAAAATAAAAAGACACAAGTGATACACACAGTAAGTAACAAACAACACCATAAATTAACCGCCACAGAAGAACCGCCTGGGAACGGTCAGTGGAATGATTTCCACTGGGTGGGGGGGGGGGGCTTAAATCGATTTTACGTGGCCACAATCCTCGCCCTTACTTCCGTCGCGATTTAGACAAATAATTTGTTCAGTCCGCATGAAGGCCTCCTAACTCATCAGTGCAACATCTCCGTGAACACAAAAATCAAAGAACCACAGAGGTGAGACAACGGTGAGGACTCGACAGCAAGAAACCACTGAAATGCTGGAGCAAAGGAAAACCAACAGTTAGACTCCGATGGGCCGACCAGAGACAGAGCATCAGACACCAACCAACATTACCTTGAATTAGATCTCTCTAATTCTCAATAAGCCTTTACGTTGGAGCCGTCATAGAAGCTGAGGCCTGACCCACCGGCATGCAATTAAAGAGGGAAGCAAAGTTGCCAACCGTGATTGGGCTAACTACCATGCATGCAGTCTGTCGTATAACATCCATGTTGTACCCAATCTTTTTATATCGAATAATGATTTTACGAAATTGGGTGCTGAAGTCATTGCGGTTATATATTTTTCTGAATTTATATACTAGGTCACCATAAAATTCGGGTTCCGATAGACCTTGTTGCAGAAGAGATTTAAGTCCAATATTGAATTTTGAAATTAAATCAGAATGGCGTCTAGAAAATTTTGCAAAGGCTTTCCGTAGTTTATGGTACCGATAACCCTGATTAAGGAGTTTAGCTGTTAATAATTTATTACGAGTGTTGAAGTCAGTTACATGACTACACACTCTAGCAAATCGAATTAATTGCAAAATATAAACGCCGTAGGATGGCGCACGAGGAACATCACCATCCAAAAAAGGAAAATTTACAATCTCAAAATCAAAGTCACCGTGTTTATCATAAATGCACGAAACAAATCCATCTACAATAGATAGATGTAAATCCAAAAACGGGGCCTCGGTAGCAGAAGAATTTGCTTTATTTAACTGAAGTTCTGGGGGGGGGGGGGTAAATCTGACTGATCAAACCATCAAAATAGGTATTATCAATATTTAATAAATCATCTAAATATCTAGAAGTGGAGCTAAAAGCTTCAATAATTTCAGATTGGTTATCAATGGAAAGCGACAAAATGAAGTCTCTTTCATAACAATACAAGAACAGAACAGCCACAAGAGGTGCGCAATTAGTACCCATCGGAATACCCACAATTTGTCTAAATAACTTAGTTCCGAATCTAATATATATATTGTCAAGTAGAAATGTGAGGGCATCACACACTTTCTACCATGACCAAAGTGTATAATTCTTATGCTCTTTAGAAGTGAAAAATGTATTTCTGACATTACATGCAAGATAGAGAGAATCTTCTCTGTGAAAAGCCCATTCAATAAAATCATTAAGCTTTTCTTTTATAAGACTATGAGGAAGTGTAGTGTAAAGAGTGGAAAAATCGTAAGTAGACAGACTAGAAGCACGAAAATGTCTGGATTTCAATTTATTTAAAACCTCATTCGAATTTTTTATAGACCAAAACAGATGTCTTCCTGATCTTTCAAGACTTTATCACACTATTTAATTACATGCGTTTTAATAGCAGTAAGACAGGAAGTTAATAATTTAGAAAGTTCAGTGGTAGTGCAAGAGCTAGAATTTGCAATAAACCGTGCTTTGTAAGGTCTTTTATGAAGTTTTGGTAACCAGTATAGCGTAGGAAGCTTGTCTTGGCCTTCGTTAACACACACAGCAAACTTGGTGGCTGAAAGACAAACATGTTTATCTACTATAGCTCTCTCTTCAGCTAAAGGCTGAAGTTCATAGGCCTTAGTACCACCAAGCTCCTGCTTAAGCGTGTTAACATAGTGGAGCCGTCACACAACGACGACGTTGTTAGCGGCCTTGTCTGCAGGGGCCAAAACAAACTTCTTATAAAATTCTTGAATACCTAGTTTAAGATGACGTAAAGACGTCTTGGGCGTAGGAGGTAATAAGTTAGTATTTTGAGAATAGAAAGAAATTCGTTTATTCACTAGTTTTAAAATGCTAAGTTTCCAGTCCTTAAGGGCTTTATGCTCAACATACTCTCGCTTACACCATCGATTACCGAATTCATTCAAGGAAGCAGCGATTTCATCTCGACATTTACTGAAATCAATTTTAGAAGGAAACCGATACTTCGGTCCTTTAGAAATTATATTCCTTATCCTAGAATCAGGAATAATTTTCAAATTGCCAGTAATTACATGACCAGCAGCAGGATAGCAATACTTTGAGTTTTTACAATCGCATGAATCAGGAGTATTAGTATCAATATCAAGATCTGAAACAAGTTTATTGAAATTAAAAATGATAGCTCTAACAGGTTTGTTATATTTATAGTAAATTATAGGTGTTTCAGTATTTTGAAAATAAGCAGGAATGGAAGAAAGCACCGATCTCTCACGGAAGATACTGGGCAAATCTATAAAATCCATACCCTTATTAATGAAGGATATTTTGAAGAAATGGCGTTTATGATTAATTTCAGAATCAATGTAAGGACGGAGAGTATGCTGAGTATAGCCTCTAGTTAAGAGAGCCGCATCATATAACTGATGAGAACTATCGTAGAATGTATTCGCCTCGGTGTACATGAAGACGTAAAACAGAAACGGGTAATGAACTTAAAAATGAAAGCATAGAGTGGCGTCCATGATTTAATAATATAATTGACAGTCACTTCAGTCTAGTAGTGTTTCGTTTAAACGCACGTGATTTACGTTTAAAGTTGCCATTTTTCCTGGTGCCTTGAGATCTAGTTCTGCAAAAGTTTGTTCCTTTTTGATGATGGCTGACGCTTGACATTTCGTTACAAAGAACAGTTTAAACCATGAAAGGAACAGAAAATTTGATTTTGTGCAGTGTTTATTAATTTTTATTTCACTCATGAACACCAAAAGCAATATTTTCACTCGTGACTTCCCCACTCATGAAAATACTTCTTTTGATGTTTATTTGGTGAAATAAATAAAGGGTTTTTGATTTTTTCAGTATAAGGTCGAATCTTATTTCATCGAATGAATGCCAAAACCAGTATTTTCACGAATGGCATAGCCACGAGTGAAAATTCCAGTTTTGGGGTTCATGAGTGAAATAAAAGTTTGATCTTACACTGAAAAGAACATCACCAACAAATTTTCTGTTTCTTATATGCTTCAAAATGGCAATATTTAGCTTCACTAATCGCGTCACTCATCCTCGGAGAAAATTTGTTCCTGTTCGTTTCGTGTCAATCTAGTGGTGACCAACGTGTTTATTGGGTATAATATTGGGTGCAATGTTGAACCTGAGAAATAGCCTGGGTTGGCATTATTATGAATGATTACTGAAATAATTAATAGAGTAGTTTTCCAAAGCAGTTGTGGACTGATCTAACGTCGCGCGACAAAATATGTGACGTCAGTGTCGAAACTGATGTCATTTACGTCCTCCACTGATGTGTGAACGGGCTAAGCGTCAATTCTAACACAGTTCATTATTTTTCAATTATCTGACAATGGACAAACTGACAGAATTAGATTTTAAGAAAAAAGTAGTCCCAAACAATGAAAAATAAATTGATATCAGTCACTGTTTGAAACAGTGACAACATCGATTTCGATTTCAATTAAAAATCTCTATATTTCATTGAAAATCGATTTTACACTGAAAAAAAAATCATATATATATCCTCTATTTCATAAAGTCATGGCGATCTCGTCAGTTTGAAAATTAATCGACCAAACAATTTTATTACATTTGTAGATTGCTTCTTGAAGTTTTAAGCAAAATTATTAGCACACTTGCCATATCAGAAACAGTGAAATTCCGCTATTAAATTCCACCTAAAAGTTAGACAAATTCTGCTTTTTAAAGCTTATTTAGAAGGGCTGAGTTATTCTTACTTTGTGCTTTCTACATAACATGTCCCCAAGTCATGGGCCACCTTTGGAACTGTTCAAAAGTGGTCTTAAAGACCACTTTTGAAAAGTCCAAAGGGTGGTCTTAATAAAGGAATTTTACTGTACTTGAAGTTGTCATTACGATGACTGATCCGTGCCCTATAATGGCGTCTTTCATATCTCTAGAACAAGCATTTTTATATCTCATATCCCTAGAACAAGCATATTTATATCTCATATCCCTAGAACAAGCATAATAATATCTCATCCCTAGAACAAGCATATTTATATCTCATATTACTAGAATAAGCATTTTTATATTTCGTATCTCTAGAACAAGCATTTTATATCTCATATCTCTAGAACAAGCATTGTCATATCTCATATCTCTAAAACAAGCATTTTTATATCTCATATCTCTAGAACAAACATTTTTATATCTGATATCTCTAGAACAAGCCTTTTTATATCTCATATCTCTAGAACAAGCATTTTTATATCTCATATCTCTAAAACAAGCATTTTTAATATGAAAATGTTCGATAATTTTCTTATTTCAAGTACAATTGTTTGTTTGTTTGATTTGTGGTTTTACGTCCCCGTCAACACTGTAAAGGTCATTTTGGAGACGTTGTTTCCAATTTTGTGGGACTTTTACCCGACATTGAGATGAAATGACATCTCAAGCCCTGACGCCCAATGAAACCAATAGGGTTTATAAACATGGACGGGCCGACTCGCACCACTTTGCTTGGGCAGGCTTAGATCCTCTAAGCGGTTTACCAGTACTCGTGTGCAGGTCGGTTTCAGCTCTGCGTGGAAGCATCGTGCAGCCCATATATTTCTTCAAGCCCCGATGGGTGTTACGAGATGGAATAGGAAACCTCTCTGGTGCTTATGCACATCTAAATTATTTTAGTAGATATATGGTAGGGCGGTGCGAGTGAAATATTTTAGGTGAAATATGGTAGGCAAAATATGCTGCTCCATGCACAAGTCATGCACATATCATACGATGTATGCATGAGTGGTTTATGGTGATCTGTTTTTACAATACAGGGGGCCGCTATAAGGCTGAGTTCTATAAAATTTGCCTAAAAATCTCCAACCGCCAAATTGTGCCATATATGATTTTCATTCCCGTCACGTGTTGGGTGGGTGTTCGTTTTGACAGGAGTCATGGCATTGATTTATAGGGTCGTTTCATCAATTTTTCCTATGGGAAATATACTATTTGAACGCAAATCCATTATCTACTCGATTTTTGCTATCTAGCTTCAATTGTGGACGGTATCTCCACCTCGCCACGATTTAAGCAAGGTAATATGAGTATGCATGATTTTCTGGTAGTATTCATAGATATAAAAACCCTGAGAAAAACGAACACTTTAGCAGCAGGTCAAGTTGTAACGGGTAAACACAACATTGTGTCAGGAAATTGAAAGTATATTGAAAGGCACAACAATGTGTGGTGACCTGCTGCTCCCTGCAATATAGCAGCAGGTACTGGTACGACGCTGGGGGTTAGGGTCCAGCAAGGGCGGACAGACCACCGTTAGCAGCGCATACCATTGTCCATTGGGAATAAATGTGAGACCATTCAAATGGAAGAGGTCAATTAAATAACCTGCAGGTGATTCAGACGAATCAGATTAGTGCGATCGCTAAATAATACATATCAACCTGTGATCGGCAACAATGTCGATAGACTAGTTTATACTAGTTCGCGAGAGGAAGATTCACGCGAGAGGGGATTCACCCTAAGTTATAAACTGGCCAGTCGCGTCTTGAGTTGTTTCTTTTTTTGTTTTTGTTGTTGTTTTTGTTGTTTGCTTCTGTGGGTATTCACGTCACCCGTTCCGAGCACAGAACATTGTTTTGCCTTCGGAGCGCACGTCGTGAGTTGGCTACAGAATCAACAATTTGTGATGTTTTGTGTTAGTAAGTGTTAAATGTAGATACTGTAAATAATTCATGTCATTCATCTAATATCTTTCTTGTGCCTTACCCCACAGCTGCCCGTACACCTGTCAGAGATCACGCTCGGTTGTCTTGTCAGCATGGGGGTTTGCGGGACGCCGTAAACCCACATGTAACATTTGGTGTCAGAAGTGGGATTTGATCTCTGGCTGGTGTTCCCGGCTGTGGAACAGCACATTGATACTCTGAATCATCAATTTAAAAAACAAAAAAAAAATGTATTGACAGCCACATTTAGAAATTAACTTGAATCTTCCTTCCTGCGTTGATGAAGTGCGAAACCCATGTATTCAACTAAAAGGATACTGACAAGTTTATAATTTCTGAGCAGGAAGGCAAGGCAAACCCCACTTTGTCTTGGTAACGAAAAATTTAAGTAGACCTCACTTAATTGTATTACCTGACATTCTACTAAGTTAAACTGGAGTTACTAATTGATCTTACCCACACATGGTTCTGACGTAGTGACGTTAACAATTTACTGACGTTGACATAACGGTAGCGCTAATATTTACGCTGTGGCTTGAGGTTAGGTATGACGTAATAGAAACATTAATGGTGACTTGTTATGATCGGAGTTTTGTAATGTGATGAAACTTCGGATTGTAGCATTTTACTGTATACGTCGTCAGTTTATGACGTCATATTAGACTACCAGTACGCAACGTCATACTTTGCTGAAAGCATTTGACATTTCAAATCGCGTGTGCTTTAATAACTAACGTTTTAGTTAGATTAACGCGTATAACACATATCTTAACGTTTTAGTTAAGCCCATTCAATCATCACTGATCATAACTGATCAGTTTATAGTGGTTTTGATAGTAACGTGAGATTTACGTTATCAATAATGGAGTGTTTAATGCAAATAGGAAAGGACTTAGATTATGAGGGGAAGGAGTTACAAGGTTTTGTTAAGGAGCAGCAAGATATTGAGCGGGCAGAAAGGCAAGAGCAAAGGGATTTAGAAAGGTTAAGGTCTGAAGAAAAGGAAAAGGAAATGGTACATGAACTAGCTAAGTTAGAAGAAAAGGAAAAGGAAAGGGAGGAAAAGGAAAAGGAAAGGGCACATGAACTAGCTATGTTGAATGTTAATAAGGAACTTGAAATGGCACGCATTAAGAGTGAAAGGGAGGCAAAAGAGATTAGTGAGGCCCATTTAGAACAAATAAAACATGGGTTTGAGTTACAGCACCAAGAATTAAGGAACAATTTAGAAATGCAGCGAACGAAGCTCGAGCTAGAATTTGAAAAGCAAAAAGCTGAGAAGGTGGCTCATGCCCGGGATCCAAAGTTACCTTATTTTGAAGAGGGTAAAGATAAAATGGATAGTTATTTATCTAGGTTTGAGAAATATGCTACGGCTAATAAATGGGATAAGAGTGTTTGGGCCGCGTATTTAAGTGCATTGCTCAAAGGGCGCGCACTTGACGTATATGACCGATTGTCAAATGAGGATGCGGCGGATTATGATAAGTTAAAGGACGCTTTATTAAAGAATTTTGACATGACAGAGCGCGGATTTAGGAAGCAGTTTCGTTATAGTAGGCCCGAGAAATCAGAAACGTTCATACAGTTCAGTAGTAGACTGAGAAGTTATTTAGAAAAATGGCTTAATATGGCAAAGATAGAAAAATCTTTTCCGGCTGTCTGTGATTTCATGGCAAGGGATCAGTTCCTGGAGTCATGTAATAGAGAACTGTATGTACATCTGAAGCCAAAACAGTTTGGTAATTTAGATGAGATGGCTAGGGAGGCAGATTTGTTTGCAGAAGCGCGCGGGGGCGTATATAGTTGCATTAATAAGGGGCAACGCGATAATAGAGGCGCAGCGCAGGGTAAACAGGACAAAGTTGACTCGAACAAACCGAGTGGTAGATCGGATATCAAGTGTAGCATATGCGGTAAGGGGCATTTAACAATTAAATGTTTTAAGAACCCCGACAGGAAACAATTGTATAGCGCAGAGGTAGGAGCAACTGGAGTTGGGGATAGCGGTGTTAAGGAAAATTTTAACACGCGCGTAGAGACTCAAGGTTCTCAGGTTAAGAATGAGAATACGCAGAATGTAGGTCGTGGTTATACACGTGGTCGTGGTAATTTTAGAGGGTCTTTTCGCGGACGCGGTAAAAATAATAGCACACCACGTGGCTCAGCACACCAAGTTAGTTTTTGTCAAACGGAAGTAACTAGGAAAGGTGATGAGATTGGAAGTATTTTTGAAAATAAGGTTGGTAACCCTTTGATTTCGGATAGGGAGGAGTGTAGTAAGGAAACTAGGGAAGGTGTCTGTTACTTCTTAAAGGCAAGGTTACCGACGGCACAAGGATTGGTTAATAATAAAAAGGTGGTTGTATTAAGAGATACTGGGTGTACAGGCTGTGTCGTTCGGAGAAGTTTGGTTTCGGATAGTCAGTTAATAGGGAAGGAATCAAATGTTACGTTGATTGATGACTCCACACAAAGGTATCCTTTGGCAATGATTGACATTGATTGTCCTTTTTTCACTGGGAAAACTGAAGCTTTTTGTATGGATGATACGTTGTACGATTTGGTTATCGGTAACATTGATGGATCAAAACTTCCTGATATGTCTCATTTCTCAGCTGCGGCTGTAACTAGGTCTCAAACTAGGCAGGATGAGAAGCCTTACAGAAAACTTAAGGTTCCCGATCAGATCATTAACGATGACAAGGAGGCTTTCAAGCAAGCTCAGGTTGATGATCCAACTTTGGAAAACATCAGGAAAAGGGTTGTATCTGGGAACAAGACTGTGAGTCGTGGTTTAAACCGAGGTGAAACTAGGTTTATTGAGAAAAAGGGTTTGGCATATAGGGAGTTCACAAAGGGTAACAAAGTCTCTTTCCATATTGTGGTCCCTCAAAGTTTCCGAGGAAAGATGTTGAAACTGGCTCATGAAACGCTTATGTCTGGACATATGGGTATTAGGAAGACATTGGATAGAGTTGTAACTGAGTTTTACTGGCCCGGTATTTGCGGTGATGTCGCTATGTTTCGTAAATCTTGTGATATTTGTCAGAGAACTATTCAGAAAGGTCGGGTCACTAAAGTACCTCTAGGAAAAATGCCATTGATTGATACGCCATTTAAGAGGGTGGCAGTGGACATAGTTGGTCCAACTGAGCCTCGATCTGATAGGAAATCTCGGTATATTTTAACCATGATAGATTATGCGACAAGGTATCCAGAGGTAATAGCTTTACCGAGTATTGAGACGGAACGTGTCGCGGAAGCGCTTATTGAAATGTTTAGTAGGGTTGGCATTCCTGATGAAATGTTGACTGATTGTGGATCACAGTTTACTGCTGAGGTAATGAAAGAAGTCAGCAGACTTCTTTCTCTTCAACAGTTAACGTGTAGTCCGAGACACCCAATTTGTAACGGCTTGATTGAGCGGTTCCACGCTACGTTAAAGCAGATGTTACGTCGCATGTGTGCTGAACGTCCAAAAGATTGGGATAAATATCTTCCAGCTTTATTATTTGCGGTTAGGGAAGTCCCACAAGAGTCTTTAGGATACTCCCCTTTTGAGTTGTTATATGGACGTAACGTCAGAGGTCCAATGGCAATATTAAGAGAATTATGGACTGAAGAGGTACGCGATGAGCAAGTTCTTTCGACGTATCAATACGTTATTGAGCTTAGGGAACGGTTAGAGCAGACATGCAAATTAGCGCGTGATAATTTAAAGAAGGTTCAGATTAAGCAGAAAGCTTATTACGATAAAGGCGCGAGGTCGCGTAAATTTGACGTCGGCGATAAAGTACTTTTGTTACTACCGACAGACAGTAATAAATTATTGCTTCAATGGAAAGGTCCTTATGAGGTGGTTGAGGTAGTGAACAGAATGGATTATAAGATTGACGTCAATGGAAATGTTAACACATATCACGCTAATATACTGAAACAGTATGTTGAGCGTCAGACTGTGACGTCTCATTGTCTGATCTCTAAACCTATTATGTCGACAGACAGTCATGACAGAAATGACGTCGACGAGTCTTCATTTGAAGACAGCAGTTTTCAAACTGCAGAGCAACCGGAAAGTGACGGTGACGTTAGCGTCGCACACACACTAACGTCAAAGGAGAGTGAGGAGACAGAAGGGCTGAGAGAACAGCGCCTTGCAGGACTGACATGTCAGACAGACCAAATTATATGTACCACATTTATGTCAGAACCTGTGAAAACTATCAAATCAGTTAATCCAGCAAGGCCACCTCCAGTAAGATTAAAACGATATCCGTTTTCTAACAAACAACAGAGTGTCAGGGGAGCAGGGAAATTCTGGGGCAAACCACCTTGGCTTACTAGCTAAATTTTACTTAAGAAAATTTGGGGGCAGACTACCTTAGTAGGTAATTTTTCGCACGGTTGTTGTGTAAATAGCTGTCTTGTTTAGATAGGTTCATCCTATTCCATCTCTGTACACAAAGAAAAAACATTTCTGATTGTTTTTTCTCCAAAAGGGGAAACCTTTGTTACGAGATGGAATAGGAAACCTCTCTTGTGCTTATGCACATCTAAATTATTTTAGTAGATATATGGTAGGGCGGTGCGAGTGAAATATTTTAGGTGAAATATGGTAGGCAAAATATGCTGCTCCATGCACAAGTCATGCACATATCATACGATGTATGCATGAGTGGTTTATGGAGATCTGTTTTTACAATACAGGGGGCCGCTATAAGGCTGAGTTCTATAAAATTTGCCTAAAAATCGCCAACCGCCAAATTGTGCCATATATGATTTTCATTCCCGTCACGTGTTGGGTGGGTGTTCGTTTTGACAGGAGTCATTGCATTGATTTATAGGATCGTTTCATCAATGTTTCCTATGGGAAATATACTATTTGAACGCAAATCCATTATCTACTCGATTTTTGCTATCTAGCTTCAATTGTGGACGGTATCTCCACCTCGCCACGATTTAAGCAAGGTAATATGAGTATGCATGATTTTCTGGTAGTATTCATAGATATAAAAACCCTGAGAAAAACGAACACTTTAGCAGCAGGTCAAGTTGTAACGGGTAAACACAACATTGTGTCAGGAAATTGAAAGTATATTGAAAGGCACAACAATGTGTGGTGACCTGCTGCTCCCTGCAATATAGCAGCAGGTACTGGTACGACGCTGGGGGTTAGGGTCCAGCAAGGGCGGACAGACCACCGTTAGCAGCGCATACCATTGTCCATTGGGAACAAATGTGAGACCATTCAAATGGAAGAGGTCAATTAAATAACCTGCAGGTGATTCAGACGAATCAGATTAGTGCGATCGCTAAATAATACATATCAACCTGTGATCGGCAACAATGTCGATAGACTAGTTTATACTAGTTCGCGAGAGGAAGATTCACGCGAGAGGGGATTCACCCTAAGTTATAAACTGGCCAGTCGCGTCTTGAGTTGTTTCTTTTTTTGTTTTTGTTGTTGTTTTTGTTGTTTGCTTCTGTGGGTATTCACGTCACCCGTTCCGAGCACAGAACAATGTTTTCCTTCGGAGCGGACGTCGTGAGTTGGCTACAGAAGCAACAATTTGTGATGTTTTGTGTTAGTAAGTGTTAAATGTAGATACTGTAAATAATTCATGGCATTCATCTAATATCTTTCTTGTGCCTTACCCCACAGCTGCCCGTACACCTGTCAGAGATCACGCTCGGTTGTCTTGTCAGCATGGGGGTTTGCGGGACGCCGTAAACCCACATGTAACAATGGGCGGGGACCGAATTTCAAGTGCAAATATAAATCGTTGGTTCTCGTTAGAAACGCCTCGATTAGGCGGTTCTAACGAGTACCCACAATCTGTTTTTGAGCAAAAATAAATAAAATAATGTACGCCCCAGTAAACCCCACATTCTCTATATACAGTGGGGTTTAGGGGGTCTTTACTTCATGGACCTGTTAACATGATGATATCGTACATTAGCAAAGGACATCGCTGGAACCAGATGTCATCAAGTACTACAGTAAAACTCCTAAAAGTTCGGAAACCTCGAGGACTTGCTGTAGTTCTCAAAAAAGTTTCACGATCCATCAAAGAGTGCATAAATGTGCAGACGGAATGGCAAACAGTGTAGACCATGATTAAACTGCTTCTTCAGGAGCAATGTCAGCCTGCTCGTCCAGACGCAGTCTGATCTGGCTCTGCACGGTTTGCTTTGGCCAATGTGTCCTAATACTCAGGATCATTACGGTAATAACCAAGCTGTTGCAACTTTATCATTTCATTGCATCCTGATAGAGATCGATATTACTATACATATTTGCACATATCATAATATACCATGTTTATAATAAATGTATAGTCATGGCAATAGAATAACTAGTATTGCCCCGAGGAGTTATGGGCGACCTGAAAGCGAATACCAAGAAAAATAGTGCATGAAGTCGCCCACAAAAGCGAGGACAATAGTTTTGACTATTGTATTAACAGCTATCCAATAACAGCGCAGCATACGTATATGGGTGTGAGTGGTGGATGGAAAAATCCGTCCCGAGGGTCACTGTCCGGCATCACGAGGCTTGCCAAGTGATGCCGGACAGTGATCCCGAGGGAAGGATTTTTTCTATTCACTGCTCACACCCATATAGGATTCTTTTTCTTGCATACCTTCCATTTCTTAGCCCGAATTTTTAATGCTGCGGTCACTTCGGTTACCGACGTCCGCCATATTGTGATGACACTGCAGGAGCGTTTAGTGACGTCACTTAACGTGCTGTGAACCCAACCTTAACGACGGCGCATATGAGGTCGTATTGAACCTGTGCTTTATCAAACACGCCAGAATATTCGATTTTGGGTAAGAAAACCAGGGTTATCCTTATCTGGTGTGCAAGAAATATTATTCCAACCACCTCGATGAGGAAGAAAGAAAAAAAATAATGTAGAGCCTGTCATAGTATAAAGTGGCGGTTTAAATACAATAAAATTCAATCCTATAGTAAGTCCCAAAGGTGGTCCCTGGCCAGAGAAATTTGTGTGCAGAAAACACGAATTAGGAATAACTTCAGCCTTCTAAAAATGAGCTTTTTTTAGCAGAATTAGTCTTAATTTTAGGTAGTCTTAATAGCGGAGTTTCGATGCACATTCAATAAATAGGCTTGTTGACCTCTGATATAAAACAAACAATAACAATGTGTGAAAATGAAAGATTTTAATAATAAATTTGTAACCAAAAAGGAAACGTATTTTCGAATGGAACAAGGCTTCTTTTATCATCCAGCAGCAAAACAAATTAGGCCTAAAAACAGCTGTGTTTCCGCTAACATGCCGAAAAAAATTGTTGCCGGTAGGTCCATTACACTTTTTATTTTTTGTCAACTTTTTATTTGATGGAATAAGAGCAAAAAACATATTACTAGAAAACATATTTCATCACAAGTGCTAGATACATGAAGGTCGGTAGTTAAGAAAATCTTTTGATATTTTCTCTGGATGGCCATAAAAATTGCAGGGTCGGCACAAAAAAATCATGGTCGGTCGGGTTAGCGGAACCACAGCTATTTTTTTTTTAGGTCTTATTATACGTCATTCAAATACAAGCAAATATCAAAATATTAACCCCTTAATTTTTGGTATCTCAACAAGGGACATTTCAAAAGTGTGCAGACTAGATCAGACGTCTTAAAACGTGGAATTCTAACCGCGACCACACTCATAATAAAGTCAGACTTACATGTACATGTACATGCCTTAAATATTTTGATTATGACAATAACTAGCAATTTATATCAAACAGACTAACCAGAAATCCTTATAATTGTATTTGTTTGTTTGTTTGAGGTTTAACGTCCCCGTCAACACTGTATCGGTCATTTTGGAGACGTTGCTTCCAATTTGACTTTTTCCCGACATTGAGGTGAAATGACATCTCAAGCCCTCTCGCCCAGTGAAAGCAATAGGGTTTATCAGCATGGACGGTCCGACTCGTACCGCTTTGCCTGGCCAGGCTTAGAATCTCTAAGCCGTTTACCAGAACCCGTGTGAGGGTCGGTTTCAGCTCTGCGTGGAACCATCACGCAGCCCATCTATTTCTACAAGCCTCGATGGGCGGGGCCAAAATATTTTGATTATGACAATAACTAGCAATTTATATCAAACGAACTAATCAGAAATTCCTATAATTGTAGATGGGCTTGCTAAATTATAAGGTTTGGTTTCGTTTTTGTGGGTTAACGGCCCTATCAATACGGTTAAGGCCATGTTGAACATAACGTCTTTTAATGACAGGCTTAGTCCTTCTAACAGGTTAAAATTTAATGCTCTTTCAAAATCTGGCTTTCTGAGGGAAATGAGTGACCTAAAATATATTATCATCATCACGAAAAGACGCCTATATAATTTTGACCCCCATTGAACCCAACTTTTATATAGTAAAACTTGAGTTTACAAAGGTAAACCTTATTTTTATTATTTCTACTCTAAATAAAGATTGTGGGTACTTGTACAGTATAAAATGGGTTTTACAGGGGATACCTTATTTTTCATATTTCTGCTCTAAAATATAGCTTGTGGGTACTTGTTAGAACCGCCTCGATGAGGCGGTTCTAACGAGTACCCTCAATCTATATTTTGACGAGAAACAAGAAAAATATCACAATTTTTCATCTTAAGATTTTCGTGTTTTTTTGTGTGTATTAAAGTTTACAATGCATTTGTATAGATGAGTTTTCGTAATGTATTTAAAGTCCACGAATTGCCGGACCTGTCAGTGATGGAACTGTAATAACCTTCTGTCCATCAGTCAGACCCCAAGTGAGACATGTTGACTAGTCCATGTAATGAACACCCTGAAAAATCCAACTATATATGGAGAAATGTTGTTTTTTAAGGGTATACATTACCTTGTTTTGTTCTGTTCATAGTCATATAGGTATAGAGGATCATACTCGAGTGATCATTTGATATGATATTTATGAAACGAGCCTACGGCGAGTTTCATAAATTTCATATGAAATGTCCACGAGTGTAAGATTCTGTTTATCATATGACCACTTAAAATTTGATTTAATCGCCTTTACATTTGACAAACTATTCACAAAAATGCATGGTTGACATGGACGCCGTTAATGACGTTACTTAATACCGCGAAAGTGTCATTACACGTGTGGTCATACGATTTTTTTTACACGCCGTTATCCACTGCTAAATAACGACGTCATATGGGCCCCGTGAAGCTATTTTGGAACTTATCGCCTATGCGAGCAGCGAAGGTTCAGGCGAGCCTGCGCATCCGCGCATTCTCGACAGAACCTTCGCTGCTCGCTCATACAAGCAGTGAATCAAGAGGAACCTTAAGGGAGCTTCCCACTAAATGTTTTCCATAGGCGACAATAGTAACCTTTTACCTGCTCCCACAAAAACTACACATACAAAACTTTTCAAACCTTACTTGTTTATACAGCCATCCTAGCCCAACAAGTTAATGAGAAAAATCCACATGTTGTACTGCTCATTTTCAAGTTACAGTCAACCATGTTTGTTTACCTGCTAGAACGGAGTAAATAAAACCAACATTTTAAAGGAGGGGTGACCATATAAAATCAGCAAAAATTTCTTTGAGCTTGCAGATATATTTATAAAACATGCATCATTTTAGTCCCTTATACCTATCCACATTGAAATAAAACATGGGATATATATCCAATGGAAGCAAGTCTGGTATTTAGAACGCAACTAAAAGCTCTGTCCCAAAGTGATAAAACCCGGTACCTCCCAGTATTTAGTGTAATGCTACCTTAAGATAGAAAGCCATATCCCTGGCCCCTCTGAATGGCTGGCCATGCGCAGTTAAAATTTGTCATGACGGAATGCTCGAAGACACAAATTCGCTTGGCGGGGCTCATATGATAATGTGGGTATACGTTAGAACCGCCTCTTCGAGTCAGTTCTGATGTGTCCCTACACCTATGCTTGCGCCAATTGGTTTCAAACTGCCCTAACTGAGAAGATTCCTTAAAGTTTAAATAAAGGAACTGGAAGTATTATACAGTAAAACCTTTCTTAGTGGCCACCTCTATTAAGCAAGCAACCTGTGTTAAGCAAGCAGGCATTCCGCTCCCGAAAAAGGAAAATGCATTAGAATTCACCTGTCTTAAGCAAGCGCTTTTTGAATATCCCATAGGTGGTTGCTTAATACAGGTTGAACTGTACTAGTCAAATTTAATGGTTCGAATACTAATGGGACAATGGAATCTAGGAACATGGGTAGTCGATTAACCCTTTTTTTTGTACCAAATGGAATCATCTTCCTTATATAAGGCAGGAGTCCATTTCGAAATTTGGGCGTGACAGGTTGTGTTATCTTAAAATGTATTCGGAAAATAGCTAAACTTTTTGCAAATAGTGAAGGTCCTGATCAGACGCCGCGTTCTGCGGCGTCTGATCTGGGCCTACACTGTTTTCCACTGTACCCATTTTGGGGTTTCTGGCACAAAATGGGTTAATTTTAACCCCGTGTCAGGACACAAAATTGGAATAATTTAGGGATACATTTTCGATCTTTAAAATAATGGTATGTTGTGGGTATACATAAGAATCGCCTCTAATGATTTTACACAACATAAACCGTCATGCCAAAATGAAAATTATCTGCCTTAATTTTTCCTAAATACTACTTAGATGAACGTATGGGACGGATTTCTCAGGGGTTTAAGAACGCGTGTATATCATATAAAACGGCCCCCGCCTATCGGGGCTTGAAGAAATATATGGGCTGCATGATGCTTCCACGCAGAGCTGAAGCCGACCCGCACACGAGTACTGGTAAACAGCTTAGCGGATATAAGCCTGCCCAGGCAAAGCGGTGCGAGTCGGCCTGTCCGTGCTTATAAACCCTACTGGTTGCATTGGGCGACAGGGCTTGAGATGTCATTTCATCTCAATGTCGGGTAAAAGTCCCACAAAATTGGAAGCAACGTCTCCAAAATGACCTTTACAGTGTTGACGGGGACGTTAAACCGCAAATCAAACAAAACAATATCATATAAAAATTACTGCTGTCTACTACTGACACAAACATGCAGAATCCCGTATCACCCTACTCGCATTTTCCGATTCCGTATCACCATCCTTGCTAGACATGAGCCCCGGCATTTGTTGTGAAAATTAAAAATGTCCATGTATAACGCGGAATCAGACGTTCGAAATGGTGACGTCACTTATACGAAGAGCGTAGCGTCAAATATTCCTGCTTATTTACGTTCGAAAAAAAACTTTCTTGGAGATGAAGGTACATTTCGATAGTAACTTAATCTGCTGCATAGTACCACGTCACAGTATCACACGAGACGGGTTACGCATCACACTCGACGCTCCGCGTCTCGTGAGATACGTCTCCCCATCTCGTGTGATACGTTGATATGGCAAAACCCACTCGACGTGATACAATGCGGCAGATCAAGATAATGTATGTATCAGCCATGGTAATCGAGCCATTTGTGTTCGAAGTTTTGCTGTATCTGTGCACCGACCAACAATGGCGCTGATCAGACTGCGCGGATGCGCAGGCTGATCTGCGCCATTGTTGTTCGCACATGACATACAACATGTGTTTTCAGGACGCGACTAAAAAAGCTATCTTTCTGAACTTTAGAAGTGGCATTTTAGTTGCCTGACAAATCATGGGATCGTTTCTCAGTTTCTTATTTCTGTTCCTTTTGTTGTTCTAAATATAGACTGTAGGTGCTCGTTGGAAATGCCTCACAACTTTCTCTTTAGCACCTTAAAACAGGTACTTACAAATATACACTATAGTACCGATAAAAAATATAAAGCCAATGGACTGTTTTAAGCCTCCGTTGATCTCTGTTGCGCTTAACAGCATCCATTGCGACAATACGCCTATACAAACACAATATAAACTTCACCACCGAAAAAACGAAAATTGTAACATGAAAAAATGTGATATTTTTCTTATTTCGGCTCAAATGATAGGCGGTTCAAACGAGTACCAACAATCTATATTTTAGAGCCGAAATAAGACAAATAAGGCACAACTCTGTAAACCTAATTTTTTACAATATAAAAGAGGGGTTCAAGGGGGTCAAACTCATATAGGCGTGTTTTCGTGATGACAACAAACAAGCATCAAAATGTTGTTGTGATATACACAAAAATATGATTTATTTTGTTTATTTGTTTGATTTGAGGTTTAATGTCCTCGTCAACACTGTAAAGGTCATATTGGAGACGTTTCTTCCAATTTTGTGGGACTTTTACCCGACATTGGGATGATATGACATCACAAGTCCTGTCGTCCAATGAAACCAATAGGGGTTATAAGCATGGACAGTCCGACTCGCGCACCACTTTGCCTGGGCAGACTTAGATCCCCCAAGTGGTTTACTAGTACTCGTGTGCGGATCGGTTTCAGCTCTGCGTGGAAGCATCATGCAGCCCATATATTTCTTCAAGCCCCGATGGGCGGGGGCCACTATAAACAATTAATGCATAAAATAACATGTACATGCTTACACAATGTTTTATAGATTCTAAAAATTTGAACAATATTTTATTCACATGTTCAAATAAACACTGTTAACATACGGACAAAACCTACGAATTCTCGAGCAAATAGTTTCATGAAAATTTAGTTTTATATACATTGCATAATGATTTAAGGATTCTAAAAATTTGAACACTATTTTATTCACATGTTCAAATAAACGCAGTTAACATATGCATAAAACATACGAGTTCTCAAACAAAAGGTTTCATGAAAATTTAGTTTTATATACACTGCGTAAACTAACTAAATTAAATATGAGTATGTTTCAAACTGTTACACTGTGTCATTGAAAAATAAAATGCATACATACCATTCAAGTTGGATGAAAAAAGAGAGCGTGTGGATTTGTACTGTTCGTGGTGTATGATTAAAACAAATCAACTATTGGTTACATTTACTTTTCATTGATCTTAGATATAATCTCATTACACTTTTGTAGCCAATGGCTAAGAATTTAGTCAAACTGTCTGTGTGCGATCATACGTCTTTTTACCGTTCATTTTTTAAACAAAAACAATATTTAAAACAAAACCAATGTATTTAAATATTTGCATTAATTTTGTTTTAATATTAAAATTATCACCAATCTTTCTCTCTGGTTCAGAAAGATCACTCCTATACAAAATGTTTTCGTGTGCCCCGTGTAAGAGTCTATCCTTTCAAATCACGAAAACAGCTGTAAACAGCTGTAACTGGAATGAAGAAGGACACAATGAGTCGCTTTAACGAAATACAAAGAAGATATCATAAACGCATGGTATAAAACGAATAAATGTTTAAACAAGAGGCCCATGGGCCACTACGCTCATCAGAGGTCATGTGGTTTATACCGTACACAGGCAAGGTGCCCATCTTGGTCATGTGACAACAATACCACGAATAATGTTTAATTGCCTTAGAGGCTTTTCATGGTTTCAATCAGCACAGCTCTTTCACTGGAGCAGAAGATAAAAATACTGAATCTGAAACATCCAAGGCAAAGGTCAGTAATGACCTTGACCTTTGGAATTGATAAACTTCCATTCAGCTAACTGCAAATATCATTTTTAATGTCACAGCCTACCAGGCAATCAGAAATATCCACTACTTTGCCATTTTTCCATACAAATGTCTAAGTGACCAAATTTGACCTTGACATAAAACAGGTCAAGGTCAACCAAAGGTCATTTAAACAAACTTGGAAGGGCCAGAGTCCCTGATGCTGCATACCACGTTTCAAGATCATCGGTCATTCGATTCTTGAAAAAAAAGATTTTTAAAACGTTTTTACCATATATGGGCATGGCGGCCCATATTGGTCATGTGACCCAGTCCTCACGAACAAACTTCCGTTCCTTCATTCCATAGAGGCTCCACATGTAATTTGGTTTCAACTGGCCAAGAAGTCTAAGTGAAAAAGAAGATAAAAATACTGAATCTGAGCCGTCCTGGACAAAGGTCGGAAAATGACCTTGACCTTTGGAACTAATAAACTTCCATTTAGTTGAAGGTAAATACCATTTCTGATGCCACTAGCTAATATTCAATCAGAAAAATCCACTGTTTTGCCATTTTTCTATGCAAATGTCTAAGTGACCAAATTTGACCTTGAAGGAAAACAGGTCAAGGTCAACCTATGGTCATCATTTGAACAAACTTGGTAGGACCAGAGTCCCTGATGCTGTATACCAAGTTTCAAGATCATCGGCCGTTCGGTTCTTGAGAAGAAGATTTTTAAAGGTTTTTACCATATATGGGCATGGCAGCCATATTGGTCATGTAACCCAGTCCTCAAGAACAAATTTTGTTCCCTCATTCCATAGAGGCTCCACATGTAATGTGGTTTTAATTGGCCGAGTAGTTTAAGTGAAGTATAAGATAAAAATACTAAATCTGAGGCGTCCTGGACAAAGGTCGGTAAATGACCTTGACCTTTGGAACTGATAAACTTCCATTCAGCTGATTGTAATACCATTTCTGATGCCACTAGCTAAAATACAATCAGAAAAATCCACTGTTTTGCCATTTTTCCATACAAATGTCTAAGTGACCAAATTTGACCTTGACGTAAAACAGGTCAAGGTCAACCTTAGGTCATCATTTGAACAAACTTAGAAGAACCAGAGACCCTTATGCTGTATAACAAGTTTCAAGATCATCGGCCATTCGGTTCTTGAGAAGAAGATTTTTAAAGGTTTTTACCATATATGGGCATGGCGGCCATATTGGTCATGTGACCCAGTCCTCACGAACAAACTTTCGTTCCATCATTCCATAGAGGCTCCACATGTAATTTGGTTTCAATTGGCCCAGTAGTTTAAGTGAAGAGGAAGATAAAAATACTGAATCTGAGGCGTCCTGGACAAAGGTCTGTAAATGACCTTGACCTTTGAAACTGATAAACTTCCATTCAGCTGACTGCAAATACCATTTCAGATGCCACTAGCTACATGTAGCATACAGTCAGAAAAATCGACTGTTTTGTCGTTTTTCCATACAAATGTCTAAGTAACCAAATTTGACCTTGAAGTAAAACAGGTCAAGGTCAACCAAAGGTCATCATTTGAATAAATTTTGTAGGGCCCGAGTCCCCGATGCTGTATACCAAGTTTCAAGATCATCCGCCATTCAGTTCTTGAGAAGAAATTTTTTAAAGGTTTTTACCATATATGGGCATGGCTGCCATATTGGTCACGTGACCCAGTCCTCCCGAACAAACTTTTGTTCCCCCTTCCCATAGAGGCTCCATATATAATTTGGTTTCAATTGGCCAAGCAGTTTCAGAGGAGATGTTGTTTGAAAATGTTGACGACGTAGACGCAGACGACGACGACGACGACGGACGACAGACCAATGCCTATACTATAAGCTCCCCCGGAGCCTTCGGCTCTGGTGAGCTAAAAAGAATACCTTATGATGTATGGACTGCGGCGACCAAAATGGGTCTACATCATGTTAACATATCCTTGAAATGCACACCCTTTTAAACCACATTTTATACAGAGAAATTGGGGTTTGCAGGGGTATATATTACTTCACTTATTTATGCTAAAAGACAAAGGTCGTGGGTACTCGTTTGAACCGCCTCAATGAGGCGTTTCTGACGAGTACCAACAGCCTATATTTGGAATGTAAATAAGAAAACTATCACAAAGTTTCATCAGAAAGGTATTTATTTGGAGATATAAAAGAATGCACTATGTCACACGGATGTGTTATCGTAATGCCGAGTATATGCGTGAAGCTGAGACTCAATTCAGCCTGCGTACAAAGTACATTAATATTAGCCTTATCAGCCTTTATGACGACTGTGACGAGACTGCTAGTATGCGCTGGCTGATCTGAGTATTAGCTTGACGAACATACTCATAGATTCATTTTCTCTTAATTACGAAAACACGCCTATACAAATATAGGGTAGATTTTACCAAAGAAAAATGAACATTTTCAGATGAAAAATTTCGATTTTTTTCTTATTTCTGCTGAAAACATAGATTTTGGATACTCGTTTGAACCGCTTCGACGTGGCGGTTCTAACGAGTACCCACAATCTATGTTTTTGAGCAGAAATAAGAAAAATAATGTATACTCCTGCAAAGCCCAGTTTTACAACACAAAAGTGGGGTTTCAGTGAGTCAAGTTTATATAGGCGTGTTTTTTGTGATGTGGCGGATCACATATATAATCAATAATATTATTACTTTGAACATAAAAAATAACCACTCTTTCCACTATCTGTTTGAGTACAGTTGGTCTCGAATATTATTAGGGGTAAAGAGTAACAGTCACACTAACAAAGGCGTTTGTTCTCCCTATAGGAAAATGCTTCAACTACGAGATTCTTATAAACAAAAGCTTGAGATTTCTTAACTGTTTTAAATGCTCTAAAAAGAGAAAATCCGTTAGAAGTGCGGAAAATATCAAAGTATTGTAAATATCAAGGTGTCTCGTGCCACCTAGCTATCATATCAGTGTTACTGAATTTTCGGAAAAGTACATTATATTTGGAAACAAAGAACACAAATAGGAGTTTCGATTTTCATGAGACACTTTGTAAGCATCTCTGTTGCAAAATAAAAGTGAAGGCAATGATCAGAAATCGATACAATTAACTCACAGCTCCCATCAGAGATACCAAAGGGAAAGAAACACAAACATGAAACAACAGACCCTAATGGAAACATCAATAGCGGCAAGACTGCGCATATCTCGTTTATGTGAACTTCAGTGGCATTTCATTTTGAACAGAAGTTGTTCGTTCAGTGATCCGAAAGAAAATGAGAGCATATACGGCTCTATGATTAAGAAAAAGGAAACATTCTGCCGCGGCCAAAGGAACCTGAACAGCAACAACGCTTTAAAGATTTTTGAAACACATAAAACATCGGAGTCTGTTTTACTGAGACTCTTCATAACCCTCAAGATCCATAAGACACAAAATGTAGTTATAACGTATCCTTTAAGCTCAAATGATTGTTTCAAAACAATCATACCTCATCAGCAAACGAACCACGTCAACACAAAGTGTCATAATAATTGGGCCCCGTCAAGCGATTTTGGTACTTATCACCTATGCGAGCAGCGAAGGTTCAGGTGAGCCTGCGCATCCGCGCAGTCTCACCAGAACCTTTGCTGCTCTCTCATACAAGCAGTGAATCAAGAGGAACCTTCAGACAGAAAGCCATATTCCTGGCCCCTCTGAATGGCTGGGCATGCGCAATTAAAATTTGTCATGACGGAATGCTCGAAGACACAATTCGCTTGGCGGCGCTCAATTAAAATCAGCATGTGTATTCCCGTCATTTAGAAAACAGCTTCCCCTGTCTGCCTGATGAATATGTTCTATATAAGGGTTATCCTTCGGAAGCAAGAAATACATCCAGAACTGAAACGTAAGGAGTGTACCTGATTTACCTGGGCCTGACTAGATAATTACGGTCAATATGGCCTCATCAGTGACCCCCAAATATTCTCAATACTCTACAATGTAAGTGTTGATCCCAAAGGACAAGAAATATAAAATACACTATGATGGTGGGCAATGAGACTTTTACGACCCCCACATATGGTTTAGGTTGGTTTCATCTGACAGCCACATAGCCTAAAGCAAAACCTTTGAACAGACTGTGTTGAAACATGGCGTGGCTTGAGTGATTGTTTTGTGAACATATCACAAGACACTTTTGCGATTGTCGTGATTCAGCTTGTAGATGTTCAGCTCAGGATATACATTGTAATTGTATCATACAAATACTGTGAAATTCCGATATTAAGGTTATTTTGTCTTTGAGAAACTTATTTTAAAGGTTTCTTTTTTTTTTCTTTGTGTTTTCAACAAACGATGCTGTCTAGTACAAGGCTGCCTTTGAGACAACAGCTTGATAGTCGAAAAGTTACTCTTAATGTCGGAATTTAACTGTATATCACATATACCCCATAAAATGGTTCGAAGCTTCAATAAATTAACCTGGTTAACAATGAA
Source organism: Lucinisca nassula (assembly GCA_963580285.1). Lineage (NCBI taxonomy): Eukaryota > Metazoa > Mollusca > Bivalvia > Lucinida > Lucinidae > Lucinisca > Lucinisca nassula. The sequence continues at coordinate 78,817,154 of OY757022.1, read as the reverse complement.
CACTACATCGCATGTATATTTCTATAATGTTAAAATGAAAGACATAATGGTAGTTAAGTGGAGAAATTGGGCACATTACTATTTTGAGAAGACTTGTTCCGCTTGTTAAAATAGTTATCAGTATATGTACCGGGAATATCTATTACTTTTCCGCGGTGTGTCAATACCCGTTCTATTTCCATACACACTATGCCCTGGGATATTGCAACTGAACAGATTATGTTCCGTTATTCTAAATTGCTTGTATTGTGTATCTTCATTGTCTAAATGTAAAATATCATTCTGGCATGGATACCGGCCTCGGTAACTTAGTCGGATGCGCGTCTGACTGGTGATCAGAAGGACGTAGGTTTGATACCTGCCATGGTTGCATAATTCTTTCGTGGAGATTGATCATGAAATATTTTCTACGGTCATTCTCTCCCGGTGATCCAGGAAGGGCAGTTGTCAGTTTCTTGCGAAAGAATGTGCACTGTACTGGTTAACAGCTTACGTATAAGCCTGCCCAGGAAGTGTGGATTGGTAAACTGATCGGCTCCAAAATGACATAATTAGTGTTGATTGGACCATTAAATCCAATACAAACAAACAAATCATTCTGGCATGGTACCGCTTACTTCCAATTATGATTATGACGAAAATAGTTATCACCAATCAACATGAGGGTTCACCTTGGAATCAGGTCGTTCATGCTGAATCCTATCTAAATCTTGCAGCTAAACGATTTAGATACATCCAAAGGTTTCTTGTCGACCGATTTGTGGTCTACAATAATCCTAATTAAGACTGCTACGGCACACAAATGATTTCAAAAAGAAAACATCAGGTTAGTCGAGGAAGTGACAGGTCTCTTCTTTTTCTCAATTTAGAATTACTCTGCAATATATTTGGCTCCGCAGTTTGAGTTCCATGAGGAATTTCACTAAAACGTCGACTGTGTTTGATTAAATCCTTGCTCTTGATGACTACTTTACTGTCGGTTTCTGAATGGAACAAAGATCTGAAAGGTTTGTCAGTTAACGGCTCTGTCCTTTGGCGGGATGTTTGATCCATTGGCTTTCGTTTGACAAACCTTTCGCGTTGAACACCATCATGGTTTGATACAGTGCTTCGAAATGTATTCAAAGGTGACTCACTGTCCAATTCTCTGCAAGAATCATCTTTTGGATGAAATATCGGTCTAAAATGTTTTATTATCTTAGTTCCTGTAAGTAAGTCAGATACTTCCTGAGGTGTAAGGAACCATCGCAACTTTCTCTTGTCCTTTGGAATCAGATCCAGAAGTTGTCTTGATGCTGATGATTTTCTGGCCTAAAACGAGAAAACCAAGGAAAAAATGTCAGGTCTACTGAGGGCCGTTAGATTTATAGGCGGAAAATACATGTATCTAAAATATCTGAGATTATTTAAGGTATATCAGAATGTCTTCCTGACACGCGAGTTAAAATTTACGGTTGGTCAGAACGTTGACAAGTTGCTAGAAAAATAACCTGCAATGTTCAAAATTACAAAATTACACGAATAATCATAAAATATGCTTAATAAAAATGAGTATTTTGTGGCTAGAAGAAAAAGTAAAAAAGATCACTTTATTAGAAAATTACCTTTCAAAATGACCAATTGTTGAAAATCGGTTTCACCATTGTGTTTCCTCGGAAACATTCAGATTTTTCACCAACCTGAAGTATTGTCTGTGTCCTTGCATTAACGAAAATAAGTTTTTGTTTCATTATCTGCCAAAATAACATTATATCCATCCTTTTAAAACCCCACCGCACGGTGATACTGACAGCCATTACTGTATACATGATCGGAATTTATCCAGGTGAATCAGGCGTATAAAGGTGCAAATTGTGGGCAAAAATATCTTGCAAAACGGATTTTATTCTATTTTGTTTTCGTCCTAATCTTGATTTCCTTCATTCTTCCGATTATTCGGTAAATATTGTTATGCATACAGTAGATACAATTATAACGATTTGACAGAGTTATTATTATCGCTACGCCGGTTTACACCAGTTTTAAATTAATTTGTGCGAAGATGATCACGTTGATAGGGGTTTATCAGCATGAATATAATGTTACGCCAGGTTTTGGAAAAAGATCACGTCTCGTTGTTGCTTGTACATAGACTAAAGTATATTTTGGTGTAAAAATGCTATGTTTCGTAGGAAGGAAAATGGAGAAACCGATGTTAAAAATGGACCATTTTGCAAGGTAATGTTCTTACAAAGCGATTTCTTATTTTTTCCTTCCAACAACAAAAATACATTTTAGTATGTATGTTTTATGATCAGTCATATGATTTGGAACATTATGGTTTGTTTTTTCTACAAATATTTCAACAGGCTGAATAACCGTACATTTTAGCCCACGTGCAAGCTATACATTTTGATAGTCCCTAAGACCAGATTTAGAAGATTGAAATGACAACGGCATAGCGTAACAATACGTATATGAAATACCTGATCAAGTAATCTCTTATTTGAGTGCAAAACAGTTTTAACGAGGCATATGCTAACACGGTGGCTGGGACGCAGCCAATCTACACCTCTCCTATGTATTTGTTCATCTCTAAAGGTTTCACATGTCTCGTAGATCGTACTGTTTCTCAAATATGTAATAAACTTGATTATTTGTCCTGTATACATTTCACTGAAGACATTCATGCAGCAAGTGATCTTTGAACTAAAAACCGTACATTCTTTACATTATATTAACATGCCATTTTCATTACAAATATGTTCTATAAAAGAGCTATCCTTTGGAAGCAAGGAATACACCATAGAACTGGAAAATATGAAGTGTACATGTTGTCTGGGCCAGACTAGCTAGTTTCGGCCAATTAGGCCTCATCAATGACCCTCAAATATTTTCAACCTTCCTCAATGATCGCAAAGGACAAGAAAATATAAACTACACTATGATGTAGGACAGGGAGACTTTTTACGGCCGCCATACATTCCCAGACACTAGCTGCAATGACGTCAAATATTTTCTATAAAAGGGTTATCCTTTGGAAGCAAGGAATACACCACAGAACTGGAAAATATGAAGTGTACATGTTTTCTAATATATGTATATGAGCATCTGCGCTGTCTGACCAGAGTCATCACTGTGCGCTCTAAAGATAGTTAAGGGCACAAGTCTCCTTCAATCAGCAGGATAAGTCTCTGCCAGACTATATGGATGCGCAGGGTGCACATGTAAATTTTAGGAAAAAGCTGTGCCCCCGCTCATATATTCTTTACATTACATTAACATGCCAATTTCAATACAATTAGCTAACAGATACAAATGCTGATGACCAGGAAGTGCGATAATCACAGAACACAGACTACCAATGGCACCAAGATAAATTAGCCGGAGCTCAGCATTTCCTACAATTTACATGTGCACCAAACCAAGATTCAGATCAGCCTGCGCATCCATATAGTCGGATCAGAGACAACTCTTGCCGCATGAAGAAGCATTTAGCCCTTACCTATCATTAGAGCGCAAAACGAAGATCTGATCAGACTGCCCGGATGCTCAGGCTGATCTGAGTCTTCTTTCGGCGCTAAGGTAATTTGTAATAAATGCTGTGCCCGGTCAAACAACAACCACACTATTACTTGTAAAGAACCTGTTCAGGCTTCTGTAGCCCAGTGGGGGAGGGAGCAGACTCATAACCATTAGGTCTCTAATCGCTTTCTCGGGTCACATGTGAGACGCCAAGTTCTGCAATGGAAGGTCTGGCGGAATTTTGCCGTGTACTCCGGTTTTCGCCCACCTCTGATTAACAATCGGTTTGATATAAGTGAAATAATCTTAGAAGGACCAAACCAAAGATAACGAAGAAGGTCAGCGGAAAGCCAAGTAACCAGCATTTTCTTCCCAACTGTCATACAGTAGAACTTCGATGGCTCGAACACCGATGGCTCGTATACCGTGGCTGAGTCGAATCCGTTTTTGAGTCCCTAGGAAGTTCCTCTACATAAGAAATAGTGGGAGATAATTCATAAGATTTTCGTCTTTTATCTTGCAAATGAATACTGCGTGTACTCATTAGAATCGCCTCATTGAGGCGATTCTAATGAGTACACACAGCATATATTTTCATCATAGAGCACCGAAAAGATGTCCAAAAGTAACTCGTTATACCCCCTGTCTCGAACAGATTTTCATGGTCCCAAAGGTGTTCGAGCCATTGAAGTTCGACTTTATATCGATCCACCCATCATCATTGGTACCTTTGTTTAAGCTAGAGTCGTTGCAGTTAATACAGATAATACTTCACTGCAATTCGACGCCTTTCAAAGGCTGCATTGTAGACGCAAACTATTTTGGTCAAGATGGATAACGTTAACAATTTGCGACAAAATATTTGCAAAATGCGATATTATTTTCATTTGCGGACACTGAGTTTATGCTGCTGACGACTCATTTGTTCATTTTTGAACAGTACAAAATTAAAACAAAACAAGCGAATAAACGCATAAGGATGAGAATATGTTTAATGCCATTTGCCAATCGGACTTCATTGCGGTAAATCGTTGAGCAAAAAGCATGTTTTTTTAAGGCTCAGCTAACGCATGTTCAAACAACAAAATCTGTGATACTAAAACTGACGACTCGATTCCCTAAATGACAATCTCTGAAACTATATCAATATATAGACTTGCGGTCACAAATAAAACGCCAGTTCTGTAATGGATGATATGCGGTTTTTATCTCCGGGTACTCCGGTTTTACCCACCTCTGATACACGACTGGTTCGAAATAACTGAAATGATATAGTCATCACGAAAACAGGCCTTTATTAGCCGAAACTACGTAGTATGACCCATCTTCTTTCTTATGAATGTTTTCATTGCTCTTAAAGGAACTCCTTTTTTGATTTTTATCTACATAATTTTGACCCGTCTGAACCCACATTTTATATAGTACAACTGGGGCTTTGCAGGGGTAAACCTTTATTTTTCTTATTTCTGCTCAAAACTATATATAGATTGTAGTACTCGTTAGAACCGCCTCACCGAGGCAGTTCTAACGAGTACCTACAATCTATATTTTGAGCAGGAAAAAGAAAACTATTACAATTGTTCATTTTAAAATTTTCGTTTTTTATTTACAGTGGTAAAGTTTACAATGTATTTGTATAGGTATGATTTCGTAACGGAAATAATCTTAAAAAGGCCGTTTAACCTAAACCAAACCAGAGTAGACGTGTGTTACCTTAAAGGTTTCTGTTGCTTCTTGTAAAGTCTGTTGACCATCTCTCAGCATAGCCTGAAATACAATTAATAAAGGATATTGACTTTTTTTTCAGTTGAATACCAAACATTACGAAAAGAAGACTATACGAATTCAATGAAAATTTTACCGCGGATAAAAACGAATAATTGCGATTTTGTCTTATTTCTGCTCAAAATATGGATTGTGGGTACCCACAATCTTTATCTTAGAGCACAAGTAAGAAAAATAAGGTTTACCCCTGTAAACACCAGTTTTACTATATAAAAGCGGCGTTCAAGGGGATAAAAATTATACAGGCGTGGTTTCGTGATGCATATTTCTTCGAATGTGTTGACAACATCAGAATTTTCACTGGTACATAACACGAGTGAAAATTATTATGTTTTAAACACACGTGATGCAATATGTGCGTAGGACGGGTGAACATTTTGAAGTTTTAGACACATATGATGAAATACTTTGGGTAGTTATCGAATTTTTTTTCTCTTTAATATAAACGTGAATTTGGCGCTGTACTGCAACTGGACAACCCCCAAAATTAGTCCGCGCTGCTACTGTAAAAATAACTTCGTCAGGTTATTTTTCACAATATGAGCAAATATATCTTTTCAAGATATGTAATTATCATATATTTTAATTCAGACATGCTATGATTTCTCTACTAAATATAAAATAAAATTTGACTCATCTAATACTCTTCACTAGACATCTCTATTTGCTGGATAGTACCGTTAGCAACTTGGCTTTAGAAAGAAAAGCAATCATCAGTACAATTACCTAACATCTTCCGCCCAAGATACCAACGGGAAAGGCGGACGCACTTAAAGCAATGACATCACAATCAAATCCATAGAAATACAGAATTTCCGAGGTAAATGGCCATTTGACTATCCTAAATAAACATATCAACAGGACACACATGCAAAGACATGCAATGGCAGTAATAACAAACCCCAACAGAAGAACCTCCTTGGACCGGTCAGTAAAAAAATAATTGGGGCTTTAATCGATTTTACTTAGCCACAATCCTCGCCCTTAGCTCTGCCGCGGTTAACAAAAGTAATCTCTAAATGGGTTTCTGACATATCCGTGCAACGTCTAAAAAACATAAAAAAACGAATTAACGATGCAATAACGTAGCTGTTGAATCAAAACGAATCCGACAGCACGATCAGAGACAAAGCATCACGCACCAACCGACTAACTTGAAAGTCTTTAGGCTGGGGTTGTTATAGAGTCTGAAGCCCGACCCATCGGATTGCAATTAAAGAGGGAAGCAAAGTTATGAACCGTGACTGGGTTAACAACTATGCATATAGTCTGTCGTATTACATTTATGTTGTACACGGTCTTTTTTATATCGAGGAATTGTTTTACGAAATTGGGTACTGAAATAATTTGCAAGCATATAATATTTCCGAATTTATATACTGTCATCCTAAAATTCAGGTTCCGATTGACCTTGTTTACAGAAGAGATTTAAGTCCAGCATTCAATTTTGTTTTGTTTGTTTGATTTGAGGTTTAACGTCCCCGTCAACACTGTAAAGGTCATTTTGGAGACGTTGCTTCCAATTTTGTGGGACTTTAACCCGACATTGAGATGAAATGACATCTCAAGCCCTGTCGCCGAATGAAACCAATAGGGTTTATTAGCATGGACGGTCCACCTCGCACCGCGGTTCCTGGACAGGCTTAGATCCTCCAAGCGGTTTACCAGTACCAGTGTGCGGGACGGATTCAGCTCTGCGTGGAAGCATCATGCAGCCCATATATTTCTTCAAGCCCCTATGGGCGGGGGCGGCATTCAATTTTGAACATAAATCGAAATAACGCCTATAAAACTTAGACAAGGCTTTGCGAAGTTTATGACAGATAATCCTGAATAAGAAATTTAACGATAAATAATTTATTATGAGTGCTGAAGTCACAGATACATGACTAGATAATCTGGCAAAGCGCAAATTAATTGCGATAATATATATAATAATTATATCGTAGGAGCATGCACGAGGAACATCGCGATCAAAGAAAGGAAAATAGATACATGAAATCATTGCATATGTTAGATGACTGTTTACATTAATAATGGCTCTTTCTTTTCTTTTCTTTCTTTTTCTCCCCGAGATCACTGATAACTGTTACTATGTTTTTATATCTCAAAACTCAGCAAAACATTTTTCTTAATTTCGCAAACAATTTTGCAAGCACTATTTCACATAGCAAAATGTCAAACAGTATGACAAGTGAATGTAAGATGAAAAACAGTAAAACAAATACCAAAACATAGTAGGGTACAACTTTGCTGATCAGGCCCCAAGTGTGAAAAGCAGTAATTAAATCTCTGGTACTTTGCTGAGAAACTGTGTATTTAAATACATGTATTACTGATAAAAAAGTTGGTGGCATATTCCAACATTGACGTTCAGTTGGTAGAATTTGAAGTAAAATATGGTAGTCACATTTAAATGTGATTGTATCGAAATAGATCGGCTCAAGTGAGTGAATTATTTAGTAGTAAATCACAGTTTATCGGGAGTTCAAAAAGACATAGCAATAGCGCTATGCACTCTTGATTTCCTCGACTAACAACATACCCTAAAAATGTGATAAATTAGTCAACAATTCATTGCTAGAACTGATCTGTTTCCTAAGCATTAAATGCATTGCGAAATTAAATGTTCAAAGTTTTAATGATACCCTACCTAAAAACATCGTTAGAACAACTGCTCAAATGTGACACAAGCTTATATGAGAGCTGTAAAGATAAGCTGGTGATGCTTTTAATGACAAAACTATCTTCATTTGAGGGCAAAAGATATGCTTAGGTCCATTAAAACCTAACACGGCCCTCCAACCCTCATTGTCATACAAACCTTGATAGAAATACTTTTATTCACGCTAGGCGGGTGTCTGTTGATATGGAGTTCGCCTTCTACATTGTAATCTAGGTCACGGAGACTGAACAAATGTTCTTCATCATCTGATCCCTTGTGACAGAAAGAGCCACTGTATATATTGAATGTATACTGAAAATACACATTTAGGCTACCATATTGTCTGGCGGAGATGAATAACAAGGATAATTCAGAAAAAAGGTTATACATTTTAAAACATACGGTTGAAGCATATTTATTCCGAATAAATGAGTTGACATGCATGTAAATGCAATAGCATACAAACAATAATCGACTCGAAGGAGCGTGCCTATTGAATTCCCTCCCCGAAACATTTGAAGCATTTATTACGGTTACTGGTAAGAAGCACTCCGTCGATGATGGTATTCTATGATGTTTTTCAATATAAAAGGAACTCTTGTAATGAACATAATTCCATAATTACCGATGCTACTGATCTTCATCTATATCTCTGGCATATGAGCCGGGGCCAGCATTTCCTACAATTTACATGTACGCCCAGCAAAGACTGTGGGCTCTATGGATAGCTAAGGGTCCAGTGCTCCATGTAGCAAGTGAAGTCTCTGGTCAGGCGCAGGCTGATCTGATTCTTCGCTAGGCGCATATGTAAGTTGTAGGAAATGCTGTGCCCCGGCTCATATATGAAAAAAGAACATGGTCGCATTAGCGACCAGAAAAGGCTAAAGAGGAGAGGTAGAACGGGGAGGATAAGGAGGATGAGGAGGAGGTTGACTAGCAGTAGAGGTATGTAAGTTAGAACGGGTAGGAGAAGGTCTGGCAGTAGAGTCTTCTTCGTCAGAGGTTCCTTCTGACTTTGACTTGAATGGAACAGCCTGTGCGCGAAGCAATTTTCTTTCTGTCCACAAATGGGGCTGGATGCAAGACTTTTTGCACGAAGGTTTCTCTATGGCTCAACTACATATAAGCGTGCAGCAAATGCTCTGACGAGATTGTGCTAATGCGCAGGCTCCCTTAATAGAAGTGAAGGCAATAATCAGGAATCGATACAATTCACCCACAGCTCTCATCAGAGACACCAAGGGAAAGAAACACAAACATGAAACAACTAGTCTCTAATGGAAACACCACTAGCGGAATGCCAAAAGGACAGTTGCTTTCCCACAAAATGGCCAATTGGCTGTCGAAAGCAAAATAATATGAACGATACACACACTCAAAGACAAGCCATAACAAAATAAACCACGACAGAAGAACCGCCTTGGAACGGTCAGTGAAACGAATTCCACTTGGGGGGGGGGGGGGGGGGCTTAAATCGATTTCACGTCGCCACAATCCTCGCCCTTACTTCCGTCGCGATTTAGACAAATAATTTGTTCAGTCCGCATGAAAGCCTCCTAATTCATCAGTGTTACATCTCCGTGAACACAAAAATTAGTCAACCACAGAGATGAAATAATGGTGAGGACTCGACAGCAAGAAACCACTTAAATGCTGGTGCAAAAGAAAACCAACAGTTAAGACTTAAGCCTTTGCTGCTCTGCTATGTAATAAGTACTTTATTCTCAAGAGCTGGTTCAAAGAAGAAGATCAGGAAGTGCCACAGTAACCGAGAACATCACATCAATGATACCAACAGATAGAGCAAACAAAATATTACGTATGAAGAACAGACACAATAGCAAGCAAAGTAACCACCTCTCTCTTAATCCTAGGAGGTGATTACAAATCCTATCACTCTGATGAAAATGTATCAAATTGGACTTAACATGTAAAATTCCGCGTAGCAATCAGCCGATATTAACATCATCTATGCTGATGCATTGTTTTAACCTTAAGTCGACGGAGCATAGGTTGAAAAGCTAATGTTATGTTGTATTTGCATATATATTCAAACATCCTTATGGTAACTGATGTCAGCATATACTTACCAAAGAATTCTATGTTTGTTGTAGCATATTAAGAAAACACCAATGGAAACTTCACACTAGACTAACAAGAGTAACGTGCAACATGAGACGGCTTGCACAGAATATATTTAACGCCAATACAGCTGTGGTCAGGGAATGTGTGGCTGCCGTAAAAAGTCTCCCTGCCCTTCATCATAGTGTAGTTTGTATTTTCTTGTTCTTTGGAATCAATGATTTTATTGTGGAGTTTTGAAAATATTTGAGGGTCACTGATGAGGCCTATTTGGCCAAAACTAGCTTGTCTGGCAAAGAAACTCTTGTACACTCCATACTGTTCAGTTCTATGGTGTATTCTTTGCTTCAAAAGTACACCCCTTAAACAGAAAATATTTTACATGGGGCACTATACATACCGCTTAATTGTTTCTTACCTGTGGCAGAAGTTTCCAACCATGTGTTGCAACCATATCGACAGCATTGATGATATAATCACATGTCTCGTCGTCGTAGAAATATGGTAAGTTGACACGACAGAAGCCAGGTCTACAAAATGCATTACAGATTAAAATCGACTCTAACTCAGCTTGGCGACTCAAAATTTATGAATGCCCAACACAACTTAGATGTATATATGTATTAATAAGCAGTGCAAACACAGTCTAAAATATGGCGTAAGATAAGACTTTTACTTGAGAGCATTAAATGTTCTTAAATTCAGTGAAGTAAAAATCTAAACTACAAAAATGGAACTAGAACTTTCAAAACAATCCATTGGGAGATTTTTAGCAACAATGGGTGGTGCAATTTACTTTGTTTTCATAAGAAAATAATACTTGGCTACTAAATTACGTCGTTACTTGTAACAAATGTATTTATATATTTACTTTTCGAGCTACAATAATACATCACGATAAAAAATTCCGTGAAACGAAGACTCTTCAAACCCAACTTTATACAGAGAAAAGTGGGTTTACGGGGGTATACATTATCTGCCTTATTTTTCCTCAGAAACATAGATTATGGGTAGTCGTTAGAACCGCCTCACTGAGGACTGGGTCGGTTCTATATTGTTCAACACAATCTATGTTGAAAGCAAAAATACGAGCAAGAAAGCTGTCAAAATTTTTTCCTAATATATGTCTTTTCTGACACCATGTTGAACGCCATTATTGCACATGGGCATGTTTTCGTAGTGGCAAACTATCAATCACTTACCTCATGACACTCATTGGGTACTGTGGACAACTCGGATCCATGCTGGAATGAAACAGTATGACGACAAATTGACATTGTTAGAGATACTTAGAATTGTAAGTACATATCAAACTTCAATGAACTGCAAATTGTTTGGTTTATGTGTTATGCTAGAACACATTTTGAAACAAAGCTGATTTGTTGAATAAATACAGAACCAAAAGGGGTTGTTTTCAGACTAAGTTAGTGTTAGTATTCAAGCTGATTTTAACCTTTAGCCCTCTCTAGACTAATTCAGCAGACGACAAATTGTTGATATTTTTTATTTCTCCCAGAAAACAGGACTTGACATCTCATGCAAATTGTCTCCATAGGAGACAATTTGCATGAGATGTCAAATCCCATTTTCTGAGAAAATTAGAAAAAAAAAAAGAATCAAAATGTCTTCTGCTTCAAAAAAATACCCAGCATGCAGAGCGTTAAGACTTCGCTGAACGCACATGCTCTCGCTTTTAACGTGACCAAAATATTAAAGAACTGTTATATAGAGATTACTACTCAGCCCATTTTAAATATCGGATTTATAAACTATCCGATATAGAAACGAATGCGTTTGCGCACGAGATATTTTATCGGATGTTCAACGTCCCGATGTTTATAAATCCCATATTGAAAATGGGCTGAGTCAATAAACTGTATATTACATGCATTTTAATATAGCTGATGGATGATTCGGCATCTAATTTCTAGTAAAGTTCACTCTTAACATACAGTACATGTAACGGTAGTTGGCGCAGTGACACATAAGCGAATTGAAACAAAAGGGTATTGACGCCATCTTGAAAAGGTTTCTATTGTATTGAATGGATATAAAAGAACTAAAATTATTCAAATGCGCGGGTACAGTAACCAATCTTACGCCTAATTCAGTGGTTTTGTCCATGTAATCTTTATTTCAAAGCTGCCTCCGAGTTTGTGTTTGTTTGTTTGTTGGTTTGAGGTTTAACGTCCCCGTCAACACAGTATTGGTCATTTTGGAGACGTTGCTTCCAATTTTGTGGGACTTTTACCCGACATTGAGATGGCATGACATCTCAAGCCCTGTCGCCCAATTAAACTAATAGGGTTTATAGGAATGGACGGACCGACTCGCAACGCTTTGCCTGGGCAGGCTTAGATCCTCTAAGCGGTTTACCAGTACTTGTGTGCGGGTCGGTTTCAGCTCTGCGTAAAAGCAGCATGCAGCCCATCTATTTCTTCAAGCCCCGATGGGCGGGAGGGGGGGGGGGCTCCGAGTTTACCGCCATACATTCTGTAATCTGTTTACATCTTCTGAGACGCCGTTGACGTGACGTCAAGAACAACGCATCGGCGTGAATTAAATTTTCCCGCGTCTAAATATAACAATTACTTTGGAAAAGTAGGACCGGCTGCAGGGAATATTTTCTTATAGGAAATAAATATTCCTAGGCCGAAGGTGATTATAATTTTTAAGTCATTGTGAAATAATGGTATTACTTCTTTATGCATGTTAAATATAATACTATTGTTTGTTTTTGTTTTGGTTATAGAACCAAACATCGTAAAGCATCTTTAAACGCTGCAGGCAATGGAGAAATAAATAATCCTGAATTTACTTTCATGCAAATTTAAATACAACACGCATATTATATATTGACCTACCCGATCTGTTCATTAGTAAACCATTTCAATCGCTTAGCCATTGGTTCTGATATTCCTAACAAGTCCTTCAAATAAATTAAAACATTTTCATATATTAAATATGTGTAGTTCGGAAGTATGACAAAGTAGCAATGGGAGCTGTATCTCTTGCACACCAGATAAGGAAATTTATGGTTTTAGCCAGGGATTGAAATTTTGTTCTTACCCTGGTGTTCTTTACCAGGCAAGTTAAGTATTGTGCGCAAACATTAAGAGTTAAATAAAGTCAAATATAAAAGTTTTGGTGGTGTTGCGCAAGAACAAATATGCTCTTTTGTTGTAGATGGGCGTTTCCAAACCTCGGGATGACCATCCAGAGCAGAACTACGGCATAGCCTCGGGTTGGGTATGCCCATCTACAATGGAACGCCATATCGGATTCTTATAATCTCAATCATACCGTTAAGGAGAACAGTAAATAGATTTTCGAATAGTACTTTTGTATTTTCTCATTTTTCCCGAGAAGCCTTCGAGCAGGAAAAGCATCACGAGTCTCGGAAATAATGTAAATAATTAAACTGGTTTACTTAACTGTTCGTCTTTCCTTTCTTAAAAACAAACTGTCACAGTACAACTTAACTTCCAAGCTGACTGCCATGTCAAAAGATAATAATTTTTGTCAACATCACCAACTACAAGTGTAGTTTAATTTGTTTGTTTGATTTGAGGTTTAACGTCCCCGTCAACACTATAAAGGTCATTTTGGAGACGTTGCTTCCAATTTTGTGGGACTTTTACCCGACATTGAGATGAAATGACATCCCAAGCCCTGTCGCACAATGAAACCAATAGTGTTTATTAGCATGGACGGTCCACCGCGCACCGCGGTTCCTGGACAGGCTAAGATCCTCTAAGCGGTTAACCAGTACTAGTGTGCGTGCCGGATTCAGCTCTGCGTGGAAGCATCATGCAGCCCATATATTTCTTCAAGCCCCTATGGGCGGGGGCTTAAGTGTTGTTTAATTAATGCGAGTAGGATACTATGCTATATATTGTCGAACTTCAGTCGTTCAAAACCTTTGGGACAATGAACATTTGTTCGAGAATTCTTAAGGTAATCAGCATAAGTACTCGCTGGATCCCTGACTTGCTCACCGAAAAGCAGAAAGGTATGCAAGATGCAAATTACATGGCTGACTCACTGTTGAAGAAATCCAAAAATATGGGAAAAGGTGTCTGATAGTCTCATAACTGGTTATGAGACATGGGTCTCTTTTTGTAAGTTGATAACAGGATATGGCTCTGAAACATACCATAAGGCCAACTATTACCAAACCAACACTAACAGTAAAGTAGATGTCATATGCCATTTTCCTCAGAAATTCTGGACCAAGCATGCAAATTGCTGTTCCAAAATGTTGTTGTGTGTCTGTTACATGTAGCTTCTGTAAGAATGTGCTTCTGAAAATCTTATGAACAAAAATAAGAAAAGTACGTCCAAAACCAGTCTCCAGCATGTCTATCTATCTATCTTCTTATACTGAGTCGGTCATATCTGGCCATTACCTCAGTTGATTGGGTGGCTAAATTTAGAATTTAGCTGAAAAAAAAAAAGAGAGGCACTGGATGCGTCCTTAAAACTATTTACAATCTGCATAACAGAGGTATCCTAAAACGCATACCTCTGAGTCCCAATCTTACACTGTGCGGGCTTTGAACTCTTCTGCGGACTTGGCATTCACCGCAGAGGAGGGAAGACTATTCCATTGGGGAATAGTTCTAGGAAAAAACGAGTTCTTCAGGGCATCACTATAGGACTGGTATCTACGATATTGTGAGTCATTTACTTTTGATGCCCTTGTTTGGGTCGACAGTGTTACAGTGGTCAAGTACCTATCTTTATCAATAGACACTGAATCAGAGTGTATCTTGTAGAAGAAGGTTAAAGAGGACTGCTCACGACGGGCCTCCAGGGACGGCCACTCTAGCTCATTAAGCATGTCACCGACGCTACTTCTATTTCGCCATCGCCTACAGGTCCATCGAGCAGCTGCCCTCTGCACCTTCTCCACCTGCTGAGTCTGAGTTTTAACATAGGGGTGCCAAATAGGTGATGCATATTCGAGTTGAGGGCGAACCAATGTTTTATATGCAACATCCTTTGTCTGCCTAGGTGCAAAAGCCAAGTTCCGTCTAAGGAATCCCAAAGTCCTAGTAGCTTTAGATGTAATCTCTGAGATATGTTGACCCCAATCAAGATCGTCTGTGATGGTGATACCAAGATATTTGGCGGATTGAACATGCTCCAAAACTTCCTGGTGAAGAGTATAGTCAAACTTAAATTGCTTGTCCGGAGGGTGTCGTGACACTCTCATTGAGTGACATTTGGCCACACTGAACTTCATTTGCCAATCGGCCTCCCACTGTGCAAGTTGATCCAGGTCATCTTGTAAAATAAGACAGTCAGAAGGAGAATATATGTTCCTATACAGGACACAATCATCAGCAAACAAACGGACAGATGACCTGATATTATCGGGGAGATCATTAATGAAAACCAAGAAAAGGACCGGTCTAAGGACCGAACCTTGGGGGACTCCAGATAAAACAGGGACTGGATCAGACGCTTGGCCATCAAGTACAACTTGTTGTGAGCGCCAAGAGAGCCATGAGCTAATCCACCTATGCGTGGATCCTCTTATCCCATAGGTCCCAGTTTATGTAATAGCCTTCTGTGAGGTACCTTGTCAAAGGCCTTAGCAAAGTCCATGATGATCAAGTCAGTCTGTTTGTGGCCATGGTTTATGGCCCCATCCAGATTGCTCACAATGTCATGGTAAAATTGAACAAGCTGCGTTTCGCAAGACCTTTGACTCCGGAAACCATGTTGACAGTCAGCAAGAATGCTCTCAAAGGCTAAGTGCTTGTTGATGTTGCTTACTAATATATGCTCCAGGGTTTTGCAACAGATGCATGTTAGCGACACTGGTCTATAATTTGCTGCATCATATTTTTCCCCTTTTTTATAGACCGGGGTTACATTTGCTTGTCGCCAGTCATCTGGTACAGTGCCCTGGGCAAGTGATTGATTGAAGATAAAGGCCAACATTTCAGCACTACATTCCTTAAGTACCCTGGCATTCAGGTCATCGGGCCCAGATGCCTTATGTATCTTGAGCTTACCTAACAGTTTAGCGACCCCATTGGGGTCAACTGTTATGTCCCCCATAGAGGGGAACGGACTTGCACCTTTAGATGGTAGCTCACCATCAGTTTCACGCGTAAATGCTGATTGAAACTGTTTATTGCAAATATTAGCCTTATCGCGCGCATCTGTTTTTAGAATTCCATTTTCCCTTAGCGAAGTGATCCCAAACGCATCCTTTTTCAGGGACTTTACGAATGACCAAAACTTTTTAACTTTACCATTCTTTTGGGGACTATCGGGATCTATATTGTCATCTTCAAAGGTAAAGATGCTGGAAACATGCTTCCAATATGCATCTCTTATAACCTTTTGCACATGTGCTCTGAACCGTTTGTAATGGTTCTTAACGTCAGGGCTGCTAGACTTGCGAGCACGAAAATACATTCTATTCCGTCTTCTGATGAGATGCTTGATCGTGTTGTCGATCCATGGTGCCCTATATTTTGTTTTGGTCATTTAAGTTGGTATAAACCTTTCCATTGCCGTGGTTAATTCGGACTTAAAACTGACCCACATGTCATTAACTGACATGTGTGAGAGGTCAGAGGAAAGGAACCAATCCTTAAATCGCGCCATATGGTCTCGCAGACCATCCATATCCGCACGTTTGTAGAGAAAAACTTTACGCGGGACTTGTCTGATTCGTTTAGCTTTTATGTCATACTCAACAAGGACTATGTCATGATCAGCTTTGCCAATCGGGGGCATCCCCTTAACTCGGCTTACTGGAGATGGAGAATTTGTAAACATTTGTCCATTTGTTACATGAAATTCCTCCAGTCCACAAATCCTCACCTGCAGCATTTTAAAAAATAGAAGTGAAGGCAATGATCAGGAATCGATACAATTAACCCACAGCTCTCATCAGAGACACAAAAGAGAGCGAAACACAAACACGAAACAACCAAACCTTAATGGAAACACCAACAGCGGAAATCCAAAGCAAAAACGGCAGTAACTTTCCCACAAAATGGCCAATCGGCTATCCAAAACAAAAATGTAAGCGATACACACACTCGAAGACGAACCGTAACAAAAATAAACCACGACAGAAGAACCGCCTCGAAATGGTAAGTGAAATGCATTACACTGTGGGTGGGGGTGGGGGCTTAAATCGATTTTACGAGGCCGCATTCCTAGCTCTTACTTCCGCCGCGATTTAGACAAATAATTTGTTCAGTCCGTACGAAGGACTCCTAATTCATCAGTGCAACATCTTCGAGAACACAAAAATCAACTAGCTACAGAGATGAAACAACAGTCAGGACCCGACATCACGAAACCACTGTAATGCTGGAGCAAAAGAAAACCAACAGTTAGACTCCGATGGGTCGGAGACAGACCATCAGACACCAACCAGCATTAAATAACATTAAATTCCTATTCAGTTCGCAGTAAGCCTTTACGCTGGAGCCGTCATAGAATCTGAACGGTCAAAGTATTGTCATACTCTCCCTACAGACCAGGCTCCGTGGGTTTTTTTTTTTTTCTTTTCAATTTCCGAAATTGAATATTTTCTATCTGACACGAGTTATAGGTTCATAAGTGCATTAGGGTCTGCAGCTCACCAGTTTCTTTTGGGTGTACCCAAATTTTTATATGAACATTATTTCGAAATGGGATTAAAAGATTGAAACGATGTGTCCAGACTATAGGGGAGATTTGTGAAGGTACTAGAAAAAAACTACCGATTTGCAATCATTATCTCGGCGAAAATGTGACATTTCAGTTTTCGAATATCGCGGTTTTAAACAATATTATCTTTAGATAACTTTCTTTTAGAACACATTTGATTATGTTTCAAAAGTCAAACTTACATGACTGTAGGGCCCCGCACATGCGCAACCACCTCTAGACTGAATGCCAAACAAGTCATTGAGCAAGGTGGATATAAAGTTGTAATGCACAAATTTCCCCGTTTGCACGTGCTTCACAACGAAAGAAAATATAGTGACTCTCTGAGCCGTATGGCTGCCTAACACAATAAGGGCTGGATTCTGTTCCCAAACAGCAAAAGCTCTTTTACACAGGTCGTCATCTCTTGCTTCAATCAGATTCTCTCCTACTGCCTGAAATTAACAAATAGAAACATCGATACCGGAATACTAATGGAAACATCAATACCGGAAAGCCAAAAGGACAGTTACTTTCCAACAATGACATAAGCGATACACACACTCAAAGGCAAAGCAAACAAAAATAAACCGCGAGAGAAGAACGGCCAGTGAAAAGAATTACACTTTTGGGGGTGGGAGCTTGTCGATTTTGCGCGGCCACGATCCTCGCCCTTTATTCCGTCGCGATTAAGACAAACAACGTGCTCAGTCCGCAAAAGTTGTTGTTGTGTATGAGTGTGTGTGTTTGAGTTTTACGTCCCACCAACAGTTAAAGTCAGACGGAGTCGGGACTTCGGTTTAAAGACTGACCCGAAAGTCGGCAGAAGCCCGGGATCAAACCCACGGTCCCTGGTTTATGAGGCGAGTTGTTATTTATGATACATTATGATAAAAATTATTATTATTGAGATTTGATTGAGTATTTAAATCTGCCTTTTAGTACAGATGAAAGCTGATGACACAAACTTATTGTAAAAGATAAATCTTCTAAACAGTACTGAGGTAAAAACAAAATACAAACACCACAAGGTTATTTGTCTAACGCCTGTCTTTGAATAATAATGGTACGTTCATGACTTGATTGTACAAACTGATTTCTAATCTTTCATGAAGAGATTACAGTTAAACTAATACTCGTATTTGATAATTGAAAGAGAAAATCATTACTGGTTCTAACAATACCTTTTTCAGCTGAAATGCAAGTCCAGTTCTGATAGATTCTATTATTGCTGGTGTTCCGCCCTCCTCCCGGGCTTCTATATCCGAAGTGTACGCATGAGTCTCGCGCGACACCTGATTAAGAAAACAAAGGGAAAGATGTAAACGAATTGTGACAAAACAATCTGTTTAATGAGAAAAAACAAACAAGAAAGGAATGTGCAGTGTAACCTTTTATATTTAATTCCTGGATGTTGAACACGCTGAGCCCGTATATTTTCAAAATGCTAATAAATGCTAATAAATGCTCACAGAAGAGCTCGTCTAGAAAAGTAGCTCCATATCATTATGCAATACTTTACCATGAACTGATAAATGGGGCATACATATATCCATCTTAAAGAGTACATGGAAGAAATCGTTTACTAGAAACGGAACATTGGTATGCAGAATATAAACTTTAACAAAATGCGGACATCTGTCACAGTTTCCAATAAAACCTCTTAGACCATGACATTGATACATGTATATTGTCAACCTGATAAATAAAACACAAATAACAAAAACGCATACCACTGAGAATAGTACGTTCAAGATATGACAGTACAGTCACGAATATGGGTATGGTAACTACAGATTTGAAAGCTTGCAGGCAATAGATTGGGCTGCACGGTGCTTCCTGAGCTGAAACCGACCGCGCACATGAGTACTGGTAAACCGCTTTAAAGGTCTAAGCCTGTCCAGGCGAACTGGCGCAAATTGGACCGTACATGCATATAAACCCTTTTGGTTTCATTTGGCGGCAGGGTTTAAGATGGAAACAGTGTCTCCATTATGACCTAATAAGTTTTTACGGGGACGTTAAACTCCAAATCAAAAAAAAAAAAACCAAAGGTGGACACCGACAGCGACGTCTCCAACAACAGACGCCGGGTATGGATATAGTTTTTCCTGCTATTTTTCAACACTTTTTTAGTTTTAAGTGCCGTTTTCTACCAACGCAAAAGCACACGCCACAAACCACTGGCATAATTTTAGGACATGATTCCGTGTAAAACTTAAACTGTGAACACTGCTTGTCGCACATGGTATAAAATATATTTTTCTCGCCACATATAATATATTTCGGCAATGATTCATACTTCAATAATTGCAACGACTAATGCGATGAGGTCCCATACTTAACCCATTTAGTACAAGAAACTCCAAAACGGGTACCCTGGCAAACAGTTCAGGCCAATATCAGACGCCGCAGAACGGGGCCTCCACTGTTTGCAAAACGTTCAGCTATTTTCCTAATCAATTTTGAAGAATGCACAACCTGACACCCCTAACTTTTGAAATGGACTCCTACTATATATAAGGAGGAAGATTCTATTTAGTAAAAAAAGGGTTAAAATACTTGAGGTTATCGTCTATGTGGTATTTGCGTCGTAATGGTTACAACACGTCGATGCTGTTTCCTAAAGTTGTTCTTCTAATGCAATCGATTTCATGAAATCTTCGACAAGGTATGACAGAATAGATGTGAACAGGAGAAATGAACTTATTTGCTTGGCGTTTTGGCAATATTTGGCCAAAGAAATATCCTTGAAGACGTCTCATGGGATCCGCCAAGCCCTTTTTGCTGTCGAAACTTTCACTTAATTGAACCCTGTTGCCAGTTGCCGGACTGGAATTCAGATAAAGTATTTATTCTATAAATACACCAGAGGCCCAAACAAACAAGAGATGGTTCACTTGTTTGAGACTGATCAGGAATGTTTCTAGTTTAGTTGCACAAGTGGCAACAACCTTGGCTAAGGGTAACAATAGTTTTGACTATTTTTACCAGGGGGATGAGCCAGTCCTATATTTTTGAATGAGATAAAGTAAAAAAAATGATAGCCTGGATAAAAAAATTCTGAATGACTCAAAAATTGGTTTAATTTGCCTCTCGTTTTGGGTCGGCGAGACTCGAAAAACGATTTAAGTAGAAGTAAAACAAAGATCAGGAATCGATACTATTAACTTACTTCACCCATCAAAGACACCAAAGGGAAAGAAACACAAACATGAAGCGACCAGACCATAATGGAAACCTAAACAAAGGAAGGCCAAAAGGACAGTTACTTTCCCAAAAAATGGCCAAATTGCCATCCAAAACAAAAAGACACAAGTGATACACACAGTAAGTAACAAACAACAACATAAATAAACCGCCACCGAAGAACCGCCTTGGAAAGATCACCATTGTGGTGTACATCTTGACAATTTTAGAAATTCTGGCTCTACAAGTCGCCCTGATGCCTTCCACAAAGTTAAAAAATCAGTCTAACTAATATTTTCTTATCGAGGTGAGCTAAAAATCAGTCAAATCGAAACATCAAATAAAAAAACCCAAGGTAGTACTTACATAAACAACCGTCCCTCCACCGACTCTGTCTGGGACTTGGTTTCGAAACATCCACTTTTTGGCGATTACAATACCAGGTGAACCGGGTCCTCCAACAAATTTGTGCGGGCTTATAAATACAGCATCTTTATATCTAGAACATGAAATATTAATTTGGACTTGATAACGTTCATTACGAAAACACACCTATACAAATACATTGCCAATTTTTTGGCCAAAAATGGTGATATTTTTCTTATTTCTGCCCAAAACATAGATTGCGGGGACTCGATAGAAGCGCCTCGTTGAGGCGGTTCTATCGAGTACCCACAATCTATGTTTTTGAGCAGAAATAAGAACAAATACCCCCTTAAACCCCAGTTTTACTATATAAAAGTGGGGTATGAGGGGGGTCAAAATTATATAGGCGTGTTCTCGTGATGAATGTAACGTGATCTAAATACAGTGTAACATCGATAACTCGAACACGGATTGTTCGAATACCATGGGTAATTCGAACTAGTTATAGAGTCCCTTCAGTATATTTTCCAAAGCTCCAGATATCCGTATGTTAAGGATAATATCTGTTTTTTTTCTCTCTCATTTTATCATGAAAATATATGATGTGTGTACCCATTAGAATGGCGAGTCTAATGAGTACACACACCATACCTTTATTTTATTCAGGATCGTAGAGATACATGTATCCTAAAGTGAGCTCTATTATGCCCCGACGATCTGGCACATTGAGTAACCTCAGATTCGAAGTAATTTGAACTACCCCTATCCCGAACAAATTTTCATGGTCCCACATTTGTTCAATTTATCGAAGTTCGATTGTATTAAATCTCCTTCTAGGAAGACTAACTAACAATGAAGAAAACTATGATGAAACAAAGATGAGGATTCGTAACTTGTTCCCACTATCTGTAAGCCGGAGCTGAAGAAAACCACCAGATAGACCATGAAGATTCAAACCAAAGACACAGCATCAGGCATCATTGATAGACTGTAATCTTTGATTTAAGCTTTTAGTGGGCATCTTTTTCTGTAACGTTTTGAATACCGCAGAATGCAGGGATTTTTGTAACTGTGCTGCCTTCCTTTGTAACAGTTTTTATATCGTAATAATATATGTGTTTTATCAGACCTATAACATATATATGTCTTTCTGATGAGGCCTAATTGGCCGAAACTAGCTAGTCTGGCCCAGAAAACATGTACACTTCATATTTTACAGTTCTAAGGTGTATTCTTTGCTTCCAAAGGATAACCCCTTTATAGAACATATTTCGAAATCCCCGCGGATGGCCAGAGAGAAAGTTTGAAAACAGAACACGATTGTCATAAATCATCATTTCTCTTGTCAGTGAAAGGTACATTTTACAAAGCACAATTAAGAGTCCATATTATACGGAACGAATTATTCTTGCACATATTACACATTAATGTCATATTAAACCAGCGATAGGTATATGTCATAAGCACCGTAGTGTTGTATAAACGGAGAAAGTTTAAGGAAGGCGATCACTTAATGAAAGACACAAATACAAAACACATTAAAGTCCATACTATACAGAATGGAATATTTTATTATACTCTAAGCATCTGTAATAAACTTTCACACCATGAATACCAGAAAGATGAAAAATCAAAGCTAGTGACATTTCTTAACAGTCATTAAATTCGTTACAGGAGTATGGATTTAACATTTTATGTTCATGTTTCAATTCTGGCACATACATGTAAGTAAACTTAACATACTATGCATTTAATAAACAGAGAAAAACCAAAAAGAAAATGTTACTCAGGAGATATTACCTAAAACAGCTGTCCCAAGCCACTGATAGGATAGAAAGAGTAAGTGACATGGAATCACATACAAAAATACAAAACAGGGCGTTGACCAACAAAGGAAAACAATAAACATTAAATATTACGATTAAACATCCGTGTGACATAGTGCAATATTTCGTAAATCCAAAATTGCTTCTTGGTCAAATTTTCTAATTTATACTCCGAACATAGGTTGAAGGTACTCGTTTTAACCGCCTCGATGAGGCGGTTCTAACGAGTACCAACAACCTTTGTCTTAGAGCAGAAATAAGCAAAGTAATGTATACTCCTGTAAACCCCAGTTTTCTATATATAGAGTGGAGTTTAAAGGGGTGTTCGTTTCACGGAATTGACAACAGTTTTCAAATTTTAAAGGAACGACCGCGTTGGAGGAAAATCTACTGTGGACTTAACCTCCCGAGTTAACGATTATTTAATCTTGGCCCTCAATTCCAATGCAGACTGCCTCTGGTTAGGCCTATCGGAGTCTAACTGTTGGTTTTCTTGAGCTCCAGCATTTCAGGGGTTTCTTGCTGCAGAGTCCTCATCATTGTTTTGATCTGTGTGTGTGTGTTTTTTTTTTGTTTTGTTCACGGACATGCTACAGAGATGAATTAGGAGGCCTTCATGCGGACTGAACAATGTATTTGTCTAAATCGCGAGGGGAGTAAGGGCGATGATTGCGGTGGCATAAAATCGATTTAAGCCTCACAGTGAAATTCTTTTCACAGACGGCGACAAGGCAGTTCTTCTGTCGTGGTTTGTTTTAGAGTGTGTGTATCGCTAGTTTCTTTTTTGTTTTGGATAGCCAATAGGGCATTTTGTGGGAAAGTAACTGTCCTTTTGGCTTTCCGCTATTGATGTTTCCATTTAGGTCTAGTTATTTAATATGTGTGCTTCTTTCCCTTTGGTGTCTCTGATGGGAGGTGTGGGTTAATTGTATCGATTCCTGATCATTGCCTTCACTTCTATTTTACAAAACGAACTCTAGCTCAATCGTGATTCATTACTGCAACATGCCGAGTAAAGCACCCATAGTTTGCCTAATTTGTACAGAAAAATTGCTTTGACCCAATGCTCGTTTGACATTATGCTTAACTGATATGTGTTTTCTTGTTATCATACAATACATCCTAGTTTGGTCAGTATCAAATAACTGTGGTAATGAACTTGACCAGTTTAATTTTATCCCGTTTATTTGACCTCACACTTACGCTTTCTTGGATGAGTTCATGTCAATCTTTAGATAAGGACCTGAAAATAAAAAGTGAAAGTAAAAAACAAGAAACGAGGTATTATGTACACCTGCACCATTTAAGGCGAATGGAAACACCTTAAGGGGAGGCAACTCCTGCAAAAGAAGTTTTGTCTCCCATGTAATAATTGTCAACTCTTAAAGGAAAGGACTTTCCGTTAAGAGTAGACCCATTTTTCAGTTTGACAGGGCTGATAGAAAAGTTAACAGGAAAGTCCCAAAAGTTGTTTCCGTTTGAAAAATGGGGGAAAAATCTGCTAGGCGTATCTGTTCCCCTTTAAGAGAATGAATACATCTCTAGGGTAAGGCATTCTTCCAGGAATGGTTTGTCTCCCTGGTCAATGTGGATCTAATTTACATGAGAGAAGTAGAATAAAGTAATCTTACATTGGTGTAAGTGGTGGATAGGAAAATCCGTCCGGATGGTTACTGTCCAGCATCACAAGGCTCACAGAGTGATGCAGGTCAGTGATCCCAAGGGACGGATTTTTCTATTTACCCGTCTCACCCATGGAAGATTATTTTTCTTGCATACCTTTTCATTTCTGAGAAAGTTTTTTTATCACATGACGTCACGTCTGAGAGTGTAATAACGCCATGTATTATTTTCGATAACCCACTAGTGGATTAAATATGCAAATTGGCTAGATACGTCCCGTTACATGTACGAAGTCGCGTTTACTAACGGCGGAATATTTATATTTTTATAAACAATCTGGTGAATAAAATGCGTTTTAAATGTCATATGATAAAAAGAATCTTGCAATCGTGCGCATGTATTATTGAATTTATTAAACTCGTTGACGAAAAGGGATAAAATGCTCGGCAAAGCCTCGCATTTTATCCCCTTTCCTCAACTCGTTTAATAAATTCAATAATACATGAACACTCATGCAAGCCCCTCTCATTAAATAAACTTATTTCGATTGCCGACCTCCCGCCATATTTTGATAACAATAGAGCAGCGTTTTCGACGTTTCTGAACGTGCATTGACGCTAAACTTTACGATGGCGTTTGTGACATCCTGTTTAACCAATGCACATCAAAAACGTGAAAATATTGTTTTCCTTTGCCTGGACAGGATACCCTTAGCATGATGAGAATTTCTATCCCAGGATTAAGTCAAGGAATTTCTTACTAGTGTGCAAGAAAGTTCTTTCAATTATGAGTACCCTCACCATCCCCGCTTTGACAGAGGACGGCGTTTACAGAAAAGCACAAAGGAAGAAACTAGCCACGATGGTGTCTTCTTTTAAACAAATCTCCTTTGTAAACAAAGGATGTGTCAAATATATCAATTAAATTCTCCTTCGGAACGCATGCACTAAGAGACCACATCTCTTAGTGACATAGTGCATTCTTTATTTTCTCCAAAACGGTCATTTCCCCGGTGAAAATGTAGAATATTTTTCTAATTTATACTCAAAACATAGTTGTATTTGTTTGTATTGGAGTTTGACGGCCCAGTCAACACTGTTTTAGGTCATTTTTGAGCAGGTCAGTTTACCTATCCACACTTTTCCCGGGCAGGCTTATACGTAAGCGGTTAACCAGTACAGTGTACATTCTTTCGCCAGAAACTGACAACTGCCCTTCTTGAATCAGTGGAAGGGAGAGAATGACCGTAGAAAAGATTTCATGATCAATTTCCACGAAAGAATGTTGCCGACGCCGGCAGGAATCGAATCCGTGTCCTTCTGATCACCAGTCAGACGCGCATCCAATTGAGCTACCGATACTGGCCAAACATAGGTTGTAGGTGCTAGTTAAAAGCGGTTCTAACGAGTGCAGAAATAAGAAAATTGTGTATACCTATGTAAACACCAGTTTTCTTTGGCATCGTTGTTTATTACACGGACTCGATTTCGTGTCTTTTTTAATGTTATAAAATCTGCAGTTCCTGTTAAGGTAATTAGTTATTTTCCCTTGTTAACTATTGTGTGTGGAAAATATATAGGTTATTAATTTGCACTCTCATTATCTCAGAGGTTATCTCATTTTTCACAGTTAGTTCAATAAAGCCTTAATCAACATCGCTTGGAATTTGTTTTCGAATTTCGCACTAAACAAAAATCGTGTCAGAAGAATATTTTCTATTGGTCCATTATGTTACCTCTAAGCAACTCACATCTAAGTCGAGTTTTTGTTGAGGTTTTAAGTCCCCGCAAAATCTATTATGGAGCTGTGGCTTCCGATTTAATCGTACTTAAATACCGGACACTGGGGTGAAAAGAAACCTCATGCCCTTCTGCCCAATGAAACTACTAGATTTAAGGGGAAGACCGACTTTTGCCACTTTACCTGGGCAGACACGCCCCCGCCTATCGGGGCCGAAAAAAATAGATGGGCTGCATGATGCTAACCGGCCGCCAACGTGTACTGGTAAACCGCTTAGCGGAACTAAGCCTGTCTAGGCAAAAAGGTGCTAGTCTATCCTTATAAACTCTATCGGTTTCATTGGGTGACAGGGCTTGAGATGTCATTTCATCTCATGTCGGGTAAAAGTCCCACTAAATTGGAAGCAACGTCTCAAAAGACGGCGACGTTAAACCTAAAATCAAACAAACAAAACCTGGGCAGGTTTACAGCTTCTTAGCGGTTTATCAGTACTTAAAAGTTCGGTCGGTTTCTGTTCTGCGCCGAAGCACCATGAAGCCCTCTAAGTCAAATAAATCCATGTCTCAGTCGAATATGTGTCATGTCACACCCCCAATGTATTTACCTACCTCCCCCGGCGTAGTCGAAGCCCACTAGGGCTCCGTGTGCGTGTGCAATTTCTGCGACAGCATCTGTATCTGTGAGTATTCCAGTAACATTACTGGCAGCGGAAAAACAAACCAGCACTTGTCGCTTCTTCTCTTTCCAAAACTGTTCCAATATATAAAGTTCAGTAACATTCATTAGATTAGGGAAATTAAACTAAACGGCCGTTGGCGAAAAGTGATTGCAATGTTTTTTCTTTGAGTAGGCTACTTTCTTAACTTTAATTCCTCATTATTTTGCTTTAACAATGATACGTGTTCAAAAAAATATCAAAACGCATGGAACATGTACTTTTAAGTTGATTGACAGCAAACTACATGGCAACATCATTATCATTATATGAGGAAACTGTTTTGGATAAACATTTTAAGCTTTAAACCTGGATGTAAGTTTAAAAGAAGAAAAAAGTTTGAAAAGCCACAGTCAAAGGACACAAACATCCCAAGCCACGGAAGGAATTGGAATTAACTGAGCCCCGCCAAGCGAATTTGTGTCTTCGAGCATTCCGTCAAGACAAATTGTAACTGCGCATGCCCAGCCATTCAGAGGGGCCAGGGATATGGCTTTCTGTCTGAAGGTTCCTCTTGATTCACTGCTTGTATGAGCGAGCAGCGAAGGTTCTGGCGAGACTGCGCGAATGCGCAGGCTCGCCTGAACCTTCGCTGCTCGCATAGGCGATAAGTACCAAAATCGCTTGACGGGGCCCATATCATCGTCCGATTTTACAAGCCTCATTCTCTCAAATCGTACATTATTGCACGACCGCTTCTGTGGAGCGATTTCAACCAGGTTATGCTTTATTTGTATTTTGCAATCGCTTTTTTTATGATTTGTTAAGGCAAATGTTATGACAGTGTACCTTTAATTCTGATGCAAGATTATCCAAATCAACTTGTCCGTCTGGTGTATCCTTTATTCTCACAACCTGAAAAAAAAATATTTAAAAGGACCAGATTAACCGGCGCAGTCCGACGCGCGAACTCGTCCAAGAGCATCAAGCCACACGGGAGTATGTAACAGGCAGAAGCTAGCTGCATGTAGTACAGTCCAGGAAACTTCGACACTTCAACTGGTGTCGTTTGAGAAAATTCAAAGGTCTCCCTATAATATTTAACTTCACTATGGTTGGTTTAAATGCCCTGTGGGGGCCATTTGGTGGCCCTTGAACGTATATTTATTCTAGTTCCTCACAGTTACAGAGGCAATTAAATGGTGCTTTGAACTAATGGTAATTGCTACTGATGTAACCTAAATGGCTAAGTAGATAGTCTAATTAAAATAATGTAGGTTTTCTGATTGATTGATTGACTGATTGACTGATGATTGATTGATTGATTGATTGATTTGTTTTTTAGGGCGCGTCGGCACACAGTTGGCAATATCTCGCCGAAATTATAAGCTGACGGGCTATGGTGTAGAAAAAAAAATCGGGACTTCAACTATTGTCGTTCTTGTCAGTGCATTTAATGATTTCTTTACTTCATTTCCTATTTAACAGTTATGATATTCTCGGCTGTCTCATTTTCCTTTATAAGCAACTACATTGTTTGCAGTTTGGGGCATACAGAGTTTACAAAAAGGTATATGTGCAGTTTCAGTGCCATAAAACGTTACAGACACTAGATCGTTTATGTAAAAAACTTACCGTTGTTCCAAATTCTTTCCAAAGAAGCATATTTGCATGATGTTCATAAGGACCAGTTAGGACAACCTGTAAAATATGATAACATACAACTGATGCAAATTAATGGGAGTGAGAAGGAAACGCTGAAGATTCCTTGTCGGTAGAACAATGCACTTTTCGGAACTGCTGGTGAGCATGCGTTGTTTGAGTTTCAAAGGTGTACATGGTATTATTTTCATTATTATATAGTAATATATAATGTGGTCTTTTTTCTAATTCATACTCCAAACATAACGTTCTGGCGAGTGTCTTGGAGCAGAAATAAGAAAAATAATATTTATCCCCCAGTTTTCCTACATACAAAGCGGGGTTAACGGGGATGTTAATTTCGCGGACTTGTTAACGTGATAACTCTGACGCCTCCGTTAGGTGACGTACATCTGATGACGCCTTACGGCAATGATTGATGTCATGTGAAAAAAATTGTTACGCACTCATTCTTATTCCTATTAAATGCATACTTTGAAGCTATTACCACTGATAACGACAAAATATCTATAGCTATATAACAAAAGGGTTATTGCACTTTGTCCCTCGTTCAGGTCATTCACAAATTTCTGTCATTCGATATCCCAAGGAGAGACAAAATAAAGGGTTACTTCACTGATCGTTTGAATAGTGTGAAATTAATTTTAAATATCATCTAAGTCAATGGGAATACGTACGAGTATGTTGAAAAAGAATGGCAATTTATGACCTGCTCCGATACCCTCTCCCAAATGTTGCTATAGCAACTGCAGAGTTTACATTAACAGTTTTAACGGTTTAGTTTTGCGTTTAAAATGATTAAACAAAAGTTAAACAATTGTTGGTAAAAATCGGTTAACCGGAAGTTAAAAAATTAGAACTGTCTCTGTCATTAATTTACGGACAACCATCGTAGAAGATTGCTTACATGGATTCTAATGTACTAATGTCTTGCGTATCTAACTGAATAGCGTCAAAAATATGCGACAGCATACTCCGCGGTATACTGTCGGTAACCCGACGTCACAAAGTGACATTGGTTTTCATTGGTCTCTATTTCGTTTCTCATAGCTGGCCACGCTTGTCTCTTGTGAAAGATTAATTTTTGGAGCTAGAGTAATACAAATTGTCATTTAGGTCGTAGGTCAATTTGACAGGTCACCCTAAAACGAAATTTCCGACAGCAAATCCATCGATTTACCCCAAATGACAATTTTGAGTTCTGCTATCCCTCAACTTTATTACACCTCATTATGTGTCAAATCTTAAAGGCAAGACAATTTTTGCAATAAGGGTAGTCCCTATCACTTTGACAAAAGCACTACAAATCTTTAAATTAGGGAACAGCTGTATTCAAAATTGCAATTCGGATCTGTGATAGTAACCTACCGTATCTTCGGCAACTCTTGGAATGTTTATTTTCAGTCCCCAAGCTATCTTGTGTAGGCCCGCAGTGGCACCACTTCCAGTAAATATAACAACGTCGTCTTTTCCACAATTGGAACATTGGCGAATAATATCTCTGAAAATTGCACAAAAGTTCCAACACTTTAATCCATTTAGTACCAACAACCCCAAAACGGGTACCCTGGCAAACAGTGCAGGTCCAGATCAGACGCCACAGAATGCGGCGTCTGATCAGGGCCTCCACTGTTTGCTGAAAGTTCAGTCTTTTTCCATATAAATTTAGATGAAAACACAGCCTGACAACCCTAAATTTTGAAATGAACTCCTGCTCTTTATAAGGAGGAAGTTTGGTACAAAAAGGGTTAATTACACTTTTAAATCACGAACACTTCCGGCAAGTACGTGACGTTGACATGACATCGAAACAACGTTTGTAACTCTGTTTCAACGTTAGATTCCCGCTGTGATAGTATGATTGCATACAATTCAAAGTGGAACTCAGCCAGTCTAACGACACTTTGCAAATGATAAGCCGGGTTATCTATCTTTGAAAATAGTATGACAATCTTTTTGGTAATGTAGGCATGTCGAATTTCCTTATTCGATACTTGTGTGTATTATAATAGTTTCCTTCCCTTGACGAACACTTTTAGGCTTATTTGAACTTTCGTGTCTGGATCCTATTCATAATCATACTCGCACTCTTTCACGGTGCATATCGGTTTTGTTTACAAACAACCACGGGCCTCAACATTTTACATACTATCGTTGTTCTTCCTTTTGCCCACTTGTAAATGATACACGTGCAGTATTTTCTGTATTGAAACAATTTTCAATGATTATTTATTAACTGCGTTTTCATCTCGACAACTAGTGCATCATTTGAAGATTACAAGCTTTGTGGCGTTCAATCACATAAAATACTGAAGAGCTAACACTAAGCTTGACCAATGAACTTCCCCATGAATTTAAAATCATTTGTAACGGAATATGTCGCCAATATGTTCTTTAGGTCAATTTTAATGACATCTGTCATTCTTAGCTAGCACAGACGTTTTCAAGCTGCATCCGACTTAAATCGCTGCATGGGCGATTTAAGGGATGCGTCTTTCATTTAATCTGTGTTTGATTTTAAGCAAACAAAAGCTGCAGCATTCTGTGCTGTCTGGTCCCGATATTCACTGTTTGCGAAATTGCCCTCAATTTTAGTTTGGTCACATGTAACATGCGCTACAACTATTCACGGTAATATCTAATATACCTCGCTTCTTCTCTGAACTTTGATGTTTGTCTAGCATTGCGACCCGTTTCAGAATGTGTGTTGGCGTAGAACGGACATACGAAAGTACGTATGTAGTCCTCGATGAAAGACAAAGACCTTCCTGATGCTGTATAGTCGCAATATATAACTAAAACAAAGAAATACCACAAGTTTACACCACAACCTCTTTATAACACGGTTCATTATAACACGATTTGGATATAACACGGTTTCAAGATGAACCAAAAAAAAAGTGTAGATTATATAGACATATGGAATTTTTCTATATAATCTACACATTTTTGTTTGAATATAACGTGGTTGTTTAACAAAGACGGTTTCTGCTTTGGACCCCATGAATAGTTGTATAAAGAGTTCGTGGTGTATTTGGTTGTAAAATAAAACTTTAATGGCCGCAATGCCTTTGAGACCAGTACTTCAAGTTAGTGCCACGTCAGAAATATGTTCTGTGAAAAAAAAGTATTCCTTTGAAAGCCAGGACCACAACACAAAACTAATATTTTGTAGTGTATGAGTTATTTTTTGATCAGACTTGCTAGTTTCGGCCTCATCAGTGACCCTAAAACATTTCAAAATTCCGCACTTGAAACAATGATCCCAAAGGACATGTAAAATAATCCAAATTAGGATGAAGGGCATGGGCTTAGTTAAGTATGTTCTATAAAAATTTAGCTTTGGAAGGAAGGAATCAGAAAACAGTACTGAAAGAAGACATGGTGGGGATAGTGTAGGGCCTCTAAAATAAGTGTTTCTTTCAATATATATACATGTGTCAATAAAAAATTCCCTTCGTTAACCTAAATGTAATCAGGCCTCAGATTCTATGACGGCCCTGCGTAAAGGCTTACTGAGAATTAGAGAATTTAATTTTATGTAATGATGTTTCAATATTTTTGGCGGATATTTGAATGGGGATTAAAACATTTATTAATAATTATATACCTATATGCATACGTTATTTTGACAATATGCACTTATGTCAGCAAAATGCATAGGTGCCTTGCGCCCTGCTGAATAGTTGACATGTGGAGAAAGTTACGTCTCGAAAACACGCCAGTATAATTTTGACCCCCTTGAACCCAAATTTTATATAGTGAAACTGTGGTTTACAAGGGTGAACCATATTGTTTCTTACTCCTGCTCTAAAATATTAATTGTGTGTACTCGTTAGAACCGCCTCATCGAGGCGGTTCTAACGAGAACACACACTCAATAAGTTGAACAAAAATAAGAAAAATATCACATTTTTTTCGTCTTAGATATTTCGCTTTTTCGGTTGTAAAATTTTCAATGTATTTTTGTATATGCGTGTTTTCGTATTGTCTTACCTTTACCACTCTCTAGGCCTATTCAGCAGACGACAATATTTACCCAGAAAAAAAAACCCTTCCTTCTCATCCATGGGAGACAATTTGAAAATATCAAATACAGTTTCCTTGGAAAACAAGAAAAATATTCTAAAAAGTCGTCTGCTGAAAATAAAACTTGCATGCAGCGCGTTAACACCAATATTACCGCAGCGAAACTACTAATGAATAATTGTATTGTAATTTTCAATAAAAATTTTAATCAGTTAGTTTCAAAGGGGTATGATCCTACACCAATATCTAATAATAATATTTGGAGATTATTTTTTAAAGTATACAGGGATCACATGCCAGTGGTAAAATGTTCTGATTTCTGAAAAGTCAATTCTCTCTCAAATCAACCAACGTCCACAGTCGTAAAGCTATTATTGGTAGAGATTGTTATTACAATGCGATGTACATGTATTACTTTGACCAGACGTACACCGATGTCAAACAAATACTTAGTCAGTTATAAAACAGATTATCTTTTTATTATACAAAATTCAGATACTGAACCAAAGTATAAGATTTCAAAATATAATGCGTGAAAGTCAGAAACCATGTACCATATATGCATCCGAAAGTGTGTGTTTATCTTTGAAGGTACAGTATTTGTTTGTTTGATTTGAGGATTATCGTCCCCGTCAACACTGTAAATGTCATTTTGGAGACGTTGCTTCCAATTTTGTGGGAATTTTACCCCCGACATTGAGATGAAATGACATCTCAAGCCCTGTCGCCAAATGAAACCAGGTAGGTTCATAAGCATGGACGGGCCAACTCGCACCGCTTTGCCTGGGCAGGCTTTGATCCTCTAAGCGGTTTACCAGTACACCAATGCGGCGGTTTCAGCTCTGCGTGGAAGCATCATGCAGCCCATCTATTTCATCAGTAAATTACTCTATTAAGACCACCTAAAATTAAGACCAAATCTGCTTTCAACTGCTTATTGAGAAGGTTTCAGTTATTCTTTCTTTGTGTTTGCTACACCTAGTGTCTCCTAATAAGGGATTACCTTTGTAACTGTTCAAAAGTGGTCTTCAAGACCACTTGTGAACAGTGCCAAAGGCTGTCTTAATATAGGAATTTTACTCTACGTCTTCTCTGTTTTTTACTGGCCCTTGAAGACAAAATACTGTTCTTACAATCTTAAGAATCTTACATGGGTGAAAGGGGTGGATTCTGAGGGTCAATGTCTGGCATCACGAGGTTTGCCGAGTGATGCCGGTCTGGGATCCAGACGAACGGATTTTTCTATCTTCCCCACAACCATGTTCTTTCACTTCTAAGCGTTGATTAAAACAAGAGGCCCATGGGCCAGAATGCTCACTAGAGCTCAGGCTGCACTGCCCAATGGCAGCCATGTATTTATAGCCCCGCTTTGAAAAAGTGGGGGCTATATTGGATTTGGCTTGTCCTGAATTCCATCTGTCTGTCTGTCTGTCTGTCTGTAATATTTGATAGTGGGTTCCTTGTGACCGCAACTCCTCTTACAGTTCTAGGTCAATACTTTTGAAACTTTACAGGTGCTTTCATATAGGTCTGAAGATGTGCATATTCTTTTTTCATTATCCTTAAATATTTTTTTTTCACTTATTTCACCTTTTTTAATTTAGACAATTTTTGAGATCTACTAATGTCAAAATGTATAGGGAGTAGCTACCGTGTGACCGCAACTTCTCTTACAGTTCTAGGTCAATCCTTTTGAATCTTTACAGGTGTTTTCATATAGGTCTGAAGATGTGCACATTCTTTTTTCATTATCCTTAAATAATTTTTTTCACTTATTTCATCTTTGTTAACTTAGACAATTTTTGAGATCTACTAATGTTAAAATGTATAGGGAGTAGCTACCTTGTGACCACAACTCCTGTTACAGTTCTAGGTCAATCCTTTTGAAACTTTACAGGTGTTTTCATATAGGTCTGAAGATGTGCATATTCTTTTTTCATTATACTTAAATAATTTTTTTCACTTATTTCACCTTTTTTAACATAGACAATTTTTGAGATCTACTAATGATAAAATGTATAGGGAGTAGCTACCTTGTGACCACAACTCCTCTTACAGTTCTAGGTCAATCCTTTTGAAACTTTACAGGTGGTTTCATATAGGTCTGAAGATGTGCATGTGCTTTTTTCATTATCCTTAAATTATTTTTTCCACGTATGTCACTTTTTTTAACTAAGACAATTTTTTAGATCTTCTAATGTTAAAATGTATAGGGAGTAGCTACCTTGTGAACGCAACTCCTCTTACAGTTCTAGGCCGATCCTTTGAAACTTTTCAGGTGTTTTCAAAGAGGTCTTAAGATGTGCATGTGGTTTTTTCAATATCCAAAACTTATTTTTTAACTTAGACTGTTTTTCAGATCTAATAACGCGAAAAGTCTATAAGGCGTAGGTACCTTGTTAGGGATTTACCCTCTCACAAGTCTTTACTTTTAATTCATGAGTCTTTCTCCTCTGACAGGGCTATAGCGGGGCTATAGACAGATCCTCTGACAGTTCTAGTTTAACATGATATCATTTTAATCTACCAATTATAAATTCTCCCAAAATGAACCTCCATATCAAAATGAGCACCCATGTGGACTCTGTATCTGAAACATTAGGCCTTTTATGAAGTAGAGGGGACGGGGCATGGACCCAAATGAGCCCTGGTTGGTATCACTAAATGGGTTTTATCATAAGGAACAAGAATATATATGGTTTAGCAGTGGGGATCTGTATACCGGATATATAAGGCCTCTTAAGCGGTGGAGGGGTTTGGGCATGCCCTTTTGATCCTAGGAAAGCCAAAGATTGTTGTCCCTAAATGTATTGGTGTGATTGAATGAGACTTATCATAAAGAACAAGAATATGTATAGTTTAGTGGGGGGAGGATCTGAATTATTTCTGAAATATATTGCTTTTAATGAAGAAAATCAGTGGGGCATGGCCCGGGCACCCCTGAGGACTCCCAAGCTGGCGTCATTTGAATGCGTCTTATCATAAGAAGGATGAATATATATGGTTTAAGGGTGGAGCTCTGAATGGTTTCTGAGTCTCAGAGATATATGGCCTTTTGTGAAATGGAGGGGTGGGGCAAGGCCCTTGCTTGAGCCAGGAGACCCCCAGGTTGGTGTCAATGAATGAGTCTTATAATATGGAGCAACAATATATATGATTCTAGGGGTGGGGATCTGCAAGGTTTTCAAGATATTGGGCCTTTTATAAAATGAAGGGATTGGGCACGGCCTCGGCACATCCCAGGGGACCCCAAGGTTGATGTCACTGAATGCTTCTGAACATAAGGAACAAGAATATATACTCAGTCAAAAAAGTTTCTATACGTAAAATTGCTTCTGTTACTATAGCTACTACAGATAAAAACTACACAAAGTTTGTTATGTTTTGATATGAAGACTCATTTTTCCATACAAAAGCACCATTCGTTTTTGTTTTCGTAAACACATAATCGTAGACTATTGCTTTAAACACCCAAGGGGTCACTGTGTCATTTTCGCAGAGAAAATCATTAAAACATGCTATGATTTAACATCACAAAATTTCCCTGTACCCTACATTTCTAAAATTTGATACATGTTACATTTCTTTAGATACCATTTGCGTCTATTCACAAAGATTTGGAACTTTAGTTGCATCAGCTACGAGAAACAGGCTATCACATATTGACCTCCAATTCTTAGAAGTTGTGTGCAAATGCTGCTTTCAATGGGAACTCCATAGAAAATCGCAATCGATAGTGCTACATGCTATATGAAATTTCCGGAATTTATGCCATCATGATGAACAGCAATGGTGGACACAAAGCGTTTTTAAAAAAAAAAGAGCAAAAATTGATTGACAGGAATAAAAATTACAGCAGTTCGAAAATTTCTATATTTTTAATTGCAAGGGAGATAATTTGAGAATTTCACAAATTAAAATCTCGCTTATAATGCGAGATCATCAGATAATGAATAAGTAAAGTATTATCCGATGTTCAGAGAATATTGTCTTCCGTCTTAGACAAAAAGAGCTTTCTGCGCATGCGCAATGTCCATTTTCTACCAAATTCTTTCTAGGCACATATTGCAAGACAACTCTGGAGCAGAAAAGTATGGACAAATACAAGTTTGAGCATTCTCTAGCTAAACGTCCGAATTAAATGTCTACAGCAAAATTTAGCTCAAAAAGTGCCAGATATCTAGTGAGTTTCACCCGAAAGTTGGTATAGTTACTTTTTTGACTAAGTATATATGGTTTAGGGGTGGGGATCTTTGAGATATATGGCCTTTTGTTTAGTGAAGGGGTGGGGGCAAGGCCCCGGTACACCCAGGGAGACCCCCAGGTTAGTGTCAACGAACGCTTCTCTTCATTAGGAACAAGAATATATATGGTTAAGGGATGGGGATCTGTAAGGTTTTGGAGATATTGGGCCTTTTATGAAATGGATGGGGTGGGCATGACCCCGGCGCATCCCAGGGAATCCCCAGGTTGGTGTCACTGAATGCGTCTTATCAAAAGGAACAAGAATATATATGGTTTACAGGTGGGGATCTGAATGGTTTCTGAGATATATGGCCTTTTGTGAAATGGAGGCGTGGGGCAAGGCCCCGGCGCACCCCGGGAGTGCCCCAAGTTGGTATCCATGAATGTGTCTCTTTATAAGGAACAAGAATATATATGGTTTAGGGGTCAGGATCTGTAAGGTTACCGAGATATTGGGCCTTTTATGAAATGGAGTGGGTGGGGCATGACCCCGGCGCAACCCCGGGACCCCCAGGTTGGTGTCACTGAATGTGTCTTATCATAAGGAACAAGAATATATATGGTTTAGGGGTGGGGATCTGAATGGTTTCTGAGTTATATGGCCTTTTTGGAAGTTGAGGGGGTGGGGCATGGCCCCAGCACAACCTGGGGACCCCCATGTTTGCATAAAAGCATATGGCTGAGAGAAGTTTACTCAAGGAACATTTCTATATAGTTTTGTCAAAATATCTGCAATGACGTGTCAGTAAATGCCATTTTTCAATTTTCTCCATTATTAGTCTATGGAAACTCTAAGTTGCCATAGCAACCAAACTAAAGAGTCGATTTTATTAAAAAAAAACAAACACAAACTTTCAATCCCCCAGCCCAGAGATACTACAGATGAAATTTGGGCACAATTGGCCCAGTGGTTTTAGAGAAGATGTCGTTTGAAAGTGTTGATGCAGACGACATACGTCATACGACATACGACATACGACGGACGACGACGGACAACCGCCTATCCTATAAGCTCCCCCGGAGCCCTAAAAATACAATCACTTCCATTGACGACCTCATCCATTGTGTGATATTTAGTGCCGTCAAGCTACGTGCATTGAAGTCAACCGTAACGACTAACGCCCTATTCAACCAGAGCGCATCAAACGCGTGGGAAAAAATGTGAGACTCCTGTTCCTGGGTAGCATAATCTGTGTAGGATAAGAATTTCTGTCCCAGGGTAAAGATAAACAAGTAAAAATGCCTATCGGTATTATGGACCGGTTCTCATTTTCTTTTCTCTTTTTTTTATCTTTGTAAGGTAAATTCTAAATTTGGCCACCAACCCAACTAAGGTTAATAGATAGATAGATAGATAGATAGATAGATAGATAGATAGATAGATAGATAGATAGATAGATAGATAGATAGATAGATAGATAGATAGATAGATAGATAGATAGATAGATTTTGAAAAAATACAATTTCAGTTTTTCCTGTATGCCTCAGAAAGCCACTTTCTTATGTGGAAGAGCTAAACAGACTGCAGCAGTTGAAAGAGTACCACAATGTACTCCTAAGAACAAATAAACAAGAATAAAATCCTGTTTTCAAGCCTTTGAAAATTAATATATATTTGACCAAAAAAAATACAAACTTGCTAGCAATAATAAATTGTTTATATTTTTTACGAAAAAAAAAATATTTGTTTCCTCTACCACGATGCAAACCAACGACCCTCTGTTTCAGAGTCCTAGCACTCTATCCACTGCACTATCTAGCTTGCAATGGAAATCATGGAGGTAATACAGAGCAAACTTCCAAATAAAGTTAAATTAAAAATAATGATGTCAATTTTCACCACAACTTTGGTCTTTGGTGCCATTAATGGAGTGTATATGAAAGGAGTGAGTGAGTTTAACGTCTCACCAACATTTAAGATATGAACGGGGTACCCCCAATGAAGCAACAGTCTTAATATGAAAGCAATCCACTGAAGAATAAAAATAACATATCACTTTGAAAAAAAAAGAAAAAAAAAAAGATTAACTAAAAGGTAAACCTGGGAAAACGCCCGCCCGATGCCAGACGCTAGCCCGCCCGGACATAGCTATGTTGAAGGACGGATTGAAAAACGTCCAAAAACGGATTTTCGTATCTCGTGTGCAAGAATATGTGAAAATATATTCTGTCACGTAAAGTAGTCCAATTCGTGATTATCTCAGTGCAATTAGAATCCGGTGCGCAAAGCTACATCTTTAATTAATTACTGGAATTTGTAACAATCACCGCTTTCATGAACTCATAATCTATAATGTGAGTTTTTGTGTGTTTGTTTGGAGTTTGACGGCCCAGTCAACACTATATAAGCGATATCAAGCTGGTCAGCTAACCAAACCTCACTTTTACAGGGCATGCTTTTTAGTAAGCAGTTAACCAGTACAGTGCACAATCTTTCGTCAGAAACTGACATCTGCCCTTCTTGAATCAGCGGAAGGGAGAGAATGACCGTAGAAAAGATTTCATGATCAATCTCCACGAAAGGATATTGCCGACCCACCAGATATCAAATCCGCGACCTCCTGATCACCAGTCACACGCACATCCGACTGAGCTACCAAAGCCAACCAATATTAGAAATCCGAAATTAGAAGGTTATCAATATGCTCGTCTGAAGAAAGCTTTCAGTATAGCTATCTCTGTAAAACTGCATTTTATTTTATTAATTGTCCAGAAGAAAGGATGTATATTAAAGCGGTACAACTGCACCACAAAACTTACAATAAAGCATGTACGACCAACAACGATTCAGATAAGCCTGGACGTCTACCCAACTATGGCAAGAAATTTCATTTACCTTTCTTTACCATCGGGGCTGGAAGAAATAGACGGGCTGCATGATGCTTCCACGCAGAGCTGAAACCGAACCACACACGAGTACTGGTAAACCGCTTAGAGGAGCTAAGCCTGGCAATGTAAAGCGGTGCGAGTCCGACCGTCTATGCTTATAAACCCTATTGGTTTCATTGGGCGACAGAGTTTGAGATGTCATTTCATATAAATGTCGGGTAAAAGTCCCACAAAATTGGAAGCAACGTCTCCAAAATGACATATATAGCGTTGACGGGGACGTTAAACATCAAATCATTGGATAGACCGAAGCCAATATAATCTAGTAAAAATGATCACTCAGGATAAGCCACAATCAAAAAAGGCAGCCATCACAAGTCACCTACAGAAAGTAAGCGACATGGAGGCACGCCCAAATATGAACAAACGGCACAAAGCCAATTAACAAATAAGACGCTACAAAAAAACGAATAAGTTGAATGCGATCAGCGAAGACTCTGATAAGACTGTGCAGTCTAATCTGAGTCTTCGTTAGTCGCAAAAAAAAAATCTTATTGTAGGCGTGTGTCTTGCGCTCGCTCATTATTAGAACTATAATGTTATTAATCAAGTAATTTCGTATTGGCCAAGTTACAGGTCCTCGATCTGCTGTATTGGCCTCGGCCTTCGGCCTCGAGCCAATACAGTAGACCTCGGACCTGTAACTACTGGGCCAATGCGATTCGGCCTCAAGCCAATACAGCAGACCTCGGACCTGTAACTGGGCCAATACGAAAATACTTGATTAATGACAGTTCTATTGATTGACACCAGTAAAACATGATTATTGATTCTTGACCTCAGTGTTAATACGGATGACCTCAGACAATACAGGATAGTCAATTAATAAATGAATATACTAACCTCGCTTCAGACCAAATGGTCCATCCATCACAATATTATGCCCGATCACATTGTTCTGTATGTAGCGTAAGATTGGGTAGTCATCATACATGATCTTATCAGCGCTCTGAAACAAATAATCCGATGACATGAAAGGTACAGGTGGTCGTACTCGTGACCATTAATCATGAAATAATCAAAAATGTGAGATTTAGTATGTGAAATTTTGTTTATCATGCAAGTTGCACGCGGCTTTCTGACAATATCTTCCAAAAATGCAGCTATAATAACAAGAAGAAGAAGAAGAAGAATAGTTCGTTTGTTATTACTGACAATGACCAGTCTAAATATTAACAAATGCGTCAAGTCCTGCTGTTTGTGTGTTCTAAGATGGTAGTGATACCAACCTTAGCTCTAAATTGCCTGTTGCAAATAAAGCAAGAGAGATTTGAGGAAGAAAGGAAGAAAACTCTGTTGGTAACTGCGCTGAGGACTTTTATGCTCGGGTTTGCTGATCCTTTTTGCCTTATATTTACCGGCACCCCCGCCACTTTGCTCCGCTCTGTGCAATATGTTCCAATGACTCTGTTGGTATGTTGTAGTGTCTGAGGAAGGTTTTGAGTGTGTCCTTGTATCGCTTCTTCTGATTGCCATGGGAGCGTGTTACTACTTCGAGTGCTCAATAGAGTATTTTCGAAAACGCTCTTCAAGGGCCTGACCATTTTAAATGTGCCAGATTATATTGTCGCGGGCGGTGCCATTAGATTTCACAGCTTAAGTAAGTGACGTGTAACACATGACAATTATGTTTACATGTGGTGACTGATGCCTAATTCATGGAATAAATTCGTTTATCATATGACGTCGCGTCTGAGAATGTAATAACGCCATGTAATAAATTCGGTAATCCACTAGTGGATTAAATATGCAAATTAGTTAGATACATCCCGTAACGTTTCACGTACGGCGTCCATAACGACGTCGCGTTTACTTATGGCGGAATATCGATATTTTTGTTTAAAAATCGTGAATAAAATGCATTTAAATGTCATATGAAAAATAGAATCGTGCATTCGTGTTCATGTATTATTAAATTTATTAAACTCGTCGAGGAAAAGGGATAAAATGCTCGGCACAGCCTCGCATTTTATCCCTTTTCCTCAACTCGTTTAATAAAATCAATAATACACGAACACGCATGTAAGATCCTCTATGTATGTGCATTTTGTATGTTCATTTGAATACCTTTTCCTTACTTTTTCGACATACATGTAATTATACCCCGTTTTAAAAAGCTGTCTCCCGTTTTCAGGTACTTAAATGTCTTTTTCCTCTAAGTCTCCTCTTATTGTATCAGTCGTATCAACTACAGTAAAATTCCTATATTAGGACCATCTTTGGGACTGTTCAAAGGTGGTTTTTACGGCGTAGCCGTTATAGTTTTGCTTTTGTCCTACATTTTTCGTTATTCCATTGGTCAATAAAACCACATGTCCAAGGAGATGACCATTTCATTGGTCAATGATTTGCATAAATAAATCTACTCAAAAATACGACAGTTTACTGAAGTTTTAACCTAGGAAATGTTTCGTTTTATATGTGAGACATGAATGAAAAATATATACAGTTTCGGCTTGCTCGCCGTCTTGTCCTTTGGTGACCATACGTCATATGTATAATTGTGTTTCTAGTGAATCCTGTAACTGCTGCGGTGAATAGCTATTTTGACCTAATTTCACGTGGTTGGTCTATATAGCGAAAGGAACCATTTCGCGGAAGGAAGGTTCCTTTCGCGAAAGGAAGAATTTTCTACGAAAGGAATTGTTTGTTTGTTTTGAGGTTTAACGTCCCCATCAACACTGTGTAGGTCATTTTGGAGACGTTGCTTCCAAGTTTGTGGGGCTTTTACCCGACATTGAGATGAAATGACACCCCAAGCCCTGTTGCCCAATGAAACCAATAAAGAGATATAGCATGACAAAAACATGTAATAATCGCATTACAAATTGACAGATGTTTAATTTACAATATATGCTAAATAAAAGTTCCAGTGTATCATTTGTCTTCAGCATACTTTATGTCCTCCATTTTAACACAAAATGGACATTTTCGAATATCATTAATATTATATAAATTCTGAAAAGGAATAAGTGTAATTTGAGTTTTAATTAGGTGCACATAAGATCAAGTTTCCGTCCGTTTGTCTGCTCGTCCGTTTGTTCGTCCGCCTATGCGTTTACTTTCACCATAGCGACAACCATAAATGTTAACCCTAGAATTTGTGTTCAAAAAACAGTAAATGATAACGTTTTCTTATTTGTTGTGCATATACTTGAGATCATATGCTCTTGAAATGAGGTCATG
Source organism: Lucinisca nassula (assembly GCA_963580285.1). NCBI lineage: Eukaryota > Metazoa > Mollusca > Bivalvia > Lucinida > Lucinidae > Lucinisca > Lucinisca nassula. The sequence goes on along the minus strand of OY757022.1, from coordinate 78,774,043 downwards.
TTTTTAACCTTGACCTTTTACATTGACCTTAGCTCAAACAGGCGGGACACCGCCCTCTGCAAAGCTATTTTTCCTCGCGTCGCATCTGAATTGTTTGAATACAGTAAACCAGTTCATAGCTAGACAATTGTTGCTGTCACTATTGTAGCTCATATTGCACGACCCGTAGAAAAAGCGACCGACTGAAGTCGGTTGATTTTCTAAGAGTGCCCTAAAATCACCGTGTCATTCTGTCAGTCTGTCTGTCCGTCCGTAACCCGTTTGTGAAAATTGGTGATAGTGACTTACATGTAACCGCTTGGAATATTTAAACAATTTTTGGCATACTGATAGATATCAATGAGATCTAACCAATGAACTTACGAAATATTACATTCCATTTAGTATAGCCTCGCCGAGGCGAAAAATGTGAAAATTTTCGAACTGCTTCTCCTCGGAAACCTTTTGGCCGATTGAAGTCAAATTTCATATGGAGCCTCTAAGGGATGGGGGAAACCAAAATTTGTTCATGGGGTCCAGGTCACATGACCCAAATGGCCGCCAAGCCATATATGGTCTGTCTGTCTGTCCGTCCGTAACCCGTTTGTGAAAAATGGTGATAGTGACTTACATGTAACCGCTTGGAATATTTAAACAATTTTTGGCATACTGATAGTATCAATGAGGTCTAACCAATGAACTTGCGAAATATTACATTCCATTTAGTATAGCCTCGCCGAGGCGAAAAATGTGAAAATTTTCGAACTGCTTCTCCTCGGAAACCGTTGGGCCGATTAAGGTCAAATTTCATATGGAGCCTCTATGGGATGGAGGAAACCAAAATTTGCTCATGGGGTCCAGGTCACATGACCAAAATGGCCGCCAAGCCATATATGGTAAAAACCCTTCAAAATAGTCTTCTCCAGAACCACTTGGCAGATTTCCACAAAACTTAATAAATAACATCTGGGACATAGGCCCATCATAAATTGCTAAAATGGTGACCCTGGGTTGACCTTGACCTTCTTTGTGCCTAGGTCAAACTTTGACACATATGCTTTTGTATTGGAAAAGTGAGAATTCATTTTATCCTGCAAACGATTCAGAATACAGTACTAAAGTATTAGATATATTTTTGCTCCTTACGATAAGGCGCATTTATTGGGGGAACCGTTTTAGGTCCAGGTCACATGACCAAAATGGCCGCCATACCCATATATGGTAACACTCATAAAGCTAAAAGCATCCGGCGGGTCGGGCACTTCAGCCGAAGCACTGGTTTCTAAACAACCTTCCAATTAAATCTACGCCGCATATCTTTTTTAAAGATATTTCTTGTTAAGAACACTTTTGAACAGTCCCAAAGGTGGTTCCTGACCAGAGGGCATTGCATGCCGAAAACTTGAAGTAAGCATAACAGCTCCCACCTAAATAAGCTTTTTAAAGTAGAATTAGACTGAATTTTAGGTGGTCTTAATATCGAAAATTCACTATATTATGATTTAAGAGAGAGAGAGGTGGGGAGTGAAAACATGTAATATTGTTTGAATCATTTTGTAGGGCCCGCCCTTGTGACAAACATGCAAAATATCACTTTACACATGTAGTTAATACATACATCATTTACGTCCCTTCTGAGATCTGTGGTTGACTGTGGCAGTGATATACTTTCGAACGAGTCTTCTTGGGACTTCTAAAATGAACAGATAATGTGTTAGAGAGAAACAATATGTGCAAAAAATAACTAAGAAATAATTTGCGAATAGTATCTTCATGGTTTAATTGGCGCCCGGCAGAAAAATAAACAAACGAGAAAAAATATCCAAGACCTGCAGCCAGTTGTAAAAAGCCTCGTTAGCATAACAAGCTAGCTAATGGTCAAATTGTTAACTGTTCTTGCAAGTACATTAGCTAATATAGTGTTATTTTTGCTGAAAAAAAAAATGAGAGCAGCTTTTGCAATTGCAAAAGCTGCTCTCTTTTTTTCAGCAAAACTATTAGTTTATTTGCCATATTAAATTATCAAAGTTTTTAACGATTCGTTAACTAACAACGTCGTTAGTTTTGGACAACTGGCCCCTGGAAGTTTTTCAGGAAACAAATTGAGCCAAGTCATGAAAATACTTGGGAAGAACAATGGTTACAGATCAGACTGCGCTTCTGCTTAGTCTATAAGCACCTTTGTGTTCGCTTCTTAGCTAGCACAATAACTCTACAGTCAACCCTCTTTATACCGACATTCGTTATAACGGCAAAACTCGTTATAACGACAATTTCAATGGAATGATTACTTAGTTAAAGGCTTAGCCTCGGTTCCGAGCGGCGTGAGCTTCCCTCGAGTTTGAAATGCACAAATTGAGTTCATAGACATGAAAGATTCTTGTAAGGCGATTCTAACACATGTCTATAACATTTGTTTCTTGGAGTAATGATGGGGAAAAGGCCTTTTATTACGTTCGAACAATTTGACAAGAGACTGACCTTTATGCAAGGAATAAATTAGTCAATGTTACCACCTAAAACGTCGGCTTTCGTAAACTTCTCGTGAATTTACGGCATCATGTGAATAGCGACCTATTTACCGACCTCTTTGTATTGCATAATAATATAGCCATCTGCGGAAAACGACGAGGATAAATATATGCATTCAGTCGGGTGTGAAAGTATATTAATAGAGTTCACCAGTCTCAGGTCAATTTGTTCGAACTATTTTTATATCATACTCCTAACTGGGATTCTTTATAACGGCAAATTATTTATAACGGTAAAATATTAAAGAACAAACACTGTCATTATAACGAGGGTCCTGTGTAGTTTGTATATCCAACAGCCGATACTATACGTGAAGGCAATGATCGGGAATCGATACAATTGCTTCACACACAAAAGGAAAGAAACACTGACGTAAAACAATTTCACCTCAATGAGAACTTCACAAGCGGAAAGTCAAAAAGACAGTTACTTTCCCACAAATTGGCCAAACGACTATCCAAAGTAAAAAGATATTAGCAATACGTACATGCAAAGACGAACTATAACAACAGAAAAACCACAACTGAAGAACCGCGTTAGAATGGTCAGTAGAACGTGGCCACAATCCTCGCCCTTAGTTCTGCTGTGGTTTAGACAAATAAATAGTCCAGTCTTGAACTTGTCAGTGCAACATCTCCGAGAACATACAAATCAAACGAATACCATTACGATTACACACCCGTGCGACATAGTGCATTTTTTCACATCTCCAAAATGGCTACTTTTCGGATGAAAATCAATTATATTTTTCTTACTTGTACTGCAAACATAGGTTGTGTGTGCTCGTAAGAACCGCCTCATTAAGGCGGTTCTAACGAGTACCTACAACCTATGTCTTGGAGTGAAAATAAGAAAAATAATGTTTACCCCCGTAAACCCCAGTTTTCCCTATACAAATTGGGCTGTAAGGGGGTCTTTATTTCACGGACTTGGTCACGTGATGCATCCGTGCAACATCTCCGAGAAATAAAATCAAACGAATACACAGTTGAAACAACGACGAGGACTCGTCAGCGTGAAATAACTGAAATGTTGGAGCAAACGAAAACCAACAGTTTCTTCCTAGTCTGTGTAGCTGAGCAGTCTGGTTTGTGCATTACCAGGTCGAAAATTCCAGAGACAGGTAATCTCGTGACAGGGCACATTTTAACCCTGAAAGCACTGCTAGTGGTTGTTTAGAACGTTGCCATGTTCTTTGCAGATTCAATCAAACTGTCGTTGTTGCTTTTGATGTCTTCTATACTTTGAATAACATCCTTCCTATTCTAGATATTCAACTTCATTGTGTTTATTTTAATAAAGGCTGTTAATCATGATGAGACGGACACAAAGTACGTTTGAGGTTAATTAGATTACATTCATGTAAGAAATATTCAGCCTTTATTAACGATTTGAATTTTGCACCAGTTCCGATACAGTTCAGAGTAAAATTTTCCTGAAAATATATTACTTAAAACTCTTGTAGTAATGGCTATTTTGCAGGGTATTTTGCGTAATTACATTCGAACGTTTCTCCGAATGTCATTGTCAAACATTTGAACGATGGACAAACTGTGTTGTCAATTTTAGAGATAAACCAAACTCACATTTGTATTCAGACAAACAAACGTGTTTGCTAGTGATCCTAAGCTGAAATTATGAAACAGTGTCCGAACTACGTTATTAAAATCCCAAAAGTTGGCTAAAACAGCTCCTGTAACAGCACTATTGCATGTGAGTAGAATCATCCTAGGAGTACATTTTGAACTTTAGGAGTGCAAGGTCGAATTGTTTTTAGACATTTATTTAGACAACTGGCAAAAGTTCTGCAACTAGTGAAGGTCTTGGTCAGACGCGCTCACTATTTGCTAGCTTATCCGTTTTGAGGTTCCTGCCTAAACTGGATAAAGTTGGGGTGGGGTGATGAGGGGGATAATTATAGCGTTCTTATATATGATATACTACAATTGAAAAAAAAAAAAACACTTACCTCTCCAGAGAGTTCTTCCTCGGCCTTTTCCAAATCTTTATCTTTTTCCTTTCCTTTTACGTCTGTGTCTGCTATTTTTTCTATGACATATTTATATCCACCACCAACTCTCTTTCGCACTACTCTCGCGTTCGCCGGTGGTGCCGTGAGATCTCGGGGTGTACTAGTTGCGGGTAGTACCGGATATTTCGAGGCCATTGTCGCTGTTTATTCAGTTAGCGTTGTAGATGATCAAAGTCTCAGAAATGTTGCAAAGCTGAAAAAAGGACAGAGACCTCTGATTTATACCACCGTTGAGCATGGCAAAGAAGGAAAAAGGAGTGAGGTCTTTGGGAAATATTTTTTTCTCACTGTATTAACTGGGTTTATTTATGCAAAACAAAACAAAAACAAAACAAAAACAAAAACAAAAAAAAAAAAAAAAAAAAAAAAAAAAACAAGTAATATGAACAAACAGAGTAAAACAATTCAATCATATTTTGAAATCCTTTTGACATTCCGCTATTAAGACCACCTAAAATTAAGACAAATTCTGCTTTAAAAAGCTCATTTAGTAGGTTGCAGTTATTCATTCTTTGTATTTTCTGCGTAAAGTGTACTCTGGTTTGGACTGTTCAAAAGTGGTCAAAAGTGACCTATATTTGCAGAATAAATAAGAAAAAATATCGCGGGTTTTCCGCAGAAAAGTAGCCATTTTGGAGTGTGTTATAATGATAACCTCCAAATTGATGTCAATTATACTTCTTGAATCAATTTCAGAACCATCAATGCCATGTATTGATAGGTCCGAGAATCAAACACTGACAGCACTGGAGGGTCGATTGTCTATGAGTGTAAGCTGAAAAAAACGATCCTGAGACTTTTCACAGTTCGTTTAACCTTTACATTCCTGTACTATAAGCAAAACGTGTAAACCCTGATCTAACTCTTGAATTCCTGTACTGTAAGAAAACAGTGCAGACACTGATTAGACGCCGCATTCTACGCGTCTGATCTTGGTCTACACTGTTTGCCAAAACCAACACATGATTCCAGTCCAGATTCTATAGACAATCATCATACGCAACTCTCTGGCCTCACATCGATAAAAAATAGTGCGGCTATTTTCTCCTGGATTTCCGACAAGTCAATGATAGTCACGTGCACTTCAGCATTGAAAAGCTAATGCGCTTTATAACATTGGATAGATTGATAAATAATTGACACAAAAAGTATACATGTGCGCGTATTAGAGAATGTGCGTTAATGACGGCGAATACGGTATAGTTTCTTTTCCCTTACTCAGTCTATTTTAGGTGTGGCTTTTCTTGAGTACCTTATTATTTTTGTTAAGTTTTAAATTTTCTTGCAAGCTCTTCAACGAAATATAGAGAGTTCTCAGTGAAATCGAAATCGACATCGTCACTGTAAACAGTGAAGATTTTCAGTGTTGGATAATTCGATGTATCATCGAAAAATAACACCACGTTTATTTTCAATTAGCTTTACGTAAATAGTGTGTTTCAGAAATTATGTCACGTATGTATGCACGTCATTAAATCGTTGATGACGTCACTTTTAGCGCCGACATAACGTAATTAATGCACGCGACGCCAGATAAGTTCAGCAACTGCGGACATTATTTGTATGCAAATTACAAGTGAACCATTTGGTAAAGTAACATTCTAAGCTATTTTCAATGTCAAACGTAAAGTTTACACCAAATATTATACACGGTGAACCCTCTGAACACCTCAAAATCGACGCGAAAAGGTCATGGAAAAATTTTGTTCTCTGTGGTGCTGGCTGGCGCTTTGAAATTGCATTAAAGATACAGCTTAAAGCATGAAAGATAAGAAAAAAAATTCAGTGTAAGATCAATTTTCATTTCACACATGAACATCAAAAGACATATTTTCACTCGTGGCTTCGTCTTTCGTGAATATATGTCTTGTGGTGTTCATTCGGTGAATTTAAATTCCATCTTACACTGAAAAAAAAAAATCAAATATCCTGTATTTGCGCAATCGCTGGTGGTTTTGATGGTATTTTGCTGTTCCAAATCATCACGTGAAAAAGTCCGTGAAATGAACCCCCCCCCCCCCCCCCCCCCCCCCCCCAAAAAAAAACAAAAAAAAAAACACTGTATATGGAGAAAACTGGGATGTACGAGGGTATGCATTATTTTTTCTTATTTCTGCTCCAAGACATAGGTTGTGGGTACTCGTTAGAACCGCCTCTAACGAGCACACAACCTATGTTTGCAGTATAAATAAGAAACATATCATGGAATTTCATCCGAAAAGTAGCCATTTTGGAGATGTGAAAACTGCACTATGTCGCACGGGGGTGTTAGCGTAATGGGTACTGAAAAATGTTATGTCTGAGGCATATGATGCTTACCTGGACCGAAATAACAAGACGCAGTTGTATTCGGTGTTTAAATTTATTTTTCCAAAGTTTTTATTTCTAAGTATTTTAACACAAATGGCGGTGACACATTTCAATAACACAAAATTATCCTGTGCAGAAAACAATTAAAAATTCAGTCTACTTATGTATGTTTTTAAGCAGCGTAATTATCATTTGGCATATCATTTTAATATAAAGGCAAGTCAAAGGTCATCTGATTCTATGCCCTAGACTGTCCATCTCATTAACAACGTTAGTAAACAGGGGCGGAGAGTTCAGATTGATTTGTAGCATGCTATTGTTTTAAACATTTTGAACTCTGTTGGCCTTTTCAAGTTATTTGACAGCCCATATGAAATAATTAAACCATTCAGTCTATCTTGGTATGATCGCCCAACTGACAGTTAAAGAAACACTGTAAGGGGTGACACGTATCGTCATAGGGGATCACACGTACTTTTTAGGTTGAAAAGGGTATTTGGCAAACTCTGAGAAAATATATCATCACCTTATTCCGTATATGTCTGGTGTCCCCACAACTTATTAAAGTCAAAACGAAGAAGAAGAAGAAGAAGAAAAAGAAGAAGAAGAAGAAGAAGAAGAAGAAGAAGAAGAAGAAGAACAAGAACAAGAACAAGAAGAAGAAGAAGAAGAAGAAGATGATGATGATGATGATGATGATGATGAGGATGAGGATGAGGATGAGGATGATGATGATGAGGATGAGGATGAGGATGATGATGATGATGAGGAACTTTAATGGTCAAAAATACCTTGTGGCCCATGATTTTTTCATATACAGTAAAAATCCTATATTAAGACCACCTTCATGACTTTAAGACCTTTTTTGAAACGTCCGATAGGGGTCTCTGACCAGAGTATACTGTACACAGAAACCACAAAGAAAGCATAACTACAAACCTACTAAATAAGCGTTTTAAAGCAAAATTACTCCTAATTTTAGGTGGTCTTAATAGCGGAAATTCACTATATCAAAGCACCAGTCTTCGATAAACCAAAGTAATGTTGCATTACGAAAATGCCTATTCAAATACATTGCAGATTTTACCGTCGAAAAAAAAAAAACTAATTTTTTAGAGGAAAAATTGAGATTTTTCTTATTTTTGCTAAAAACATAGATTGCGGGTACTCGATAGAACCGCCTCGACGAGGCGGTTCTATCGAGTACCCACAATCTATGTTTTTGAGCAGAAATAAGAATAATGTTTACCCCTGAAAACCCCAGTTTTATAATATAAAAGTGGAGTTAAAGGGGGTCAAATTATATAGGCGTGTTTTCGTGATGATGTGTACTCATTAGGATCGCCCAACTGGAGCGATTTCCGGCCCCCGCCCATCGGGGCTTGAAGAAATATATGGGCTGCATGATGCTTCCACGCGGCGCTGAAACCGACCCGCACACGAGTACTGGTAAACCGCTTAGAGGATCTAAGCCTGTCCAGGCAAAGCTGTGCGAGTCGGCCCGTCCATGCTTATAAACCCTATTGGTTTCATTGGGCGGCAGGGCTTGAGATGTCATTTCATCTCAATGCCGGGTAAAAGTCCCACAAAATTGGAAGCAACGTCTCCAAAATTACCTTTACAGTGTTGACGGGGACGTTAAACCTCAAATCAAACAAACAAAAACAAAACTGGAGCGATTTCAACACCTTTTCAAAATAAAATTAGAAAAACAAACAAACAATTGTCCAAAATATATCCAAAATCTGGGGCTGTGGGAAAAATTCTCCTCATCACGCTGACAAGTCCGTGGAATGAACACCCCTTACACCCCTACTTTATTTATAGAGAAAAAGGGGTTTACGGGGGTATACATTATTTTCTTTATTTCTGCTCCTAGACATAGATTGTGTGTACTCGTTAGAACCGCCTCAATGAGGCGGTTCTAACGAGCACACACAACCTATGTTTTGAGTATAAATAAGGATAATTTCACAATTATTCATCGAAAAATTGACCAATTTGGAGATGTAAAAAATTGCACTATGACGCAAGGGTGTGTTATCGTATTAATGTGTTATTTCCATTCAGAATCTTTTGCATATTTTAAGGATTATCGTCAATCTTAGTTCAATAATTTGTTTGTACAAATCAGAAGTTAAATGCTGCCTAAAACAATATACGAGCCTATAACAGCTGTTCAAAGTTTAAGTCAGTCAGTGTGGGGTATTTCAACACAATAATATTATTATATTTGTATCACAGACTGATAGTAATTGAATAACTTACAAGGGACTCGATACGCCCACAATTATTTGCGGTTGAAACCAAACTCGCCGCCTTGACTTCAGAGGTGGTTTCAAATCAACCACTGATTCATTCATAAATTTGTCATTTCTCGGGCTTAGTACCTGGGCTTACGTACGCCATCATCTAAAAGGGGCTTGCTTCTGAGTTTATAGGGACATATCTTTGATCCTGTTTTTTTTAGATATGCAGCGAAATTCCGTTATTAAGACCACCGAAAATTCAGACTAATTCTGCTTTAAAAAGCTTATTAAGTAAGTTGCAGTTATTACTCCTTTGTGTTTTCTGCTTACAGTGTCTTTTCATTACGATAAGATATCCGTGTGATATAGTGCATTTTTCAAACCTCAAAAAAGGAAATTTTTCAAATGAAATTTTGTGATATTTTTCTTATTTGTACTCAAAACATACGTTTTGGGTGCTCGTTAGAACCGCCTCATTGAGGCGGTTCTAACGAGTAGCCACAACCTATGCCTTGGAGCAGAAATAAGGAAAATAATGTTTACCCCACTAACCCCCAGTTTTCTCTATATAAAGTGGGGTTTAGGGGGGTCTTTCACGGACTTGTTCACGTGATCTATCCAGAGACCACCTTAAAGGAAGTTTATTGGACTCCAAACATAGGTTGTCGGTGCTCGTCAGAACTGCCTCAATGGGGCAGTCTAATGAGTATTCACAATGCATGTCTTTCAGCAGAAATATGAGAAATAAGGTATACCCCTGTTAACACCAGTTTTCTCTACTTAAAGTGGGGGTTATAGAGGATCTTACATGAGTGCTCATGTATTATTGAATTTATAAAACGAGTTGAGGAAAATGGATAAAATGCGAGGCTTTGCCGAGCATTTTATCTCTTTTCCTCAACGAGTTTAATAAATTCAATAATACATGAGCACGAATGCAAGATTCTATTTATCATGTGACATTCGAAACGCATTTTATTTACTAGTTTTTACAAGAATGTCAATATTCCGCCATTAGTAAACGCGGCATCGTTAAGGACGTCGTACATGTAACGTTACGAAGCGTATCTAACTAATTTGCATATTTAATCCACTAGTGGATTATCGAATTTATTACATGGTGTTATTACAGTCTCAGACGCGACGTCATATGATAAAGAGGGGTATTCATTTCACAGACTTGTTAACATGATGATCAGGGTAACACGTCCGTGTTATATTGGCATTCCGTCAGGACTCCAAAACTGATATTTTTTTTTTCGGGCGAAAATTTGTGATTAGTTTTCCAAATGCATTATCCATTCATGGGTACCTGTGTTTGATAATAAATTAAATTATTGCATGTTCTATTTTTCAAGTGCTCTTTAGCTAAAACGTAGGGAAAAAGTAGGGATAAATATTTCGGAAAAGCAGTGAAAAAGTAGGGAGCATAAGGGACAAAATGTAGGGATAGTAGGGCCAATTAACAGAGAACTTACCATATTTTCCAGCAATGATAAAAATGAATTTATCACACGGTTACATATTTGACTGGAGGGGCTTTAGTCCTAGGTGGTGGGACCAGAATGGGGAAATTGGATGAAACTATATTATAATTTCACGCTTATAAAATAAGCGTATTTTGTAATGCAAAGAATAATGAAATAAAACGATAAATTGTATTTACTTATTTTAACAAAAAATATAATAAATAAGTAAAAATAAAAATTATAAAGAAAGAACATAAACAATAGATAGGAAAGAATATTTATATAATTAATTCTAAAGGAAAGAATATTTATATACTTAATTCTAATTTTTATTTAATCTAATTTTGATAGTTCCATTTTATATATTTATCTGGCTTTAAGATTTGCAAACCATTTGAAGAAAACCCTCACGTGATATCATTTTTTCAAACCTTAAAAATGCCATTTTCTGAAGAAGAAAAACATGTCGATTTGTTTGATTTGAGGTTTAACGTCCCCGTCAACACTGTAAAGGTAATTTTGGAGACGTTGCTTCCAATTTTGTGGGACTTCTACCCGACATTGAGATGAAATGACATCTCAAGCCCTGCCGCCCAATGAAACCAATAGGGTTTATAAGCATGGACGGGCTGACTCGCACCGCTTTGCCTGGGCAGGCTTAGATCCTCTAAGCGGTTTACCTGTACTCGTGTGCGGGTCGGTTTCAGCTCTGCGAGGAAGCATCATGCAGCCCATATATTTCTTCAAGCCCCAATGGGCGTGGGGCCTACACGTTGAGCCTTAGCTTACGGTTGGGGTGAAAAATAACAAGTTCGTTTGAAAGTATTAAATTAACATTCCATAACAATATATTTAAAATTTGGTTTGAATACTTCTCACAATTACATAAAAGTAAAATGGAGCTTCGAAAACAGTTACACTGTTTGTTCCCGTCCAACTAATATAAATGTTGTTTTGGTTACGCATTCAACTAAGCTGTCTTCAAATATTAAACAGAAGCAGATATTGCAGTGTGCTAGAAACACAGTTGTCCGCGAATCACAATCATTCTTGCTACGAATTAGTAGAAGAAGTAGTAGAAGTAGAAGTAGTAGTTGTTGCTGTAATAATAAAAATAATTACAACAATAATACCAGTCATAAAAATACCTTTTTTCAACTGATTTGAAAGTACATCTACGAATTTATTCTGATTGTCACTAGTCACTACTACTACTACTAATAATAATAATAATAATAATTATTATTATTATTATTATTATTATTATTATTATTATTATTATTATTGTAATAATAATAAACAATGTTTGGATTGATTTAAAGTGAGCACTAACCTGTGAAGTCCATTTCATTCTATTAGCAAATAAAAACAAAAGAACCCTGAATATACCGTATATGTACAAATGAATACATTAGAAATAACAGCGTGATGTGAATACATGCCGGTCGACGCAATAGTGGAGCTAAGTGGAGTCTGAGTGGAAATATACATCACGTTATAACGATACATGAGTCAGAGAAAAAAAATGAAGACGATTTTTGCGACCAGTAATGTTAAGATCAGCTTCTGCTTCTACTGTCATACCAGAGCCACCGCTCATGGGTCCCTGAATAACCAAGAAGCTGTAGAAGGCTCCTGCGACAAGCGAAGACTCTGATCAGCCTGCACGAAAGTGCAGGCTGATCAGAGTTTTCGTTTGTCGCAAAAGCTTGCATATGACATAGATGTTATTTCATTTTATGCCCTGGCTCACTCATATCTGATTTTAATATTTCCATCGTTTTAGTATCATGAAAAGGGTATTTAATATTATGCCCCACAGCTGTATCGTGAGAGATATAAATGGGATATAATAAACATTATTTATGAACTATGACCATTTAATGTTTTAGTTGGGTTTTCGTGTCTTTGGAACATGAATTTGAAAGTATGCATGCCAGATAATCTCAGCCCCGCCCATCGGGGCTTGTGGAAATAGATGGGTTGCATGATGCTTCCTCGCAGAGCAGAGCTGAAACCGACCGCACAAAACTAACCCGGTTATGCCTCCTGCCAGTAACCCTCAATGGCTCGAACTACCCCTGTCTCGAAAAGATTTTCGTGGTCCCAAAGGTGTTCGAGCCATTGTAGTTCGACTGTATATTAGAAACAAATGCTGTGGATATCTGTTATAGACGATTCTAACAAATGTCCGTGATATTTGTTTCAAAAATGTCCATAATATTTTTTTTTCTTTTTGTTATTTTTAGTAAAAATTAAAAAAAAAAAAACCTATCTAAGGTAATTATATAGATCTGCTACATGTACACTTTAATAGGGTTTTTTATCGACTGTGTTGGCTATCGTGAATGACTCGGGATACAGAAAGATGAGGGTGTTGACATGTTTAATTCAGCTAGGAAAACAACAAATAAAATCGACGGTCCTCGAAAATGTGGATTCCATTAAATACCTTGGCGTGACCATGTACAAAGATGTAAAAGAAGCAGCATGATAAAGGACTTATTCGCCCGATATTGGAATATGGTAAAGTTGTGTTTGGGATCCCTCAGGAAGAAGTTTAAAACGTTCAGAATCATAACGAGCAAATTACTGCTTTGAAACTGGAAGTACTGATGAGTCGAATACTTAAATGCTTAAGATTGCAGTCTCTCAAGAAAAGGGGCTAAGATAGTAGGCTTATACTGCTGTACAAACGTCTAAAGGTGTTGTCAGAATTCCAACAGTTAACCTTATTCCACAGAAATCATCACTCTTTGGCATTTCAAACCCCTACTGCAAGAATTGATATTTACAAAGGATCCACCTTACCTCGGACAATTAGAGATTGCAAGATTCTATATTCTTGCACACCAGACAAGGAAATCCGTGCTTTTACCCTGGGATAGAAATTCATGTTCTGACCCTGGTGTTCCGACCCAGGCAACTAACATAAATGCGCTTCAATTCTATTCAACTGCCGGATCTACTTCCGCACTACTTTTATTTTGTAAACAATATACGTGTGTGAGCTGTCAAAACTAACCAGATGTGTTGTGCAAGAAAAAGAATCCAATATGGGGTTCTGTTGTAGATGGGCGTTTCCAACCCGAGGGATGACCGTGCTGAGCGGAACCGCGCCCATCTACAACAGAACCCCATAGCCTCGGTTCCGCTCAGCACGGTCATCCCTCGGGTTGGAAACGCCAATCTACAACAGAACCCCATATCAGATTCTTATAATCTCATCCACCGAAGGTGCAAAGGATAAAGTAGCTAGAACTAGGGACGAACTTGCCCAGGTCCTAGTGAATGAATGTAATTTGGCGTATCACCAGTGACAATTCAGATTATGATACTGCGGTGTATAACGGCCAACTTTTAAGGGGAACGGGAATACCTGGCATATTTTTCCGCCATTTTTCAAAGGGAGACCACTTTCGTAACTTGTTGAGTAATATATAAAATCACAGTTTGGAGATCAGTTGTAAAGTAGATCAAATCACGTGCGCGTAGTGTGCGTGATTTGTCTACCTACAACTGCCCTTATCAGACTAGAGCTGATCTATTTCGATTCTAACAGCTGAAAATCCCGCCCCGCACTTCGGGGCTTGGAGAAATAGTTGGGCTGCACGATGCTTCCACGCAGAGCTGATACCGACCGCACATGAGTACTGGTAATCCGCTTAGAACATCTAAGCCTGCCCAGGAAAAGTGCTGCGAGCCGGCCCGTCCATGCTTATAAACCCTATTGGTTTCATTGGGCGGCAGGGATTGAGATGTCATTTCATCTCAATGTCGGGAAAAAGTCCCAAAAAATTGGAAGCAACGTCTCCAAAATGACCTATATAGTGTTGACGGGGACCTTAAACCTCAAACCATGCAAACAAACAAACAAAAACAGCTGAAAACCGACAATAATATAGTTGTTTCCTTCCAAATCTCACCACTTTTCGCCATTGAAAGAAGAAATCCCGCTATAATTATTGACTGCAACACACGCATTTATGTAACGTTTCCTGATGGAGAAAGGGAGAAAATGACGTTACACCGTCTAACGTCAAAGAATGTATGAGTGACGTCATTCATTTGCAGCTTTTAATGACGTCTCTCGTCACGCTGTTACGCACAGTGATTTGTTGCATAATGAAACACAGTTCCATTCCACTGCCTATATAGGCGCGCTGTGTTAGAATCTGCCGTTTAATCTATGGGGTATTTTTTTACAATGTAACATTTCTCAAAATGGAAGTATTTGTCTATGACTATGCCGACATATCTCAGTGTATTATGTTTCAACGACTTATTGAAGACATTGTAATTTGGCGTCAACTTTCGAAACGATCCATTAAGGGCGTTTAACCCATTGTATGCTAGTGGACTCTTTCATTGCTATATGTTGGACAAGTCAATTTGCCATATAAGGGGTGTCAGGTCTATTGTTTTCGTTTTCATTCTATTTTTGACGGAAAATCCTGCTAGCAAATAGTGCAGGCCCTGCTCAGATGCTGCGTTCTGATCTGGAACTGCACTGTTTGCCAAGGTACCCCTTTAGGGGTTTCCCGCATGCAACGGGTTACAAGGTATCTTACGACAATTGTTAAAAACAATTACTGAGTGCAATATTACAAGCATTAATGAGTCTGAAAATATGAACTTATTAACTTCGTTTTTTTAAACTGATTTTTGAACTGCAGCGAAAAGTTCAGATTCCTGTATAAAAAGTTGAAATACGTTTTTCAGTTCATGTGACCTTAAACTAATTGCGCCGACGTACGGCAAAATCTACAAGAATACCTTCCATTTGCGAACAACCGTGACGAAAGACTCTGAACAGACTTCGTAACCACAATCTATGTTTCTGAGCAGAAATAAATATAATAATGTATACATGAAAACTCCTGAAGACTACCCCAGTTTTACTACAGGGGTTTTCAGGCGTGTTTTCGTGATGCGATGCACATGCTGACCAGAGTCTTTGCTGGTTGGCAGGATTTTATTCTGGGTTTTGTCATGCACCGGCTACTATTCAATTTAACTAATTTAAACAAAATGCATTATTTCCATTGTCTTTTGTATACCGTTATCGTTCTACAAATCTGCCATTGTTCCAGATCTCTGCCCGTGGGCCACTTTTTTGTGTGAAAGCTTATACTTGAAATGGGTAGCTTTTCTCTTCTTTTGAAAGCTCATACATGTTGTTGCATTAAATATAATGGTCAACATGCATTGTGGGTAACTCGTGTTAAACCCAGTGTCTATAATATCTACGCCCATGGGCAAAGACAATCACTTCAATTCAGCTGATGTTAAGTGCCATCGCCAAAATATGCCTATATAATTTTGACCCCCTTAAACCCCATTTGTATGCAATAAAACTGGGGTTTACAGAGATTTACATTACTTTGGCGTGTTCCTGCTAAAAACATATATTGTGGGTACTTGTTAGAACCGGTTTTAACATGTTCCCAGAATCTATGTTTTGAGCAGAAGTATGAAAAATATCAGAAGTTTTATTTGAAAAGTTTCTTTGTGTGGTAGTAAATTTTTTAATATATTAGAATAGTCGTGTTTTCATGAGGTCGTGTGGTCGTGGCAGAACGTTTCCTCGAACTTCATCAGTATATGTAGATCATCGTGCAGTTTATATGTGATGAAATTTGTGATATTTTTTCTTATTCAAACTCGTAGCATGAGGTCTGGGAGCTCGTTAGAATCGCCTCATCTTCATTGAGGTGGTTCTAGCGAGTACCCACAACCTATGTCTTGGAACACAAATAAGCAAAATGATGTTTACCTTTGTAAACCCTTTTCTCTATATAAAGTGGAGTTTAGAGGTGCGTTCATCTAATATTTCTCAGTCATTTGTCAAATTATTATCAATTTTATCTAATTTGGATGCAGTTTGTCATATATGCGAATATATAATTATGTATATGTTCTTATCCTCCAACTGGAAGTTAAAATAACACATTCTTCTTCTTCGTATGTTTATTTCCATTTTTATGATTTTTTTTCTTAATTTCAAGTATGTTCCAAAAGTAGATCGCGAGTGCTCCATTATACAAATACAATGTAAATTTAACCGCCGAAAAAAAACCCCGAAAATTTTAAGATGACAAATTGTGAATTTGTTTTTCTGCTCAAAATATAGATTGTGGGTACACGTTAGAACCGCCCCATCAAGGCTGTGGCTACACGTAAGAACCGTACTAACGTGTACCTACAATTTATATTTTAGAGCATAAATAAGAAAAATAAGGTTTATCCCTGTAAATCCCAGTTTTACAATATAACAGTGGGGTTCAAGGGGGTCAAAATTATATAGGCGTGTTTTCGTGATGTCGTTAGAATACCCCTATGAGTTTCCGTAGTATATGTTTCATGCAAAAAACTTGAATCAGCATATATTCTAATCACAAGCCAGTATCCGCAATCCGTTTTAGGCCAAAACAAGTATCCACAACCTTAGTTTTATGCAAAGACGAGTATCCATATTCTATGTTTCTAGCAAAATCGAGTATCCATATTCTATTTTTCTCGAAAAAAAAACGAGTATTCACAATATATGTTTTAAACAAAAATAGATAGCTTCAATACATATTTTGAGGGGAAAAAACATGTACAGGCACTCTATGCTTTATGCAAACATGAGTATCCGCAATTAATGTTTTGAGCACAAACAAGTATCCGCAGTCTATGTTTTAAGCAAAACAAGTATCCGCATTCTATATTTTATGCAAAACCATGCCGTATCCGCAACCTATGTTTTAAGCAAAGAAAAGTATCCGCAATCTATGTTTTAAGCAAAAACAAGTATTCGCATTATGTGTTTTAAGCAAAACAAATATCCGCAAGCAATGTTTTAAGCAAAAACAAGTATTCGCAATCTGTGTTTTAAGCAAAACAAGTATCCACAATCTATGTTTTAAGCAAATACAAGTACCCGCAATCTATATTTTAAGCAAAGACAAGTATCTGCATTCTATGTTTTAAGCAAATAAAAGTATCCGCAATATATGTTTTAAGCAAAAACATGTATCCGCAATATATGTTTTAAGCAAATAAAAATAGTATCCGCAAGCTGTGTTTAAAGCTAAAATGAGTATCCGCAATCCATTTAAAAAGCGATACCAAGTATCCGCAATCTATGTTTCAAGCCAAGACAAGTCTACAATATATGTTTTAAACAAAAACGGGTAGCCGAAATATATGTTTTAAGCAAAAATATGTATCAGCAATCTGTGTTTCAAGTAAAAAATAAGAAAATGAGGCATACACTCGTAAAACCTATTCTTTCTTTATAAAGTCGGAGCTACAAGATAACACGACAGGGAAGCTCAGGCCCCTGAAACTTCGTTTAACTCGTTATATTTTAATATAGATATATCTGATATTCGTATATACATGTACCTTGTTGTATTAAAGAAATATATCAACGTGGATATTTTTTATCAAACAAACAGTATTTTCATAGAAGCATAGTTTAATTAACAAATGGCCCCATTTCATGAAGCGTTCGGATTTAGGAATTTAGTATTTGTTTATAACAAAAATAAAAGTAAAAAAGAAAAATAATGTTAAAATACTTTGAAAAATCTGGTCTATTTGGGCATTTTGTAAAATCCGGGTTTAACAAAAAATAGAAACCTTATATAGCAAATAAGCAAAAATAAAACAAAAAAAGTGACTTCAAAGTTATGTGCGCTCTTCGAAGACTCATATCAGTCCACGTACAGCTCAGTCAAAAAAAAAAAAAAAAAAAAAAAAAAAACAGCCTCGACTTTCCATAAAAAATACTCATGCATGAAATTAGTCTTCCTCATAAATTTTAAAATGACAACAATAGTTAGCATTTTAAAAATTATGAGCAGGACAAAAAGACATTCTCAGCTGAACTGTAACGAAAAATTCCCCATTACGGAAACACGCCTATACAAATACAGTGTAAATTTTACCGGAAAAAAAGATGAAAAAATTGCGATATTTTTCTTATTTCTGCTCTAAACATAGATTGTGGTACTTGTTAGAACCGCCTTGTCGAGGCGGTTCTAACGAGTACCCACAATCTATGTTTTAGAGCAGAAATAATAAAAAAGCTTTACCCCTGTAAATCCTATTTTTATTATATAAAAGTGGGGTTCGTTTGGTCAAAATTATATAGTCCTGTTTTCGTGATGCTCACTGCTTCGTATTTTTATTTCCATGAGCATTAAAAATTTTATGCTCACTTGATTTGAGCATGAAAAAAAATTATAACCCCGGGGCCTGGCTGCAGATGCACAGGCAGGCTGGTCAGAGTTTTCGCTTAACGCAAAAAAAAAAAACAACGAAGGAACATTTGCACCTGATGCGTCTTAAATATACCTTAATCGGTCCCCGGCCATTGGGGCTTGAAGAAATAGATGGACTTCCACGCAGAGCTGAAACCGACCCGCACACTAGTACTGGTAAACTGCTTAGAGGATCTAAGCCTGCCCAGGCAAAGCCGTGCGTGAGTCGGACTGTCCATGCTTATAAACCCTATTAGTTTCATTGGGCGGCAGGGCTTGAGATGTCAATTCATCTCAATGTCGGACAAAAGTCTCACAACATTGGAAGCAACGTCTCCAAAATGACCTTTACAGTGATGACGGGGACGTTAAACCTCAAATCAAACAAATATACCTTTATTCTGGCTAAGAGTCCGAGGTAATAAGCAATAAGAAAGCACTAAATGCCACGTCTCCTGAGTCGATTTCATTAACAAATAACTCGAAATCGCATTTTTGTGTTCTTTTATTTTAACCTATTGTATGCGGGAAACCACTAAAGGGGTACCTTGACAAACAGTGCATGCCCAGATCAGACGCCGCAGAACGCGGCGTCTGATCAGGGCCTGCACTTTATGCTAACAGAATTTTCCGTGTAAAATAGACTAAAAATGAAAAATGAAAAATATGCCTGACACCCCTTATATGACAATGGACTTGTCCAACATACAGCAATGGAAGAGTCCACTAGTATACAATGAGGTAACTTCGATGTATCAATTCCACATTTGTAATGAGCCCGATTGTTAAAACAAACTCCCCCACATTGTGTCAGTTCGACATCAAATTACATAACTAAACCCATATATTTATGCCCCGCGTCCAAAGAATGGGGCACTTACAAACAGTGCACTCCCAGATCAGACGCCGCAGTTCGCGGCCTATGATCAGGGTCTTCACGGCGTGCTTGAAGTATTTTTTTTGTTTTAAACTTACAACATTTAATATAAACCAGACAGCCCAAAATCTTAAAATGGACCCTGGTAATCCTATAAGCGAAAGAGTTCATATGTGGAATATGGGTAGAGATCAAAACAAAAGATATGCTCGTAGATTTTCTAACTCTGTGAAAAAAGAATGAATGAAACAAGTGGTATGTGTTTTATTTAAGAAATGAATTTTATTTTTCTGCTGTTCATGGAAGTATGAACGCAGTGGGTCGCGTGCAAAGTAAATGAACCCCGAAGGGTTTCAAGTAAACTTTGCTAGCGACCAACTGTCGTTCATACTTTCATGAAAAGCAAAAAAAATTAAGCTTATTTGTTATATTTACATTCTTTGCCCCTCATCACCGGGTGAAAATGATGCTTATCAGGCAAACGTTTAAAGTTGAAAAATACTTATAGTTGGCCATCCAATCCCAAAAAAGACTGATATTTTTACTTTTGATGGCAAAATTGAGTAGAGTATGGCACCCATGCTAAATGTAATCCTTGATGTGTGTCAACAATCATAGGGGTGGATGCCACGTCTGAAAATGCGTCTGAGGCTCAAAATTAGGTCAAAGGTCAAATGAGTGCAAAATAAGCATGAAACTACTCATAACTCTCTTTTAACACATATTTGGGGAAATTGCTTGCCTAAAATCACCATAAAACTACTCGGGTGCAGAGACCAATGGGTAATTATTTTAAATGTACCCTCAAAGTATGTCACTCTCATAGGTCAGGGGTCATTTAAGTACAAAACTCGTGGAAATTGGATGTTATCTATTCAAATTGTGTTATATTTAGCATAAGGATGTGTTGATGACCAGTATTTATTATCAAAATATTAAACATACAATTGTTACATGTATTTGATCGCCAAAGACAGATTTAAATTCCTTAAGTTGGCATCCAGGATGGCTGCCCGACAGTTATTGACTTCTATTTATAGCCCTGCTTTGAAAAAGTGCGGGCTTTATTGGATTTGCCTTGTCCTCCTGTGATTCTGTAATTCCGTAATTCTGTTATTCATCAAAACTCAAAAACCGTTTGAGGTATTTTCATCAAACTTCACACAAATGAAAAATACTATGGGACGATGTGCAGAGTACATGAACCATAACTCTGGATTGCCTACTTTTGGAGTTATTGCCCTTTGAACATTGAAAAATGGCAACCGTAATTCCGTTATTCATGATAACTCAAAAACAGTTTGAAATATTTTCATGAACCTTCACACAAATGTAAAGCACTATAAGATTATGTGCAGAGCACATGAACCATAACTCTGGATTGCCTACTTTTGGAGTTATTGCCATTTGAATATTGAAAAATGGCAATTTTAACCTTGTCCGCTCCATAACTAAAAAACCGTTTGGGGTATTTTCATATAACTTCACACAAATGTAAAGCACTATAAGAGGATGTGCAAAGCGCATTAACCATAACTCTGGATGGCATACTTTTGGAGTTATTGCCCTTTGAACATTGAAAATGGCACTTGGAATTAACTAAGTACAGTATTAATTCATGTCCCTTCCATAACTCTGAAACTTGCAAATATTTTCACGCAACTGTATAGCAATTTTCTTTTCTGATAGCGGTATAGCGGGGCTATAGTCAGATCCTTTGACAGTTCAAGTTTCCAATAGAAGTGAAGGCAACGATCATAAATCGATTCAATTAAACCTCAGCTTCCAGGAAGAAACGCAAACATGAAATAACTAGACCCTAATGGAAACATCAATTCGGGAAAGCCAATTCCCACAAAATGGCCAACTGGATGTCCAAAACAAAATATTATAAGTAATACACACACCCAAAGACAAACCATAACAAAAATAAATCGCGACAGAAGAACCGCCTTGGAGTGGTCAGTAAAACGAATACCACTGGAGTGGCTTAAATCGATTTTACGCAGATGCAATCCTTGCCCTTACTTCCATTGCGATTTAGACAAATAATTTGTTCAGTCAGCATGAAGGCCTCCTAACTCACGAGAACACAAACATCAAACAACCACAGAGATGAAACAACGGTGAGGACTCGATAGCAAGAAACCGTTAAAATACTGGAGCAAAAGAAATACTGGAGCAAAAGAAAACTAACAGTTAGACTCCGATGGGCGCGATCAGAGACAGAGCATCAGGCACCACCCAACATAACATAATATAAAATTCTCTCTAATTCTCATTAAATATGTTCTATAAAAGGGTTATCCTTTGGAAGCAAGGAATACACAAAAGAACAGAAAAATATGGAGTGTACATGTTTTCTGGGCCAGACTAGCTAGTTTCGGCCAATTAGGCCTCATCAGTGACCCTCAGATATTTTCAAAATTCCACAATGGAATCAATGATCCCAAAGGATAAGAAAATATAATCTACACTATGATGTAGGGCAGGATGTAAGCCTTTACGCTGGAACCGTCATAGAATCTGAACCCTGACCATCGGCGTGCATCTAAAGAGGGAAGCAAAGTTGTCAACCGTGATTTGGTTAACTACCATTCATAGTCTGACGTATAAAATTTATGTTTTACCCAATATTGTTATATCCAAGAATGATTTTATGAAATTGGGTGATGAAGTTATTGCAATAATATATTTTTTCTGAATTTATATAACCAAGTCACCATAAAATTCGGGTTCCGATAGACTCTGTTGCAGAAGAGATTTAAGTCCAACGTCTATCATTTCAGATTATGCGGTAGAAAGCTCGCATCAGTGATAACGGAGAAACCCTTATTTGGTTTGCATTGCATTGACTTGTCAATGTTGAAAGAAACGTGACAGTCATCTCATCACGTACAAGTCAGGAAGCGCGCCGACTGAGACAGATTTCATCCTTTTCCGCAGGACAATGCGCAAACTTGTCACAGATGTGAAAGTGATCCCTGGTGAGGAAGTAGCCCTGCAACATCAGCTTCTTGTATGCGACATGAGGATTGATGTGCCACCTAAACCCAAGCACAAGTTCACCCCCAAATAAAAGTTTGGAAGCTGAAAGAATCTCAGACAAGAAATCATTTCCAGGAGGTTTTCAGCCAGCATGTGAGTGCCTCAGCAGATATAGCTGATGCTACCACTGAGGCTATATGGAACAGCATCAAGACCAGTCTTCTCAAGACAACTGAAGAGGTGTGTGGCACAACTCGGCCCAACCGCTGGCGTCGTGAAACCTGATGGTGTAATGAGCATGTTAATAAGCTCATTGCAGTCAAGCGGCAAGCCTTTAAGGTAAGGAAGACTGGTAAGGGCACTCGTGCATCATATCTTGCGACCAAACGCATAGACAGACGTGCGGTGCACCATGCTAGCCAAGCAGCTGAGAAGGAGATCTACAAGAATATTGACCCTAAATCCTCAGAAGTATACCGCCTTGCAAACCAGATGAGAAGAGAGAATACTGATGTTGTAGGTGACAAACCAGTAAAGAATGATGCAGGAGGGATGTCAATGAGTGAATACTCAATGCAGAGGGACTGGTTAGAACACTACCAAAGGCTACTCAATGTTGAGTTTGACTGGGACCCAGACCACTTGTGTGATGAACCACCAGTGGAAGGGCCGCCCATCCCATTCACTATTGATATGGTTATGAAGGCTATCTCTCAGATGAAGACTGGCAAAGCACCATGCCCTTCTGGCACAGTGGTGGAGATGATCAGAGCTGCAAGTGATGCTGGTGCCTCAATGATCCGCGACCTTGCAGCTGCAATCATCCGTGATGGAAAGGTACCCTCTGACTGGGAACAGAATTTCATTATCTGTCTCTACAAGGGCAAGGGCGATGCATTGGAACGGGGCAACTACCGTGGTCTCAAGCTGAGAGAACAGGTCATGAAAGTCCTGGAGATGATTGTGGATGGCCTCATTAGGCAGTCGGTGTCCATCGACAATTCCAAGTTTGGCTTCGTCCCAGGAAGAGGCGCACAAGATGCAATTTTTTTTGTACGGCAGTTGCAAGAGAAGTATCTGGCGGCCAACAGGAGACTCTACATGGCTTTTGTAGACCTGGAGAAGGCATTTGATCGAGTGCCTCGGAAAGTCATCTGATGGGCACTAAAAAAACTTGGGAGTGGACGAGTGGATTGTGCGACTGGTCCAAGGGATGTATGCTAATGCTCGGAGCCGTGTCCGTGATAGTGATGGTTACAGTGAAGAATTCGAAGTGAAGGTGGGTGTTCATCTGGGCTCTGTTTTCATCCCACTGCTTTTCATCATTGTGCTTGAAGCCTTGTCATGTGAGTACCGCTCTGGAGTCCCCTGGGAGGACCTGTATGCTGATGACCTTGTCATCATTGTTGAATCCCTTGCGGAATGTGTCAGGGGGCTCTTAACTTGGAAAGACGCAATGGAGGCGAAAGGGCTGAGAGTGAATGCAGGAAAGACAAAGATCATGATATGTGGCTCAGGACTGGACCTCCTGCAGAGTACAGGCCAGTTCCCATGCGCTGTATGTCGCACTGGAGTGGGCAGCAACAGTATCTTTTGTAACGGCTGCAAGTTCTGGGTGCACAAGAAATGCAGTGGGCTCAAACTCTTGATAGAGGCCCCTGATTACAGGTGTACACGGTGCCAAGGAACTGCACGACCCTTAGGTGGCAGACCACAGAAGGAAGTCTAAGTGGGATCCGACAAGCTGGAGGTTGTCGCTTCCTTTTGCTACGTAGGTGATATGCTCTCAGCATCGGTAGGTTGCGACCTTTCAACCACATCACGTGTGAAAACAGCCTGGAAGACATTCAAGGAGTTGCTACCAGTTCTCTTTTCCCGCCACTTCTCGTTCAAGACACGTGGCCGTGAGTACAGCTCTTGTGTGCGGAGCGCAATGCTCCGTGCCAGCGAGACATGGCCATTGACAAAGCCAAACCTCCAACGTCTTCAACAGAATGACAGGGCAATGATCAGACAGATTTGCAATGTCAAGCCACAGGACACTGTCACCATCAGGTCCAGTGAGTTACTTGAGCGTCTTGGCATTGAGGACCTGAATCTCATCCTGAAAGAGAGAAGGCTCCGCTGGTATGGACAGTACATGTAGAACGCTGCAACGGTGCAGTCAAGACTGGCTGTGACATACAGGTAGGTAGCAAGCGGGGGCCTGGAAGGCCCAAGATGACCTGAAAGCAGCTGACAGAAAGAAATTGCAGAGAATGGAAGCTCTCTGCTATCGATCCTCATGACAGAAAGGCCTGGAGATCTGGTGTAAGATCTGCCATGCGTGCAGCAAGCCAGCTACATGGAAGGGGGCCCACTTATGTGGTTGTTGCCCCTGTACCTGCACGTTAATAAAAAATCCGTTGATGATGCTGATGATGATGAAGTAAAAAAATAAATCATATAGGCGGAAATGCATTGTCGCAATTAGCTGTTACCCTGTACATTGTAGTGATTTGAACGGCTCTTAAAATGAAATGGCATCTTGTAAAATACAAACTTTGAATACTGTTAAACACTTAAATTTAGCGTCAGCAAATTTTGCGGTCCTTTTCGCGGATTTATATTTTGGTGGATTCTCGATTTCCGAAGAAAAGAATTCGGTTGAATCTCCAAAGCCGTGTAAGATGACAAAGAATTCATCGGAGTTGACCATCAACAGCGTCATATGGAAACTGTAGTAATTAGTTAAAGGTTTTGTGTTCACTGCATGATTAACCCAATGTGCTACCGTGATAATCCAAATGTCTGTCTGGAAGTGTGTCACGTTCCTCTTATCTGAATGGTTTACCCATCCTATTGAGCTCACAGCTGATGCTATCAACCAACTACCAATTATATCCATAATTTTGACAATAACTCTCAAGGTGTGTTCGTTTTCATTCAGCCGTTTTGAGCTGTCTTATGGCTAGAACATTGTCTTTCTTTATATCGACTTCTATAGAAGTAAATACACTTTTTCTTTTGTCACCGATGATGCCTACGACGAATTGAGACATCATAAGTGTGATGTGTAGAATAAAGTGTATTCTCTCGCACTCTAAGAGCTTTATTGGCGGATTTTTATTTTGGCGTTTTTTCCTTGACCGCAAATAGCGCCAAAATTAAATGACCGCCAAATATAAGTGTTTTACAGTAGCTGCACATGACCTTTGATGATGACCCACTTGTGTTATCATTAGATATGTCTTCATCATAATGCAATATCCTTGATTTATCATTGTGAGGTTTAGTAAGGAAGCCGCTTTTGAATGATACTTATAATAATGGCTGACATGTCAGAATAATCAACGTATTTTGCAAAATAAACATATTTTGCCAAATATGTACTTAAATGACCTTTGACCTAAGGCCGATTAGTTGGCCAATATGCTGTTAGTATAATGTGTGGATTTTATGCTTCCTAGATAAGGAAATGGCAACTCATTTGACTTTGTTTCGGTTGACATACGAGATAACCCTTTGTACAATAAATATTGATGCATATTTGAAGGAAATATGCACTTAAATGACCTTTGACCTTGGCAAAATCTATGGTACAACTTTTTTTCTCACATATGATGCATCAATTATTTGTCCTAAGTACATTGCTGGGGTTTTAATTAACTTTATTTGTTCTGCTTAGATAGAAAGAGGGTACAAGTACCAGAATGTACACATTTTATTGTATTTTTGCACTCATTTGACATTTGACCTAATTCTGAGGCTCAGAGGCATTTTCAGAAGTGGCATCCACCCCTATCACTTTTGCAACACACTAAAGAACACAATTAGCATGGATGCCATACTCTACTCAATTTTGCCATCAGAAGTTTTTTTTTGTGGTTTGGATGGCCAACTATTACACGCTTTTTTATACAAAGAGCGGAACAGCGTTGACGTCATCAACGTCCGTAGAGAACCATGGTTTAAACTGACGTAACTGAAAATCATGTGACTCGATGCGTTCATGGAAGTATGAACCGATGGCTCGTTAACCTTCATAACCGAACTCGTTCTTGTGTCCCTAGGGAATTTCCCCATATCTATTTAGCAAATTTGGTGGGTTTTTTCCCCTTGTTTCTTCTTGCTTTACGATAAAACACCCGTGCGGCATAGTGCATTATTTCACATCTCCAAAATTGCTATTTTTTGATAAAATCCTTGATAATTTTCTTATTTATTCTGCAAACATAGGTTGTGGGTGCCTGTTAGAACCGCCTCATTGAGGTCGTTCTAACGAGTACCCGCAACCTATGTCTTGAAGCAGAAATAAGAAATATAATGTACTCACGTAAACCCTAGTTTTCTCTATATTAATTGGGATTTAGGGGCTGTTCATTTCACGAACTTGTTCACGTTGTACATGTTGTATATTCGTATCAGAATCGCAATGGTGAGGCATACACAACAAACGTTTATTTTAAGAATTTGTTTGTTTGATTTGAGGTTTAACGTCCCCGTCAACAATGTAAAGGTCAATTTGGAGACGCTGCTTCCAATTTTATGGGACTTTTACCCGACATTGAGATGAAATGGCATCTCAAGCCCTGCCGCCCAATGAAACCAATAGGGTTTATACTCATGAACGGTTCCGACTCACACCGCTTCGCAGGCTTAGAACCTCTGGGCGGTTTACCAGGACTCGTGTGCGGGTCGGTTTCAGCTCTGCGTGGAAGCATCATGCAGCCCATCTATTTCTCCAAGCCCCGATGAGCGGGGGCCGTTGGGTTATGGATGATCGAAGACGCATATGGAGAAAATCTCATCCTGACCTGTGGCCCGGTATGCGCAAAATTTTATATGGAGCGCTATAGGAAATCTTTACTAAATCTTAAATATCGCATTTACTATTAGGGTTATCAATCCTGTGCAAACAGTTCTGTAAAGCTCATTAGCTCAATGTTGTTATGATATCAGTCTCAAATTTCTATCTTAAGTATGAAAAAGTCTTTTTTTTAGGAAATATAGAAGCACCATCAGAATGTGAAACGATAAATTTTAACACGATTTATAGACCTTTCGCACTTAATTTCTCTAAACGAGAATGAGTCAGTTACCCTGCAGGCACAAAACGTTGACTCAACGTAACGTTTTCAACGTTAGTTCAACGTTGAGTGCCTGCTGGGTAGGCTGTGCAAACGGTTTCGTATGCAAAAATATTCTTTTTAATGATATAAGTTTCGTCTCAAAAACATTTGGGGAAAAAGTTCTTTTTTGATGATTTTAATACATGGTATTAAATCGTTTTCCTTTTCGTGACGGTACGGGATCCAACAGCCTATCGCAGAATGAGATAACCTGTTTTCTGCAATAGCCACTAATCCCCCAGACCTGGCCCCCGCCCATCGGGGCTTGAAGAAATAGATGGGCTGCATGATGCTTCCGCGCAGAGCTGAAACCGATTGCACACAAGTACTGGTACATGTAAACCGCTTAAAAGATCTAAGGCTGTGTGAGTCGGTCCGTCCATGCTTATAAACCGTATTGGTTTCATTGGGCGACATGGCTTGAGATGTCATTTCATCTCAGTGTCGGGTAAAAATCCCACAAAATTGGAAGCAACATCTCCAAAATGACCTTTACAGTGTTGACGGGGACGTTAAACCTCAAACCAAACAAACAAACAAACAAACAAAAGTATTCGGACATCAACACTCCTTGCCAATCTTGCTCTAAACTTTAATCAAGTACACTTTAATACCCGATATTGAGATGGGTGGCAAACATTCTAGACCCTGATGAGATGCCGCGTTTTGTGGCGTCTCATCTGGGTCCACACACTTTGCTCAGCCCCGTCTGTCCGAACACACGAGTTAAAACGGTATATTGAAAACGAATAACACGCATAACACATGATTACCTTTTTCTCATAGAAGTCACTCAGCGTCCTAATGACTCACATTTTTCTGTCCGTTCTTTTGTGTGTCTGTGAACAATGAATCAATCTTCCACAACCTCTTTATAACACTATTAAAAGGGGTCCAAACAGAAACCGTGTCAGTTAAACAGCCGTGTTATATCCAAATAAAAATGTATAGATTATATAGAAAAATGACCATTTATGGTCATTTTTCTATTTAATCTTTACTTTTTTGGGGATCCATCTTGAAATCGTGTTATATCCACAACCGTGTTATAATGAACCGTGTTATAACGAGATTGTGGTATATTTAACTACTCATTCCAACTATCGAAAATTACATTGTAGCCCCGTATTGAAACCTAGCAAATTGTGACCCGTAATTTATTTTGAAACAATACTGGGCGAAGTCTGGATTTCGAATCAAACGTTATTTTGTAACAATACAAAAAATAACAATTATTAAAATTACTTTTCTTGGCCGGTTGACTTCATTCTATGAGATTATTCCACGCGGGCCGAATTACCACACTCAATCTTCTTACATAGCAGATAATGTCATTTTTAAAAGATTTTCTAATTCTAATCAAAATATTTTCACACAGAACAATAGTATCATATATAAATATGATTTACCGCACCGCACATATAGAAAGGGAAATCTTTATATATTGGACATAGTTTAATAAGATTTACCCGAGAAGGTACACATATATCTAAAATATTTGGACAAACAGATAAATATAAATTTCCAAAAACTAAAAAGAAGTTTGTAAGCACCCAGCCTGTCCTGGAGTGCACGAATATAATATTAAGAGAGAGAGAGAGAGAGAGAGAGAGAGAGAGAGAGAGAGAGAGAGAGAGAGAGAGAGAGAGAGGAGAGAGAGAGAGAGAGAGAGAGAGAGAGAGAGAGAGAGAGAGAGAGAGAGAGAGAGAGAGAGACAGAAGTTGCCGGATGGTTACAATAACACATCCGTGTGACATAGTACATTCTTTCATATCTCTAAAGCGGTTAATATATGATATTATTCAAATTTATACTCAAAACGTAGGTAGTTGATGCTAAATACCGCCTCATTGAGGCGGTTCTAACAAGAACCAACGGCAACCTTTGTATTGGAACAAAATTAGAAAAATATTGTATACCCCTGTAAACCCGAGTTTTCCCAATACAAAGCCCATCGGGGTTGCATGATGCTGCCACACAGAGCTGAAACTGACCGCACATGAGTACTGGTAAACTGCCTAGAGGTTCTAAGCCTGCCCGGGAAAAATGGTGCGAGTCGGACTGCCCATGGATATATTAGTTGCATTGGGCGACAGAACTTGAGAAGTCATTTCATCTCAGGGACGTTAAACAGAACATACAAAAACAGCTATCCCTTAATCGGTCATGTGATAAAAAATCTAATATTAAAATCATTAAACTTGCCCAAAGCTCGTTTAATAAATTTTATATAGAATGACTATCTGAAAAGGTCATTTTAAAAGCTGTTTAATGCATACCGATTTTTGGGCCGATTGTTTGTTAATCGACCCATAGTTACTAAGTATAGAAACTCTTCAGTGCTGAAGTCCGCGTGATTATCACTGACTTGTCGGAATAACAGTTATTTAGAAAAAAACAGCCGCTGTGAGATCAGGACGTTGCTTAAGAGGGTTATCTGGAATCATGGGTTGGGCTTGGCAAGCAGTGTAAACCCAGATCAGACGCCGCAGAACGTGGCGTCTGATCAGGGTCTTCACTGTTTGCTTTTAAGGGTGGAACGAAGCAGTCTAAGTCCCCGCTCAGAACCATTTTTCAGCCTCATCACGAAAACACGTCTATATAATTTTGACCCCCCTAAACCCCACTTTTATGTAGTAAAACTGGGGTTTACAGGAGTATTTTTTTTCTTATTTCTGTTCTAAAATATAGATTGTGGGTACTCGTTAGAACCGCCGCGACGAGGCGGTTCTAACGAGTACCTACAATCTATATTTTGAGCAAAACTAAGAAAAATATCACAATTTTTCATCTAAACAATCGATGAAAAATTCATCGGAATTCGGAAGTAAAGTTTACAATGTATTTGTATAGGCGTGTTTTCGTAATGGACACTCACAGTCAATTAACCCATGAGTACTCTCAGTGCTTTGATTTTCTGATTCGGTCCAACATGTTGTGCATTATCAACAACGTATTTTGTAATGGCATAACTCGTAACAACTTGGACGCAACTCCCTGAAACAAAAATAGTTTTCATACAACTGTAGAAATTTCAAACAAGATTATTTTCAAACTATAACAATATTTATTGAATATTTGCGATAATTCTATTTTATGTTTTCAGTGACACTAAAATAACAGAAAATCGTTGACCGTAACTTGGGAGTTATTTTGATTGAGCCAGAAATGACACAGTTGGAACTTCTCCACGGAGACCAACACTTATTTCCCCAATTATTCCCCAATTAGGCACTGCATAGATCATCACTTTTCTACGGTCATTCTCTCCCTTCCGCTGATTCAAGAAGGGCAGTTGTCAGTTTCTGGCGAAAGAATGTGCACTGTACTGGTTTAACGCTTACGTATAAGCCTGCCCGGGAACAGTTTTGATATGTAAACTGACCGACTCAAAAATGACCTAAATAGTGTTGGCTGGACCGTTAAACTCCCAATTCATACACACAATAATTCATCACTCATTGGCATTCCAGACCTCTTCTGCAAGAACCGACATTCACAAAGGATCATTCTTCCTTCGCACCGCATTAGTGATTGGATTGCCCTTCCAGGGCCCAGGATTACAATGCGTACTTAATTTTTAAGTACCTACTTAAACTAAGTATTTACTTAACTGTCGTATAAAGTGAACTACAAAGAATTTCTTTCGTTTAAGTCGATACTTAACCAGAGAATATCCTTAAATATTTAAGGTAACCCAGGTAGGTACCTTAACTTTTAAGATTTGACCTTGACACATGAATGTATATATCAACAACGGCAAACACGAGAGCTTTTATTTGCTCGAAATTACCAGTCATTCTCGGTAGCTCAGACGGTAAAGTGTTTGCATCATATACAAGAGTCCTTGGGTTCGGGTCCCGGTCGAGCCACTTTTTTTTCTCCTTGTAGCGCAAGTCGACTTGGCGATGAGGTATAAAACAACTGGGGTTTCTCAGTTTTCGACCGATAGAGCTGTATAAAAACTTCCCTTTACATAATACTGTATAATACTGGTAACAGGGCAACAATTTATTGTTTGGTGTAGGAAGGTTCTTACAAGCGAAAGGGGTTCTTAAACGACTTGGTTGTTTTTGTCAGGGTAGGTGTGTGTATGTTTGTTTGATTGATTGGATGTTAAACGTCCCTTTCAACTATATACAGTTCATTTTGGAGACGTTGCTCCTATTTTGTGGGACTTTTACCCGACATTTAGATGAAATGACTTCTCAAGCCTGTCGCCCAATGAAACCAATAGGGTTTATAAGCATGGACGGTCCGACTCGCGCCGCTTTTCCTGGGCATGCCATAGGGGATTGACTTATGAAAAAAAAAAAAAGATTCAAGCCCCTATGGGCAGGCTTAGATCCTCTAAGTGGGTAACCAGTACTCGTGTGCGGTCGGATTCAGCTCTGCGTGGAAGCGTCATGCAGCCAATTTATTTCTTCATGCCCCGATGGATGGGCGGGGCCGACAGGTTTGTGTGTCGGGGGATGGGGGTGTTTGGGGAGGGAGGCTGGCGCATATCACTTTTGTCTGTTATTTAAAAACTGATCCTGTGGCGCAGCGGGTCCATGTTTCTACGCTTATGCATGTCCTGCTACTTTTACGCATACAATGTTCACAACCATCATATGCCGTCTTTATATTCGGTGTCATGAAATAGTATGACGCCACGTGCATTTAAGAAATGACTTTTATTTTTCTGCTGTTCATGAAAGTATGAACGAACAGGGTCGCCTGCAAAGTAAATGAACTCCGAAGGGGTTCATATAAACTTTGCTAGCGACCCGCTGTCGTTCATACTTTCATGAACATCGAAAACATATTTCTTATATTTACATTCTTTTTTTCCTCACTTATAAGGCAAACTGTTAAAGCTGAAAAACATTTACACGCAGTTTTCTTAAAAAAAAAAAAGCGGAACGCCCAATGAGATCATAGAGAACCATGGTTTAGACTGGCGTCACTTGACGTCATGGAAAATCATATGACTCGATGCGTTCATGGAAGTATATATGAACAGCATTGTTTTCAATGGGTTTACATTAGTCTTTTCACTTGAATTGTAAATAATTTCTATTTTGGCGGGAACAACTGTAACGTATGTCAGCGATGTACATTTGCAGGGCAAATGGTCATAGTAAAGGCAATAAAATCCAATTTAAAATCCAATTCGAAGGCCCGTTTCGTAACTTTCATATGAAAGGACCATTTGTGTAAGATTCGCGATATCAAAATTTATTAAATACAAAGAATTTTTTTTTTTTTTTTTTTGGTTGATTTGAGATTCGTCCTCGCAACACTATGTAGGTTTGATTTTGGAAGTGTTGCTTTCAATTTTGTCGGACTTTTACCGACACTGAGATGAAATTACATCTCAAGCCCTGTCGCCCAATCAAACTCGTATATGCATGGACGGCCCGACTTCCACCACTTTGCCTGGGCAGGCTTAAGCCTTCTAAGTGGTTTACTGGAGGTCGCGTGTGGTCGGCTTGTGCTGGTTGGATGAGGCAAGGTGACGTGTATCTTGCGTCACTGGGGTGTCCAACTGATATTGGCGGCAACCAATCATAAGCTTCTACTCCTTGCCTTGAAATGCTAAATAAAAATAAGTTTGAGGCGTACCACCTCCCTTGTTTGTTTTGTTTGATTTGAGGTTTAACGTCCCCTTCAACACTGTAAAGGTAATTTTGGAGACGTTGCTTCCAATTTTGTGGGACTTTTACCCGACATCGAGATGAAATGACATCTCAAGCCCTGACGCCCAATGAAACCGATAGGGTTTATATTCTCGCACCGCTTTGCCTGGGCAGACTTAGATCCTCTAAACGGATTACCGGTACTCGTGTGCGGGTCGATTTCAGCTCTGCGTGGAAGCATCAAGCAGCCCCTCTATTTCTTCAAGCCCTGATGGGCGGGGGCCGTCCACCCCCTTGTTAGCTTGTGCATGTGAGTGATTGAGTGTGTTTGTGAGGTGAGTGAGTGAGCGCTTTATGCCTCATCAACTGTAAGGTAATAAGCAGATAAGGACCACATTCATAAACAAGAGGGCCATGATGGCCCTGGATCGCTCACCTGATCCATAGTGTAACAAGTGGGCCCCAGAGAGGGCCATTATTGGCCCCAGGGCTTTAATGTACATAATGTTGAGGGAGGTCGTAAAGGTGAAGCTTCATACCAAACATCAACAAAGGCTAAAATTTGAACAATCTTGTCAAAGGTCCAATAGATGAAGCTACACATCAAATATCAAAGACCTGGGCCTAGCGGTTTCAGAGAAGAAGATTTTTAAAGATTTTGCCTATATAAGCCTATGTAAAATCAAAGGGCCCCGGGACAGGGGCATTTTTTGCCCCAGCACTATAGTTTGAACAATCTTGGTAGGGGTCCACTAGATGAAGCTTCATACCAAATATCAAAGTTCTGGGCCTTGTGGTTTCAGAGAAGAAGATTTTTAAAGATTTTCCCTATATAAGCCTATGTAAAACCAAAGGGCCCCGTGGCAGGGGGGGATTTTTTGTCCCAGCACTATAATTTGAACAATCTTGGTAGGGGTCCACTAGACGAAGCTTCATACCAAATATCAAAGTCCTGGGCCTTGTGGTTTCAGAGAAGAAGATTTTTAAAGATTTTCCCTATATAAGCCTATGTAAAACCAAAGGGCCCCGGGGCAGGGCATTTTTGGCCCCAGCACTAAAATTGGAACAATCTTGGTAGGGGTCCACTAGATGAAGCTTCATACCAAATATCAAAGTCCTGGGCCTTGTGGTTTTAGAGAAGAAAATTTTTAAAGATTTTCCCTATATAAGCCTATGTAAAACCAAAGGGCCCCGTGGCGGGGGCATTTTTGGCCCCAGCACTATAATTTGAACAATCTTGGTAGGGGTCCACTAGATGAAGCTTCATACCAAATATATAAGACCTGGGCCTTGTGGTTTCAGAGAAGAAGATTTTTAAAAATTTTCCCTATATAAGCCAATGTAAAAGCAAAGGGCCCCGTGGCGGGGGCATTTTTGTCCCAGCACTAAAATTTGAACAATCTTGGTAGGGGTCCACTAGATGAAGCTTCATACCAAATATCAAAGTCCTGGGCCTTGTGGTTTCAGAAAAGAAAATTTTTAAAGATTTTCCCTATATAAGCCCATGTAAAACCAAAGGGCCCCGTGGCGGGGGCATTTTTTGTCCCAGCACTATAATTTGAACAATCTTGGTAGGGGTCCACTAGATGAAGCTTCATACCAAATATCAAAGTCCTGGGCCTTGTGGTTTCAGAGTAGAAGAGTTTTGAAGATTTTCCCTATATAAGCCTATGTAAAACCAAAGGGCCCTGGGGCGGGGGCATTTTTGGCCCCAGCACTATAATTTGAACAATCTTGGTAGGGGTCCACTAGATGAAGCTTCATACCAAATATCAAAGACCTGGGCCTTGTGGTTTCAGAGAAGAAGATTTTTAAAGATTTTCCCTATATAAGCCAATGTAAAACCAAAGGGCCCCGTGGCGGGGGCATTTTTCGTCCCAGCACTCAAATTTGAACAATCTTGGTAGGGGTCCACTAGATGAAGCTTCATACCAAATATCAAAGTCCTGGGCCTTGTGGTTTCAGAGAAGAAGATTTTTAAAGATTTTCCCTATATAAGCCTATGTAAAACCAAAGGGCCCCCGTGCGGGGGCATTTTTGGCCCCAGCACTATAATTTGAACAATCTTGGTAGGGGTCCACTAGATGAAGCTTCATACCAAATAACAAAGACCTGGGCCTTGTGGTTTCAGAGAAGAAGATTTTTTAAGTTTTTGGTGAAAAAAATCTGTTTTTGGCTCCTGTGACCTAGATGTGCAACGGACCGGAACCATTTGACCCATATTCAAACTTGACCGAGATATTGTCATGATGATCATTCTGAGCAAGTTTGATTAAGATTGGACCAAAATTGTGGCCCCTAGGGTGTTCACAAGGTTTTTATATGATTTGACCCGCTGACCTACTTTTTAACCCGATATGACCCATATTCGAACTGGACTGAAATATTGTCACAATGGTCATTCTGAGCAAGTTTCATGATAATTGGACCAAAACAGTGGCCTTCAGAGTGTTCACAAGGTTTTTCTATGATTTGACCTACTGACCTACTTTTTGACCGGACATGACCCATATTCGAACTTGACCAAGATATTGTCATGATGATCATTCTGAGCAAGTTTGATTATGATTGGACCAAAATTGTGGCCTCTAGGGTGTTCACAAGGTTTTTCTATGATTTGACCCGCTGACCTACTTTTTAAGCCGACATGATCCATATTCAAACTTCACTAAAATATTGTCACAATGATCATTCTGAGCAAGTTTGATGATGATTGGACCAAAATTGTGGCCTCTCGAGTGTTCACAAGGTTTTTCTATGATTTGACCTACTGACCTACTTTTTTACCCGACATGACCCAAATTCGAACTTGACCGAGATATTGTCATGATTATCATTCTGAGCAAGTTTGATGATAATTGGACCAAAACTGTGGCCTCTAGTTTGTTCACAAGAAAAAGTTTACGCACGACGGACGACGGACGACGGACGACGCACGACGACGCCGGACATCTTACTGTCACAAAAGCTCACCATGACCTTCGGTCAGGTGAGCTAAAAAGACGGGGCAATCCGAGATGGAATGCACAGAGATTTTATATTACATTTTTTTCCTTTGTTTTACTCCGACTGGAGCTATGCTTTTTCTCCGTGTTTGTCTGCACGATGTTTGATCTAGTCGTTAATGACTATATCAACTATATACATGTATAATAATGATACCCGAAAACAATATTGTAGCCGGGGTTAAGTTTGGGGTGGTTTCTGCGGGAGTCTTCCCTGTTCTTCACCATAGTGCAGAATATATTTATTACTGTACCAGATTGTATTGAATATTATGCAATACGCCTAACGGCATGAGAAGGGTTGAATCATGGACAGACTCTATAAAACCGATTCCGCCCCCACCCCTCGGGGCTTCAGATTTGGCTGCATGATGCTTCCATGCAGAGCTGAAACTGACCACACTGGCACGAGCACTGGTAAACAGCTTAAAAGGACTAAGCCTACCCAGGCAAATTGATGTGAGTCAGAATGTCCACTGCATGTAAGCCTTTTGGTTTGTATATTCAAATATTGTATGATTTCTTGTTTCTAAAGGGACTCCGTAGAAACAGCGTTTTGAATATGGCGTGGTGCTACATTGTGACCAATGTTTGTCCGCACAAATCGTGATCGAGTGTGATCCTTCAATGAAACACGTTTTATAGTGTATAAAACATTTTTCATGGTTTATGTAGTGAAATGGAAACTAAACCATCATATTTTCTATTGTCTCCATTCAATGAAACAGAAGAGAAGCGATTTTTGACAGATCGCGGGAAAATTGTGGGCCGCCTACATCAATGTGTAATTGAAACTTACGTGCTGATCGTCGTGAAAATTTCCGTCAAAATTACGACTCTATCCGAAGTTAAATACTTAGCTAAGTAAATAAAATAGGTGGCTTTCGAATGCACTTTTTAAGGAAATACTTTACTAAGATAAGAATTCCTCCTTAAATCGTTAAGTCGACCTTAACTTAAGCATCGATTGTAATCCTGGGCCCAGGTTCGATAATTTTCTGACGGTGTAAAGGATAGTTTAGCTAAATTTACCGAGACCTAGGGACAAAATAACTTCCAGTGTATATGACTGGCTGATTGATTGTTTTGGGTTTAACAACACGTCAACTCTTGTGGGTCATCTTGTGTCGTCTCCCAGAGAAAGGGAAAAAAGAGATAGAAGAGACAGTAGAAGAGATGAAAGTGAGGGACAGGGGTGACGGATGAAAATGAATCGAAGTGTAGAAACAGAAGTTACAATGCTCCCCCTCTACCCCTACCTGCTGCAAGGACAGCAGGCCTTGCCCAGCTGTAGGACCCCCCTCCCACCCGTGACGCAAGATACGTCACCTTTGCCTCACCCAACCACTCCCACCAATGTATATGACGTGTCAGCAGTGCACCCTTTCCGCCACGGCTTTAGTTGCCAAAATGTAAACTATTCTAGCAAGTGCAATATCAAATACTTTAATGTTTTTGCTGAAAAAGTTACCATATACGCCATATTAAATGATCAATGTTTCATGATGATAACTAACAATTTTGGATAATCCACTAGTGGATTAAATATGCAAATTAACTAGATACGCCCCGTATCGTTACATGTATGGCGTCCTTAACGACGTCGCGTTTACTAATGGCGGAATAGTGACATTTTGTAAGCAGCCGTGAATAAAATGCGTTTTAAATGTCATATGATAAATAGAATCTTGCATTCGTGCTCATGTATTACTGAATTTATTAAACAAGTTGAGGAAAAAAGATAAAATGCTCGGCAAAGCCTCGCATTTTATTCCTTTTCCTCAACTCGTTTAATAAATTCAATAATACATGAAAACTCATGTAAGATCCTCTATAACTTACGATGAATGGGAACACCTTCAGGGGACGCAACTCCTGCAAACGTGACAATAGGGGTCACTCTTAAAGGAAAGAATTTGCTCCTGAGGTGCAAATTCTTTCCTTTAAGAATAAACCCCCTTTTACGTGGGACAGGGCTTATAGAAATGCCAACAGGTAGTCCCGAAAGTTGTCTGCCTTTGAAAAAAATGGCGGGGAAAATCTGCCAGATGTTCCCATTCTCCTTAAGAAGTTTATAACTGGGTCCAGGGGCCATGCAGTTGTTCAAAACAAGCGATGTTAGTCAATATATCGTTCAAACTTCAATTCTTTGATATGGCAAATATGCTAATATTTTGCTGAAAAACATGAGTAGCTTTTGCAACTACAAAAGCAAATCAGAGTTTTCCAGCAAAACATTACAAGATTATTAGGAATTGTACTTGTTAGGACAGTACTGAGTTTGGTTACTATCAAGTTGGTTAAGCCAATGATGCTTTGAATCCAGATGTTTTATTACATTTTTTTTCTGAAACCGCTTTAACGAGCTATCGTTTTTTACCACAGCTATCTTCACAAGGTCATAAGGTAAGTTTGAACAAACTTTGTTTCTGGTTTCAGAAGAAATTTAAGTTAGATTGGCAAAGAGGTTGCAAGAGATGCATACGGTGAAAATCTGTGCAGCCATGGACAAAGGTCAGCCAATGAACTGACCAGAAGTACTTTCACATTTTAGAAGCCTCCGTGGTGCAGTGGTTACGCTACTCGCCTTGTAAACAAGGGGTCGCAGGATCGATCCCGGGCTTCTCCAAACTTTCGGATGAGTCTTTAAACAGAGGTCCCGTCTCCGTATAACCTTAGCTGTTAGTGGGACGTAAAACTCAAACGCTCACTCACTTGCACATTTTTCAAAACTCGCTTGTTTCAAGGATTGTACTCGTATCTAGTAGATAGATACAATAGTTTCTGTGAAATATATTGCCACTGCATTTTTCCTGCAAAGGCATAAGGATGAGACGTCCATGCCAAAGTGGTTGTGGGGTGGGGAGTGGGCAAAACACTCATAAATTGCTTCAGTGGCCACAAATGGATGGAGGTGAGGAGCAGATGTCCTGAATGACAAATGTCCCGGAATCGTCAAGGTCATTAATCTTTTGGTTCAAAAGAAAAATTTAACATACTCGTATACACCATGTTGGTCATCTTGGAAATAGACCGAAACTGCTTGAACAAAGTTTTTTTGTCCTCATTTCGAGAGAAACTTACCTCAGATTGCTGCATCAGAGATCAGGGGCGTAACTAGGAGAAAATATTCTGTACGCTTTTCATCAGGCTTTGGTATTTCAAATCCTCTAAAAGGGGGGAATCT
The DNA here is from genome assembly GCA_963580285.1 of Lucinisca nassula. Classification (NCBI taxonomy): domain Eukaryota; kingdom Metazoa; phylum Mollusca; class Bivalvia; order Lucinida; family Lucinidae; genus Lucinisca; species Lucinisca nassula. Next base: position 78,734,431 of record OY757022.1, on the reverse strand, counting down.
TGTTCTTAAAAAATTTGCTCCCCAGTGTCCAATTCTTTCCTTTAAGAGAGAGTTTTAGAGTTTTTAAAAACCATCTAAAACGGGATATTGTCCTAAAGGAAATAAATTGCTGCTTGGAATTAAATTCTTTCCTTTGAAAGAAGATCCCCTAATTTGAAGGTTTTGGTATTTAAATTCTCATAAAAAGGGGAAAAAAGGGTCCTTGTATTAAAAGAAAAAAATATTCCTGAGAAGCACATTCTTTAAGAGACAACCGTATTTTTAGCACATTTTGGTTTAAATGAAAGAAAAAAAAAATCATAAATTCTTCTCGCTTTTGAAAGCGAGAGAAAAATATTTCAAATATGTTTTCCTTGTTTGTTTGGGGTTTAATGGCCCAGTCAACACTATTTAGGGTCATGTCTAGCCAGTCAGTTTACATAAGCACACCTGTTTCTTGACAGGCATACAGTGCACGTTCTTTTGCCAGAATCTGACAACTGCCCTTCTTGAAGCAGCGGGAGAGAATGACCATAGTTTTGTTTGTTCAAGTTAAGGTTAAATGTCCCTGTCAACACTGTATAGGTCATTTTGGAGATGTTGCTTCCAATTTTGTGGGACTTTTACCCAACATCGAGATGAAATGACAACTCAACCCAATGAAACCACTAGGTTTTATAAGCATGGATGGTCCGACTCTCACCGCTTTGCCTGGGCAGGCTTACATGTAGATCCTCTAAGTACTTGTGTGCAGTCGGTTTCAGCTGTGTGTGGAAGCATCATGCAACCCTTCTATTTCTTCGAGCCCCGATGGGCGGGAGCTGAGAATGACCATAGACTATACTTATAAGCAATCTCCACAAAAGAATGTTGTCTTCGTGGAAGGTAAAGAACATTTACCCGAATGAATACTGACACTGAGTAAGGGAGACAATGCATGAGGAAATCGCTCTTAGCACTCTCCAATTTACATTCTTCAAATGCATGTTGGAGTTATGTTTGTTTGGTTTGAGTTTAACGTCCCCATCAACACTGTAAATGTCATTTTGGAGACGTTGCTTTCAATTTTGTGGGACTTTTACCCGACATCCAGATGCCTGGGCAGGCTTAGATCCTCTAAGCGTTTTACCAGTACTCGTGTGATGGGTCGGAATCAGCTCTGCGTGGAAGCATCATGCAGCCTATCTATTTCTTTAGGCCCCCGGTAGGCAGGGGGCGGCATGTTGGGGTTAATTAACCCTTTTTGTACCAAAAATGGCATCTTCCTCCTTATATATAGCACATGTGCATTTCAAACTTAGGGGTTTCAGGTTGTGTTTTCTTCAAAATCTATTTGGAATCTGGCTGAAAATTTTGCAAACAGTGTAGGTCCTGATCAGACGCCGCGTTCTGTGGTGTCTGAGCTGGGCTTGCACTATTTGCTAACTACCCATTTGGGGGTTTCTGGTACAAAATGGGTTAACACATCAACCCTTGTGGGCATCACTGAACAAGTAGGTGTAATAAAGACCCCCACTAAACCTCACTTTATATAGACAAAACTGATGAAAATTTTTGATATTTTTCTTATTTTTTCTCCAAGACATAGGTTGTGGGTACTTGTTAGAACCACCTCAATGAGGCAGTTCTAACGAGCACCCAAAACCTTTGTTTGGAGTATATGTAAGAAAAATATCAAAAATTTTCATCAGAAAAATTGTCTTTTTTGGAGGTTTGAAAAATAGCCATCGGAAGAGATGGCAAATCCCCCAACCAAAAGCCAATATGACCTTCAGAAGATTGTTCACCAATAGAAAGTGTAGCAGAACTAAACCAGCAATATATCACAAAAGTATTGGAGTTATTGCCATCACAAGATTTTACTGTCAGGGGAGATGACTAAAAAACCAGGGCACTCAGAATTGTGGTTCTTGCGCATGACACACCTGCTTAAGCTCATGTATTTCTGTACGAAGTACCATCAATATGTCTCAAAGGGTATGGGAGATATGGTGATCATAAGCTGGTCCTACTGTTATATTGGAAGGGTAGATAAGTCAAATACCACAGCACCAAGAGTTGTAACTCTTGCGCATGACACCCCTTCTGTACCTTGTATACAATTGTGCCAAGTTCCTTCAATATATCTCAAAGGGTGTTGGAGTTATGGCCATCACAAGGTTATATTGTCAGGGGAGATAACTCAAAATCTAGAGCACCCATTTGTAAATCTCGAGCATGACACACCTGCTTAATCTCATGTACATCTGCATCAAGTACCACAAATATGTCTCAAAGGGAGGTACAGTGATCACAAGATGGTCATACTGTTATATTGGAAGGGGAGATAACTCAAATACCATAGCATCCAAAGTTGTGGTCCTTAAGCATGAAGCGCCGTCTCAACCTTGTATACAATTGTGCCAAGTACCATCAATGAATCACAAAGGGTATTGGAGTTATGGCCATCACAAGGTTATATTGTCAGGGGAGATAACTAAAACAAGAGGCCCATGCGCCACAATGCTCACCAGAGCTCAGGGGGCCACTGCCCACTGGCTGCAATGTATTTTAATTAACCATGGAAGCCCTGCTCCCAAGGCTGCTACAGATAAAATTTCGACCCTATCAGGCTAGTGGCTTCAGAGGTCTGATGTCGCTTAAGACAACAGATGACAACTGATAATTTCCCATCTGTGGCAATAGGCCAAAAAGAACATTATTAAAGGAACATTTCTATGGAAGTTTGACAAAATATCTTGAGAGGCATTAATGTCATTTTTCAATTTTCCCCATTATAAGTCAATGGAAACTCTTAACTTGCCATAGCAAACAAACCAAAGAGCCAAATTTCATAAACCAGAGCTCAGGTGGGCACTGCCCAATGGAGCACTGATTGGTGTCACTAAATGGGTCTTATAAAAAGGAACAAAGACATATATGGTTAGCGGTGGGGATATGTATGGTTCCCGAGACGTACTCCGGTAAGGCCTTTTAAGCAATGGAGGGATTCGGGCATGGCAGATCCCAGAAAAGCCGAAGATTGTTGTCACTGATTATGTCTTATCATAAGGCCAGAAAAAAAAAATACCTGTGTTTCAGGTGACTCTTGAAAAAATAATAGGGTCGGTAGGTAAGAAAAAAGTTTCTTTCTATTTTTTTCTTTCTAAAATGAATTATTTAATGCAACAATTTAAAAGAACTCCAGCTATGTTCTTCTTTGTTATAAATATAGATATATCAACTGTTTCAACATCAGAGACTATCAGTGTCAGGTAAAGGTCCCACAAAATTTGAAGCAACATCTCTAAAATGACCTAAATAGTGTTCGGGCGGATTACCCGCACCCTAAAATTTGGCCTGTTATTTGAGGGAAAAAAACTGCGGGTAGTACAAGCCCGAATACGGTAGCTGAAATGGAACAAAATCACAGGAAATAAAGCGAATGGCGGGAAATTGGCAAAAATCGTAAAAGAAAGATTCAGGGTCGGCAGCTTCTGGGGAGGGTCGGTCGGGTCACCTGAAACACAGGCATTTTTCTTTCTGGCCTAAAGATCAAGAATATATATGGTTAAATGGACGGGATCTGAACGGTTTCTGAGATATGAGTCCCTTTTATGAAGTGGAAGGGAGAGAAATGGCCCCTGCGGACCCCCCAAGACAGGGTTGACTGAATGTGTCTAATAACAATGAACAAGTGATTATAGGATGGGGATATGAATGGTTTCTGAGATATATGGCCTATTATTAAGTGGAGTCTTATCATCAGAAACAAGAATATACAGTCGAACTTCAATGGCTCGAACACCTTTAGGACCATGAAAATCTGTTCGAGATAGGGGTAGTTCGAGCCACTGAGGGCTAATTCCAGAAGGCATAACGACAAACTTAAGGACATCTTTTTCTGTGTTCTTTAATGAAAAATGTATGCTGTGTGTACTCATTAGAATCGCCTCATCGAGGCGATTCTAATGAGTACACACAGCATACATTTGCAAGATAAAAGACTAAAATCTCCATTATTATACCCCACTATTTCTTATGTAGAGGATTTCCTTAGGGGCTCAAGAATTGGTTCGACACATCCATGGCAAACGGGCCATCGGTGTTCGAGCCATCGAAGTTCTACTGTATATGGTTTAGGGGTGGGGATCTGAACGGTTTCTGAGATATATGGATTTAAATGAAGTAAAGGGGTGGGGCATGACCCGTGGCACCCCGGGGGACCCCCCATGCTGGTGTCACTGTTTGCGTCTTATCATAAGGAACAAGAATATATATGGTTTAGGGGTGGGCTCTGAACAGTTTCTCAGATATATGGTCTTTTGTGAAGTCGAGGGGTGGACTGTGGCCCGGGCACACCCTGGGTGACCCCTAGGTTGGTGTCACTGAATGTGTCTTATCATAAGGAACAAGAATATATATGGTTTTGGGGTGGGGATCTGTAAGGTTTCTGGAATATTTAGCCTTTTATGAAGTGGAGGGGGTTGGGCATGGCCCCCGCACATCCCGGGGGATCCCCAAGTTAGTGTCACTGAATGCGACTTATCATAAGGAACGAGAATATATATGATTTAGGGCTGGGGATCTGTAAGGTTACTGGGATATTGGGCCTTTTATGAAGTGGAGGGGGTGGGGCATGGTGGGCCAGTTTGGTGTCACCGAGTCCATCTTATCATAAGGAACAAAAGTATATATGGTTTAGGGCTGGGGATCTCAATGGTTTCTGAGATAAATGGCATTTTTGAGGTGGAGGGGGTGGGGCATGTCCCCAGCACATCCCGGGGGACCCCCAGGTTGGTGTCACTTAATTCATCTTAGCATAAGGAACAAGAATATATATAGTTTAGGGGTGGGGATCTGAATGGTTTCTGAGATAAATGGCATTTTATGAAATAGAGGGGGCAGGCATGTCCCCGGCACATCCCGGGGGACCCCAAGGTTGGTGTCACTTAATGCATCTTATCATAAAGAACAAGAATATATATGGTTTAGGGCTCGGGATCTGTAAGGTTTCTGACATATAAGGCATTTTATGAAGTGGAGGGGGCGGGGCATGGCCCTGGCACAACCTAGGGGACCCCCAGGTCGACATAAAAGCATATGGCTGAGAGAAGTTTACTAAAGGAACATGTCTATGTAAGTTTTGTCAAAATATCTGCAATGACTTGGCAGTAAATGCCATTTTTCAGTTTTTCCCCATTATAAGTCAATGGAAACTCTAAGCTGCCATAGCAACAAAATGAAAAGGCCAAATTTCATAAAAAACACAAAACCTGTAAAGGCAAATATGGTGAATATGTTCATAAAGTCTCAGCCTCCTAGAGCATATGGTTTCTGAGGAGATGATTTTTTAAGTATTTTGTTTTCTATTTTTTGCATTTTGGTTTCCATGGCAACCAATAAAAATGAGCAGAAGGCCTAAAGTCATACGGCAGATAGTAAACTGCCTATGGAACATTTCTATGCAAGTTTTGTCAAAATATCTGCAGAGGCTTGGCAGTAAATGCAATTTTTCAATTTTCCCCATTATAAGTCTATGGAAACTACAAGTTGCCATAGCAACCAAACTAATGAGCAGATTTTCATAAAAAACATAAACTTTCAATCCCCTAGCCCAAATATGCTACAGATAAAATTAGGGCCCAATCGGCCCAGTGGCTTCAGAGGAGATGTCGTTTGAAAGTGCTGACGCAGACGAAGCAGGCGACGGACAACTGCCTATCCTATAAGCTCCCCCGGAGCCTTCGGCTCTGGTGAGCTAAAAACAGAGCACCCAGAGTTGTAACTCTTGAGCATGACACACCTGCTTAACCTCATGTACATCTGCATCAAGTACCAACAATATGTCTCAAAGGGAGGTACGGTGATCACAAGGTGGTCATTCTGTTATATTGGAAGGGGAGATAACTAAAATACCATAGCACCCAGAGTTGTGGTTCTTAAGCATGAAGTGCCATCTCAACCTTGTATACAATTGTGCCAAGTACCATCAATAAGTCTCAAAGGGTATTGGAGTTATGGCCATCACAAGGTTATATTGTCAGGGGAGATAATTAAACAAGAGGCCCATGGGCCACAATGCTCACCAGAACTCAGGCGGACACTGCCCACTGGCAGCCATGTATGGTTTCAGGTTTTAATTTATTGATTATAAGTCTCCCAAACAAACCCCCATTTCAAAATGAGCACCAATGTGGACTCTGTATCTGATATATTAGGCCTTTTATGAGGAGGAAGGATGAGACATGGACCCAACAGAGCCCTGAATGGTATCACTGAATCCATCTTATCATAAGGCACATGAATCTATATGGTTTAGGGGTTGGGATGTGTACTGTTCCTGAGATATAAGGCCTTTTAAGCTGCGAAGGGGTTGGAGCATGGCCCTGGCAGACCCCAGGAAAGCCAAGATTGTTGTCGCTGAATGTGTCTTATAATAAGGACCAAGAAAATATATTGTTTAGAGACCCCGCATTGATGTGAGTGAATGAGTCTTATTATAGGGAACACAAATATACATATTTTAGGGGTGGGGATCTGAACAGTTTCTGAGATATATGGCATTTTATGAAGTGGAAGGGTGGGGCATAGCCCCAGCACACCCCCAGAGACCCCTAGGTTGGTATCACTGAATGTGTCTCATCATAAGGAACAAGAATATATATGGTTTAGGGGTGGGGGTTCTGAATGGTTTCTGAGATATTGAGCCTTTAACGAAGCGGAGGGGGTTGGGCATGGCCCGGGCACATCCCAGAGGACCCCCAGGTTGGTTTCAATGAATGCGTCTTATCATAAGAAACAAGAATATATATGGTTTTGGGATGGGGATCTGAATGGTTTCCGAGACATATCACCTTTTATGAAGTGGAGTTGTGGGGCACAGCCCCCGTGCGGCCCGGGAGACCCTTAGATTGGTATCACTGAATGCGTCTTATCATAAGGAACAAGAATTTATATGCTTTAGGGGTGGGGATCTGAACGGTTTCTGGGATATTGGGCTTTTACTAAGTGCAGGGGGTGGGGCATAGCCCTGGCACATCCTAGGGGACCCCCAGATTGGTGTCACTGAATGCGTCTTTTCATAAGAAACAAGAATATACATGGTTTTGGGGTGGGGATCTGAAGGGTTTCTGAGATATATCACCTTTTATGAAGTGGAAGGTTGGGGCATAGCCCTGGTGCGGCCTGGGAGATCCTTAGGTTGATATCACTGAATGCATCTTAACAAAAGGAACAAGAATTTATATGGTTTAGGGTCTGGGGATCTGAACGGTTTCTGAGATATTGGGCCTTTTATGAAGTGGAGGGGTCGGGCATAGCCCCCGTGCGGCCAGGGAGACCCTAAGGTTGGTATCACTGAATGCGTCTTATCATAAGGAACAAGAATTTAAATGGTTTAGGGGTGGGGATCTGAACGGTTTCTGAGATATTCAGCCTTTTATGAAGTGGAGGGGGTGGGGCATAAGCCCTGCCACATCCTAGGGGACCCTCAGATTGGTGTCACTGAATGCGTCTTATCATAAGAAACAAGAATATATATAGTTTAAGGGGTGGGGATCTGAATGGTTTCTGAGATATATGGCATTTATGAAGTGGAAGGGTGGGGCATGGCCCCAGCACACCCGAGAAAGACCCCAAGGTTGGTATCACTGAATGTGTCTTATCATAAGGAACAAGAATATACAGTCGAACTTCAATGGCTCGAACACCTTTGGGACCTCGAAAATCTGTTCGAGACAGGGGTAGTTCGAGCCACTGAGGTGACTGCTAGGAGGCATAACGAGATACTTTTAAACATCTTTTCGGTGTTCTATATTGAAAATGTATGCTGTGTGTACTCATTAGAATCGCCTCATCGAGGCGATTCTAATGAGTACACACAGCATACATTTGCAAGATAAAAGACTAAAATCTCCTTAATCATCCCCCACTATTTCTTCTGTAGAGGATTTCGCTTGGGGCTCAAGAATGGGTTCGACACATCCATGGTAAACGAGCCAACGGTGTTCGAGCCATCGAAGTTCAACTGTATATGGTTTAGGGGTGGGGATCTCAATGGTTTCTGAGATAAATGGCATTTTATGAAGTGGAGGGGGTGGGGCATGTGCCCGGCACATTCCGGGGGGGGACCCCAAGGTTGGTGTCACTTAATGCATCTTAGCATAAGGAACAAGAGTATATATAGTTTAGGGGTGGGGATCTGAATGGTTTCTGAGATAAATGGCATTTTATGAAATAGAGGGGGCAGGGCATGTCCCCGGCACATGCCGGGGGACCCCCAGTTTGGTGTCACTTAATGCATCTTATCATAAGGAACACGAATATATATGGTTTAGGGGTTGAGATCTGTAAGGTTTCTGAGATATAAGGCATTTTATGAAGTGGAGGGGGTGGGGCATGGCCCCGGCACAACCTAGGGGACCCCCAGGTTGACATAAAAGCATATGGCTGAGAGAAGTTTACTCAAGGAACATGTCTATGTAAGTTTTGTCAAAATATCTGCAATGACTTGGCAATAAATGCCATTTTTCAGTTTTCCCAATTATAAGTCAATGGAAACTCTAAGTTGCCATAGCAACAAAACTAAAAGGCCAAATTTCATAAAAAACATAAAACCTGTAAAGGCAAATATGGTGAATATTTTCATAAAGTCTCAGCCTCCTAGAGCATATGGTTTCTGAGGAGATGATTTTTTAAGTATTTTTTGTCTATTTTTTGCATTTTGGTTTCCATGGCAACCAATAAAAACGAGCAGAAGGCTTAAAATCATACAGCTGATAGTAGATTGCCTATGGAACATTTCTGTGAAAGTTTTGTCAAAATATCTGCAGAGGCTTGGCAGTAAATGCCATTTTTCAATTTTCCCCATTATAAGTCTATGGAAACTACAAGTTGCCATAGCAACCAAACTAATGAGCCGATTTTGATAAGCAAGAGGGCCCAATGGCCATATATCGCTCACCTGTGTACCAGAAAATCGTAAGTGTAGGAGACCAATTGACATTGCTACATACTGAATATCTGAGCTCTGGGCCTTATGGCTTTGGAGAAGAAGATTTTTGATTTTTTTTTTCCAGTATAAGTCCATAGGTCAATTTTGACCCAAAGGGCATGGTTGGCAGGATTTATGTAGGCGACCATTTTATGTTGCTATATACTAAATATCTAAGGTTCGTACTTCATGGTTTCAGAGAAGAAGATTTTTAAAGTTTTTTTTTTTCAGTTTATTGGAGTTAAGCAGCCACAGGATTTGGCCAATTTGAACCCCAGTGGCAAGACTCAGGCAGGAATCATGTAGGCAACCACTCCATGTTGCTACATGCTAAATACCTAAGCTCTGGGCCTTATGGTTTCACAGAAGAATATTTTTGAAGTTTTTTTTATCCAATTTAAGTTTTTTTTTCCATTTTAAGTCCATCCATAGGTGTGGCCAATTCTGGCCAAAGGGGCATGATTGGCAAAATTTATGGAGGTGACCTGGGCCCTGTGGTTTCAGAGAAGATTTTTGAAGCTTTTTTTCCATTAGGAGTCTATGGGAGCTAAGGGGCCCCGGTGCATGGCCCATTTGGACCCCAGGGGCATGATTGGCAGGATTTATGTGGGTGACCACTTACCGTTGCTACATGCTAAATATCTAAGCTCTGGGCCCTGTGGTTTCAGAGAAGATTTTTGAAGCTTTTTTCCATTAGGAGTCTATGGGAGCTAAGGGGCCCTGGGGCGTGGCCCATTTGGACCCCAGGGGCATGATTGGCAGGATTTATGTAGGTGACCACTTGCCGTTGCTACCTGCTAAATATCTAAGCTCTGGGACCTGTGGTTTCAGAGGAGAAGATTTTTTAAGCTTTTTTCCATTAGGAGTTTATGGGAGCTAAAGGGCCCCGGGGTGTGGCCTATTTGGACCCCAAGGGCATGATTGTTAGGATTTATGTAGGTGACTACTTGCCGTTGCTACATGCTAAATATCTAAGCTCTGGGCCCTGTGGTTACAGAGAAGAAGATTTTTTAAGCTTTTATCCATTAGGAGTCAATGGGAGCTAAGGGGCCCCGGGGCGTGGCCCATTTGGACCCCAGGGGCATGATTGGCAGGATTTATGTAGGTGACCACTTGCCGTTGCTATTTGCTTAATATCTAAACTCTGGGCCCTGTGGTTTCAGAGAAGAAGATTTTTGAAGCTTCTTTTCCATATGGAGTCTATGGGAGCTAAGGGGCTCCGGGGTGTGGCCCATTAGGACCCCAGGGGCATGATTGGCAGGATTTATGTAGGTGACCACTTGCCAGAGGAGAAGATTTTTGAACATTTTTCCATTAGGAGTCTACGGGAGCTAAGGGGCCCTGGGGCGTGGCCCGTTTGAAACCCAGGGGGCATGATTGGCAGGATTTATGTAGGTGACAACTTGCCTATTCTACATGCTAAATAACTCAGCTCTGGGCCCTGTGGTTTCAGGGCAGAAGATTTTTGAAGCTTTTTTTTCCATTATGAGTCTATGGGAGCGAAGGGGCCCCGGGGCATGGCCCATTTGAAACCCATGGGCATGATTGGCAGGAATTATGTAGGTGACCACTGGCCATTGCTACATGCTAAATATCTAAGCTCTGGGCCCTGTGGTTTCAGAGAAGAAGATTTTTGAAGCTTTTTTTCCATTATGAGTCTATGGGAGCAAAGGGGCCATGGGGCGTGGCCCATTTCAAACCCAGGGGCATGATTGGCAGGAATTATGTAGGTGACCACTGACCGTTGCTACATGCTAAATATCTAAGCTCTGGACCCTGTGGTTTCAGAGAAGAAGATTTTTGAAGCTATTTTTTCCATTATGAGTCTATAGGAGCTAAGGGGCCCCGGGGTGTGGCCAATTTGGACCCCAGGGGCATAATTGGCAGGAATTATGTAGGTGACCACTTGCTGTTGCTACATGCTAAATACCTAAGCTCTGGGTCCTGCGGTTTCAGAGAAGAAGATTTTTGAAGCTTTTTTCCATTATGAGTCTATGGGAGGGAAGGGGCCCCGGGGTGTGGCCCATTTGGAACCCAGGGGCATGATCGGCAGGAACTATGTAGGTGACCACTTGCCATTGCTACATGCTAAATATCTAAGCTCTGGGCCCTGTGGTTTCAGAGAAGATTTTTGAAGCTTTTTTTTTCCATTATGAGTCTATAGGAGCTAAGGGGCCCCGGGGTGTGGCCAATATGGACCCTAGGGGCATGATTGGCAGGATTTACATAGGTGACCACTTAACATTGTTACAAGCTAAATATCTAAGCTCTGGGCCCTGTGGTTTCAGAGAAGAAGATTTTTAAAATTTTTCTCATTATAAGTCTATAGGAGCTATATGTTGCCATGGCAACCAGAATTCCAATCTGATCAGCCCAAAAACCATATGCAGCCTTTCCCCCTACCTGATGATGCTTCACATGAAATTTGATCAAGATTTGCCATGGGGTATTAGAGTTATACTTATTTGAAATTGTTTACGGATGCACGCACGGACGCACGCACGCACGACGGACAAAAAGTGATCACAAAAGCTCACCTTGTCACTACGTGACAGGTGAGCTAAAACACAAACTTTCAATCCCCCAGCCCAAGGATGCTACAGATAAAATTTGGGCCCAATCGGCCCAGTGGCTTCAGAGGAGATGTCGTTTGAAAGTGTTGACGAAGACGCAGACGACGACGACGAGGACGGACAACTGCCTATCCTATAAGCTCCCCCGGAGCCTTCGGCTCTGGTGAGCTAAAAACCAGGACACCCAGATTCGTGGTTCTTGCACGTGACATGCCTGCTTAACCTCATGTACAACTGTACCAAGTACCATCAATATATCTCAAAGAGTATTGGAGATATGGCCATCACAAGACAGTGATTCTATTTTTTATTGGAAGGGGAGATAACTCAACAAGAGGGCCCAATGGCCCTATATCGCTCACCTGTGTACCAGAAAATCATTAGTGTAGGAGACCACTTGACATTGCTACATACTAAATCTCAGGCAAAGCGGTGTCCATGCTTATAAACCCTACTGGTTTCATTGGGCGACAGGGCTTGAGATGTAATTTCATCTAATGTCTGGTAAAAGTCCCACAAAATTGGAAGAGACATCTCCAAAATGACCTATACAATGTTGACGGGGATGTAAAACCACAAATCAAACAAAATCTGTGCCTTATGGTTTTGGAGAAAAATGATACTTTTAAGTTTTTTTCCAGTATAAGTCTATAGGAGCTAATGAGCCCTGAGGCTTGACCAATTTTGACCCAAAGGGCATGGTTGGCAGGATTTATGTAGGCGACCATTTTGTGTTGCTATATACTAAATATCTAAGGTATGTACTTCATGGTTTCAAAGAAGATGTTTGAAGCTTTTTCTATTATAAGTTTGTTGGAGTTTAGGGGCCACAGGATTTGGACCCCAGGGGCATGATTGGCAGGATTCATGTAGGCGACCACTCAACATTGCTACATGCTAAATACCTAAGCTCTGGGACTTATGGTTTCAGAGAAGAAGATTTTTGAAGATTTTTTCCCCATTTTAAGTTTTTGTTGTTTTTTTGGATAGGTGACCACTTGCCATTGCGACATGCTAAATATCTAAGCTCTGGGCCCTGTGGTTTCAGAGAAGAAGATTTTTTAAGCTTTTTTTCCATTATGAGTCTATAGGAGCTAAGGGGCCCCGGGGCGTGGCCCTTTTGGATCCCAGGGGCATGATTGGCAGGAATTATGTAGGTGACCACTTGTCATTGCTATGTGCGTAATATCTAAGCTCTGGGCGCTGTGGTTTCAGAGAAGAAGATTTTTAAGCTTTTTTCCATTATAAGTCTATGGAAGCAAAGGGGCCCCGGCGCGTGGCCCATTTGGAACCCAGGGGCATGTTTGGCAGGAATTATGTAGGTGACCAATTGCCCTTGCTACATGCTAAATATCTAAACTATGGGCCCTTTGGTTTCAGAGAAGAATATTTTTGAAGTTTTTTTTCCATTATGAGTCTATGGGAGCTAAGGGGCCCCAGGGCCTGGCCCATTTGGACCCTAGGGGCATGATTGGCAGGATTTATGTAGGTGACCACTTGCCATTGCTACATGTCAAATACCTCAGCTCTGGGCCCTGTGGTTTCAGAGAAGAAGATTTTTGAAGCTTTTTTCCACTATGAGTATATAGGAGCCAAAGGGCCCCGGGGCGTGGCCTGTTTGGACCCCAGAGGCATGATTGGCAGGAATTATGTAGGTGACCACTTGCCATTGCTACATGCTAAATATCTAGGCTCTGGGCCTTGTGGTTTCCGAGAAGAAGATTTTTGAAGCTTTTTGTTCCATTATGAGTCTGTGGGAGCGAAGGGGCCCCGGGGCGTCGCCCATTTGGAACCCAGGGGCATGATTGGCAGGAATTATGTAGGTGACCACTGGCGGTTGCTACATACTAAATATCTAAGCTCTGGACCCTGTGGTTTCAGAGAAGAAAATTTTTGAAGCTTTTTTTCCATTATGAGTCTATGGGAGCTAAGGGGCCCCGGGATGTGGCCAATTTGGACCCCAGGGGCATGATTGGCAGGAATTATGTAGGTTACCACTTGCCATTGCTACATGCCAAATATCTCAACTCTGGGCCCTGTGGTTTCCGAGAAGAAGATTTTTGAAGCTTTTTGTTCCATTATGAGTCTATAGGAGCTAAAGGGCCCCGGGGCGTGGCCCGTTTGGACACCAAGGGCATGATTGGCAGGAATTATGTAGGTGACCACTTGCCGTTGCTACATGCTAAATATCTAAGCTCTGGGCCTTGTGGTTTCCGAAAAGAAGATTTTTGAAGCTTTTTGTTCCATTATGAGTCTATGGGAGCGAAGGTGCCCCGGGGTGTCCCCCATTTGGAACCCAGGGGCATGATTGGCAGGAATTATGTAGGTGACCACTGGCCATTGCTACATGCTAAATATCTAAGCTCTGGACCCTGTGGTTTCAGAGAAGAAGATTTTTGAAGCTTTTTTACCATTATGAGTCTATGGGAGCTAAGGGGCCCCGGGGTGTGGCCAATTTGGGCCCAAGGGGCATGATTGGCAGGAATTATGTAGGTGACCACTTGCCGTTGCTACACCCCAAATATCTCAGCTCTGAGCCCTGTGGTTTCAGAAGAAGATTTTTGAAGTCTTTTTTCCATTATGAGTCTATAGGAGCTAAAGGGCCCCGGGGCGTGGCCCGTTTGGACACCAGGGGCATGATTGGCAGGAATTATGTAGGTGACCACTTGCCGTTGCTACATGCTAAATATCTAAGCTCTGGGCCTTGTGGTTTCCGAGAAGAAGATTTTTGAAGCTTTTTGTTCCATTATGAGTCTATGGGAGCGAAGGGGCCCCAGGGCGTCCCCCATTTGGAACCCAGGGGCATGATTGGCAGGAATTATGTAGGTGACCACTTGCCATTGCTACATGCTAAATATCTAAGCTCTGGGCCCTGTGGTTTCCAAGAAGAAGATTTTTGAAGCTTTTTGTTCCATTATGAGTCTATGGGAGCGAAGGGGCCCCGGGGCGTGGCCAATTTGGTTCCTAGGGGCATGATTGGCAGGAATTATGTAGGTGACCACTGGCCATTGCTACATGCTAAATATCTAAGCTCTGGACCCTATGGTTTCAGAAAAGAAGATTTTTGAACCTTTTTTTCCATTATGAGTCTATGGGAGCTAAGGGGCCCCGGGGTGTGTCCAATTTGGGCCCCAGGGGCATGATTGGCAGGAATTATGTAGGTGATCACTTGCCATTGCTACATGTCAAATACCTCAGCTCTGGGCCCTGTGGTTTCAGAGAAGAAGATTTTTGAAGCTTTTTTCCACTATGAGTCTATAGGAACTAAAGGGCCCCGGGGCGTGGCCCGTTTGGACCCCAGGGGCATGATTGGCAGGAATTATGTAGGTGACCACTTGCTGTTGCTACATGCTAAATATCTAAGCTCTGGGCCCTGTGGTTTCAGAGAAGAAGATTTTTGAAGCTTTTTGTTCCATTATGAGTCTATGGGAGCGAAGGGGCCAAGGGGCGTGGCCAATTTGGACCCCAGGGGCATGATTGGCAGGAATTATGTAGGTGACCACTGGCCGTTAATACATGCTAAATATCTAAGCTCTGGGCCCTGTGGTTTCAGAGAAGAAGATATTTTAATTTTTTCCCATTGTAAGTCTATGGGAGCTATATGTTGCCATGGCAACCACAATTCCAATCTGATCAGCCCAAAAACCTTATGCAGCCTTTCCCCCTTCCTGATGATGCTTCACATGAAATTTGATCAAGATTGACCATGGGGTATTAGAGATATACTTATTTGAAATTGTTTACGGACGCACGCACGGACGGACGCACGACGGACAAAAAGTGATCACAAAAGCTCACCTTGTCACTACGTGACAGGTGAGCTAAAAACCATGTCACTCAGAGTTGTGGTTCTTGTGCATGACAAGCCGTCTCAGCCTTGTGAACAACTGTGCCAGGTACCAACAATATATCTTAAAGGGTTTTGGAGTTATGGCCATCACAAGGTAGTCACTCTATTTTAATGGAAGGGGAGATAAATCAAAAACCATGGCACCCAGAGTTGTGGTTCTTGTGCATGACACGCCGTCTCAACCTTGTGAACAACTGTGCCAGGTACCATCAATATATCTCAAAGGGTATTGGAGTTATGGCCATCACAATGTAGTCATCCTATTTTATTAAAAGGGGAGATAACTAAAAAAGTATGGCATCCAGAGTTCTGGTTATTGCGCATGACACGCCGTCCCAACCTTGTGAACAATTCTGCCAAGAACCATCAATGAATCTCAAAGGGTATAGGAGTTCTGGTCTTCACAAAGTTGTGTCTACGGATGGACGGACGGACGCCAGGCTGATCGCTATATTCCCCCAACCTATTGTATTGGTCATTTTGTGTCATCTCCCAAACAAAGGGAGAAAATAGAAAAGGTAGTAGGGAAGATAAAAGAGAAGGATGCACACATGTGATATTTTCTTGGACCCAAATAGGGAGATTTTGATTTTCAGATAGGGAGATTGGAGATTTTTCCGCGGTAAAAAGTGTTTTTTTTTTTTTTTGTTCAAATTTACCTCTGAAGCACTTTTTCACCCATAACATGCCAACACAATAATTGACGTCTGCTTTGTCGTCTGACATCTGCATTAAAAATCATTTTTTGAAAACAGTGTGGGCCCAGACCAGACTACAGAGCAGTCTGATGAGGGTCCACACTGTTTGCTTTTATGCAAAGATATGTTAAAAAAGCTTGGAAGAAGAAAATGCAGCAGACAACAAACTTCCATTTTGTCTTTTACTAGAGAGACAATTTCTCGGAGGAACGATCAAAGAACAAACACTGGCCAATAGATCGGTGTTAAATACCCACCTAGCATCTGGCAGAAAAAACAACGTTCAGAATACCCGCATAGCAAAAACGCTGACTTACATTTACTCGTACTCTTACATCGTTTTTTTTTTTTTTGGGGGGGGGGGGGGGGGGTGGGGGTGGGGGATGCATGCATGATTGCCGTTATGAAATGTTACATACTGTAAGTACTTTATAAGTTATATTGCATGTTATGTTGGTTTATTGTTGAAAATTTGCGCATGTACCTTACTTGATTTCCGTTTCTTAGTTTTTATCCAGTGAATAATATTATTAGTAAACTTCCAAAATGTTTGTTGTTCTTTTATGACCAATCAAGCCCCCCAACTCTAGGGAACTTACTGCAATAGTCTTGCAGTTTGGATAGCTTCATCTGTAGATCGGTAAACAAAGCTAAAGATCGTGAAGTACGGAAGTTTTTGTCATGCCTAAATTTTTAAATGCCCATGCTTTTTCCATGGCTACTTTCCCCCAAAACGTGCCTCGGAACCTATAAGCATGCATGATTTTTATTTATTTAACTTGGGGGCATATTTCTTTCATAAAAGATCCTTTAAAAACACGGCAACAAATACTTTTTCTCGCAAGCTAAAAATGAAACAGGTTTGAATAGAAAATGTCACCCTGCAAAACTCCGGTTCTATGTTTATTAATAAATGAAAAACTGCATACAGATGCTTAGAAAATACCAGCGTCTGCTCTGCTCTGTTTTGGCGGGAAAAATATTTAGCGCGTTCACCTGTCGGAGGCTAAAAAGCATGCACGAATTTTCATTGATGTCACGTGGGGCATATTTCTTTCAGCCGTTAAAAACGGCAAAAATATTTTTCTCGGGGGTTTAAATAGAAAATGTTACTATTTAATACCCCAGTTCTATGATTAATAAATAAATAACGGTTTACAGACGCGTAGAAAAAAAAAACAGCGTCTGCTTTGCTCTGTTTTGGCGGGAATAATATTTACCGTCTACACGTGTCAATTACAAAGGGATTAAATAAGATATATATCTTGATTGACTAGTTTTCACACCTTGCCACACTGTTAATTGTCGGCTTATCAATAAGGCCCGCCTCGGGTGTAAACGGGTTAATAGTGTTGGCAACTTGAGCAAATCAGCGATCAGGGGAGTATAATTTTAATAAATGTATGCAAACATCACTTTTCTTCCTTTTGTTTGAAACATTATTGAATTTCTCACTTTTTATCACCATGTTTGAGGCATGTTTGATGGTTGCATTTTAATACGTTCTTTTCATATCGCGATATCATACCTGTGCAGGTGTGTATTGTAATTTACCGGTATACCGGTTTATCGTGAATACACTAACGATTAACCGCATAGGTATTTTACGGCGGTAAACACTAAAATGGTCGGTCGGCGGAAAACTACTAAAGGAAAATTGTCGTGTCGGGAGATAAGGGCCGTCGGACGGGAGACCGGGTTCGAAATCGGGATATCCCGACGAAATCGGGAGATATCACATGTATGAGGATGGAGAAGAAGAGGATAATGAAAGAAAATGAAGAAACAGAAGAATCAACAACCCCCCCACCCACACTACCCTAGCCTGCTGCAAGGACAACAGGCCATGCCCATTTGTAATGCAGTCCCAGAGACATAGAAATAAAATACAAGGCACCTTCGCCTCAACCGACGAACCCCAGATATTTTGCAATAAGCAAACTCAAATTCTCCTCAACCTGTCTGCAAATAGCAAAAGGCTCTGGCAAGACTGTGCCTATGCGCAGTCTAGCCAGAGCTTTGCTGGTTACCTAGGCGATAATATTCCTTTTCTCTTCACCTAGCTAATTTGGGGGAAAAAAGACCAAAACAAATACTTATGAACTGATCTATGGATTTATTTTTTTTCTTTCAACATAATTTTTTATCATATTTGTCAACAATACACAACAAACATTGATATCACATAGCAGTAATTTACATGTATAGAGACTCAAATAATTTATATATATTGCACATTAGAGGAAAATATTACAGTGAAATTCCACTATTAAGACCACCGAAAATTGAGACTTATTATGCTTTAAAAAGCTTATTTAGAAGGTACCAGTTATTTTTTCTTCATGCTTTATGCACACAATGTCCTCACATCAGGGACCACATTTGGGACTACTCAAAAGTGGTCTTAAAGACCACTTTTGAACAGTCCCAAAGGTGGTCTTAATATAGGAATTTTACTGTATGTCATTTAATTTGCTCTTTCTCTGCTCTTGTTTGTTTGTTTGTTTGTTTTGCTATTTTTTGCTTTGTTCTGTTTTGTTTTGCTGTTTTGTTTTTCATTCTTGTTTTTTATTTCCTTGTGGCAGGGTTTTTTGTTGGTTTTCATCAGGTTAACAATACTGTGATATGAATTTCACTTGGCCCCTGCCCATCGGGTCTTGAAGAAATAGATGGGCTGCATGATGCTTCCAAGCAGAGCTGAAACCGACCACATATCATACGAGTGCTGTTGAACTGCTTAGAGGATCTAAGTATGTTCTTGAAAGCGTTATCCTTTGGAAGCAAGGAATACACCATAGGA
Organism: Lucinisca nassula; assembly: GCA_963580285.1. Taxonomy (NCBI): domain Eukaryota; kingdom Metazoa; phylum Mollusca; class Bivalvia; order Lucinida; family Lucinidae; genus Lucinisca; species Lucinisca nassula. Next base: position 78,715,557 of record OY757022.1, on the reverse strand, counting down.
CTGGAAAATATGGAGTGTACATGTTTTCAGGGTCAGACTAACTAGTTTTGGCCATTTAGGGCTCATCAGTGACCCTCAAATATTTCCAAAATTCAACAATGGAATCAATCATCCCAAAGGACAAGAAAACTAGAATTGTTTTCTAAGAAAACAGATGTCCCCCCACCACACTCATTATTTCAGCCCTGTGACCTTGAAAATTAGGTCAAGGTCACCAAAATCTAATCAGTTCTTAAGATCAGCCCACTGATATAATGTACCTAGTTTGAACCAAATCCATCCACTGGTTCAGGAGATAGAGTGCAGACAAGGCAATTTTCAACAGTCTAAGCCCCGTGGTGACCTTGAAAATTAGGTCAAGGTCACCAAAATCTAATCAGTTCTAGAGACTATCCCACCTACTTTATGTACCAAGTTTGAACCAAATCCATCCATTGGTTCAGGAGATAGAGTGCAGACAAGCTTATTTTTAACAGTCTTAGTCTTGGTGACCTTGAAAATTAGGTCAAGGTCACCAAAATCTAATCAGTTCTTGAGACCATCACAATTATACTATGTACCAAGTTTGAACAAAATCCATCCATTGGTTCAGGAGATAGAGTGCAGACAAGCTTTTTTGGCCTAAAATTCGACAATGTTTTGAGCACTGTGACCTTGAAAATTAGACCAAGGTCACCAAAATCTAATCAGTACTTTTCCCCCTCCCAATGGTGTATATGTGTAAGTTTAATCAAAATCCATCGATCCATTCAGGAGATAGAGTGCAGACAAGAGGCAACGCCAACGCCAACGCCGACAGGATCTGCACCAAAACCAATATGTCCCCCACCCTTTCGGGTGGGGGGACATAATATTGTCTACACTATGATGTAGGGCAGGGAGACGTTTTACAGGGCAAAGCGGTGCGAGTCTGACCGTCCATGATTATAAACCCTATTGGTTTCATTAGGCAACAGGGTTTGAGAGGTCATTTCATCTCAATGTCGGGTAAAAGATCCACAAAATTGGAAGCAACGTCTCCAAAATGACCTATACAGTCTTGATGGGGACGTTAAACCTCAAATTAAACAAACAGAATCAAATGAATATCACTCTAAACCCTACAGAAAAAATGGCATTTACAGTGGTCTAGATTCTTTTTTCTTGTTCTTGTCAAAAAGTTCAGATTGTGGGTATTCGACAGAACTTCCAACATGAGGTGAATCTGTTAAAGCACCAGCAATCTGTGTATGCAACAGAAATAAGAAAACATGCCTATACAAATACATAGTAAATTTTACCGCCGAAAAAATCAAATTTTAAGATGAAAAATTGTTATATTTTTCTTTTTTCTGCTCAAAATATAGATTGTGGGTACACGTTAGAACCGCATTATCGAGACGGTTCTAACGAGTACCCACAATCTATATTTTGGAGCAGAAATAAGAAAAATAATGTTTACCCCTGCAAACCCCAGTTTTACTGTATAAAAGTGGGGTTCCAGGGGGTCAAAATTTTATAGGCGTGTTTTCGTGATGGAATAAGAAAATATATAACAAATTTTCATCAGAAAAATGCTAGTTTTGAAAATATGAGAGAATACCCTTTATCATATGACGTCGCGTCTGAGAGTGTAATAGCGCCATGTAATATTTTCGATAATCCACTAGTGGATTAAATATGCAAATTAGCTAGATACGTCCCATAACGTTACATGTACGACGTCCTTAACGACGTCGCGTTTACTAACGGCGGAATATTGACATTTTTGTAAACAATCGTGAATAAAATGCGTTATAAATGTCATATGATAAATAGAATCTTGCATTCGTGCTCATGTATTATTGAATTTATTAAACTCGTTGAGAAAAAGCGATAAAATGCTCGGCAAAGCCTCGCATTTTATCCCTTTTCCTCAACTCGTTTAATAAATTCAATCTCGTTGAGAAAAAGCGATAAAATGCTCGGCAAAGCCTCGCATTTTATCCCTTTTCCTCAACTCGTTTAATAAATTCAATAATACATGACCACTCATGTAAGATCCTCTATATCTCACATGGGTGCATTATCCTAATCATCACATAAACAAGTGTGTGTAATGTTTGTTCACAAAAATACCAGCAAATTAAATATTGTACTTACTAGAACAGTTAACAATTTGACCACTAACGAGCTCGTTAAGCTAACTATGCTTTGAACAACTGGGCCCTGGACATCATTCCTGTCAAGTTTAAATGAAATTAACCAAAGGCTTAAGGAGAAGTTTGCATATAAAGCGAATTGCTGACAATGCACAATGGACATTGACCAATCACCATGAGCAGTTGGTGCTTAGGTGAGCTAAAAAAAAGATATCCTCTATTGAAATATAAATTATCAATCAATTTATGTTTTCAATTTCATAACTAGATAATAACCTTTAAAGTCTGACATTCTGTACTCAGCCATGTCACAAAACAATTGGTATGAAGATGTGGTGTGACATAAATTTTAACCCTTATCTTGCTGAATATTCATTTAAGCCACACCCATTTCTGTCTATCAACCAATCAAATTACTTGATGAAATTTACTGCTTCAAATTTATAAACTGAATGCCAAACAGTGTAGATCCTGATCAGATGGCTTCTTCAGAAGCCATCTGATCTGGATCTACACTGTTTCCAAAGATAGGGGTTGTCGTGAACAGCAAGATAAGGGTTAAGAAAATACTCGTAAATTATTTAAGAAAATCTACCATGCTAGATTATGCATCACTTATAAGTTTATAACAAATCACTGACAACTGCTTCAAGGAGTAGGCCATTTAGCTCTGACAATGTTTAGAGCTTTGGACTTTGGAGTTCGAATCCCACCGCAGCAGGAATTCTCAGCTAGGCTGCATTTTTTCTTACAACTTTTGTGTCATAATACATGCCCATTTGTCTTCTTTCTGAATGAAAAAGGCACTGCGTGCATCTTCATCGGCATAACTTAACATCACGTTATTAACAGGTCCATGAAATGAACACCCCATAAACCCTACTTTCTATAGAGAAAACTTGGTTTTATAGGGGTATACATTTTCTTTTTTTCTGCTCCCAGTTCTGCTTTGTTTGAACCGCCTCAATGAAGCTGTTCTAATGAGCACCCACAACCAATGTGGGTCTAATGAGCACCCAAAACCTTTGTTTGGAGTATAAATAAAGAAAACAAGATGTGTTTGTGAAACACGAATATGTCCCCGCATCTGGTCATTTTTCTTCGAAGTTGGTCACAGGTCAAGGTCACGGGTCAAGATTTTTTGTTTGAGTAAGGAGACATTGTCACAAGGAACCAACATGCTCAATATAAAGGTTCAAACTCAAATGGTCCAAAAGTTATGACCAATAATAATTTTATCTTTAAAATAGGTCAAGGTCACAGGTCAAACTTTTTTGCATGGGCGTGCAATCCTTGTCACAAGGAAGCTACATGCAAAATATGAAGGCTCTATCTCAAACGGTTCAAAAGTTATGGCCAATGTTATGTTTTCTTTTAAGTACGTCAACGGTCAAGGTCACAGATCAAAAATTTAGTTTGGGTATGAAGCCCTTGTCTCAAGAAACCTACAGGCAAAATATGAAGGCTCCATCTGAAACATTTCAAAAGTTATGACCAATGTTATATTTTCTTTTAAGTAGGTCACAGGTCAATTTTTTTAATGGACATGAAGCCCTTGTCACAAGGAACCTGCATGCAAAATATGAAGGCTGTATCTCAAAAGGTTCAAAAGTTATGACCAATGTTATTTTTTTCTTTTAAGTAGGTCAATGGTCAAGGTCACAGGTCAAATTTTTTGTATGGACATGGAGCCCTTATTATAAGGATCCACATGCAAAATATGAAGGCTCTATCTCAAATGATTCATAAGTTATGACCAATGTTGTTGATTTATTCTTAAAAGTTGTTCACTGATCAAGGTCAAAGGTCAATTGTTTTTTTGTGTAAGTGGGAAGTCCTTGTCACAAAGAACCCACATGCCAAATATGAAGGCTCTATCCCGAACGGTTCAGTAGTTACAACCAATGTTATTTTTTTCTTTAAAGTAGGTCATGGGTCAAGGTCACAGGTCATATATTTTTGTTTGTTTGGAAAGCCCTTGCCACAAGGAACCTACAGGCCAAATATGAAGGCTCTATCTCAAATGATTCAAAAGTTATGACCACTGTTGTTGACTTTTCTTAAAAGGTCACAGGTCAAGGTCAAAGGTCAATAGTTTTTGTGACGTGGGAAGTCCTTGTCACAAAGAACCCACATGCTAAATATGAAGGCTCTATCTCAAACGGTTCAGTAGTTAAGACCAATGCTATTTTTTTCTTTAAAGTAGGTTATGGGTCAAAGTCAAGGTAAAAATTTTTTCTATGTTTGGAAAGCCCTTGCCACAAGGGAAATAAGTGCCAAATATGAAGGCTCTATCTCAAATGATCCAAAAGTTATGACCAATGTTAAAGTTTTCCACATACAAACCAACAAACAAACAGACAGGGCAAAAACAATAATGTCCCCGCTATCGCTGCTGGGGACATAAAAATCCCAAATTTTCATCAGAGAAGTACCGGTAACCATTTTGGAGATATAGGTGTGTTATCATAATGCATGCCCATTTGTTGTCTTGGTGGACCAGAAAGGTACTGCATGAATCTTCATTGGAACAACTTAAAAAGAGGTACAGAAACACATTCAGGGGAGGCAACATTGTCAGAAATATTAAAGTCTCCCTTATCAATATTAAAAGAAATAACAATTCTTTCCTTTAAGAGTAGACCCATTTCACAGAAGGACTTAAATTGCATTAAATATAGCAGTACTATCAGTCCCCGACAAAAAATGTCTCATTTATAAAAATGGCAGAAAATGTATCCTTTCACCTTCATTCTAACTGTGAACATATTCCACAATTCTGAAGTTTGAATATTCTTTACAGAAACATTAAAAGCACTTCCAAAATGTGAACATTCTAAAGAATAACATAACTTTAAAGACTGTTCTAACATTTTAGAATAGCTTTAAAATGACTATTCTGAAATGTGAACCTTCAACAGAATACACGTAACTTAAAATGACCATTCTAAAATGTGAACAATATTTTAGAATAACTTTACAATGTCTATTCCGAAGAGTGAACATTCTTTAGAATAACTTTAAATGACCATTCTAAAATGGGAACAACATTTTAGAATAACTTTACTATATCTATTCTGAAGAGTGAACCTTCTTTAGAATAACTTTAAAATGACAACTCTTGCGTGTGAACATTCTAGAATAATTTTCAGATGATTATTCTGAAGTATGAACAGATTTTTGAATAATTTTAAAATAAAATGACTATTCTGAAGTCTGAACATTTCAGAATAACTTTGAAATGACTATTCTGAAGTGTGACCATTCTTACAACAACTTAAAAAAAACCCACACCTATGAGGTGTGATAATTTAAGAATAACTTTCAAATGACTATTCCGAAGTGTGAACAGACTTTTGAAAAACATTCAAAAAAGTCTACTCCAATCTATACACATAAGTTCATTTTGAGTTTAAAGAACCATTATAAAGTAAAAATTTGCTTTAACTATCACTCTAATTATCACTAAGGCCATATTTAAGGCAAATGGGTCTACATTCTCGACGGAAAACTTTTTCAAAAACATTTTTGTTTCCCTTACCAATAGGTGTCTACTCTTAAAGGAAAGAATTTGCTCCTGGGGAGCAAATTCTTTCCTTTAAGGGGAACGGGATCACCTTCAGAGGAGGTAACTCCTGCAAATGTCAACAGGGGTCAACTCTTAAAGGAAAGAATTTGCTCCTGAGGAGCAAATTCTTTCCTTCAAGAGTCTCGGGAGCAAATTCTTTCCTTCAAGAGTAGACCCCTTTTTCAGTGGAAAAGGGTTTATAGAAAAGTGAACAGGAAGTCCCGAAAGTTGTCTCCCTTTGAAAAATGGCGGAAAAATCTGCCAGGTGTTCCCATTCCCCTTAAGATTGGACTCCAACATATGCAGGGGCTCAGTTTACATGAAAGAAAACAGGAAGACCTGACAAAAATTGTAGAAATTGCAAACAATATTTTAGGGATATCCAATCCCTTTAATACGCTATCTTGTTCTGGGCAGCTTGAATGGCATCGTACGACTTGGCCCAGATACTGAGATAGCATTTCTGTACAACGCCCATCATATATTTGGCTGCTTCTTTCTCATTGGCCGTGGGGTGAAAGCGTGCCCGCAACTGTTTGATGGTCTGTCCCCTAAAACATGGCAGCCCCGTGTCCAACATTAGTGAAACAAGAGAAATGATGGCATCCTGATAGGGCCTGAAATGAAAAACAAAAATGTGTAAGGAAAATGGATATTTTCAAACAAAATTATTCACACATTAAATGATTTACGTACATTCTCAAACAGGCCTGTTTATATCTTTAACCTGTAAGATGCCAATCACGACAATTGTTGTCTGCTTTGTCTTCTTCTCCTTCTTCCGGTGAAAGGTCAGGAGTCAAATCGACAAATTGTCGTCTGCCGGTTACTTTAAAAGTCATGTAAATTGCAAACAGTGTGGACCCAGATCAGACTGCTCCTGTAGGAGCAGTCTGATCTGGGTCCACACTGTTTTCCTGTGTGAAAAAAATATTTCAAATAAGTTTGCAAGAAGATTCAGCAGATGACATAAGCAGATGACATTTTCAGATGTAGTTTTTCTTGGCATCTTAAGGGTTAATCTCTGATTTTCTTTATTTTGTATAACAGGCATCAGTGACTTAATTGGAAATTTGTGGTGTACATGTTCTTATCTAAATCCTATATACCACAACCTCGTTACAACACGGTTCATTATAACATGGTTTTCGATATAACAAGGTTTCAAGATGGATCCCAAGAATGTATAGATTATAACGAAAAATGACCATTTTTCTTTATAATCTATACATTTTATTTGGATATAAAATGGTTGTTTAACTTACACGGTTTCTGTTTTGGACCCCATTAATAGTGTTATAAAGAGGTTGTGGTTTATATGCTAATTTTTTGGCAAGAACACAGACTCTGAGTGTGGTCAAATTTGTGATTATTAGTTCAGATTAAGGTCTCACAAATAGTGTATGTACTGTATGTATTCAGACTGATCGGCCTGAGCCTAACAGAAACAGTGTAAATGGAAATGAGACATCACAGAACATGGCGTCTCATCAGGGTCTACACTGTTTGCCACTCACCCAGCTATTTTGAGACACAACATCGGCTAACAAATTGTATGTCTTCAAAATTGAGAACAAGTATGGTAAGGAGTTGAGGTGTCCAAATTTAATATTAACCCTTATCTTGCTGTTCACGACAACCCCTATCTTTGAAAACAGTGTAGATCCAGATCAGATGGCTTCTGAAGAAGCCATCTGATCAGGATCTACACTGTTTGGCATTCAGTTTATGAATTTGTAGCAATAAATTACATAAAGTAATTTGATTGGTTGATAGACAGAAATGGGTGTGGCTTAAATGAATATTCAGCAAGAGAAGGGTTAAGGGTAAATACAGTCATAGTGAATTTACTAAAGGGAGTTAATTCTTTCCTATAAGGGGAATGGATACACCTGACATATTTTCAACCATTTTTCACAAGGGAGGCAACTTTCCATACTTCCTGTTGGCGTTGTCATAAACTGAGCTCCTCTGAAAAAAGGTTTATGTATAAGGGGAATGAATACACCCTCAGGGGAAGAAATTCCTGCAAAAGCATTTTTGACAATAGGGGTCTACTCTTAAAGGAAAGAAATTTCTCCTGAGGAGAAAATTCTTTCCTTGGTCTACTCTTAAAGGAAAGAATTTTCTCCTAAGAAGCAAATTCTTTCCTTTAATAGTTACAGACCCCTTTTTCAGTGGGTAAGGGTTTATAGAAGTGGACAGGAAGTCCTGGAAGTTGTTTTCCTTGGAAAAATGGCGGAAAAATCTGCCAGCTGTTCACATTCTCCTTAAAGAAAATTATCTGCTATTCTGGAGGGGATTGATATAAGTATTTTCACCCTTATTAAAGGTCAAATTTTTATGACTTTTCACTGACCTGGACTCCAGCCTGACCTGGATCCCAGCTCATTTTTCTAGAATGAGGCAACTTTGAGTGCACAATGTACTGTTTCTTACCTTACAGCGAGATATCCTTGTACACAAAGTTCCATGAACCACTGGAAGGGTGGGGCCTCCATGTTCCCACCCATTATTTTTATCATCTCCTCTGTCAGTTTCATGTCTGGTTCCCAGCCTAAGTTACCACCAGGTGAACTCTCAAACATGAACCCAAAATCTGAAACATACATGAAGTGAAGTTTTGACATACATTTTCTCCCTTAATATTGAAAAGGAAATTCTTTTTATACTAATGATACCATCAAAGAAAAGATTTTGTACTTTTAAAAGCTGCTCTTAATAGTGCGATTTGGGCCCCCCCGCCCATTGGGGCTTGAAGAAATAGATGGGCTGCATGATGCTTCCACTCAGAGCTGAAACAACCCACAAACGAGTACTGGTAAACCGCTTGCATTATCTAAGCCTGCCCAGGCACAGCGGTGCAAGTTTTGGACTGTCCATGCTTATAAACCCTATTGGTTTCATTGGGCGGCAGGGCATGAGATGTCATTTCATCTTAATGCCCGGTAAAAGTCCAACAAAATTGGAAGCAACGTCTCCAACATGACCTTTAAAGTGTTGAGGGGGAAGTTAAACCTCAAATCAAACAAACAAATAATAGTGTGATTTGGAACACATGTCCATGAGAAACAAGGCATCACAGGCAATACAAATCCCCACGCACAATACTACTTTGTGTGTCATCTGGATCTACACTATTTGTCAGACTGTCGACCAATTTGACTAAAAAGCCTACTGACAACAATGGACATGCCCAGATTCAAAGATGGAATTGTCCATCATAAGCCATCTCATCAGAATCTACACTACATGTACTTGCCAGACTGTCAATGATTTTGACTAAAAACCCTACTAACAACAATGGACATGTCCAGATTCAAAGATGGAATTGTCCACTGCAGAAACTCAGAGATGGAAGAGTTAAAGGATTTTGTTTGTTTTGTTTGGAGCTTTATGACCCAGTCAACACTATGTAGGTCATATCAAGCCAATTTACTTGAACAACAATTACTTTTCCTGGACAGGATCATACATAAGCGGTTAACCAGTACAGTGCACATTCTTTCACAAAACAAATGAGAATTGCCCTTCTCAAATCAGTGGAAGCACGAGAATGTCCATAGAAAAGATTTAATGACAAAACTCCACGAAAGAATGTTGTCAACCAAAGCAAGGGTTAATTTGTTTGTTTGTATTGGAGTTTAATGGCCCAGTCAACACTATTTAGGTCATTTTGAGCCAGTCAGCTTACCATGTAAGCAGTTAACCAGTACAGTGCACTTTCTTTTGCTAGAAACTGACAACTGCCCTTCTTGAACCAGCAGAAGGGAGAGAATGACCATAGAAAAGATTTCACGATCAATCTCCACAAAAGAATGTTGCCGACCCCAGCAGGTATCGAGCCCACGTGCTCATGATCACCAGTCAGACGCACATCCGACTGAGCTACCGGGACCGGCTCCCAGCAAGGATTAAAGGATGCTGCAATAAAACTGCATTGTGTACAAATGTCAAGCAGGGTACCTAACTTACCGATATGTATGATATGACCAGCACTATCCACCATAATGTTTCCATTGTGTCTGTCTTTCAACTGAAGTAGGAAGCTCACCAAACTGTACCCCGCCATACTGACAATGAAGTTACGTCTAGCCTGCAATCATTGTGACATAACGATTACACACCCGTGCGACTTACTGCATTTTTTCACATCTCCAAAATGGTTAATTTTTTGAAGAAAATTTGTGATATTATTCTTTAGGTTGTGGGTACTCGTTAGAACGGCCTCAATGAGGCGTTCTAACGAATACCCACAACCTATGTCTTGGAGCAAAAATAAGAAAAATAATGTCTACCCCCGTAAACGCCAGTTTTCTCTATATAAAGTGGGGTATAGGGGGGTCTTCATGTCACGGACTTGTTCATGTGATGAACAAAGTCCCTAGTTAGAGATAAAGAGGATTAAATAAGCATAATTTGGGGATTTTTTTTTCTTATTTATTTAACCCATAAAATGCCAATCACGACTATTGTCGTCTGCTTTGCCATCTGCCGGTTGCCTTAAAAGTAATTTTAAAGGGAGACAATTTTCGGAACTTCCTGTTCGCTTTTCTAAAAGCTCTGTCCCACTGAAAAAGGGGTCTACTCTTAAAGGAAAGAATTTGCTCCTCAGGAGCAACTTTCCTTTAAGTGTTGACCCATATGGACATTGGAGACAAAAATACTTTTGTAGGAGTTGCCTCCCCTGAAACTGTCCCCATTTCCCTTAATCAACAAACCACTAATCTAATGCACTTGCATATGTAATGCGAAGTTTGATTGTTAATGTCAAAAATTGTTAGGGCATATCCTACGATGACAGTATATCCTGCGATATAGTGTCGGAAACCTGACGTCATGATGTAACATCGCTTTTCATTGGGCAGCTCACCGTGCTTGCCGCTTTGAGCAAAATAGTACAATTTATAACAAAACAACCAATAAGTACATTAGAATGGGGAAAACTGTATTGAAAACTGTCATTTTGGGAGGTCAATCATTGGTTTTGGAGCCGCATCACCATAAAACCCAAATTCTGACTGCCAATTCACCTCCCCAAATGACAATTTTCAAACCAAATATCCTTTAAATATTTTCATAGTTCAAATGTAGAACAAATTCTGTTACTGCTGATGCTAAAGCCTATGTCAATACCAATGCAACCAGGGGTAGTACAATAGCTCTTTCTTACAGGTGAGCTAAACACAGCTCATAGATTTACCTCCTGAAACCTTGGTGAGTCCTGGTCACCATACTTTTGCATGAAGTACTGGTCAAGACTGATGTCCGTCTGCTTGCCAATCTGATCACGTGACTTGCTGTCAGGAACACACTCTATTACACCACACTGCAATACATACACATCAACCTCTATATAACACTGTTGTAAGAATTCAAAACATGATACGGGTAGGTTAAAGGTGCATTATTGAGATACCGGGTCTCAAATTTTTTTTCTGGTTTTTATCTTCAATGCATACTCCTTTGTCATGTGTACACTTTTGGAGCCAAATACAGCTTCAGAACTTTGTGAAAATGGTCATTTTCATTCATCTTTACCCTTCGCTCTGAACATGTGTTCGGAATTTCTGTTCTAAAAATAAATCTGTCACTTTACACATACATGGCGACAGTATCGTCTCTGAGTGTCGTTACTTATGGCATGGTATTCAGCATCACATTTTTTCCAATTCAGGCATGGCCTAAGCAAACAAGGCCAAAAATGAACTTCACATTACGTCATATATGGGGATTCTATTTTTGTCACGAACAAAAAATACATCTAACTAGTGTTCGAAACCTAGTTAGGGAATCCCTCTCAAACTCGTTTACCTGTCATCATAATTGTTCGCATTTTTCCATAAAATGCATTCATTTGTATTGTTTTAAAGAAAAACACCGGCTATATGTATTTTATTTTTGGAAGCATTTTTTTCAGAAAGCTCAATAATGCACCTTAAAGGGGAATGGGAACACCTGGCAGATTTTTCCACCATTTTTCCAAGGGAGGCAACTTTCTGGACTTCCTGTTCGCTTTTCTATAAGCCCTGTTCCACTGAAAAAGGGGTCTACTCTTAAAGGAAAGAATTTGCTCCTCAGGAGCAAATTCTTTCCTTTAAGAGTTGACCCCTAATTGATATGGGAGACAAAAATATTTTCGCAGGAGTTGCCTCCCCTGAAGGTATTCCCCTTAAATAATCTTGCTGTATCAAACAAAAATGTAAAAATTACTGTAAAAATCCTAAAAATTCAGACACCTTGAAGACTTGCTGTAATTCCCCTAACATTTTAATGGGTTTGTTTCACGATCTAGCAAGGAGTCCAATAAGTGGAGAGGGAATGGCAAACTGTGTAGACCCTGATCAGACTGCTCCTTCATGAGCAGTCTGATCTGGGTCTTAACAGTTTGCTTAGACCTGCCTGTCCCAATATTTAGGGGAGGGGAATGTTGTTATTTCTTCTGTTTCTACACTTCCATTTATTTTTATTTTTCTTCCCTCTACCTCACTTTCATCTCCTCTACTATCTCTTCTATCTCATTTCTCCCTTTCTCTGGGAGTCAAAATGAGGTTTAACATCCACGTCAACACTATATAGGTCATTTTGGAGACATTGCTTCCAATTTTGTGGGACTTTTATCTGCCATTGAGATGAAAGGACATCTCAATCTGTGCCGGCCAATGAAACCAATAGGGGTTATATGCATTGTACTTTCCGACTTGCAACACTTTGCCTGGGCAAGCTTATACCCTCTAAGCGGTCTGGTATTCACGTGCAGTCGATTTCAGCTGTGCATGGAAGCAGCATACAGCTCAATCGATTTCTCCAAGCCCCGATTGGCGGGGGCATTTGAAACCCCCAACACAATCAATAAATGATCCAGAATTGAATAATGTCCCTGATTTGCCTGTTCTAATGACAGATAAAGCATACCAGTCTATTTGCTATGTGAGCTGACCTAACAGAAGTGTGAAAAATCAATCATCTTGTGTTTTGTTGGATGTTTACTATGTGTCATACCTTGCAATAAAAGATGTTTTTCTCAGGGTTTTTCATCAAAGTGTAGTTTATATTTTCTTGACCTTCTGGCTCATTGAAACCATTATGGAAGTTTTAAAATATTTGAGGGTCTCTGATGAGGCCTAATTGGCAAAAAACTAGCTGGTCTGGCCAAAAAAACGTGTACACGTCATACTTTTCAGTTCTGCGGTGTAATTCTTGTTTCCAAGGGATAACCCTTTTATAGAACATATTTGTTAATTGGTGTATTTATAACTGTTTGTTTGTTTGATTTTAGTTAACATCCCTATCAACACTGTAAAGGTCATATTGGAGATCTTGTTTCCAATTTTGTGGGACTTTTACCAGCAATTGAGATGAAATGACATCTCAAGCCTTGCAGCCCAATGAAACCAATAGGGTTTATAAGCATGGATGGACCGACTTGCACCGCTTTGCCTGGGCAGTCTTAGATATTCTAAGCAGTTAACCAGTACTCGTGTACAGGTCGGTTTCAGCTCTGCGTGGAAGCATCATGCAGCCCATCTATTTCTTCAAGCCCTGATGGGCGGGGGCCGTATTAATAACTGTAAAATATTGTTTTGTAGATACAACATTTTTGTAGCAGAATTGAAGGCAATGTTCTGGAATCTATGGCAATGTTCATGAATCGATACAATTACCACACACCTCCTATCCAAGACACTAAAGGGAAAGAAACACAAACATAAAACAACTTCACCATAATGAAAACATCACAAGTGGAAAGCCATATTGCTTTATATAGACAAATAGAATTCAGCTAACATGACAGGGGAAGCAAATCAAATTTCTTATTCCAGAAGTGAAACTTATCTCGCTAATTAAAACCCATAGCAATACATGTACCAGATTTCAGTGAGGCTTCAGATGCATGGATACACAAAGCAAACTGGCAATTCCCTGGGTTCAAAGACATTTTCTGAGTGGGCCTACATTCAAATTAAATGTTTGACTTTATGGCTTGTTGTATTTACTGCCACTGACCAAAGGCCCCATGCTTAAAACTAACAACACTGTTAGCATATCGTTAGAACTTTGCTCATTTAGTGTGGCAAATTAGTTGATATTTTTGCTAAAAAAAATTGTGAACAGCTTTTGCAAATGCAAAAGCTGCTCACATTTTTTTCAGCAAAACTACCACTGTGCTAGATATTGTGGGTGTGTGTGTTTTTGAGTTTATGTCCCACCAACAACTAAGGTCATATGGCGACGAGACATTGGTTTAACACTCATCAGAAAGTCTGGAGAAGCCCGGAATTGATCCCATGACCCCTGGTTTGCAAAGGTCAGTAGCTTATCCTCTACACCATGGAAGCTTCTATATTAGATTTGTAGCAGAACTGTTAATAGTTTGATCACTAACAGGCTTGTTAAGCTAACAAGACTGTGCTGGACCCAGTTCTTATCAAATTTTAGTTGGTAAATGTGTTTGTTAACTTGAGTGAATGCCATTGAGACTATCTAAACTAATAATCTACCAGCATCCAAACAAGGAAGTTGCAAAAGAACTATGAGCCGGCCTCCGTAGCTAAGTCAGATGCGTGTCTGACTGGTGATCAGGAGGATGCTGGTTCGATACCTGCCGAGGTCGGCAACATTCTTTCGTGGAGATTGATCATAAAATCTTTTCTACAGTCATTCTCTCCCTTACGATTATTCAAGAAGGGCAGTTGTCAGTTTCTGGCGTAAGAATGTGCACTGCACTGGTTAACAACTTACGTATAAGCTTGCCCTGGAAAAGTGTGGATAGTTAAACTGACCAGCTCCAAAATGACCTAAAATAGTGTTGACTGGGATGTTAAACTCCAATACAAACAAACAAAATCTGATCAGGGGCTGCAATGTTAGCCAATGACCCTTTAACAGGAAACTAGGCAAATACATGTTAATAGAAGAGTGTGGGAGACTTACCCCAGTGTTGACTGGGCCGTTAAACTCCAATACAAACAAACAAAATCTGATCAGGGGCTGCAATGTTAGCCAATGACCCTTTAACAGGAAGCTAGGCAAATACATGTTAACAGAAGAGTGTGGGAGACTTACCCCAGGTGCAGTTGCCACCACTCTGTAAGGTGCCAGATATAGTTCTAGTCCCACCTGCTCAAATATGTTCTTGAATAAACCAATTACTTGTAGTGCCAGCATATCCTGAAGAAAACAGAAATTTGAAAGAATGTTAACCCATTGTATACTAGTGGACTCTTCCAGTGCTATATGTTGGACAAGTCCATTTGTCATATAAAGGTTGTCAGACCTATTTTTTTCATTTTTGGATGGGTTTTTCAAGGAAAAATTCCATTCTTTAGAATAGCAATGTCCGTGCGGGCAGCGGCCAGGCGTCTGCGTCCCGGTTTACCGTTCGGTTAACCTTTTTTCAAAAACCAGTCCATAATGCCATTTGGCGTTTTTCTTGTTATTCTATTTTTGACAGAAAATTCTGTAAGCAAATAGTGCAGGCCCTGATCAGAAGCCACATTCTGTGGAGTCTGATCTGGGCCTGCACTGTTTGCCAAGGTACATACAGCTTTACGGGTTTCCCACATACAATGGGTTACAAGAAAAATGCCTGATGGCATTATGGACGGGTTTTTCAGTACAGTTTTGACGTCAGCAAAGCTGCAACCTGCATATGTAGTAAGAGTTGGCAGAAGGCAACATAGCTCGCCGATAGGGGCCTAACCAAATAAAATTTCAATTATGCAGGGTTTTTTTCTCCAAAAATGACATTTTGTTTTGTAACTGCAGCAATTCATACACAACATTTATATGAAGCACTACGGCACTGAAAAAGATTTTCTAAAAATAGACTGTGACCTTGACCTTGAGCTCAGGACCCTTAAAGTAGATATTGCTTGAAATAACAAGTTGATATACCAAACATTTGAGTGAGTCTGTGCGTGCATGCATGCATACTTGATTACATGCATGCATGTGTATATGAATGCATGAGTCCATGTATGCATGCATGTGTGACATGCATACATGCATGCATGCATGTGTGTGTGTGTGTGAAAGCATGCATGAATGCATGTATGAGTGCATGCATGTGTGCATGCATGTATGAGTGTGCATGTGCATGCATGTGATGCATGCATGCATGTGTGCATGCAAACAAAAGTGTGCATGCAAACAAAAGTGTGCATGCATGTGTGCATGTGCATACATGCATGAGTGTGATGCAATCATGTATGCATGAGTGCATGTGTCCCTTGTGTGTGTGCATACATGCATGTGTGCATGCATGCATGTGTGCAGGCAAGTGTGCATGCATGTATGTGCATGCATGAGTGTGAGCATGTATGCATGTGTGCATGCATACATGTATGTATGAGTGCATGCATACATGTATGCATGAGTGCATGCATCACTTGTGTGTGTGCATGCATGCATGAATACATGTGTGCAGGCAAGTGTGCATGCATGCATGCATGTGAGCAAGCGTGTGTGTGCATGCATGTGTATGTGCATGCATGCCTGAGTGTGAGCATGCATGCATGTGTGCATGTATGCATGCGTACATGTATGCATGAGTGCATACCATCCAAAAACCCGTACAAATGCCATTTCGGCAAAAATACCAAAATTTTAAATATTAAACTTGCAAGAACAGTTAAAAATATGACCACTAACGAGCTCGTTAAGCTAAGGATGCTTTGAACAACTGGCCCCTGATTTAAAAGAAGTTATAGCTCTAGCTAAGGCAGAGTAATGAGGCTTATTAAAGTCTTCATAAAAATGTCCTGAGGCAATTCTAATAAGTACCCACTACATACTGTATTTACCATATATATGTATTTGAACAGACAGGCCTGAGCAAACAGTGTAGACCCAGATGAGATGCCACAGAATGTGGCATCTCATCAGGGTCTACACTGTTTGCCACTCAGCCCGCTGCTCTTAGACACAACATTGATTAGTAAAAATTTTCAAATTTTAGAACAAGTATGGTAAGGAGTTGAGGGGTCTGAATACTGTTGGCAAATACTGTAGGTTTCTGAAGAAAAATATGGAAAACTATCCCTTTATTATCCCTTTATTATTTCTTGCGGGCCTCGGTAGATTAGTCGGATGCGCATTTGGCTGGTGATCAGCAGGATGCTGGTTCGATACCTGCCAGAGTCGGCAACATTCTTTTGTGGAGATTGATCATGAATTTTTTCTAGGGTCATTCTCTCCCGCTGATTCAAATAGGGCAGTTGTCAGTTTCTGGCAAAAGAATGTGCACTGTACTGGTTAACCGCTTACGTACAAGCCTGCCTAGGAAAAGTGTGAATAGGTAAACTGACCGACTAAAAAATGACCTAAAATAGTGTTGACTGAGCCGTTGAACTCCAATAAAAACAAACAAAATTCTCATTTCTCACCCTTAACCAGAGCTAAGGAATTTTACAAATGACAGGCTTATTGGCTCCATTTCACACATTCACATATTTTACCAGTATCTTAACAAGTCCATGTAACAAACATCCTGGCAAGCCACATTTCATATGTAAAAAGACTGGGTTTACGGGGCTATCTATTTTTGTTTGTTTGTTTGAATTGAGGTTTAATGTCCCCGTCAGTCTCCATTAGCACTATTTCAGTCATTTTGGAGATGCTGCTTCCAATTTTGTGTGACTTTTACCCGACACTGAGAGGAAATGACATCTCAAGCCCTGCTGCCCAATAAAACAAAAAAGCTTATATGCAATGGTCAGTCTGACTCACACCGCTTTGCTGGGCAGACTTAGCCCTTCTAAGCAGTTTACCAGTACTCATGTGTGGTCAGTTTCAGCTCTGCATGGAAGCACCTTGCAGCCTATTTTTGTTTCTTATTTCTGCTAAAAGCATAGATCATGGTTACTCATAGCATTTTATAATAATGCAAGGTTCGTTAGCTCAGTCGGACACACTTCTGACTGGTGATTAAGAGGTTGTAGGGCCAATCCGTGCTGGGACCGCAACATTCTTAATCTTTTTTTGTACCAAATGGAATCTTCCTCCTTATATATAGGAGTACATGTCAAAATTTAGGGATGTCAGGTTGTGTTTTCTTCAAAATTTATTCTGCGGCGTCTGATCTGGGCCTGCACTGTTTGCCAATTACCGTATTCGGGTGTGTATTACCCGCATTTGCGTACTACCCGCACCCCCTTTTTTTGCCAAAATCTGGGGGAAAAACTGTTATACTGTTGTATTACCCGCATGGAACATTTGCTGAAATTTTGGTGGATGCGTAAGTGAGAAAAAGTAAGAATTTGGCCAGTTTTTGTAGCACACAACGGAACGCGCGATCGTCTTCAAAAGGCGGGAAAATGCACGTGCGTGCGAGTATCACCAGAAAGCATGTATTTTGCATTAAAATGTTGAAAAAACTTTACCTGTTCACCATTGATATTTATTTATTAACCCACATATGCCCGCGGCCCTTTTTTGGGACATCGGCAAACAGTGCAGTCCCAGATCAGACGCCTCAGAAAGACGCCGCAGACGTTTCTTTTTTGGGACATCGGCAAACAGTGCAGTCCCAGATCAGACACCTCAGAAAGACGCCGCAGATGTCTGATTTGGATTTTCACTGTTTATTGATTTATAACGGTTCAATTATGACACTTTTGTTAATCCCTGTCATATAATTGCCACCCTGCGGTGCGTGTCGATAAGGTGTGAAAATATGGTCAAGTTATGCCTCTAATTTGCGTTTATTCCCCAATCATAAAATTTAATCCGCAATCAGTGTGAAAATTATTTAATTGCTCCTTAGACGAGTTGCTACGACTATTCTGCTATCTCGTGAATGGTTATGTTTTGGCGCCAAATAGCAGACGCTTGGCGAGAAAAGTTGAACTCATTGTGTTAACACATCTGTATTCTGTTGTTGGTTATTGACACGGAGCTTACGGAAAGCGCTGTTTTGCTAGCGAGAATACTTTTACCGTTTCCAAACATTTTTTATGAGACAGATACGCCCCATTAAGATAAAACAATAGACACGTGTGGGGTTGCTGGGGTACGATGACGTCATTTACCGATCGCGTGCAGAAAAAAACTAGCGGTGATTTGTGGGCGGCAGTTTGGATGCTGGAAAACTTTGCTGTTCGCATTGAACTTGCTTGTTTATTTTGTTTAAAATCAGAGTTTTAGGAATAATACTCACAAAATCGGGCTTGCTAGTAATAGAGATTGTTATATTACTCATTTGAAAGTAAAATTGAGTGGACAATTAAACGTTATTTATGTCGGGAATCGTAAAAGGATAGAGCATAACATGAGATGCATCGTATTTTCAGCTGACAAAAGTAAAAATAAAATGGTCCAAAAATAATTCGGGCGGATTACCCGCACCCAGAACTTGGGCCTGTAATTTGAGGGAAAAAATCTGCGGGTAATACACGCCCGAATACGGTACCTGTTTTGGGGTTTCTGGTACAAGTGGAGATTGATCATGAAAACTTTTCTATGGCCATTCTCTCCATTCTGCTGGTTCAAGAAGGTTAGTTGTCAGTTTCTAGTGAAATAATGAGCACTATATTGGTCATATGATTTATATATAAGCCTGCCCATGGAAAGTGTGGTTATATTATGTTTGTTTGTTTGTATTGGAGTATAACGGCCCAGTCAACACTATTTAGGTCATTTTAGGGCGGTCAGTTTACCTATCCACACTTTTCCTGGGCATGCTTATACGTAAGCAGTTAACCAGTACAGTGCACATTCTTTTGCCAGAAACTGACAACTGCCCTTCTTGAATCAGTGGAAGGGAGAGACTGACAGTAGAAAAGATTTCATGATCCATCTCCACGAAAGAATGTTGCCAATCCCGGCAGTTATCGAACCCGCGTCCTCCCGGTCACCAGTCAGACGTGCATCTGACTGAGCTACCGAGGCTGGTCTCATTTTACATGTACATGTACATTTGGTATTGAAATATACCTGTCTAACATCATCACCAACTTTGAATATACAAGCTTGCCAGGGAAGATCGTTAGTATTAGTATTATCACTGATATCACAGTCAGTCGTATCACTCATTCCAAGGTTTTCCAGCTGTTGTATCCCACAAGGCTTCACTCGGAATTTGGCCAGGAAAGGAGCTTTGGCAGCACTGCAATAGAGGTTATGCATGTGTATAACACATATAAGATCTTACATGAGTGTTAATGTATTATTGAATTTATTTAACGAGTTGAGGAAAAGGGATAAAATGCAAGGCTGTGCCGAGCATTTTATTCTTTTTCCTCAACTAGTTTAATAAATTCAATATACATGAGCACAAATGCAAGATTCTATTTATCTTATGACATTTGAATGGGTTTTATTCACGACTGTTGTACAAAAATGTCTGTATTACTCCATAAGTAAACGTGATGTCGTTAAGGATGTGATATACGTGTAACGTTACGGGACATATCATACTAATATGCATAGTTAATCCACAAGTGGATAATCAAATTTATTACATGGCATTCTCAGACGCAATGTCATATGATAAAATATGTATATAATATTAACCCATTTTGTTCCATTGATTGATTGATTTGAGGTTTAACGTCCCCGTCAACACTGTAAAGGTCATTTTGGAGATGTTGCTTCCAATTTTGTGGGACTTTTACCCAACAATGAGATGAAATGACATCTCAAGCCCTGTCACCCAATGAAACCAATAAGGTTTATTAGCATGGGCGGTCCGCCTCGCACCGCGGTTCCTGGACAGGCTTAGATCCTCTAAGCGGTTTACCAGTACTAGTGTGCGGGCCGGATTCAGCTCTGCGTGGAAGCATCATGCAGCCCATACATTTCTTCAAGCCCCTATGGGCGGGGGCTGCCATTTTGTTCCAAATGGAATCTACCATCATACCGTAAAAATTCCTCAAAGTTCGGACACATTGAGAACTTGCTGTGATACTCCAAAAGATACAACAAATTTGTTTCATGATCCAGCAAGGAATCCAAAAGGCGCAGACAGAATGGCAAACAGTGTAGACCCTGATCAGACTGCTCCTTCAGGAGGAAGGAGCAGTCTGATCTGGGTCTGCACTGTTTGCTCAGGCCGATCTATCCCAATTCTTAGGACCAGTACGGTATATATAGTTGGAGTCCATTTCGAAGGTTGAATTGGGTTTAGGAATTAATTTAGAACGTTTAATCTTTTAGCAAACATTTAAAGCCCTATTAGATGCCACATTAGGCAGCATCTGATCTGGGCCTGCATTATTTGCCAGTGACCCTTTCTGGGGAATCCTGTATAAAATAGGTTAACAGAAAAACTGTGAATGCACAGAGATTGTAAATATTTGAGAAATGGTGCCACAAATGCCTTGACAGTGTGTCCATTCAATTTATTGAATTTCATTGCATCACATTAATAAGTCTATGTACTGAATACCTTGAAAGCCCACTTTATATATGGAGAAAAGTGGGGTTTACACGGGTATAAATTATGCTCCTTATTCTAGCTAAAACTTACTGTTTGTTTGTTTTATTTGAGGTTTAACGTCCCCGTCAACACTGTAAAGGTCATTTTGGAGACGTTGCTTCCAATTTTGTGGGACTTTTACCCAACATTGAGGTGAAATGACATCTCAAGCCCTGTCACCCAATGGAACCAATAGGGTTTATTAGCATGGACGGTCCGTCTCCCACCGCGTTTCCCTGACAGGCTTAGATCCTCTAAGCAGTTTACCAGTACTAGTGTGTGGGCCGGATTCAGCTCTGCGTGGAAGCATCGTGCAGCCCATATATTTCTTCAAGCCCCTATGGGCCGGGGCGAAAAACTTACTGTGGGTACTCATTAGGACTCATTGTGATAACACACCCCTGAGCATTCTTTCATTTTTCCAAAACTTTTATTTTTCTGATGAAACTGTTATATTTTCCTTATTTATACTCCAAAATCTATGTCTTGGAACAGAAATAACAAAAAAAAAGGTTTACCCCATAAACCCCACTTTTCTCTATATAATGTGGGGTTTAGAGGGGTGTTCACCTCATGGACTTGTTAACATGATGTGCCTCATTGTAACAGACAGCCTCATTCTAGATTTGTAATAGAAATAAAGAGATATAACAAAAGTTTTCTTTGAAAAATGCTAGAAAGACAAGAAAAACTGAGGGCCCCAACCCATCAGGGCTTGGAGAAATATATTTTGTTTGAATTTTGTGGGACTTTTACCCGACAATGAGATGAAATAACATCTCAAGCCCTGCCGCCCAATGAAACCAAAAGGCTTATACACATTGGACCGTCTGACTCACACCACATTGACTGGGCAGGCTTAGTCCTAATAAGCGGTTTTCTAGTACTCATGTGTGGATCAGTTTCAGCTCTGCGTGGAAGCACCAAATAGCCCAATCTAATCCTCCAAGCCCCAATGGGCAGGGGCTGTTGGAGAAATAGATTGGGCTGCATGATGCATAGGGGCTTGGAGAAATAGATTGGGCTGTATGATGAAATACATTGGGCTGAATAATGCTTCCATGCAGAGCTGAAACCAACCGCACATGAATACTGGTAAACCCCTTAGGAGGTCTAAGCCTATCCAGGAAAAGTGGTGCTGGTCGGACCGTCCATGCATATAAACCCTATTGGTTTTTAATGGGTGGCAGGGCTTGAGATGTCATTTCAGCTCAATGTCGGGTAAAAGTCCCACAAAATTGGAAGCAAAGTCTCCAAAAAGACCTAACTAGTGTTGATGTGGACGTTAAACCTCAAATCCAACAACCAAGAAAGACTGAATTATATCATGTGTGTATTAAGTATGAAAATTGTGACCCATACAAGATTTATGCATACCAACCTTTGCATAGGAGTTCCCGAGTTGTAGTCTATTTCTGTTACTATGGCCTCAGGATTAGAAGGTAGATAGCATCCTAAAAGAAATAGAAGTTTTTTGAATTGAAGGTAACAATGAACCCGAGTAGCTTTTAAGTGGAATGGGAACACCTGGCACATTTTTCCGCCATTTTTCAAAGGGAGACACCTTTTGGGATTTCCTGTTCGCTTTTCTATAGGATCAATCTTGCTGAAAATGGGGTCTACTCTTAAAAGAAAGAATTTTCTCCTCAGGAGCAAATTCTTTCCTTTAAGAGTTGACCCCTATTGACATGGGAGACAAAAATACTTTTGCAGGAGTTGCCTCCCCTGAAGGTATTCCCATTCCCCTTAAAGTACACCACAACCTCCTTATAGTACTGTTTGTTATAACAGCACTTTGGATATAACACAGTTTAACCCATTTTGTACCAAATGGAATCTTCCTCCTTATATATATCAGGAGTCCATTTCAAGATTAAGGTAGAAAGGTTGTGTTATCTTAGTGAAGCTGAGCAGAAATGGGCACAGCGCAGAGCCAGAGCTGAGGTATCACCCACAGAGCTATCCTCCTCTAACCTCTGTTGCTCTATCTGAAACAGACAGTTCAGAGCTAGAATTGGTCGCATCAGCCGCCTTAGAACACAAAAACAATAACATTTCACAAATGTGATTAAGACTGGTCATTGTCAATAATAACAGACAAACTAATATCAAGTGTGCTTTAATATGTATGATATAATGTTATTTTCATTGCTCTGGGAATCAATGTTTTGAGAAATTGTGATACATCTCAAGTATGCTCTTGTGCGTGACTATTAAAAACACTGTCATCCACTTTATAGAGGCCATTCTATGGCGTAGCCCCAAACTAAGCATTTGAAAAGAAACAAGAAATAATGTACATCAATGACAAATCTACACTGTTTGCCCAGGTAACTGAAAAATACCGGGCTGAAAGAGCTAATTACCAGGGCCTAGAGGTTTTGGTGCTAGTTAACATATGGTTAAAACTTTCATCATTTAACCCTTTTGTACCAAATGGAATCTTCCTCCTTATAGCAGGAGTCCATTTAAAAATTTAGGTGGTGTCAGGTTCTGTTTTCTCCAAAACTGATTTGGAAAATGGCTGAAACTTTTGCAAACAGTGTAGGCCCTGATCAGATGCCGCGTTCTGCGGCATCTGATCATGGCCGGCACTGTTTGCGAGGGTACCTGTTTTGGGGTTTTCGGTACAAAATGGGTTAATACAACATGATAGCTCTTGCTGTACTTTTGTGGTGATAGCTAAAAAAGTAGGCCAAAGGAAGTTTTCTGTGTCACAGATTTCCCATGTATTCATACATACCTTGCTGTAATTTGATTTGGTTCAAGGCTTCCAAACAAGCTTTCTTTCTTTCAGGTCCTTTTGGGTATGGTCTGAAATCAAACATCAGAGCATTAAAATTTTTTATTACTACCGGTATTAAGTTTCCTTTCTTGAAGATACATGCGAAATACAGTAAATTAAAAGTGAAGGCAATGATCAAGAATAGATGCAATTAACCCTACAGCTCCCATCAGGGACACCAAAGGGAAAGAAACACAAACATGAAACTAGACCCTAATGGAAACATCAATAGCAGAAAGCCAAGAGGCAGACATTCAGTTCCCAACAAATGCAAATGCACTAAAATTAACCTGTATTAAGCAAGCACCTGTCCTAAACAATCACATTTTGAATTCCTTACTGTGCTTGCTTAATACAGGTTGGACTGTACAGTCGAACTTCAATGGCTCTGACACCTTTAGGACCTCCAATATCTGTTCAGACGGGTAATTCGAGCCACTGAGGGTTACTGTCAGGAGGCATAAGGAGATACTTTTGAACATCTTTTCGGTGTTCTACAATGAAAATGTATGTGGTGTGTACTCATTAGAATTGCCTCATCGAGGTGATTCTAATGAGTACACACAACATACATTTTCAAGATAAAAGACTAAAAATCTCCTAAATTATGCCTCAACTATTTTTCATGTAGAGGATTTCCCTAGAGGCTCAAGAACGGGTTTGACTCAGCCATGGTAAACGAGCCATCGGTATTTGAGCCATCCAAGTTGTACTGTATAATGATGATATTGTCAACATTCGGCATGTACCCCCTTTTAAATTCTAGTGCACTTGCAAACATACTGTAATGATCGCAAGTATTAAGACGGACAGACCTGAGCAAACAGTTCAGACCCAGAGTATACTGCTCCTAAGGTAGCAGTCTCATCAGGGTCTACATTTTTGCAATTCCGCCTGCACCTTTAAGAAACCTTGCTGGATTATAAAACAAATTTGTTACAATTTTAGGAGAATTACAGCAAGTCCTCAAAGTGTCTAAATCTTTAGGATTTTTACAGTAATGTAGGAAATACTGATTTTATACTGATGTAATATCTTTTAACCCTTATCCTGCTGTTCACGAAAACTCCTACCATTGCAAACAGTGTAGATCCAGATCAGATGGCTTCTGAAGAAGCCATCTGATCAGGATCTACACTTTTTGTCATGCAGTTTTTGAACTGAACAAATACATTATATCAAGTGATTTGATTGGCTGACAACCAGCAATGGGAGTGGCTTAATTAATTTATGCAGTGGGATAAGGGTTAAATAACATTTTTTTGGAATATATGGCCCTTTTAAGAGTATTTTAAATTATATGGAGTTGATCATTCAGGCAGGACAAAACCAGGGAATACAGAGAAAACACTAACAAAAACTCTCTCAAATAATAATATCGACAGGTATTTCTAAAATACTGCAACCACTGCGTTACTGAACCAGTGACTAAAACGATAACACACCCATGTGACATAGTGCATTTTTTCACATCTCCAAAATGGGTACTTTTCTGATAATCCCAGATATACTCTTAAGCCCCCGCCCATAGGGGCTTAACAAATATATGGGCTGCATGATGCTTCCATGCAGAGCTGAATCCGGCCCGCACACTAGTACTGGTAAACCGCTTAGAGGATCTAAGCCTGTCCAGGAACCGCGGTGCGAGGCGAACCGTCCATGCTAATAAACCCTATTGGTTTCATTGGGCGACAGGGCTTGAGATGTCATTTCATCTCAATGTCGGGTAAAAGTCCCACGAAATTGGAAGCAACGTCTCCAAAATGACCTTACCAGTGTTGACGGGGACATTAAACCTCAAATCATACAAACAATACTGAACCAGTGAGCATAATGATAACACACCCATGTGACATAGTGAATTTTTTCACATCTCCGAAATGGGTACTTTTTTGATAATCCCAGATATTTTCTTACTTATACTGCAAACATAGGTTGTGGGTGCTTATTAGAACTGCCTCAATGAGTACCCACAACCTATGTCTTGGAGCAGAAATAAGAAAAATAATGTCTACCTCCATAAACCCCAGTCCCCGTTTTCTCTATATAAAGTGGAGTGTAGGGGGTGTTCAATTCATGGACTTGTTTATGTGATGTGTTAAAATAAGGGCTCTATGTATATGCAAAAATAATCATAGTTTCTCATCTGCATTTATTGAAGGTACTTTTCTTGAAGGCAATTTTAACCCATTGTGTACTAGTGGACTCTTCCTTTGCTGTAGGTTGGACAAGTCCATTTGTCCTATAAGGGGTGTCTGGGCTATTTTTGTCGTTTTTATTCTTTTTTTGACGGAAAATTCAGTATAAACATTACCAAAACACGCCTATACAAATACATTGACACATTTATCACCGAAAAAATGAAAATTTTCAGATGAAAAATTGTGATAATTTTCTTATTTTTGCTCAAAATATAGATTGTGGGTACTCAATGAGGCGGTTCTAACGAGTACCAACAATCTATATCTCTGAGCAGACAGAAATAAGAAAATTAAGGTTTACCCCAGCAAACCCCAGTTTTACTATATAAAAGTGGGGTTAGAGGGGGGGTCAAAATTATACAGGCGTGTTTTCGTGATGTAGTGCAGGCCCTGATCAGACGCTGCGTTCAGCGGCGTCTGATCTGGGCCGGTACTGTTTGCCATGGTACCCCTTTAGGGTTTTCCGCATACAATGGGTTAAATGTGATATTTTACCTGATTATTCTCGATATATCTGTAATCTTTCCGAAGAAATCAAACTCTCTTTCATAGAATTTGAGGGCGGACCCAGATAACGATTTTTGTATATCTTCCATCAATGACTCTAACAGGTCACCAATTTGTTCTGGATAGAAAAAAAACATAAATCATGACAAATAAACAGAAAGAAATCAAACTCACTTTCCAAGACTTGCAATGTTGATCCTGGCAACTGTTTTTCATATATTTTTGTGCAATCAATGGGGGTGTATTCATTATTTTCCATATGTAAACCATTTAACCCTTATCTTGCTGAATATTCATCTAAGCCACACCCATTTCTGTCTGTCAACCAATCAAATTACTTGATGTAATTTGTTGCTAGAAATTCATAAACTGAATGCCAAACAGTGTAGATCATGATCAGATGGCTTCTTCAGAAGCCATCTGATCTGGATCTATGATGTTTGCAAAGATTGGGGTTGTCGTGAACAGCAAGATAAGGGTTAATACCAACACGGTAAAACATATGAGTGACTCTGACCATATTATTAAGGGCAACAACTCCTATCTTCAAATATTAGTCATAACCTTAAGTTTTTAATCCTATGATGTCGCGTCTAAGAATGTAATAACGCTATTTAACAAATTCCATAATCACTAGTGGATTAAATAAGCAAATTAGTTAACTATGCCCATGTACGACATCCTTAACAACATCGCGTTTACTGTTAAATGGCGGAATATTGACATTTTTTGTCAACAAATCGTGAATAAAATGTGTTTCAAATGTCACACGATAAATAGAATCTTGCATTTGTGCTCATGTATTATTGATATTATTAAACTTGTTGAAGAAAAGGCATCTCGGCAAAGCAGAGCATTTTATCCCTTTTCCTCAACTTGTTTAATAGATTTAATAATACATGAATACTCATGTAAGATCCTCTATATAACTAACAACTGCGTTAGTGAGAAGACTCTTTGGCTCAGTGGGTTTTTGTTTGTTTGATTTGAGGTTTTACATCCCCGTCAACACTGTATAGATCATTTTGGAAACTTGCTTCCAATTTTGTGACACTGAAATGAAATGACATCTCAAGCCCTGCCGCCCAGTGAAACCAATAGGGTTTATAAGTGTTGAGAGTTTTGGATAGAAAAGACTAACAAAAACTCTCTTGAATCATAATATCGACAGGGATTTCTATTTGTTAGTTTTTTCTATCCAGAACTCTCAACACTTTTCCTGGGCAGGCAAAAGTAGTTTACCAGTACTCATGTGTGGTCAGTTTCAGCTCTGCATGGAAGCATCATGCAGCTTAATCTATTTCTTCAAGCCCCCAAGGGGCGGGGGCAGTTTGGCTCAGTGGTAAGAGCATTTTTCTGTTATACTTCATTTCTTTGCCCATAGGGGCTTGAAGAAATATATGGGCTGCATGATGCTTCCACGCAGAGCTGAATCCGGCCCGCACACTAGTACTGGTAAACCACTTAGAGGATCTAAGCCTGTCCAGGAACCTAGGTGCGAGGCGGACCGTCCATGCTAATAAACCCTATTGGTTTCATTGGGCGACAGGGCTTGAGATGTCATTTCATCTCAATGTCGGGTAAAAGTCCAACAAAATTGGAAGCAACGTCTCCAAAATGACCTTTACAGTGTTGACGGGGACGTTAAACCTCAAATCAAACAAACAAACAAAACTTCATTTCTTTGATACAACTATTGTGTCCTGAGATTGGGCTCATCCAATGGTAAATAGGGAGTTTAGTCAAATTGTTAACATGATCTTAAACAGTGTAGATCCTGATGAGATGGCTCATTATGAGCCATCTCATCAGGAGCTACACTGTTTTTAAACGTATCTGTACCTGTCAGTGAGTGTTTGAGTTTTACGTCTCACCAACAGCTAAGTTCATACAGAGACAGGACCTCGGTTTAAAGACTCATCCGAAAGTCTTGAGATGCCCGGGATCGATCCTGCAACCACTGGTTTACAAGGTGAGTAGCATAACCACTACACCACGGAGGCTTCTATCTGTACCAGTCTACACCGCTGAAAGGGTAAAGGGAGATTATCCAGAGTGACACATACCATCCTTTTCTTCTCCTTCCTCATCTCTGAATCTGTTTGTTTTCATGTTCCACAGCAACTGATGGGCCAACAACTGAGATTTCCTCGCTGCCCAAAGGATAAACTCTGCTACATAACCCATCTGAAAAAAAAAATGTAACAAACTGCACATAAACCTCGTTAAAACACTGTTCATTAGTTAGTTTATACTAATTTATTTTAGTTTGATTGTGATGAAAGCTTCAAGCTTTTTTGAATCGCTCTCGAACACTCATTCTGGATGTTATCATGTGCATGAGAGAGAGGCAGTGACTTTACCACCACTGCTATCCATTTACACCTGGGTGGAGTGGGGCAGTGGCATTACATATCTTTCCCAAAGACACACCTTGCCTCCGATAAAACCAGGTTTAAGATGGATCCCCAAATATATCAAGAATAATCAGGTAACCCCACCCCAACCCCCACACACAAAATATGTTATGTAGAGAAATGGTTATAATGGACTGTTTTCTGTACAGTCTATATAGTTTTGTTTGGATTTATCTATTTAGATTCTACAGCCCTTTCAAGGTTATCAAGATTATATCACTCATACTGAGCCAATCTTTAATCAGATGAAAAGATGAAAACCCGAGGAACTTTCACAGTATAAGTTGAACAATCTCAAAATACTTAGGTGCAAGGGGTGGTAAAATAATATAGAACAGAGTAATTAGTCAAGCATAACACAAAATTTCATTAAATATCTAGACAACACAATGACTCGCTAGTTCAAAGATACAGTAATGATCCTAAATATTGGGACAGATAGGCCATAACAAACAGCAGTCTGATAAGGGTCTACACCATTTGCCATTCCGTCTGCATCTTTTGCACTCCTTGCTGGATCATAAAACAAATTTCTTAAAATTTTGTTTGTTTGAGTTGAGGTTTAAAGTCCCCGTCAATACTGTAAAGGTCATTTTGGAGACGTTGCTTATAATTTTGCGAGACTTTTACCGGACATTGACATGAAATGACATCTCAAGCCCTGCTGCCCAATGAAACCAATAGGGTTTATAAGCATGGATGGTCCGACTCGCACCGCTTTGCCTGGGCAGGCTTAGATACTCTAAGCGGTTTACCAGTACTCATGTGCGGGTCGGTTTCAGCTCTGCGTGGAAGCATCATGCAGCCCATCTATTTCTTCAAGCCAGATAGGCAGGGGCCATCTTACAATTTTAGGAGAATTACAGCAAGTCCTCAGGGTGTCCGAAATTTTAGGATTTTTTTAAGGTACAAAGTTTACTTGTTACAACATATTTGTGTGCTCCTCAGAAACATTCTAAGTTGATGACTATTGAGCAAAGATAGACAACCAAAATTTTGAGTTTAGGGCATAAATTACAAATTGCCCAGGCTGTTATTCATTATGAAAACATGTCTATGCAATTTTTTTGAAAATTTTACCACCAAGAAAATGATTTTTTTTTTTCAGATAAAATTCCAGATTTTTTTCATATTTCTGCTTTAAAAAAAATTAATGTATTCCCCTGTAAACCCCAGTTTTACTATGTAAAAGTGGGGTTTAAGGGGGTCAAAATTATAAAGGCATGTTTGCATGATGTTAGCGAATGTAAAGTTGAACAACCCAATCATCCACCCTAAAGTCCAAATCTGGCCCCTTGTCATTGTTACCTGTTCAGTTTGAAACACTTTGTATGGAATCACATACACCAAAACCTCATTATAACACGGTTCATTATAACATGGTTTGGATATAACAGTTTCAAGATGGATCCCAAAAATGTGTAGATTTTATAGAAAAATGACCATTTTGATCCCAAAAATGTGTAGATTATATAGAAAAATGACCATAAATGGTCATTTTTCTACATAATCTACACATTTTTGTTTGGGTATAACAAGGTTGTTTAACTAACACAGTTTCTGCTTTGGACCCCATGAATGGTGTTATAAAGAGGTTGTGGTGTACTTGTGCTCGAAACTCAAAACTTTAGTTTTCCATTACTAAACTTTGGTTTTCCATCACTAAACTTTGGTTTTTCACCACTAAACTTTGGTTTTCCACCACTAAACTTTGGTTTTCCACTACTAAACTTTGGTTTTCCACCACTAAACTTTGGTTTTCCGAAAGAGGTTGTGGTGTACTTGTGCTCAAAACTCAAAACTTTAGTTTTCCATTACTAAACTTTGGTTTTCCATCACTAAACTTTGGTTTTCCATCACAAAACTTTGATTTTCCATCACTAAACATTGGTTTTCCATCATTATACTCACATTATCATATCGTACGGCCTGTACCAGTTGTGGAATGTAAAACAGAAGTGCCTCCTGAAAAGAACAACAAAACCTAACCATACTTTTCATTATAACATGATTTTGCATGTAACGGTTTGAAGAAGGATCTCAAAAAGGCATAGATTATATAGAGCAAGAATTCTCCCAACACAGGAAAGGAAATCTATAGTTTTAGCCTGGGATAGAAATTCAGTTCTTACCCTGGTGTTCTTACCTAGCGTCAGGGTAAAAATTGAATATTCTCACATGTATGATATGCACTGGTTGAACACAACCTCATATGTGCCATTGTTAAGGTTGACGTCACAGCAAGTTAAAATCACACCATTGTCATCACAATGTGGCTGATGGCGGCAACTGAAGTGGCTGCATTATTAAAAATCCACACTCAGAAATGGAAGGTATGCAAAAAAAAAAAAAAATTACATGGGTGTGAGGGGTGGATAGAAAATCCGTCCCTCGGGATCAGTGTCTGGTATTGATGCCAGACTGTGACCCTCGAACAGATTTTTCTATCCACCCGTCACACCCAGGTAAGATTCTTATATTCTCCCTGATGTTCATTTCACTGTTTGTTCAGTGAAATGTCAATGACTCCAACACATTTGCGACCATGAAAATTAGTTTGAGATAAGGGTTGATCAATCCACGGTGAAGGGTTGATCGATCCACTGAGGGTTTTTCATAGTCTCCTGTCAAGAGGCATATTGCTTCTAAAAAAGAAAGGTTTGCTGTGTGTACTCATTAGAATCGCCTCGATGAGGCGATTCTAATGAGTACACACAGCATACGTTTTCATCACAAAATATACCTAACAAGCCATCAGTGTTCAAGCTAATGAAGTTTCACTGTATGTATAAATTGTAATAAATTGTGGGTATAGTGAGTGAGTGAGTGTTTGAGATTTACGTCTCACCAACAGCTAATGTCATACAGAGACAGGACCTCCGTTTAAAGACTCATTCGAAAGGCTGGAGAAGCCTGGGATCGATCCTGCGACCCCTGGTTTACAAGGTGAGTAGCAAAACCACTATACCATGAAGGCTTCTAAATTGTGGATATAGCACAGTCTCGGTGGCTCATTTGGATACACTTTCATCTGGTGATTAGGTCCCGGGTTCAATACCTGCTGCATCAGCAACATTCATTCGTGGAGACTGAACATGTAATATTTTCACAATCATTCACTCTCTTCCACTTATTTAAGTCAAGAAGCTCTCTCTTCCGCTTATTTAAGTCAAGAAGGGCAGTTGTCAGTTTCAAATGGGAGATTTTTTGGTTTGATTTGAGGTTTAAAGTCCCTGTCAACACTGTAATGGTCATTTTGGAGACATTGCTTCCAATTTTGTGGGACTTTTACCTGACATTGAGATGAAATGACATCTCAAGCCATGATGCCCAATGAAACCAATAGGGTTTATAAACATGGACGGTCCGACTCGCACCGCATTGCCTGGGCAGGCTTAGATTCTCTAAGAGGTTTACCAGTACTTGTGTGCGGGTCGGTTTCAGCTCTGCCTGGAAGCACCATGCAGCCCATCTATTTCTTCAAGCCCCGATGGGTTGGGGCTATTCAAATGGAAGAATGTACATTGCATTGTTTTAACACTTATGTATAAGCATGCTGGCCCCCGCCCATTGGGGCTTGAAGAAATATCATAAGAGCCTGATCTGGGCCTGCACTGTTTGCCAAGGTACCCCTTCAGGGGTTTCCCATATGCAATAGGTTAAGCTATACTTACAGGAGGGTATGACCTCATGGCCTTCACTGCACACTGTGATGTGAGTGGGTGGGGTGGGTAAAGTCGTGAGAAGTATGACAATGCCATCACAGGAGACACTGGTGCCCAGGTCAGTATATGAGCAAGCTGGAAAACAAACAAAATGTATCATAATGCAAATGTTTTACTATTAATGTATATATGTGTATAAATGTTTTTATACTGAATATGTTCTGCAAAGGGTTATGATTTGGAAGCAAGTAAAACATCACAGAACAGGAAAATATGGAGTGTACATGTTTTCTGGGCCAGACTAGCTAGTTTCGGCCAATTAGGCCTCATCAGTGACCCTAAAATATTTTCAAAATTCAACAATGGAATCAATGATCCCAAAGGACAAGAAAATATAAACTACACTATGAATTTATCATAAGGAAAAACGTTTTCGGAGGAGGAAACTTGGACCAGAATCTTCTTCAATTTTTGCTTGATTTCATACTGACATTCTTTTGGGTTGTGTGAAGTTTTCCATCAAGAAAACATGCCTATATAATTCTGACACCACCTGAACCCCACTTTTATACATTAAATCTGGGGTTTACAGGGGTAAACCTTATTTTTCTTATTTCTGCTCTGAAATATAGATTGTGGTATTTCTGCCCTAAAATATAGATTGTGGGTACTAGTTAGAACGGCCTCGATGAGGCGGTTCTAATGAGTACCTACAATCTATATTTTGAGCAGAAATAAGAATAGTATCACAATTTTTCGTCTTGAAATGTTCACTGTTTTGGCGGTAAAATTTACAATGTACTTGTATAGGTGTGTTTTCGTTATGTTTTCAAAATTTATTTCCATTGTCAGACAAGGTAGCTCACACTGTAGCTTCTTGTTAACCCTTATCCTGCTGAATAATAACTTTAGCCACACCCATTTCTGACTATAAACCAATCAAACTACTTGATATGTTGTATTCATTTAAATTTCGCAAACTGAATGACAAAACAGTGTAGATCCTGATCGGATGGCTTCTTTGGAAGCAATCTGATCTGGATCTACACTGTTTGCAGACTGTTTGTAGATCCTGATCAGATGGCTTCCAAAGAAGCCATCTGATCAGGATCTACACTGTTTGCAGAGGTAGGGGTTGTCATGTTCAGCTGGATAAGGGTTAACTTTATAAACCTGGGGCCAGTTGTTCAAAACTTACAATGCCGTTAGCTAATATTTCGTTAAAACTTTGATCATTTATTGTGGCAAATATGCTAATATTTTTGCTGAAAAAAATGTGAGCATTCACAAAAGCTGCTCACATTTTTTCAGCAAAAATACCAAAAATTTAAATATTAAACTTGCTAGAACAGTTAACAATAAATGGGCCCCTGAAATTTTAAATTTACAAGCTTGTTACCTTGATCTCAAGGTAGTGTTTAGGAGAATGGGGAGGCAACTCCTGAGAAAGTATTTTTGTCCCCTGTGTCAATAGGGATCAACTCTTGAAGAAAAGAATTTGCTCCTGAGGAGCAAATTCTTTCCTTAAAGTGCAGATCCCTTTTTCAGTGGGACAGGGCTTACAGAAAGAGCTTATTGAATTTGCAATAATCCCCTTTATTTTGGTGCTGACATCTGATCTGTGGCATATACAATGGTGAGCCTCTTTGATTCTAAAACATTTTCATGTAATTCACTTCCTGGTTTAAGCATCAAATGAAGTGGAGTTGGGGCTTAAATTATAAGATATATTGCTAAAAGCCACTACTTGTTTCCAAGTAAACTTCTGAACAGTTACTTTCCTTGTCTGCTAGGTGGCGCTTGCAACAATTACCGCCCTTCCTCTAACAGATGGTTTTTTGTTGTTGTTTTTTTTGGTTTTGATTTTACGGCCCTTTCAAGATTATTTCACTCATATCGAGCCGATCGTAAATCAGAGGTGGGCAAAAACCGGAGTACCGGAGAAAAACCACCTGACCTTCCATTGCAGAACTTGGCATCTCACATGTGACCCGAACGAGGCTCAAACCAAAGTGGTGAGGGACCTAATGATTAAGAGTCAGTGATCTTAACCACTAGGCCACAGAGGCCAGTACTCTAACAGGTGGTGCTTTGAGTTACAGACACAGAAAAATTTCAACAAAAATTAATCATTGACAATTTTGTAAGAAGTAATTTGATTGGTTGATAGTCAGAATCAACAATGGGTGTGGCAATTTATTTATTCAGCAGGAAACAAGGGTTAAATAATTACCTCAGGAGCATCCACCTCTATACTATGTGGCGTGACCAGAAATCCAATTGCCTGTGGGATGTGGCTAACCGCAGTAGGGTTATTTCTTACCAGTCGTGTCACCTCAGCTTTCAAGGATTCTGAATTGTGGAACCTGAAAGTATAAACGAACTTTATACATCTTTACTGCACATCTTCTGCCATGAGTTTTACAAGACTATACCTTACCTTAGCATTATAAAATAATGCCCGTGAATGATCAGTTCCAGCTCACACCTTTTTTCACTTTTGTATGACTTTTATGAAGTGAATATAAGAATCTTACATAGGTGTGAGGGGTGGATGGAAAAATCCATCCAGAGGGTCACTATCCAGCATCGTCGAGTGATGCCAGACAGTGATCCTAAGGGACAGATTTTTCTATACACCCCTCACACTCATGTAGGATTCTTTTTCTTGCATACCTTCCATTTCTGAGTGTGGGTTTTTAATACTGCGGTCACTTCAGTTGTCGATGTCCGCCATATCGCCATGACACTACGGTGATGTTTAGGGATGTTACGTAACGTGCTGTGACGTCAACCTTAACGACAGAGCATTTGAGGTCGTATTCAACCAGTCCATTTATCAAATACGCAAGAATATTCAATTTTGGGTAAGAACACCAGGGTTAGAACAGAATTTCTATCCCAAGCTAAAACCATAGATTTCCTTATCTGGTGGGCAAGAATGCATGTGTTTAAAAATCTTCATGATTTGGTGCTTGGATAGATCTGCCACTGCATTCTGTGTGGAAAATTCTATATGCTGTAAACTGGATATACAGTCCGATGACTCATTTACCATGGATGAGATGAACTTGCTCTTGAATCCGCAGCGAATTCCTCCAAATACGATATAGGGACAATTTAGGCAGATTTTCTTCTTTTATATTGCAAATGTATGCTGTGTGTACTCATTAGAATCACCCTGATGAGGTGATTCTAATGAGTACACACAACATACATTTATAATAGAGAAAACTGAAAAGATATCCAAAAACTATCACCATTATGCCTCCTGGTAAAGCACTAATAGTAACCCTCAATGGCACAACTACCGCTGTCTTGAACAAATTTTCATGGTCCCAGAGGGGTTTGAGCCATCTAAGTTCGACTGTATGAATAAACCAGACTTACACAATGTGAATAACAAGAAAAATGCCTAATGGCATTATGGACGGGTTTTTGTTCAGTACAGTTTTTGCATTTTGTTTATCCAAATGTTATGATATTACCTTTTTCGAAAAAAAAGAATGAAAAAAGAAAGAAAAAAACTAGAAAAAGTGTCCACAGGACACAGATGCCCCCGCCAAATGCCATTCATAAAAAATATAACAAATGTACTTCAAATCAATCATAAATTATATTAAAATCATAAGTGTAGGCGGTAGAGCGATGACAAAGTTTTTCTAAAAATAGCCACAGTGACCTTGACCTTGAAGTCATGACCTTGAAAGTCAAAGCAACTCGAGATGTTATCATAAGAGACATTTGTGTGAAGTTCTATTAACATCCATCAATAAATATAGGCACTAGAGCGATGACAAAGTTTTTCTAAAAATAGCCACAGTGACCTTGACCTTGAAAGTTGAAATAGCTCGAGATATTGTCATAAGGAACATTTGTGAGAAATTATACTGAAATCGGTGAAGAAATGTAAGGGCTAGAGCCATGACAAAGTTTTTCTCAAAATAGCCACAGTGACCTTGACCTTGAAAGTCAAACTCGCTCAAGGTATTGTCATAAGGAACATTTGTGTGAAGTTATATTGAAATCAGTGAAGAAATGTAGTCGCTAGGGCGATGACAAAGTTTTTAAAAAAATAGCCATTGTGACCTTGACCTTGAAAGTCGAAATGGCTTGAGATATTGTCATAAGGAACAGTTGTGTGAAGTTATATTGAAATCGGTGAAGAAATGTAAGCACTAGAGTGATGACAAAGTTTTTCTAAAAATAGCCACAGTTACCTTGACCTTGAAAGTGGAACTCACTAGAGATATTGTCATAAGGAACATTTGTGTGAAGTTATATTGAAATCGGTGAAGAAATATAGGTGCTAGAGTGATTACAAAATTTTTCTAAAAAAGCCACAGTGACCTTGACCTTGAAAGTCGAAATCGCACGAGATATTGTCATAAGGAATATTTGTGTGAAGTTATATTGAAATCAGTTAAGAAATGTACGCGCTAGAGCGATGACAAAGTTTTTTCTAAAAATAGCCACAGTGACCTTGACCTTGAGGTCATGACCTTGAAAGTCGAACTCGCTCGAGATATTGTCATAAGAAACATTTGTGTGAAGTAATATTGAAATCAGTGAAGAAATGTAGGCGCTGGAGCGATGACAAAGTTTTTCTAAAAATAGCCACAGTGAACTTGACCTTGAGGTCATGACCTTGAAAGTCAAACTCGCTCGAGATATTGTCATAAGAAACATTTGTGTGAAGTTATATTGAAATCAGTGGAGAAATGTAGGCGCTAGAGCGATGACAAAGTTTTTCTAAAAATAGCCACAGTGACCTTGACCTTGAGGTCATGACCTTGAAAGTCAAACTCGCTCGAGATATTGTCATAAGAAACATTTGTGTGAAGTTATATTGAAATCAGTGAAGAAATGTAGGCGCTAGACCGATGACAAAGTTTTTCTAAAAATAGCCACAGTGACCTTGACCTTGAGGTCATGACCTTGAAAGTCGAACTCGCTCAAGATTTTTTATAAGGAACATTTGTGTGAAGTTATATTGAAATTGGTGAAGAAATATAGGCGCTAGAGTGATGACAAAGTTTTTCTAAAAATAGCCACAGTGACCTTGACCTTGAGGTCATGACCTTGAAAGTCCAACACCTCGAGATTTTTTTTATAAGGAACATTTGTGTGAAGTTATAATGAAATTGGTGAAGAAATGTAGGCGCTAGAGCGTTGACAAAGTTTTTC
This sequence comes from Lucinisca nassula, assembly GCA_963580285.1. Lineage (NCBI taxonomy): Eukaryota > Metazoa > Mollusca > Bivalvia > Lucinida > Lucinidae > Lucinisca > Lucinisca nassula. The sequence goes on along the minus strand of OY757022.1, from coordinate 78,677,689 downwards.
TAAAAATAGCCACAGTGACCTTGACCTTGAGGTCATGACCTTGAAAGTCTAACACCTCGAGATTTTTTTATAAGGAACATTTGTGTGAAGTTATAATGAAATTGGTGAAGAAATGTAGGCGCTGGAGCGATAACAAAGTTTTTCTAAAAATAGCCACAGTGACCTTGACCTTGAGGTCATGACCTTGAAAGTTGAACTCGCTCGAGATTTTTTTATAAGGAACATTTGTGTGAAGTTATGCTATATCCCCTCTCACAACTATGTTGTGCGAGGGGATAAAAATATTACAAATGTACTTCGAATCAATCATAAAATATATGCATCAAGGGCAGATAATCCAAAAACCAAAAATGCACGAGTTGTCTTCCTTGTTCATGACACATCGTCTCAGTGTGATGAATGCACCTGTGAAGTTTCATGAATATATTCCATACGGTTTAGGAGTTATGGCCCGGACACGGTTTACTATTTGGTACTAAGTCAAGGGCAGATAATTCAAAAACCAAAAATGCAGGAGTTGTCTTCCTTGTTCATGACACATCGTCTCAGTGTGATGAATGCACCTGTGAAGTTTCATGAATATATTCCATATGGTTTAGGAGTTATGGCCCGGACACAATGTCACCGGACGAACGAACGAACGAACGGACAGACGGACAGGGGTAAAACTTAATGCCCTTCCGGTATTCTCCGAATACGCAGGGGCATAAAAAAGAAAAAAAAAAAAAAATGTCTCCACCGGGGTTTGAACTCACGCCCCTCAGATTCATAGTCAACAATAGGATGCGTAGTCCAGCACTCTATCCACTACACTGGCATTTGAAAAAAGGTTAACCAAAAGGTAAACCTGAAAAACACAAGTTTGAAAAATGACAATTTCCGCCAAAATTTTAGTCTTTTGCGCCATTTATGGATAATATATGAAAGCGGTACCTCCACTTATGCATCAGTCCTGATATTAAAACAATCGGCTACAGAATAGATGAAAAATATCACTTTGAAAAAAGGTTAACCAAAAGGTAAATCTGGGACGACGCCCGCCCGCCCGCCCGCCCGCAGGACGCCCGCCCGCCCGGACATCGCTATTTTAAAGGACGGATTTTTTTTAAAAACCCGTCCAAAAAGTAGTCAAGCACCCTATTGAAATTGTAAGCTTAATTTTCCAAGTACAAGCTTTTCATTATTGTGAAGTACAGCATTTACCCTAAGTATTTGGACACCTCAACTCCTTACCATACTTTTTCTAAAATTTGAACAAGTAAAATTTACTTCCTGATGTTGTGTCTGAAGAAAAGCTGGATGAGTGGCAAACAGTGTAGACCCTGATGAGACGCCGCATTCTGCGGCGTCTCATCTGGGTCTGCACTATTAGCTCAGACCTATCTGTCCGAATATATATGATAAATGCAGAAGGTTCAGCTAGAGAAAAAAAACCTTACTAGGGAAACACCATCCCCTCTCCCAGAAATACTACCTTTACTTTGCGCACGGCCCCTGCCCATAGGGGCTTGAAGAAATATATGGGCTGCATGATGCTTCCACGCAGAGCTGAATCCGACCCGCACACTAGTACTGGTAAAACGCTTAGAGGATCTAAGCCTGTCCAGGAACCGTGGTAAACCCTATTGGTTTCATCGGGCGACAGGGCTTGAGATGTCATTTCATCTCAATGTCGGGTAAAAGTCCCACAAAATTGGAAGCAACGTCTCCAAAATGACCTTTACAGTGTTGATGGGGACGTTAAACCTCAAATCAAACAAAAACTTTGCGCAGAGATCTGAATATTTACTTGCCATGAATTTGACGTGTATAGCTTAAGAGAACAAATAATTGTAGTTTTATCACCGCTTACAACCTAAGCTCTTTATTTAAAGAGTGGTATAAGGCAGGTGGGATAAGAATTTCTTTATCCTGTGAAAATGTCAGATATTCTTATCTGATATGCAAGAAAAGGAAGTCTTACCTTTAGAAAATTATTTCTCAACCTGGGAATCAAACTTTGTCATTGGTAGAAAATCCTAACTTTCAGGTAAGATATCCCTACCCTGTAAGGTAACCTGTGACAGGTTCTTATATTTTTCTTATTTCAAGAGCTGCAAAACATTCTACAGCAGATGGAAATCTAATGTGTTTCTATTATTTCTCAGCAAAATTAAGGCTTGACATTTCATGGGATTCATCTGCCCAGCAGACAATTCATGTGTAATGCCAAACCTTATTTTCTTGAAATTACTTTTTGGCTTTCCACTAAGGGTCTAGTTATTTCATGTTTGTGTTTTCTTTCCCTTTGGTGTCTCGGATGTGCGCTGTGAGTTGTGTCTATTCCTGATCATTGCCTTCACTTATATTTTTCATGTGAACCATCTGCCTAGCACATGATTCACATGTAATGTCAAACCTTATTTTCACTGAAAAATAAGAATACTTCGAAAATGTTGTCTGCTTGTTATGCTTAGTGTCTGAAGTGATAATGGGATATACAGTTTAGGGGAGGCAACTCTTTCAAAATACTTTTGACTCAACATCAAACTGGGGTTGGCATGTAATCTGAAAGGAAAGAATTTTCTCCTTTAGGGGAATGGGTACACTTTCAGGGGAGGCAACTCCTGCAAAAGTATTTTCATCTCCCATGACAACAGGGGTCAACTCTTAAAGGAAAGAATTTGCTCCCTATTTCAGTGGGACAGGGCTTCTAGAAATGCCAACATCAAGTCCTTGGAAAAATGGCAGAAAAATCTACCAGGTGTTCCCATTTCCTCTAAGAATTAAACCCTCTTTTCAGAAGCTTCAGCAAACAGGGAACTGAACCAGATAATAGGAAAGAATAAACAAGAGCACCGCATGTGGGTGCCAAAGCTCGGCTGCAAAAATTCTTCTAAGTCAAAAAAGGGGCATAACTGTGCCAAAAATATTTTGAGGGTTACCTCACCTATTGGTATGAGGTCCCATTTTCATAATGAACAACTAGTCCGAGCTTCAAGTAAATATGTTCAGTAATGACAGAGATATTACAAAATGTCCAAGTTTTTGCACGACAACGACGCAGAAGACGCCAGAGCTATGACAATACCTCATCGTTTGCTTTGAAAACAGCCGAGCTAAAAATAAAATAAAAATAAAATTTGTCTCCTTTGAAACAGGTATATACCATTCATTTCAAAGTTAAGAGACAAGTCACCCACCTTGAAGGAAAGAAGACAGTTAAAGTCGGCGACACATCCCAGGCTAGTCGAGCGTACTCTCGCCACTGTTTCTCCGTAACCAGTTGATTATGCCAGGCAAATACTTTTTCCTCATCAGGAACTCTCAGTTCAATGACTTCTAGTGGATTATGCCAGGTGATGAACTGCTCAACTGCACTGGCCTAACAAAATACATGTACATGAAATTATTATATATCTACACCAAATACTGTCTTCTACCAGTTTTCCGAAAATAAAGAATCCCGTATCACCCTACTTGCATTTTCAATTCCATATCACCATCCTTGCTAGCCCTAAGCATCAATATTTTTTGCCCCATTAGAAAGCAGCCATGGGTAACACAGAACCAGACATGAGAAATGATAATGTCACTTATACGCAGAGTGTAATGTAAAATTTTCCTGCTTATTTACATTTGAAAAAAATGGCATTATAGGAAGAAAAAAAAGACATATAATAAACATATCACTATAGTAACTTGATCTACTGCACAGCATGTCTCTTGTATGTTTCCAGTTCTTATGCATCACACTTGACGCTCCAGGTCTCGTGCGATATTTTGATCTAGAAACATCCACTTGACGTGATACAAGGTGGCAGATCAAGTACTGTAGTGATGTGTGTTTATCATTGCTCTTGATAATTAGGAGTAACAAGAATAATTTTTCTTATTCTTGATTAAAACATACTCTGTAGGTGTGTGTGTTTTACGTCCCACCAACAGCTAAGGTCATACTGAGACGGGACCTCAGTTTAAAGACTCATCCGAGAGTCTGGAGAAGCCCAGGATCGAACACAAGACCCCTGGTTTAAAAGGTAATTAGCATAACCACTATACTATGGAGGCTGCTTTATATGCTGTAGGTACTTGTTAGCATTGCCTCGTTGAGGCAATGCTAACACGTACCTGCAGCATATGTTTCTATCAAGATATAAGGAAAATCATCTCCATAAAAACATTTTATGGCCACTTGTTAAAATTGCCTCAATGAGGCAAGTCTAACAAATACACACAACATTTGTTTTAACAAGAAATAAGGAAAATGATTATACCTCAAGTGACTTTCGCCATTCAAAACGGGTGATATTTTTTATTATTATACCTCACGCGATTTTACCATACAAAACGCTCATAGACCAGAGGGTGATAATTTTTACTATCCCATGCGATATTAAACTATCACATGCGCAAAAATGATGCGCGTACGGTTCAATTTTTCAGGGTGATAATATCACATGCGCAAAAATGATGCGCGTACGGTTCAATTCATCAGGGTGATAATAAGTTCGGTATAATAAAATAAATATCACATTTCTGAGAGGGTGATAGTAAGAATGTTCACCCTTCGGAAATGATTATCGACCTCGGCTTCGCCTCGGTCGATAATCATTTCCTCAGGGTGAACATTCTTACTATCACCCTCTCAGAAATGTGATATTTATATACTATCACCCTGTGATAATTTCGACTATCACATGCACAGAATTGGGAGCGTGTACGGTTCGTTTCTTCAGAAAGCTGGAGAAAAGGAAGCTAAACCAAAAATTGTAACAAAGTCAAGAAATTTTGGTACCAAAATGTTTCTTTTGATTTAATTAAGAAAATGCCTACCCACACCTGAGGTTTTTATTCAGAAAAAACAAAGTTATAGATGTTTAACCTTTTGAATTGCTGTTTCACCAGCTTACGTCCCTAATTTAGAAAGCAGACGTTATCCGATAATTTGGAACGTCATGATGTCAATAGTTGAGTATGGGTTGTCCTCTATGAATGCCCATATGGCGCAGATTTCGTGGGTGTCTTAATCTTGTTCGGTATAATAAAATACATATTACATTCCTGAGAGGGTGATAGTGAAAAATGACACCCTTCGAAATAAGAATTATCAACCTCGGCTGCGCCTCGGTTGATATTCATATTCCTCAGGGTGACATTTTTCACTATCACCCTCTCAAGAATGTAAAAAATATTTATATACTGTGTGTGTGTTTGAATTTTATGTTCAACCAACAGCTAAGGTCATACGCAGACAGGACTCATCCGAAAGTCTGGAGAAGCCTTGGATCGAAGCCCTTGGTTTATAAGGAAAGTAGCAAAACCAATATACCAAGGGGGCTTTTAAATATTTATATATTATGTCTCAAGGGGAATGGATACACATTCAGGGGAGGCAACTCCTGCAAAAGTATTTCTGTCTCTCATGTCAACAGGGGTCAACTCTTAAAGGAAAGAATATGCTCCTAAGGAGCAAATTCTTTCCTTTAAGAGTAGACCCTTTTTAACATGGAACAGAATTTATAGGAAAGCAAACAGGAAGTCCCGAAAGTTGTCTCCTTTTGAAAAATGACGGGAAAAATCTGCCCGGTGTACCCCATTTCCTAAGGTATCTTTATTACTTGTCCTTAACTGCAAACAGGACGTCTGAAAAGTAGTCTCCCTTTGAAAAATGGTGAGGGGGGGGGGGGGGTGGAAATCTGCCAGGTGTTCTCATTCTCCTTAAGTATCCTTATCACACCTCCTTCACTGGCACTATGAACCATATTGCAACTTCATCATAACATTTGTATACACCACAACCTCTTTATAATATTTCCACGCAGAGCTGAAACCGACCCACACAGGAGTACTGGTAAACTGCTTAGAGAATCTAAGACTGCCTAGGCAAAGCAGTGTGAGTAAGCCCGTCCATGCTTATAACCCCTATTAATTTCATTGGGTGGCAGGGCTTGAGATGTCATTTCATCATAATGTCGGGTAAAGGGCTAGGGTCGATAAGGTGCTTTTTTGGCCTCGATTTTCCAGAAAAATCAAAATTACATGTTTACTTAGGTTTATACATGTTAAAACAGAACACCATATAAAGTTTCAAGAAATGCTGTTAGAACGTCGGATCGTGCGCACGTATTGCTATGGTTACGTCACTAAGGAAGGTCGAAACGCCATTTTCCTGAAATTTTTAGTTGTTTTGACATGTTTCCACGGAAAATTAAGTACCGCACCACCCCTCAACCAACATGAAAAATGTCGCAAAAGAAAGATAACGTCCTGTTCGTCTTATCACCAATGTTTGGTGTTGGTTGAGGGGTGGTGCGATAGGTAAAATTATAAGTAGGGACCCTTTGACAACAGCCAAAAGCCTTGGTGAAACGTACATTTTATCGACCTTTGAGGCATTTTTGACATGAATGAAGAATTTATTTCGCTTTTTTTCGTTAAAATATTTTGTCACGGCATTGAATTATATTTCAAACTAGATCAAGGATAAATCTGCATAAATCTGACTAGCTCTTACTATTTGCATTTTTCTAGATCTAGATGTGAATATATCTACTTTTATAAACCTACTCATTGAACTAAAATACAAAATGAATTTAAGTTACAATAAATTAAATTGATGTCTTTCTAATATACTGTTGTTGTTACTGTTTTATATCTTTTTGTTTCGGCTACTGTTTTCTGTGCATGAATAGCCTCCCTTGCAATTCACGGTATTTAACCGGAGTTGCCACCACATTTGACGTAGGCTACGTCACATAGGCCCTATTAACTATAGTTGAAATCTTTAACTTGCACCGGGGGACGGCCAAGCCAGCATCAAACAGCGAGTCAGCGTCGGACCAAGAGCCATACGACGTTGTGTCCCGGCATTCTTTGCTTGCAGGAGTAAACATTATTTTTCTTAAATTATGACCCCCCCCCAACCCCACACACACATCCGGATCCAACGAAGTGTACACTTTGTGGACTCATCGCTGCAAATTATGTCATTATCTCCACTGTCGGAGATCGAACCCGGGACCTCTAACATCAGACGCAAGTGCACTAACCACTGAGTTACCACGTTCCATCTTCGATGCACCTATTTTAATGGCATTTGAAGAAATATATAGGCTGCATGATGCTTCCATGCAGAGCTGAAGCCGACCCCCACACTAGTACTGGTAAACCGCTAAGAGGATCTAAGCATTTCAAAATGTGGACAGATCTAGTAGAGGTGCAGGACTCTGCCTGGTTTTTATTTTTTCCCGCGCCTCTGCATTGAATCATGTTTCATTTTGCATATGAATCTAATCGGCTGCTATTTTCTCTTTATTACTATTCATTTTTTTTGGTTTTGGGTTTTACGACCCTTTCAAGATTATTTCACTCATATCGAGCCGATCGTTAATCAGAGGTGGGCGAAAACCGGAGTACCCGGAGAAAAACCACCTGACCTTCCGTTGCAGAACTTAGCTTCTCACACGTGGCCTTATTACTATTCATACATGCGGTGCGAGTCCGAACGTCCGTGTTTATAAACCCTATTGGTTTCATTTGGCGGCAGGGCTTGAGATGTCATTTCACCTCAATGTCTGGTAAAAGTCCCACAAAATTGGAAGCAACGTCTCCAACATGACCTTTATAGTGTTGACGGGGAGGTTAAACAAATAAAAACTATTCCTACATGCAAGCTTTTGTGAAAGACAGTTTTAATTTCTACTTAGAAGGCTATAAGACGATAAAAAGTTTAACGCACAATGCACTGAAATGCTATCTGTCTCATACCGCACTTATGGTTAGGCCTACATCATTTTTCGCAATTTAATTTTTCTTTTCGCTTGTTGTCATTGGTTACTTCCCTTGTATTCCGGCTGATTGGAGAGTAAATAAGTAAATATATACCTCAAAATTATTCCGCCCCCGCCCATCAGGGCTTGAAGAAATATATGGACAGCATGATGCTTCCACGCTGAGCTGAATCCGACTGCACACGAGTACATGTACTGGAAAATCGCTTAGAGGATCTAAGCCTGCCCATGCAGAGTGGTGTGAGTCGGATCGTCCATGCTTATAAACCTTTGTGTTTCCATTGGGCGACAGGGCTTGAGATGTGAAACCTCAAATCAAACAATTATTATGATACGCCAAAGTCTTGTACCCAGGTTAATTAGGATATGGCCGGGATGTGGGTATGCTTTGGTTATGTATACCTGGGTCACTTTTTTTCTCTTGGATGGACAATTCTTATTGTTTTCAGCCTGTACTGTGACTGGGTCGATTGTTTGTCAGTCGACCTAAAGTTATTATACTCCTAGCCGAACGTTGTTGATCATGTCCACGTGACTGTCCCTGATTTGTAGGAAATTATAGTCACGCTTTTCTTTCCGTTGTGAGATTATAGTATTGTGTAAAGGGGCCATGCACTGGATTTGGCAACCAGTGTAGATTCAGACTAGACGCAGCAGAACACGGCGTCTGATTGCCATAGCTTCAATGTGTGTGTGTGTGTGTGTGTGTGTGTGTGTGTGTGTGTGTGTGTGTGTGTGTGTGTGTGTGTGTGTGTGTGTGTGTGTGTGTGTGTGTGTGTGTGTGAGCAACATTAACAGAAAAATACATTTCAGAGAGAGATAGAGAGTGACTGAAAATAGAGATGCTGAAAACAGCAATATTAACAGGAAAAAAAAAATACATTTTCATTACACAGGCCTTAGGGCTTTTCATGGCCAGTCAAGACGACGGTCAAATCAGAGATTATTTAAACAGAGGACTGCTTTCGGGCACCGTAGGGCACGTTCATTGTTACAGACCTGATTGGCTAATTGGGTAAGAGTGCTAGCTGTCTCTTAATTGATAAGGTCTCTCTGTATTGTAGGTTCTAGTCCCACTCGGGTCATGTCAGACGCCAAGTTCTGCAAAGGAAGGCCAGGTTTTTTTTCCCCAGATACTCCTGTTTTTATCGTCCTCTGGTTGACGATCGGCTCGAAAGCAGTAAAAGTATCTTGAAAGGACCGTACGGTCGTAAAAGCACACCCACGACCAATGCAAAAAGAAGACCTTCAATGTTATTAACCGTTGCAAGATAGAGTTTTTCTTGAATACACCAAAGCCGGACAAAATTCCAAACAGACAGTTACGAACTGCACTGAGCTCGAAGCAGTAATTATTCAATCAGTCAATATTCTGATCAGATGGTATGGTTGCACGTCTCTCTCTCTCTCTCTCTCTCTCTCTCTCTCTCTCTCTCTCTCTCTCTCTCGTATCTGCATCGCCTCTAGTCGCACGTCTGATAGAAGGTTCTCTCTCTCTATGCTGTGTCTTTTAACAGTAATTTTGCCATTTTGGTGAAATGGAAGTAGCTCATTTTTTACCCAGCGTGGGTTTGTGTGATGTTACATGTATTACCCATTATTGTGCCCGGTAATTGCACACCGGTCCGACCGAAAGCAGTGGACAAGCTATTTTTGACCAAAAATTGACTGTTTTGGGGTCGCTGTGACCTTGAAAATGGGGTCAAGGTCACCAAAATCTAATCAAATCTGCGGTTTGTTGTAATGATATTTTGTACCAAGTTTGACGAAATTTGGTCAATTCGTTAATGAGATAGAGGACAGACAAGCCATTTTTGGCCCAAAAATGACTGTTTTTGGGGTCGCTATGACCTTGAAAATGAGGTCAAGGTCACCAAAATCTAATCATATCTGTGGTATATTGTATTGATATATTGTACCAAGTTTGACTAAAATTAATCAATTCGATAATGAGATAGAGTGCAGACAAGCCGTTTTTGGCCCAAAAATGGCCATTTTGGGGGTCGCTGTGACCTTGAAAATGAGGTCAAGGTCACCAATTTCTAACCAAATCTGCGGAATAATGTAAATATATATTGTACCAAGTTTGACGAAAAATAATCAAATTGTTAATAAGACAAAGTGCAGACAAGCCATTTTTTTTGCCCAAAATGACAGTTTTTGGGTCGCTGTGACCTTGAAAATGAGGTCAAGGTCATCATGACCTAAAGACTGTTTTCTCTAATGCTAGTCATATGTCTATGCAAGTTTGGTCAAAATCCATCCATAGGTTCAGGAGATATAATGCTTCAAATAGGCTACACCGACGCCGACGCAAACGGGATCCGCACCAAAAACAATATGTCCCCTCCCATCTGGTGGCGGGGGACATAATTCCAGCGGGTATTCTTATTGGATAATATGACTTTTCTTAACTAAAAGCCTCATTTAGCATATACCGTTACATCTTTGAATAAAAAGCATTATGATATATGTCAGTTAAACAATCAAAAAGAAGGCAGCACCATCTTTTGCTAGGGAAAGCGGTGTCTTTCTTTCAACGCGTGTTGCCATGGCAACAGACTTCAAATGTTACAACTATTTACATTTTTCAAAATCGCAACTAATATTTTGTCATTCGGCAAAATTTGAATGATTTTGAAGATGAGGCCAAAAATGGCCCTTATCGACCCTAGCCCTTTCCCACAAAATTGGAAGCAACCTCTCCAAAATGACCTTTACAGTGTTGACGGGGATGTTAAACCTCAAATAAAATAAACAAACAAATACAATTCATGGGGTCCAAAGCAGAAACCGTGTTAGTTACCCAGCCGGTAAACATCCAAACAAAAATGTGTAGATTATGTAGAAAAATGACCATAAATGGTCATTTTACTACGGTATATAATCTACACATTTTTGGGATGTAAAATCACCATAAATGCATAAATGGTCATTTTTCTATATAATCTACACATTTTTGGGATCCATCTTGCAACCCTGTTATATCCAAACTGTGTTATAATGAACAGTGTTATAACAAGGTTGGGGTGTGTTTATTTTACTTCAGGTTTGTTTGTAATGGAACTCTAAAACAGCAGAGCTTACCATCAAAGTGAGAATGAGATTCCGTTTCCTGATGTAGTCCTTCGTGTAAGAACTGTTTAAATCTTGCTTTTTTCTTGTTCCTGAAACATGAGGTCATTTAACAGTGTTACAATAATCCACAAACTAGTCATTAGTGAATTACCCACTTCTCACAAAATATAGATCCATGAGCAGCGGTCCGATCGTCAACAGTATTAAAATTTTACCATAACTTTTGTTTGTTTGATTTGAGGTTTAACACCCCTGTCAACACTGTGTAGGTCATTTTGGAGATGTTGCTTCCAATTTTGTGGGACTTTTACCTGACACTGAGATGAAATGACATCTCAAGCCCTGTCATCTAATGAAACCAATAGGGTTTATAAGCATGGACATTAAGATTCGCACCGCATTGCCTGGGCGGGCTTAGATCCTCTATTAAAATGGTTTACCAGTACTCATGTGTGGTCGATTTCAGCTCTGCATGGAAGCATCATGCAGCCCATCTATTTCTTCAAGCCCCGATGGGAGGGGGCCAATTTTACCATAAGTATTCATACACCTGAACTTATCATACTTTTTCTAAAATTTGAACAAGTACAATTTACTACCCCATGTTAGGTCTAAAATTACCTGGTAGAGTGGCAAAAAGTGTAGACCCTGTTGAGATGCCATAGAATGTGGTATCTCATTTTGGTCTATGCCAGAGTGGCAAAAAGTGTACATTCTAATGCAACAACACATTCTGTGGCATTTCATCTGGGTCCACCTTGTTTGCTCAGATCTGTCTGTCCAAATACATACAGTATATATGATAGATTGGTTTTTATGAAGAAAAAAAAAAAAAAGAACCCAACTGGTACTCCACAATGTGCTGGCATCACTACAATTTTTTTTCAACACAGCTAGAAATACAGTAAAATTCCTATATTAAGACCACCTTTGGGACTGTTCAAAAGTGGCCTTAAAAGTGGTCTTTGAGACCACTTTTGAACAGTTCCAAAGGTAGTCTCTGACCAGAGTACACTGTATCAGGAAAACTCAAAGAAAGAATAACTGCAGCCTGCTAAATAAGCTTGCAAAGCAGAATTAGTCTTAATTTTAGGTGGTCTTAATAATGGAATTTTTCTGTATATGGAGCACACCAAGCGTAAAGGTGCCTTCCAACAGGTTTGCCCAAGACTCAGATCAGCCTGTGTATCTGCACAGTCTGATCTGTCTTTGCTGGGAACTGTATGAATGCTACTTGACCAAAAGCTTCTTTATACAGACTGAGAAGCCTGTAGTTTAACCTTGACCTGCTGAATATTTAAATATGCCACACCCACTACCGATTATCACTTGATTCAAATTATTGCGACAAAATTCAGAAACTGAATGACAAACAATGAAGATCCTGTTCAGAAGCCATCTGATCTGGATCTTCATTGTTTGAAAGATAATACATATCCGGGTTCAGCAGGACAAGGATTAACCCAAGTAGGTACACAGGATGGTTTGAGCCTTTTCCAAGTCCACATGTCCAAACACACCATTTTCCTTGATTCAGCCCATATATAAGCCGGTGCATGACAAAACATGACAAAACCTACAATAAGGCTTGACCTTTGAAGACTCTGATCAGGCTGTGCAGATGCACAGTCTCCTGATCAGAGACTTCGTGAACCTTCTACAGCCTTTGGGTTATGCAAAAAGACCTGAATGAAATCTTCAACTATCGATGTGTATCCTTGGGCAAGGCACGTAATGACACTGCCCCACTCCATCCAGGTGTAAATGGGTAGCAGTGGGGTAAAAGCCACTGCCTCTCCCTCATGCGCACAAGAAAACACCCGGAATGAGAGTGTTCGAGAGTGCTTCAATAAGCTTGAAGCTTTCATCGCAATCGAACTAAAATAAATTAGTATAAACTAACTCTTCAACTTTATTCATGTACATGTACATGTATACTGAAAGAGTCCATTTTGAATTTTATTGATGTCATGTTGGGTTATTTGCATGCAGTGAAGCCATAGAATGTGACATCTGATCCGGGCCTGCACTGTTTGCCAGTATCCCTGTCTTTGGGTTTACTGTCTGAAACAGGTTTAGAACATGATGCATCTTGCAGGTCATGGTCACCAGGTCAAGGTACCTGCAGAGTCAGTACATCTAGGAGAAGCATTTTAATGGTCAAAGTCACTGGAGCGCAAAATATAGGTCAAAATCACCAGGTCAAGGTGCTTACAAAGTGAGAAGGTCTATGAGATGTTTCATGTAAGGTTTGATGGTAGCTGAGGTTTGTAAAATAAAAACTTTGATGTAAATGTCGAACTTCAACGTAAATGTTGAACTTCGACATAATGGTCAAAGTCACTGGAGCGCAAAATATATATGTCATGGTCACCAGGTCAAGGTACCTGCAGAGTCAGTACATCTAGGAGAAGCATTTTAATGGTCAAAGTCACTGGAGCGCAAAATATAAGTCAAAATCACCAGGTCAAGGTGCTTACAAAGTGAGAAGGTCTATGAGATCTTTCATGTAAGGTTTGATGGTAGCTGGGGTTTGTAAAATAAAAACTTTGACGTAAATGTTGAACTTCAACGTAAATGTTAATGGACGGACAGACGGATGCACGGATGCCAATGTCGCACCCTGCTACTAGCAGGTGCGACAAAAATCATGTTGCAACAACAGCTGTCATTGGACATCATAACTCACCTGAAAAAGTGTCCTTCAGGTCATTCAATGGGCGTAGGAGGGGGTATTGTTGAGTCAGCTTTTGAAAAAATAACTATCATCATACCACATAAAAATGAATCCTGTTCAGCAAATGGTTTGGAAAATACAAGCTCTTAAAACTTTAACATTAAAAGTTTCTAGTCTGTGACCTTGACCTCGAAGTCCTGGGGCAGGGGCGGAGTAATGGCTGAATGAAACTTTTGACCTGTATCCATTCCAAATATGAAGCAAACCAATTATATGGTTTGGAAAATATGAGCTCTAAAAATCTTTAACATCAAAAATTTTTTAGTCTGTGACCTTGACCTTCACATCAGGGGTGGTGGTATGGCTGAATAAAACTTTGGACCTGTAACTATCACCATACCAAATATGAAGCAAATCCATTATACGGTTTGGAAAATATGAGCTCTTAACATAATTTAAATGGGCCATGTCAAGCGATTTTGGTACTTATCTTATCGCCTATGTGAGGAGCGAAGGTTCAGGTGTGCCTACGCATTCGTGCAGTCTCGCCAGAACCTTCGCTGCTCGCTCATACAAGCAGTGAATCAAGAGGAACCTTCAGATTGAAAGCCATATCCCTGGCCCCTCTGAATGGCTGGGCATGCGCAGTTAAAATTTGTCATGACGGAATGCTCGAAGACACAAATTCGCTTGAAGGGGCTCAAATATTGTTGTGAGGTTCATTGTCTAAATTTGATTATTATTAAATCAAGGATGTGGCCTCTAAAGCACTCACAACATTTTTCTATGATTTGACCTACTGACCTAGATTTTGACCCCAACATGACACATATGACAGCGATATTGTAGTGATGATCATTCTGACCAAGTTTGATGATTCTTTGACTAAAACTGTGGCCTCTAGAGTGCACACAAGGCTTTTCTATGATTTGACCTACGGACCTACTTTTTAATCCAATATGACTCATATTCAAAATCGACTGGGATAATGTTGTGATGTTTATTCTGACCAAGTTTGATGATGATTGGACCAAAACTGTGGCCTCTAAAGCGCACACAAAGTTTTTCTACGATTTGCCCTACTTACCTACTTTTTGATGCAACATGACCCATATTCGAAATTGATCTACATATTGTTGTGATGATCACTGAGCAAGATTGATGATAATTGGACCAAAACTGTGGTCTCAATGTTTTTCTATGATTTGACCTACTGACCTGATTTTGACCCGGCTTTACCCATTTTCGAACTTGATCGAGATATTGTCATGTTGATAATTCTGAGCAAGATTGATGATGATTGGACCACAACAGTGGCCTCTAGAGCGCTCACAAGGTTTTTCTATGATTTGACCTACTGAGCTAATTTTTTACCCAACATGGCCCATATTCGAATTTGACCAAGATATTGGCAAGATGATCATTCTGACCAAGTGTTATGACGACTGGACCACAACTATGGCATCTAGAGTGTTCACAAGAATGACAACCATTTTCCCATTGTTAAGTCTCTGGGACCTTGTAGTTGCCTTAGAAACCAAAGTTTTTATTTGATTTCGATAATCCCCCACCATTCATCAATCCCCCACCATAGGCATGCTGCAGATGAGAAATGACTGGGATGAGATTGCAGGTTCCAGAGATTATAAGAATCTTATATGGGTGTGAGGGGTGGATTGAAAAATCCGTCCCGAGGGACACTGTCCGGCATCACGAGGCTTGCCGAGTGATGCCGGACAGTGATCCCGAAGGACGGATTTTTCTATCCACCCCTCACACCCATATTGGATTCTTTTTCTTGCATACCTTCCATTTCTATTGCGAATTTTTAATGCTGCTGTCACTTCGGTTACCGACATCCGCCATTTTGTGATGACACAACAGAAATGTTTAGTGACGTCACGCATGACGACGTCGCGCATGAGGTTGTAATCAACTAGTGCATTTATCAAACATGCTATTATATTCGATTTGGGGTCGGAACAACAGGGTCAGAACATAAATTTCTATCCCAGGGTAAAATCACGGATTTCCTTGTCTGGTGTGCAAGAAATAACTGGTCAAAGGTGCTGACAGACAAATGGACGGACAGACAGATGTACCACGGACAGACAGACGACGGATGGAAGACTATACTATAAGCTTTGGCCCAGGTGAGCTAAAAAGTAACTGCAGAGGAACAAAATTTCAGCCAAATTATAACCAATCTTACGACTAAAATAATAGCATGCATATTAAACAGCCAAACAAATAAAAAAATAATTAAACAAATCCGAAAAATATAAAGAAAATGATCATTCCTAAATGCATAACAATGCAAAACTGTCCATTTGCCTACTACCCAAATGAATATCATGTGCAACATGACAAATAATAATGAGCATAATCCTTAGAAAATGCATATTTATATACCATACCTGTGATACCTCCCTTATCAGGAGGGACACTCCCTCATTTTGATGCTAATTTATGCCCAATTTATGCTAAGTTTTAGTAAAATTTTGGAGTCTCCCTCATTTGAACTGAGAATTTCCCTATATATTCTTTTCATCTCCCTCATCACAATTGTAAATCTCCTTCATACAGTTAAAAAAATTATCACATGTATGATATACGCATGCATATAATGCCTAACGCAGAGTTTGTGCGCTTGTTAGAATTGCCCCATTGGGGTGGTTCCACAGTGTACCCAGAAACCACGTAACAATGTAACAAAGCAGAATTAATATACGTTCCTGCAAAATTCACTTTATCATATCATCACGAAAACATGCCTAGAACCTCACTTTTGTGTAGTAAAACTGGGGGTTTACATGGGTAAACCTTATTTTTCTTATTTCTGCTCTAAAACATAGACTGTGGATACTCGTGTTAGAACTGCTTCAAAGAGGCGGTTCTAACGTGTACCCACATTCTATATTTTATGCAGAAATAAGAAAATGTCACAATTTTTCACCTTAAAATTTTCGCTTTTTCAGTACTAAAATTTACCATGTATTTGTATAGGGATGTTTCCATCATGTGACATAGCATTTTAGAGTTTAAATTTTGACCACCATTTTTTTTACTATGGACCAATCAAGTTAGTCAGTGTAATTTATTCCTCATCACGTGAACAAGTCTGTGAAATGAAGACCCCCCTAAACCCCAGCTTATATAGAGAAAACTGGGGTTTACGGGGGTCTTCATTATTTTTCTTATTTCTGCTCCAAGACATAGGTTGTGGGTACTCGTTAGAACCGCCTCAATGAGGCGGTTCTAACGAGCACACACAACCTATGTTATGAGCATTTATAAGAAAAATATCAAGGATTTTCATCAGAAAAGTAGCCATTTTGGAGGTGTGAAAAACGCACTATATCGTACGGGTGAGTTATCGTAATGTATTCATTTCCCATCTGAATGACAAACAGTGAAGGTCCAGATCAGATGGCATCTGCTTCATCTGACGCCATCTGATCTAGATTTGCTTTGTTTACATCATGATAACAAACCCGTGTGACAGAATAGATTCTTTCTTAGCTTCAAATTGATGTGGGGTTTAGATGGATGTTCATTACATGCTCGTGTTAATCTGAAGAGTTTGTTCACAAACCTCATTTAACCCCTTGTATGTTAGTGAACCCTTCCATTGCTCTATGCTGGACAAGTCCATTTGTCATATAAGGTGTGTCAGGCCTATTATTTCATTTTTATTCTATTTTTGAAGCTTTCTGCGGCGTCTGATCTGGGCCAGCACTGTTTGCCAAGGGGTTTCCCTTTAAGGGTTTCCGGCATGCAATGGGTTGAACATGCCTATATGATTCTTACCCCCTTGAGCCTACTTTTATATCGTTAATAGGGGTATACATTATTTTTCTTATTTCTGCTCAAAAACATAGATTGTGGGTACTTGTTAGAACCGCCTCGCTGAGGTGGTTCTAACGAGTATCCACAATCTATATTTTAAGCAGAAATAAGAAAAATATTATGTTTCATCTGAAAATTGTCATTTTTTTTCTGTGGTTAAGTTTACATGTATTTGTATAGGCATGTTTTCGTAATGTTATCATATGTAACTTAAATCAATTGTGGTTTTAGAATAAGGGAAAAAAAACAATAATTTCAAGATCGGGAATTAATTCCCACATGTATTGCAAGTCCTGATAAAAACATCATGCTAACGTACTCTGCTTTACTGGACTTGCCAAAAACCCCAGGGAATTATTTCTTAACCCTTAAGATGTACGGAACCCGGGAAGGGACATGATTTTTTATTTTTATTATGTTGTGCGAACAAGATAATATCTTGAGCGGACAAGATATTATCTTGTTCGGACAACATATTATCTTGTGCGGACAAGATATTATCTTGTGCGGACAAGATATGATCTTGTTCGCACAACATATTATCTTGTCCGCACAAGATATTATCTTGTTCGCACAACATATTATCTTGTTTGCACAACATAGATCTTGGGAAGTTGTGCGGACAAGATATTATCTTGTGCGGACAAGATATTATCTTGTGCGAACAAGATAATATATTGTGCGGACAAGATAATATCTTGTGCGCACAAGATCTATGTTGTGCAGACAAGATATTATCTTGTGCGGACAAGATAATATCTTGTTCGCACAACTTAATATCTTGTTCGGACAAGATAATATCTTGTCTGCACAAGATAATATGTTGTCTGCACAAGATAATATCTTGTTCGGACAAGATATTATGTTGTGCGGACAAAATATTATCTTGTGCGGACAAGATAATATCTTGTCCGCACAAGATAATATGTTGTCCGCACAAGGTAATATCTTGTCCGCACAAGATATTATCTTGTGCGAACAACTTATAAAATAAAAAAAAAAATCATGTCCCTTCCCGGGTTCCGTAAAGATGCCCAGAAAAACTACATCTGAAAAATGTCGTCTGCTTATGCCATCTGATGATTTTTTTTTTTGCAAACTCTTTTAAAATATTTTTGCATACAGGCAAACAGTGTGTGCCCGGATCAGACTGCTCTTACAGGAGCAGTCTGATCTGGGTCCACACTGCAAAAACTTACTTTTTACCCATTTAGTACCAGAAACCCCAAAACAGGTACCCTGGCAAACCATGCAGGCCCAGATCAGACACCGCAGAACGCGGCATCTGATCAGGGCCTCTACTGTCTGCAAAAAGTTCAGCCATTTCCCAAATAAATTTGAAGAAAAACACAGCCTGCCACCCTTAAATTTTGAAATAGACTCCTGCTATATATAATGAGGAAGATTCCATTTGGTACAAAAAGGGTGAAGGTAACCTGAAGACAGCAAAGCAGACGACAATTGTCGTGATTGGCATTTTATGGATTAAAATTATTATTGATTAATCTTGATTAAATGATACTTATTTACAAAATAGTTTAACACCCAGAGTTTTGTTTCATATGAAAAGAACATTCACACAAGATTTTCTGTTACCTGCTTGTAAAATGTCATTTGCAGGACCGTTTATTACATAAGACTTGCTAGCATGCTTTGTATAACTGTAAATGAACGAACCGTGCTGATTAAGCCAACCCAACATTTGCAATGTTTAAAGCAAGTGGATACATGTGGCATAATGTTCTGCCATTTTTCACAAGGGAGCCAATTTTTGTTTGGATGATGATAATGATGATGATTTCATGTTTAATGACACGTGGGTAATGTCCTCGCCCTTACTTTAGTCGTGATTTAGACAAATAATTTGTTCAGTCTGCATGAAGGCTTTCTAACTCATCAGTGCAACATCTCCGAGAACACAAAAATCAAACAATCATGGAGATGAAACAACGGTGAGGACTCGACAGCAGGAAATAACTGAAATGCTGGAGCAAAAGAAAACCAACAGTTAGTCTCTGATGGGCCCGACCAGCGACAGAACATTATGGAAAACATGCATTACGCTAACACACCCATGCGACATAGTGCATTTTTTCACATCTCCAAAATGGCTACTTTTCTCATGAAAATCGATAATATTTTTCTTATTTATACAGCAAACATAGGCTGTGGGTGCTCGTTAGAACCGCCTCATTGAGGCGGTTCTAACGAGTACCCACAACCTATGTCTTGGAGTAAAAATAAGAAAAATAATGTTTACCCCCGTAAACCCCAGTTTTCTCTATACAAAGTGGGGTGTAAGGGGGTGTTCATTTCACGGACATGTTCACGTGATGGAACATTCTGGGATGACGCAAATGATGACAGCTAGACAAGGGGAATGAACAAATGAATGAACAGACAGAAAGATGGATGGATGGAAAACCAGATCCCTTTATCGTGAAATGCAAGAGGCAGGCATGACAAAAAAAACGAAAAACATCCTTCATGTATCCATTCACTTTAACTCTTAACCCATAAAATGCAAATCACGACAATTGTCGTCTGCTTTGTCGTCTGCCTGGTTCTTTAAAAGTCATTTTTGCAAACAATGTGGACCCAGGTCAGACTGCTTCTGTAGGGGCAGTTTGATTTGGGCCCACGCTGTTTGCCTGTATGCAAAAATATTTGTTAAAAGGTTCACAAAAAGATTCAGCAGATGACATAAGCAGACGACATTTTCAGATGTAGTTTTTCTCGGTGTCTTAAGGGTTACAAGGGTGACAACCTACGTCATAGCAGAGATGTTGAACCCATTTCAGGAGTGGCCTTTTTGGTGTAAATAGGGTAAATAAAATGCTTCAAACTTGATATGTACATTACGAGTCTTCAGAAAACACACTTCAGCTGGTAACGAACAATATTTGCATCCCATCAGTGAGCTAATTCCACCTTGAAACATTGAAAAGGCTTCGATAGCTTCGTCACAAGATTTGATTCGGCGCTGTAAACAATGGTAGTTCCGACATCATTGCCAAATCAGCTTGTGTCGAGTTATTTAAAGAAAGGGCCAGATTTCTGAGACATATTTCAGTATGTTTGATTCTTTTATGACCAAATGCACCGACTGCGCCTACTACTTGATGTGACAAATGCCTTTTGTGTTGTAAACGCCAGCAAACCTACGAATGGTTATGACGTCACTGCTCTGACGTAGGTTGTTCCCCCTCGGGTTAAGATGCCTAGAAAACCTGCATCTGAAAATGACATCTGTTTATGTCGTCTGCTGCATCTTCTTGCAAACTTATGAAATATTTTTTTTTTGCATACAGGCAAACAGTGTGGACCCTGATCCTAGAGGAGCAGTCTGATCTGGGTCTACACTGATACCAACACACAAACACTGGACCCTGATCCGACTGCTCATAGAGAAGCAGTTGATCTTGGTTAACACTGTTTACAACAACGAATTTCAAAAATATACAGCAGAAAATAAAGCAGACAACAATTGTTGTGATTGTAATACAATATTCAAAATGGCATAGCAGACACATGGACAGTTTATACTTGCCACACGGCTGTAAATGAATTTCAGATTCTTTTTCATTTAGCCCAAGGTGGCCAAATGTATTAGTTAAACTTGGCCTTTGACCTGTAATATATTTTCAGAGGGTACCATTACATAACTTCCCAATCCACGGACAGACACGTGGACGCCTAATACATAATAATACAGGAAATTCATGGAAAACATTGAGAGTTTGCGCATTAGCCATCATCCTGCTGAATTAATTAATTTTACAAAACACCTTGTTAGAATATCAACCAATCAAATAACTTGATATAATGTACTGACTATCAACAAATCAAATAGCTTGACATGGTGTATTAATTCAAATTCACAACTGAATAACAGTGTATGCCCTGATCTGGATCTACACTGTTAGAGTAGGGATTAAACCACAACCACTTTATGACACTGTTTTAGGGATACACAGTTACTATTTTTGGGATCCACAGTCGCTTTTTTAGGGATCCACAGTTGGTATTTTAGGGATCCACTTACTATTTTAGGGATCCACAGATAAACCATTGTATATCGAAACAAAAATTTATAAATTATATAGAAAATGACCATTTATGGTCATTTTTCTGTATAATCTTTCTTTCCTTCCTTTCTTTTCTAATACTGCAACACGCTCTCACGAGGATGACGTGCAGGTTATGTTACATACAATTCAGGTTTGCAGGATGAAAGCCTACAAAGTAATCATGTAATTATGATAGGCATCTTTTACCTGCACGGGTATGTTTTCCCCCCGCACAGCTGGCCACCAGTAAAACGTCCCGATCAGAAGGCCACTTTGTGGTATTCATCCCTGCAATGATGCCAGGGAAGCATGTTCAGACACCGCAATTTTATTACTACTGCCGGTAATCGAAACAGGAGACTCTAGCAGCATAGGCAAGTGCACTAACCACGAAGATACCACCCTCCAGTTATTAATCTATAATTTTTATGATAACTGTGTTATACCTATATTGGTGCCACAACAAACCGTGTTTTAGTGTTTTAACAAGGTTACCGTGTGTTGTGGTTCAGCCGGACAAGGCTTAGCATTAACATAAATATGAAACATATAGCATTAACATAGATATGAAACATGGGTGGGTTCTGACTGTGTTGTCTAAATTTGAGACACCAGGGCCCAGTTGTTCAAAACTAATGACATTGTTAGTTAATGTATCGTTAAAACTTTGATCATTTAATATGGCAACTATACTAATATTTTTGCAGAAAAAATGTGAGCAGGTTTTGCAAATGCAAAATGCAAAAGCTGCTCACATTTTTTCTGCAAAAATACCAGAGTATTTGATATTGTACTTGTTAGAACAGTTAACACCTTGTCCACTTGCCCACGAGATCATTAAGTTAACGATGCTTTGAACAACTGGGCCCAGACTGACATACATTTACCTCCAGATAAGGAGCAGTAACAAGGATAAATTGAAAAATTGAAATGTTTTTAGCGGAATGAATACACCTGGCATATTTTTCCTCAATGAGGCGGTTCTAACAAGTACACACAATCTATGTTGTGAGCAGAAATATAAACAAGAGGGCCCAATGGCCCTATATCGCTCACCTGTGTACCAGAAAATCATTAGTGTAGAAGACCACTTGACATTGCTACATACTAAATATCTAAGCTCAGGCAAAGCCGTGTCCATTCTTATAAACCCTACTGGTTTCATTGGGCGACAGGGCTTGAGATGTAATTTCATCTCAATGTCGGGTAAAAGTCCAACAAAATTTGAAGAGACATCTCCAAAATGACCTATACAGTGTTGACGGGGATGTAAAACCTCAAATCAAACAAAATCTGTGCCTTAAGGTTTTGGAGAAAAAGATTTTTTTAATTTTTTTCCAGTATAAGTCTATAGGAGCTAATGAGCCCTGGGGCTTGGCCAATTTTGACCCAAAGGGCACGGTTGGCAGGATTTAGGTAGGCAACCATTTTGTGTTGCTATATACTAAATATCTAAGGTCTGTACTTCATGGTTTCAAAGAAGATGTTTGAAGCTTTTTTCCATTTTAAGTTTGTTGGAGTTAAGGGGCCACGGGATTTGGACCCCAGGGGCATGATTGGCAGGGTTCATGTAGGCGACCACTCAACATTGCTACATGCTAAATACCTAAGCTCTGGGACTTATGGTTTCAGGGAGAAGATTTTTGAAGATTTTTTTCCCCACTTTAAGCTTTTTTTTTTTCATTACAAGGGCCCTGTGGTTTCAGAGAAGAAGATTTTTGAAGTTTCTCCAATTGTAAGTCTATGGAAGCTAAAGAGCCCTGGGGTGTAGCCAATTTGGATCCCAGGTTGCTTAACTTGCAGGATTTATGTAGGTGGCCACTTGACATTGCTACATACTAAAAATCTAAGCTCTGGGCCTAATGGTTTCATAGAAGAAGATTTTTTAAGTTTTTTTCCATTATAAGTCTATTGGAGGTGATGAGCTCGGGCGTGGCCAATTTTGACCCCAGGGGCAGGGTTAGCAGGATTTATGTAGCTGGCTATTTTATGTTGCTAGACACTAAATATCTAAGTTCTGTGCTTCAAAGTTTCTGAGAAGAAGATTTTTGAAGCTTTTTTCCATTATGAGTCTATGGGAGCTAAGGGACCCCGGGGCGTTGCCCATTTGGACCCCAGGGGCATGATTGGCAGGAATTATGTAGGTGACCACTTGCCATTGCTACATGCTAAATATCTAAGCTCTGGGCCCTGTGGTTTTAGAGAAGCATTTTTTTTTCCATTATGAGTCTATGGAAGCAAAGGGGGTCCCAGGGTGTGGCCCATTTGGACCCCAGGGGCATGATTGGCAGGATTTATGTAGGTGACCTCTTGTCATTGCTACATGCTAAATAGCTAAGCTCTGGTCCCTGTTGTTTCAGAGAAGAAGATTTTTGAAGCTTTTTTTCCATTATGTGTCTATGGGAGCTAAGGGGCCCCGGGGTGTGGCCCATTTGGACCCCATGGGCATGATTGGCAGGATTTATGTAGGGGACCACTTGCCATTGCTACATGCTAAATATCTAAGCTCTGGGCCCTGTGGTTTCAGAGAAGAAGATTTTTGAAGCTTTTTTTTCCATTATGAGTCTATAGGAGCTAAGGGGCCATGGGGAATGGCCCATTTGGACCAATAGAAGATTTTTGAAGCTTTTTTTTCCATTATAAGTCTATGGGAGCAAAGGGGCCCCAGCGCGGGGCCCATTTGGAGCCCAGGGGCATGATTGGCAGGAATTATGTGGGTGACCAATTGCCGTTGCTACATGCTAAATATCTAAAATCTGGGCTTTGTGGTTTCAGAGAAGAAGATTTTTGAAGCTTTTTTTTTCATTATGAGTCTATGGGCGCTAAGGGGCCCCGGGGCGTGGCCCATTTGGACCCTAGGGGCATGATTGGCAGGATTTATGTAGGTGACCACTTGCCGTTGCTACATGCCAAATATCTCAGCTCTGGGCCCTGTGGTTTCAGAAAAGAAGATTTTTGAAGCTTTTTTCCATTATGAGTCTACAGGAGCTAAGGGCCCCCGGGGTGTGGCCCATTTGGACCCCAGGGGCATGATTGGCAGGAATTATGTAGGTGACCATTTGCCATTGCTACATGCTACATATCTAAGCTCTGGGCCCTGTGGTTTTCGAGAAGAAGATTTTTGAAGCTTTTTGTTCCATTATGAGTCTATGGGAGCGAAGGGGCCCCGAGTGTCGCCCATTTGGAACCACGGGGCATGATTGGCAGGAAATATGTAGGTGACCACTGGCCGTTGCTACATGTTAAATATCTAAGCTCTGGGCCCTGTGGTTTCAGAGAAGAAGATTTTTGAAGCTTTTTTCCATTATGAGTCTATGGGAGCGAAGAGGCCCCGGGGTGTGGCCAATTTGGACCCCATGGGCATGATTGGCAGGAATTATGTAGGTGACCACTTGCTGTTGCTACATGCCAAATATCTCAGCTCTGGGCCCGAAGAAGATTTTTGAAGCTTTTTTCCATTATGAATCTATAGGAGCTAAAGGGCCCCGGGGCGTGGCCTGTTTGGACCCAAGGGGCATGATTGGCAGGAATTATGTAGGTGACCACTTAACATTGCTACATGCTAAATATCTAAGCTCTGGGCCCTGTGGTTTCAGAGAAGCATTTTTTTTTCCATTATGAGTCTATGGAAGCAAAGGGGGTCCCAGGGTGTGGCCCATTTGGACCCCAGGGGCATGATTGGCAGGATTTATGTAGGTGACCTCTTGTCATTGCTACATGCTAAATATCTAAGCTCTGGTCCCTGTTGTTTCAGAGAAGAAGATTTTTGAAGCTTTTTTCCATTATGTGTCTATGGGAGCTAATGGGCCCCAGGGTGTGGCCCATTTGGACCCCACGGGCATGATTGGCAGGATTTATGTAGGGGACCACTTGCCATTGCTACATGCTAAATATCTAAGCTCTGGGCCCTGTGGTTTCAGAGAAGAAGATTTTTGAAGCTTTTTTTTTTCCATTATGAGTCTATAGGAGCTAAGGGGCCACGGGGAATGGCCCATTTGGACCAGAAGAAGATTTTTGAAGCTTTTTTTCCATTATAAGTCTATGGGAGCAAAGGGGCCCCAGCGTGGGGCCCATTTGGAGCCCAGGGGCATGATTGGCAGGAATTATGTAGGTGACCAATTGCCGTTGCTACATGCTAAATATCTAAAATCTGGGCTTTGTGGTTTCAGAGAAGAAGATTTTTGAAGCTTTTTTTTTTCATTATGAGTCTATGGGCGCTAAGGGGCCCCGGGGCGTGGCCCATTTGGACCCTAGGGGCATGATTGGCAGGATTTATGTAGGTGACCACTTGTCGTTGCTACATGCCAAATATCTCAGCTCTTGGCCCTGTGGTTTCAGAGAAGAAGATTTTTGAAGCTTTTTTCCATTATGAGTCTACAGGAGCTAAAGGGCCCCGGGGTGTGGCCCATTTGGACCCCAGGGGCATGATTGGCAGGAATTATGTAGGTGACCATTTGCCATTGCTACATGCTACATATCTAAGCTCTGGGCCCTGTGGTTTTCGAGAAGAAGATTTTTGAAGCTTTTTGTTCCATTACGAGTCTATGGGAGCGAAGGGGCCCCGGGTGTCGCCCATTTGGAACCCAGGGGCATGATTGGCAGGAAATATATAGGTGACCACTGGCCGTTGCTACATGTTAAATATCTAAGCTCTGGGCCCTGTGGTTTCAGAGAAGAAGATTTTTGAAGCTTTTTTTCCATTATGAGTCTATGGGAGCGAAGAGGCCCCGGGGTGTGGCCAATTTGGACCCCATGGGCATGATTGGCAGGAATTATGTAGGTGACCACTTGCTGTTGCTACATGCCAAATATCTCAGCTCTGGGCCCTGTGGTTTTAGAGAAGAAGATTTTTGAAGCTTTTTTCCATTATGAGTCTATAGGAGCTAAAGGGCCCCGGGGCGTGGACTGTTTGGACCCCAGGGGCATGATTGGCAGGAATTATGTAGGTGACCACTTGCCTTTGCTACATGCTAAATATCTAAGCTCTGGGCCCTGTGGTTTCCGAGAAGAAGATTTATGAAGCTTTTTGTTCCATTATGAGTCTATGGGAGCGAAGGGGCCCCGGGGTGTGGCCAATTTGGACCCCAGGGGCATGATTGGCAGGAATTATGTAGCTGACCACTGGCTGTTGCTACATGCTAAATATCTAAGCTCTGGGCCCTGTGGTTTCAGAGAAGAAGATATTTTAATTTTTTCCCATTATAAGTCTATGGGAGCTATATGTTGCCATAGCAACCAGAATTCCAATCTGATCAGCCCAAAAACCTTATGCAGCCTTTCCCCCTACCTGCTGATGCTTCTCATGAAATTTGATCAAGATTGACCATGGGGTATTAGAGATATACTTATTTGAAATTGTTTACGGACGCACGCACGGACGCACGCACGGACGTTCTCACGAACGGATACTTAAGTGGCTAGGCATCGGCATATTGACTACTTAAGCGGCAAATTCTCTTAAGCGGCAAGCCACCTAAGAGCGAATTTTTGCCACTTAAGTACCCAAATAACGGAATAAACCCCATTTGGACCTACGAATATATACTTAAGTGTCAAAATGTCCAAATTTTTTGCCCCCTAAATGTTGTTTCGTTGGTGCGGACACACGCACGGACGGACGCACGACGGACAAAAAGTGATCACAAAAGCTCACCTTGTCACTACGTGACAGGTGAGCTAAAAATTAACAGAATTTTTTCTGAAAATTTTCATTTTCTTTGGTGGCAAAATTTTCAATACATTTGAATAGGTGTTTTCGTAATGTGGAAATGAGACTATGATAGTCTCATTATAACACATTATTTGATACGAGGGATGTTCAAAAAGAATTGCTTATTTCTTTCTGGAAACTTCAAATTTCAAGTTTGCCCAAAAGTGCTCATTTCATGCCCTCTAAGTACTCCCCGTGGCTAGAAATGCAAAGTTTCAGCCGATGTACCCACTTCTTGAAGGCGTCACGGTAGGCTGATTTGGACACAGTAATAAGGTACAAATGAATGGTAGATCCAAGTGCCTGTCGAGACTGGTATTTCTGCCCAGCAAGGAATGCTTTCAATTTCGGAAACAAAAAGAAATCACATGGGGCAAGGTCTGGGGAATACAGGGGTGAGGCAAAACAGTTACTTTTTCTTTCTTCAAAAAAGCCGCAACTATTGTGGAGGTATGAGCGGCTGCATTGTCATGTAGAAAACGGACATGTTTAAAACTAGTGGCAGGGCATCGTTTCTGATAATCCTTTTTCAGTTTCTTCAGTACTACGTCTTTGTGGTATTTTCCGGTAATGCTTTTGCTCTTTTTCATAGGCACTTTTATTGCAACTCAACTCCTTCACCAGAGAAGAAGATTGCATACAAAACCTTCTTTGTACTCAAAGAACGTTTGGCAAAGTATTGGGCGTTTGCTGTGTTTAGTAGCCCAGATCTTATTGCTAACCTTTCTGACGGGCTCAAAATAATGGACCTGGGTTTCATCACCTGTGACGACATTGACAAACTGCTTTTGTCATATTTTGGAAACAGCTGAAGCAGCTTTTTGGCTACTTTAACCCGTTGCCTCTTTTGCTTGTCAGTCAACAGATGTGGCACCCATCTAGCAGAAATCTTTCTGACTTTCAAATCTTTCTTCAAAATAAGGTGAACCGTTGACAGTGATATGCCTACCTTTCGTCAAGAACTGTAAATCAGGCATCTGCTCCAATGATTTCCTCTATTTTGGAAACAATTTCTTTACGAGATGCAGATTTTGGCCTTCCTGATTTCGGGGCATTTTTGATGGATTCTACACCAGACTCAAATTTCTTTTTCCACCGCCGAACTGTGTCATAAGGCACACGCGAAGGTCCAAAAGCAGTAGAAATTTCAGTCATCAGCTTCTTCAAAGAACAACCAAGTTTTGAACAAGCTTTGATGTAAGCCCGTATTTCAACTTTTTAGTCGACGCTTCTACCAACCATTTTTTACTGCAGTGGTCAATGACTGCATGTATTCAAATGGCAAATTATGTCTTATACTTCGTCTAACATGTACATTTATATACCATTGTGTAGATATTGAATAGCCCTATAGTGGATATCCAGCTAGAGGACAATAACCAATTCTTTTCGAACATCCCTTGTATGTCTCCCCAAAGTTACATTACAAGAAACACAACAAGGAAACTCAAGCCCAAAACCTGACACTGGCAAAAAGTACTGGCCCAAAAATGACACCACAAAATGTGGCATCTAATCAGGATCTTCACTCTTTGCAAAAAAGGTCATTCATTTTCATATTTAAGTGAATTTTTAAAAATAGCACAACCAGACACATATAAATTCAGAAATGGGCTCCTGTGACTCGTATACATTCACAGTCAAATTCCTATATTAAGACCACCTTTGGGACCGTTAAAAAGTGGGTCTTTAAGACCACTTTTGAACAGTTCCAAAGGTGGTCACTGACCAGAGGACACTGTATGCAGAAAACACAAAGAAAGAATAACTGTAACCTACTAAATAAGCTTTTTTAAAGCAGAAGAAGACTTAATTTTTGGTGGTCTTAATAGCAGAATTTCACTGTATAAGGTGGGAGATTCCTTTCAGTACCAAAACTGGTCAATAAGCCTAATAAGCCCTACACCACGGAATGCCTATAAGCCTATGCAACAAAACACTGATGAAACAATCCATCTGGGATTCAAATAGCCTACCTGTCGATCTCTTGGAATATGTTGAAACACCACTGTTCAGTGTGAGTAGCCATTTCTTAGACTGTGCAAAATCTGCACTCGACATGGTCAATTGATTAATACTGGAGTAGTCATCAACAGAGGGTGTGCTTTCTTCAACTGTAAAAAAAAAAAAAAAAAATATGTGCCACACCACGTTTACAAGTCCATGAAATAAACACCCCTGTAAACCCTACTTTATATGGAGAAAACTGGGGATTAAGGGCTATACATTATTTTCCTTATTTATGCTCCAAGACATAGGTTGTGGGTACTCGTTAGAACTTCCTCAATGAGGCAGTTCTAACGAGCACCCACAACCTATGTTTGGAGTCTAAATAAGGAAAATATCACAAAAGTTCATCAGTAAAGTAACTGTTTTGGCGGTGTAAAAGGATGCACTATGGTACACGGAAATGTTATTGTAATGAAACCTGGGCCTAATTGTTCAAAGCATTGTTTGCTTAACGATCTCGTTAGTGGTCAAATACAATATCTAATACTTTGTTATTTTTGCTATTTTGCTAGAAAACACTTGAGTAGCTTTCGCAAATGAAAAGCTACTAGCTTTTCATTTGCAAAAGCTACCTGCTACTCACACATTTTTTTTTGACCGGCCCCGATAGCTCAGTTGGTAGAGTGTCCGCTCCGGGGAAGGGGAGGTAACGGGTTCGATCCCGGGCCGCAACATACCAAAGTGGTTAAAAATAGTACTAGCTGCTCCTCCCTTGGCACTCAGATATACGGGGTAGAGCTAGGACTGGTCGACCCAGTGTCAGGATAATGTGACTGGGTGTGGTATCATGTAATGTGTCTGTGACATGATACTTCAGTGTGGCAGCAATATAAAAGTGAGTATTGAGCTCCCTGTCGCAACCAGACACCGTCGTGATATGACTGAAAAACTGTTGAAAGCGATGTTAAACCCGAATTCACACACACACACATTTTTCAGCAATAAAGTCAGCACATTTGCCATATTAATTCAAGTTTTAACGAAGAAAATAGGTACAGAATTTGGATCCAGTTGTTTGAAGCCTTATTAGCTTAACAAGCTCGTTAGTGGTCAAAATAATAACTGTTCTAGTGAGTGCAATATGTAGTACCCTGATATTTTTTGCTGCCAATTCAAAAGCTACGCATTTTTTTTTTTCAGCAAAAATGTTAGCATACTTGACACATTAAATGCAAACATATTAACAGTTCATTAACTAGCAACATGATTACCGTAATGATCCTAAGTATTGGGACAGACAGAATGGCAAACAGTGTAGACCCTGATCAGACTGCTCCTTCAGGACAGACAGACCTAAGCAAACAGTGCAGACCCAGATCAGACTGCTCCTGAAGGAGCAGTCTGATCAGGGTCTACACTGTTTGCCATTCTGTCTGTACTTTTTGGAACCTTTGCTGGATCGTGAAACAAATTTGTTAAAATTTTAGGAGAATTACAGCAAGTCCACATTTTTTGGATTTTTACGTTAGTTTTGAACAACTGGCCCCTGATCAGCTGTTTAGTAAAACCATCTTAGGCAAGAAACCCCGAAGAGAATTCTGCTAAAGTCTATGTCTCAGCTGTGGGGGCCATATGTGACTTACCGTATTCGCCCTAATTACCGCACATGCTCCTATAAGCGCACACCAAAGCTATTTTTGAAAAGGAAATGCATAAGCGCACACTTTACAGTAATTCTTCTTGAAGGTCTCATAGTAAATCTATAAAAACTTACCATTATTTCTTCCAACAGTGAAGGCAATGCTTAAGTATCTTTTTCCGTCCCATTAAATATCAGTATGCATCATCTTGGAAGCTGTTGTTTTCGTATCAAGTGTGCGCTAATTAGGTAGATTTTTCACCATGATTTTATGACACGATTTTGAAAAAACTAAGCGCACGGTGCGGTAATTAGGGCGAATACGGTATATAATAGTAAAACTGGGGTTTACAGGGGTAAACCTTATTTTTCTTGTATCTACTTTGAGCAGAAATAAGAACAAGAGGGTGATTCGCTCACCTGAATGTCTTTGTCTCTAGTACATTCTATTTTTAGCTCTGGTGGCCATCTTGTTCATCAGAGTGGAACGATCTTAGCTATTTTGGTAGGGTGTCACCTAGGCAACATTCCTTTGAAGTTTGATTTTTTCTATTTTTAGCTCTGGCGGCCATATTGTTAGTCAGAGCTGAATGATTTTAGCTATTTTGGTAGGGAGTCACCTACATACTATTCCTGTGAAGTTTGAATCAAATTGGCCTAAGGGGTAAGGAGGAGTTGGCGTTTGAAGCAAAATTTACGATGTTTTTCTATTTTTAGCTATGGTTGCCATTTTGCTCATCAGAGCAGAACCGTTTCAGCTATTTTGGTAGAGGGTCACCTAAGCCACATTCCTATGAAGTTTGAATGAAATTGGCCCAAGGGTACAGGAGGAGTTGTCGTTTAAAGATTTTATTCTATTTCTAGCTCTGGTGGCCATCTTGTTCGCCGAGTTAAACAATTTTAGCTATTTTGGTAGTATAGGGAGTTATCTAACTAGACATCACCTCAGCTGAAAATAGCAATGTCAAAATCTTCTTTGCATATACAGGCCATATTCCATAGAATGACCATTTTCAAGATTCAAAGGGCAATAACTCTGAAAGTAGGAAAGCAAGAGTTATGGTTCATGTGTTCTGCACGTCGTCTCATGGTGTTTAACATTCGTGTGGAGTTTCATGAAAATATGTCAAGCAGTTTAAAAGTAATGGAGAAGACACGAAGATGTTAGCAGACACATTATTTAAAATCTTCAAAGGGAAATAATTTGTAATGTATGCAAACAAGAGTTATGGTTCATATGTTCTGCCCATCTTATTATCTTGCTTTACATTTGTTTGAAGTTTCATGAAATTATCTCAAACGGTTTTAAAGTTACAGAGCCGACACAAGTGTATGGTAATACACCTCAACCTCGTTATAACACGGAACTCCGGGTCCAACAAACGGACCGTGTTAGTTAACCGAATCGTGTTATAAACGCCGACCGTATTTGCCTCAGATCAACCATTGACACAATGGTGATCAATACTTTCCCAAACATGATGATGTGCAGTCCGGTTAATGACCGTATTTCCCGACTAAAATGTGTTTAGAACTAATCAATGGCAGTAAATACCATTGCCCATCAAGTCAAACAAGTCACTTTAATCAAAACCAGCTGATAAACCATGTTTTATATCCAGAAATCGTCCGATCTGACAGCGAGTATGACGCCATTTTGATAGCTGGTTCCCGGCTAACTTCGTTGTAACTGAGCGTCCGGAACCGTACCGAACAACAATACCGTTAATACATTTAGATGGTGAAATTACCGGGTTAAGGTTCGGAACAGGACAATGATCAACGCCTACAAGAAATTTGAATTACTTCCCTTGAAATGTCTTACCCTTAATATTTTAGCCATTTGAAACAATTTTTAATGGCGCACATGTCTTTGAATGATTTTTTTACCCCGAAAATCAATCTTGAATATGTTTTATCATTTGCTTTTAAGCTGGAATAAATTTGACTTTCTTTTACATGCGGCTCTAGAAAATGAGCTTTATTGCAGTTGACCGATCACATCGTCTGAGCAGTGATCCTTAACAGAGCGTGATAAATATTTTTTTCCGGTTGCGTAACTGAATTCTTTAATCTTTTTATCTCACTAAGCCAACACTTTTGATTGTGCCGATGGCAGCTCATGTTTATCATGCGTGTCAAGCTAAACAAGTTTATATACTGTATATTCAACTCTGCGGGAGGCCTGCAATAAATATCAAAAAGTACCGTTATAAACCGTGTTAGCTACCGTATTACCGCAGTCAAAAGTGAGAGGAAAATAAAGTTGTTGTGCTTAAAACCTGATACAATCCATGGATAATATTTATAAATGTTGGTTGGGGAAAATTTGGGGTCCAAACCAAAACCGTGTTATATTCGAATTCGTGCTGTAACGAATCGTGCTATAACGAGGTCCGGGTGTACTGGTAATATTCACAGGGCAATAACTCTGAAAGTAGGAAAGCAAGAGTTACGGTTCATGTGTTCTGCAGGTCGTCTCATGGGGTTTAACATTTATGTGAAGTTTCATGAAAATATGTCGAGCAGTTTAAAAGTTATGGAGCGGATACGAAAATGCAAGTTATGACATTCAAAGGGCAATAACTCTGAAAGTAGGAAAGCAAGAGTTATGGTTCATGTGTTCTGCACGTCGTCTCATGGTGTTTAATATTTATGTGAAATTTCATGAAAATATATCAAGCAGTTTAAAAGTTATGGAGCGGACACGAAAATGTTAACAGACACACAAACACACACACACACACACAGAAAAGACGAAAACTATATACCCCCATGGCATACTCCGTATGCCGGGGGGTATAAAAATAGCCACAGTGACCTTAACGTTGAAAGCTGAAATCGCTCCAGATATTGCCATAAGGAACATTTGTGTGAAGTTATATTGAAATCAGGGAAGAAATGTAAGTGCTAGAGCGATGACAAAGTTTTTCTAAAAATAGCCAGTGACCTTGACCATGAAAGTCAAACTTGCTCGAGGTATTGTCATAAGGAACATTTTTGTGAAGTTAAATTGAAATCAGTGAAGAAATGTTGTCGCTAGATTGACTACAATGTTTTTTCTAAAAATAGACACAGTGACCTTGACCTCTTGAAAGTCAAACTCGCTCGAGGTATTGACATAAGGAACATTTTTGTGAAGTTAAATTGAAATCAGTTAAGAAATGTTGTCGCTAGAGTGATGACAATGTTTTCGTAAAAATAGCCACAGTGACCTTGACCTTGAAAGTCGAAATCACTCGAGATATTTTCCTAAGGAACATTTGTGTGAAGTTATATTGAAATCGGTGAAGAAATATAAGCGCTAGAGTGATGACAATGTTTTTCTAAAAATAGCCATATTGACCTTGACCTTGAAAGTGGAACTCGCTCAAGATACTGTCATAAAGAACATTCGTGTAGTTATATTGAAATCCATGAAGAAACGTAGGCGCTAGAGCGATGACAAAGTTTTTCTAAAAATAGCTACAGTGACCTTGACATAATGACAGAATGACACAGTGATTTTAGGGCACTCTTAGAAAATCAACCGACTTCAGTCGGTCGCTTTTTCTGCAGGTCGTGCAATAGCAACAGTGATCTTGACAGTAAGGTCACGACCTTGAAAGTTGAATTCACTCGAGATATTGTCATAAGTAATATTTGTTTGAAGTTATATTGAAATTGGTGAAGAAATAAAGGCACTAGAGCGATGACAACGTTTTTCATAAAATTATCTCAAACGGTTTGAAAGTTACAGAGCAGACACAAGTGTATGGTAAAAATTGCAAGTTATAACATTCATAGGGCAATAACTATGAAAGTAGAAAAGCAAGAGTTACGTTTCATGTGTTCTGCACATCGTCTCATGGTGTTTAACATTTAAGTGAAGTTTCATGAAAATATATCAAGCGGTTGAAAAGTTATGGAGCGGACACGAAAATGCAAGTTAAGACATACAAAGGGCAATAACTTTGAAAGTAGAAAAGCAAGAAGTACGGTTCATGTGTTCTGCACGTCGTCTCATGGTGTTTAACATTTATGTGAAGTTTCATGAAAATATATCAAGCGGTTGAAAAGTTATGGAGCGGACACGAAAATGCAAGTTAAAACATACAAAGGGCAATAACTCTTAAAGTAGAAAAGCAAGAGTTACGGTTCATGTGTTCTGCAAGTCGTCTCATGGTGTTTAACATATATGTGAAGTTTCATGAAAATATGTCAAGCGGTTTAAAAGTTATGGAGCGGACACGAAAATGTTAACAGACACACAAACACACACACACACACACACACACAGGAAATACGAAAACTATATACCCCCATGGCATACGCACGGGGGTATAACTAACATTCCTGTGAAGTTTGAATCAAATTGACCCAAGGGTTGAGGAGGAGTTTGGGTTTTGGCACTAATTTACAATTTTTTTCTATTTTCAGCAGCAGCTGACTGAATGGTGGTCATTTTGCTAATCAGAGCGAAAACATTTAAGTTATTTTGGTAGTGGGTCATCTAAGCAAAATTCCTATGAAGTTTGAATGAAATTGGCCCAAGGGTAAAGGAGTATACGTAGTCGTTTGACAAATTTTTCTATTTTTAGCTCTGGTGGCCATCTTGTTCGTCAGAGCCGAATGATTTTAGCTATTTTTATAGGGAGTCACCTGCATAACATTCCTGTGAAGATTGAATCAAATTGGCCCAAGGGTTGAGGAGGAGATCGCCATTGAAGCAAATTTACAATGTTTTTCTATTTTTAGCTGTGGCGGCCATTTTGCTCATCAGAGCAATTCCGTTTTAGCTATTTAAGTAGAGGGTAACCTAAGCAACATTCCTATGAAGTTTGAATTAATTTGGCCCAAGGGTACAGAAGGTGTTGTCATTTAAAGAATTTTCTATTTTTAGCTCTGGCAGCCATTATGTCCACCGGAGCGGAACCGTTATAGCTTTTTTGTTAGAGGGTCATCTAAGCAACATTCCTGTGATGTTTGAATGAAATTGGCCCTAGGGTACAGGAGGAATTGTCCTTTAAAGATTTTTTCTATTTTTAGCTCTGGTGGCCATCTTGTTTGTCAGAGCGCAATGATTTTAGCTATTTTTATAGGCAGTCACCTAGACTGTCCAGGAACCTCGGTGCGAGGCGGACCGTCCATGCTAATAAACCCTATTGGTTTCATTGGGCGACAGGGCTTGAGATGTCATTTAATCTCAATGTCGGGTAAAAGTCCCACAAAATTGGAAGCAACGTCTCCAAAATGACCTTTACAGTGTTGACCGGGACGTTAAACCTCAAATCAAACAAACAAAACAAATAGGCAGTCACCTGAATAACATTCCTGTGAAGTTTGAATCAAATTGGCCCAAGGGTTAAGGAGGAGTTCGTGTTTGAAGCAAATTTACGATGTTTTTCTATTTTCAGCTATGGCGGCCATTTTGCTCATCAGAGCAGAACCGTTTTAGCTATTTTGGTAGACAGTCACCTAAGCAACATTCCTATGAAGGTTGAATGAAATTGGCCCAAGGGCACAGGAGGAGTTGTCGTTTAAAGAATTTTCTATTTTTAGCTCTGGCGGCTATCTTGTTTGTCAGAACAAAATGATTTTAGCTATTTTGGTTGAGAGTCACTTGGGCAATATTCCTGTAAGTTTGAATCAAATTGTCCCAAGGGTTGAGGAAGAGTTTGCATTTGAAGCAAATTTCTAATGTTTTTCTATTTTCAGCTATGGCGGCCATTTTGCTCAACAGAGCATTACCATTTTAGCTATTTAAGTAGAGGGTCACCTAAGCAACATTCCTATGAAGTTTGAATTAATTTGGCCCAAGGGTACAGGAGGTTTTGTCATTTAAAAAAAATTCTATTTTTAACTCTGGCAGCCATTTTGTTCATCGGGGCGAAACCGTTTTAACTATTTTGGTAGAAGGTCACCTCAGCAACACTCCTATAAAGTTTGAATAAAATTGGCCTAAAGGTACAGGAGAAGTTGTCGTTTAAAGATTTTTCTATTTTTAGCTCTGGTGGCCATCTTGCTCAATGGAGCGGAAGGATTTTAGCTGTTTTTGTAGAGGGTCACCTAAGCAATATACCTATTAAGTTTTATTGAAATTGGCTCAAGGGTTAAGGAGGAGTTAGCATTTAAAGCAAATTGTTGACGACACACAACGCACAACGAACAACGCACGACAGACATTGACCGATCACAATAGCTCACCATGAGCACTTCATGCTTAGGTGAGCTAAAAATATCACAATTTTTCATCTTAAAACTTTCATTTTTACATTTTACATTTGTATTTGTATAGGCATGTTTTCGTAATGTGAACATTAGGATGAAAACTTTGGTGAACTCCCAAGGTGAATGCTAGGGTCAACTCAAAGGTTATGGCTGGACAAACCAACCAATGGAAAACCAGAGGACCAGTGGTCCTGTAAACGCTCACCTGACACCTTTGCCTTGTGTACATTTGACATAGCCATAAAATAGGTCAAGGCCATCCCAGGGTCACCATTTTTACAAACTATGATGGGCTCAAGTACCAGATGCTACAAGCCAACTTTCAAGGTCATTGGCTTCATGGTTCTGGAGAAGAAGATTTTTGAAGGCTTTTTACCATATATGGGCATGGCTGCCATCTTGGTCATGTGACCCAGACCCCGCGAACAAACTTTCGTTCCCCCATCCTACTGAAGTTCCACATGAAATTTGGCTTTGATTGGCCTCCCTGTTTTGGAGGAGAAGATCTTTGAAAATGGTGGACGGATGGACAACAGATGGACGGACGACAGACCATGGCTATACTATAAGCTCACCTATGAGCCTAAAGGCTCAGGTGAGCTAAAAATCAATTATTTTTACTTTTTCCCAAGCAAAAGCCTAAGTCCGCAAATTTGACATTGCCGTAAAATAGGTAAAGGTCAACCCAGGGTCACCATTTGAACAAATTATGATAGGCCCGTGTACCAGATGCTTCCTGCCAAGTTTCAAGGTCATTTGCCTTACGGTTCTGGAGAAGAAGAATTTCGAAGTGTTTTTACCATATATGGGCATGGCCACCATCTTGGTCATGTGACCTGGACCATATGAGCAAATTTTCATTTGTTCATCATATAAAGGATCCATATCAAATTTCACTTGAATTGGGCCAGCGGTTTCTGAGAAAAAACTGTTTGAAATATGGAACCTGGTTAATCTTGGTCCCAGGTCACTGAATGATGACTTTTCTTACCCATGAATCTTCATGTATTCATTTACTTTACCTGATCTACCAATTTGGTGACATTGTCTTCAATGGTTTCCTAAAAATCCATTATTTTCACTTTTTCCCATGCAAAAGCCTAAGTTGACAAATTTGACACTGCCATAAAACAGGTCAAGGTCAACCCAGGTTCAGCATTTGTAAAAACTATGACGAGCCCGAGTACCATATGATATATGCCAAGTTTCAAAGCCATTGGCCTTACGGTTCTGGAGAAGAAAATTTTTGAAGGCTTTTTACCATATATGGGCGTGGCGGCCATCTTGGTCATGTGTTCTAGACCATACTGGCAACTTTTCATTTGTTCAACTCACAAAAGCTCCATATTGAATTTCACTTAAATTGGCTCAGTA
Organism: Lucinisca nassula; assembly: GCA_963580285.1. NCBI lineage: Eukaryota > Metazoa > Mollusca > Bivalvia > Lucinida > Lucinidae > Lucinisca > Lucinisca nassula. The sequence goes on along the minus strand of OY757022.1, from coordinate 78,639,360 downwards.
GTTTCTGAGAAAAAATGTTTTTTTTTAAATATGAAATCGGAGTGACCTTGGTCTAAGGTCAATGAATGACCTTGACCTTTCTTACCCATAGATCTTCATGTATTCAGTTACTTTACCTAATCTACAAATTTTGGTGACACTGTCTTCAATGGTTTCCCTAAATATCCATTATTTTCACTTTTTCCTATGCAAAAGCCTAAGTCAGCAAATTTGACATTACTGTAAAATAGGTCAAGATCAACCCAGGGTCACCATTTGAACAAATTATGATAGGCCCGAGTACCATATGCTACATGCCAAGTTTCAAGGCCATTGGCCTTACAGTTCTTGAGAAGAAGAATTTCGAAGTTTCTTTACCATATATGGGCGTGGTGGCCATCTTGGTCATGTGATCTAGACCATGTTGGCAGCTTTTCATTTGTTCAACTCCCAAAGGCTCCATATTGAATTTCACTTCAATTGGATCAGTAGTTTCTGAGAAAAAATGTTTGAAATATGGAACCTGCGTGACCTTGGTCTAAGGTCAATTAATGACCTTGACCTTTCTTACACATAGATCTTCATGTATTCAGCTACTTTACCTTATCTACTAATTTTGGTGACACTGTCTTCAATGGTTTCCTAAAAATCCATTATTTTCACTTTTTCCCATGCAAAAGCCTAAGTCGGCAAATTTGACATTGCTGTAAAATAGGTCAAGGTCAACTCGGGGTCACCATTTGTACAAACTATGATGGGCCTGAGTACCATATGCTACATGCCAAGTTTCAAGGCCATTGGCCTTACGGTTCTGGAGAAGAAGAATTTTTAAGGCTTTTTACCATATATATAGGCATGACGGCCATCTTGGTCATGTGATCTAGACCGTATTGGCATTTTTTCATTTGTTCAACTCACAAAGGCTCCATATTAAATTTCACTTAAATTGGCTCAGCAGTTTTGGAGAAAAAAATGTTTGAAATATGGATCCTGAATGACCTTGGTCTAAGGCCAATGTATGACCTTGACCTTTCTGACCCATAGATCTTCATGTATTCAGTTACTTTACCTGATCTACAAATTTTGGTGACACTGTCTTCAATGGTTTTCCTATAAATCCATTATTTTCACTTTGCCCAATGCAAAATCCTACTTCGGCAAATTTGACATTGCTGTAAAATAGGTCAAGGTCAACCCGGGGTCACCATTTGTACAAACCATGATGGGCCCAAGTACCATATGCTACATGCCAAGTTTCAAGGCCACTGGCCTTATGGTTCTGGAGAAGAAGATTTTTAATGGCTTTTTACCATATATGGGCATGGCGGCCATCTTGGTCATGTGATCCAGACCCCGCGAACAAACTTTCGTTCCCCCATCCCACTGAGGCTCCATATGAAATTTGGCTTTGATTGGCCCTGCAGTATAGGAGAAGAAGATCTTTGAAAATGGTGGACGGACGGACGGACAACGGACGGACGGACGACGGACCATGGCTATACTATAAGCTCACCTAGGTGAGCTAAAAAGGACACCTCTATCAGTCAATGCTAAAAGGAGGCATCATGAAAAGGGGCATTGGCCAATAGTACAGGCTCAGATCAGACCTGCAGAACTCTGATCTGCACCGTCACTGATTGCAACCGGACACAAATGGAAAAAAATAGCCATCGGAAGAGATGGCAAATCCCCCGACCAAACGCCAATATGGCCTTCAGAAGATTGTTCACCAATAGAAAGTGCACCAGAATTAAACCACATATCACAAAAGTATTGCAGTTATGGCCATCGCAAGATTATACTGTCAGGGGAGATAACTAAAAAACCAGGGCACTCAGAAATGTGGTTCTTGCGCATGACATGCCTGCTTAAGCTCATGTAATTCTGCACAAAGTACCATCAATATATCTCAAAAGGTATTGGAGATATAGTGATCACAAGCTGGTCATACTGTTATATTGGAAGGGTAGATAACTCAAATACCACAGCAACAACAGTTGTGGTTCTTGCACATGACATCCCTTCTGTACCTTGCATACAATTGTGCTAAGTTCCTTCACTATATCTCAAAGGGAGTTGGAGTTATGGCCATCACAAGGTTATATTGCCAGGGGAGATTAGTAAAAAACAAGAGCACCGCAAGCGGGTGCCAACGCTCGTCTGCAGTTTCTTTTAGAAAACAAAAGTTCTAAGTCAAATCAAACTGCAAGATGGAGTTATAAAACTTGTAGGGAATGTAGCTCTTGTGATGGTGAGTATGTGTATGAAGTTTCATGAAGGTAGGCCAAATACTTCTGGAAATATGGTCAAGGTTAAGTTTTTTGGTTAATTTTTCGAAAACTAGGTCAAAGTTCAAAGGTCAAGGTCACAGGTCAAAAAGCGTGGTATGACTGAAAAGGTCTTGTCCCAAGGAACATTCATGTGAAGTTGGAAGGCTCTGTTGTGAATAGTATTGAAATAAGAGACAAAAACAATTTAAAAAAAAACGGAGAGAAAAGGGGAGATAATTCAATCAAATTGCAAGATGGAGTTATAAAACTTGTAGGGAATGTAGCTCTTGTGATGGTGAGTATGTGTATGAAGTTTCATGAAGGTAGGCCAAATACTTTTGGAAATATGGTCAAGGTTAAGGTTTTCGGTTAAATTTTCGAAAAATAGGTCAAAGTTCAAAGGTCAAGGTCACAGATCAAAAAGTGTGGTATCACTGAAAAGGTCTTGTCCCAAGGAACATTCATGTGAAGTTTGAAGGCTCTGTTGTGAATAGTATTAAAATGAGAGCAAAAAATGTGTTTCAGAAAAAAATTGGAAAAGGGGAGATAATTCAGCCAAAATCAACAATGTTGTTATGGTCCTTGGTCAAAATGTAGCTCTTGTGATGATGAGTGTGTGTATGAAGTTTCATGAGGCTAGGTCTAATACTTTTTAAGTTATAGCCAAGGTTAAGTTTTTTTGGACCGACGCAGGACGCAGGACGACGCAGGACGACAACGCAGACGCCGGAGTGATGACAATAGCTCTAAAGTTTTTTTTCAAAAAACAGACGAGCTAACCAGAGCACCCAGAGTTGTAATTCTTGAGCATGACACACCTGCTTAACCTCATGTTCATCTGCATCAAGTACCACCAATATGTCTCAAAGGGTATTGGAGGTACGGTGGTCACAAGGTTGTCATACTGTTATATTGTAAGGGGAGATAACTCAAATATCATAGCACCCAGTATTGTGGTTCTTAGGCATGAAGCGCCATCTCAACGTTGTATACAATTGTGCCAAGTACCATCAATATATCTCAAAAGGGTATTTGAGTTATGGCCATCACAAGGTTATATTGTCAGGGGAGATAATTAAACAAGAGGGCCCAGAGGGCCCTGGTTCGCTCACCTGATCCAATGTATAATAAGTGAGCCCAAGGCAGAGTCAATTTTGGCCCCAGGGCTATTATTTGAACAATCTTGGTAGAGGTCCACAAGATGAAGCTTCATATCGAATATGAAAGACCTGGGCTTTGTGGTTTCAGAGAGGAAGATTTTAAAGGTTTACCCTGCATAAAGAAGTCTATGTAAAACAAGATTTTCCCTAAATAAGTCTTATGTAAAACCAAAGGGCCCCGGAGCGGGGGCATTTTTGGCCCCAGGGCTATAATTTGAACAATCTTGGCAGAGGTCCACTAGCTAAAGCTTCATAACAAATATCAAAGACCTAACACTTGTGGTTTCAGAGAAGAAGATTTTTAAAGATTTTCCCTATATAAGTCTATGTAAAACCAAAAGGCCACATGGCGGGGACATTTTTGGCCCCAGCACTATAATTTGAACAATCTTGGTAGGGGTCCACTAGATGAAGTTTCATACCAAATAGAAAAGATCTGGGCCTTGCAGTTTCAGAGAAGAAGATTTTTAAAGATTTTCCCTATATAAGCCCATGTAAAACAAAAGGGCCCCCGGGCAGGGGCATTTTTGGCCCAAGCATTATAATTTGAACAATCTTGGTAGGGGTCCACTAGATGAAGCTTCATACCAAATATCAAAGACCTGGGCCTTGTGGTTTCAGAGAAGAAGATTTTTAAAGATTTTACCTATATAAGCCCATGTAAATTCAAAGGGCCCCGGTGCGGGGGCATTTTTATCTCCAGCACTATAATTTGAACAATCTTGGTAGAGGTCCACTAGCTGAAGCTTCATACCAAATATCAAAGACCTGGGCCTTGCGGTTTCAGAGAAGAAGATTTTTAAAGATTTTCCCTATATAAGCCCATGTAAACCCAAAGGGCCCCCGTGCGGGGGCATTTTCGGCCCCAGCACAATAATTTGAACAATCTTGGTAGGGGTCCACTAGATGAAGCTTCATACCAAATATCAATGTCCTGGGCCTTGTGGTTTCAGAGAAGAAGATTTTTTAAGTTTTCGGTGAAAAAAATCTATTTTTGGCTCCTGTGACCTATATGTGCAACCGACCGGAACCATTTGAACAACTTTGAAAGGGGACCACCTAAGGATCATTCCTGTGAAGTTTGGTCAAAATCTGATCAGTGGTTTAGGAGGAGATGTCGTTTAAAGGAAAAGTTTACGGACGGACGCACGCACGCACGGACGCACGACGGACAAAAAGTGATCCCAAAAGCTCACCTTGTCACTACGTGACAGGTGAGCTAAAAACCAGGGCACCCAGAGTTGTGGTTCTTGCACGTGACACACCTGGTTAACCTCATGTACAACTGTACCAAGCATCATCAATATATCTCAAAGAGTGTTGGAGATGTGGCCATCACAAGGTAGTGATTCTATATTACTGGAAGGGGAGATAACTAAAAAAACACGGCACGCAGAGTTGTGGTTCTTGTGCATGACACACTGTCTCGGCCTTGTGAACAACTGTGCTAGGTATCATCAATATATCTTAGAGGGTATTGGAATTATGGCCATCACAAGGTTGTCACTCTATTTTATTGGAAGGGGAGATAACTCCAAAACCATGGCAACCAGAGTTGTGGTTCTTGTGCATGACACGCCGTCTCAGCCTTGTGAACAACTGTGCCAGGTACCATCAATATATCTCAAAGGGTATTGGAGTTATGGCCATCACGAAGTAGTCATTCTATTTTATTAAAAGGGGAGATAACTAAAAAAGTATGGCATCCAGAGTTCTGGTTGGTGCGCATGACACGCCGTCTCAGCCTTGTGAACAATTGTGCCAAGAACCATCAATGAATTTCAAAGGGTATAGGAGTTATGGCCATCACAAGGTTGTCACTCTATTTTTTGGAAGGGGAAATAACTCCAAAACCGTGGCAACCAGAGTTGTGGTTCTTGTGCATGACACGCCGTCTCAGCCTTGTGAACAACTGTGCCAGGTACCATCAATATATCTCAAAGGGTATTGGAGTTATGGCCATCACAAAGTAGTCATTCTATTTTATTAAAAGGGGAGATAACTAAAAAAGTATGGCATCCAGAGTTCTGGTTCTTGCGCATGACACGCCGTCTCGGCCTTGTGAACAATTGTGCCAAGAACCATCAATGAATCTCAAAGGGTATAGGAGTTATGGCCATCACAAGGTTGCGTCTACGGACGGACGGACGGACGAACGGACGGACGGACAGACGGACGGACGCCAGGCTGATCGCTATATCCCCAGAACCTATTCGGTCGGGGGATAATGAGCCGGGGCACAGCATTTCCTATCAGAGCTGATTGTTTGTACTTTAATAATTATGAGTATTTCAAATTTCATGCTCAGTTGAGTTGAGCATGAAAAATGTTTTATAATCTCAGGCTCGGATGGCGCGCATGTGCAGGCTTGCCTGAGCTTTTGTTGGTCGTCAATGTAATTACAAACAATCAGCTCTGATCAGCAAAGAATGTTGTTTGTCCTGCTCATTAATTTTTAAACTAATGCAATCAGCAGGACTAACTTTAAAGACTTTTACTAGAGATGAGATTGTGTTTAGACTGATAATTGGAGTAGCACATGTTTAACGCATTCTGTGCTGAATGAACTCTACCACTTTCATTTGAGCTGGGGCACAGCATTTCCTACAATTTACATGTGTGCCCAGCGAAGACTGAGATCAGTCTGCACACATGCAGTCTGATCAGTGTCTTCGTTGTGTACTCAGCAAGAGAAGTCTCTGGTCAGACTATATGGCAGGTTGATCTGATTCTTCGCTAGGTGCACATGTAATGCATATAAGCCTTCTGGTTTTATTAGGTGGCAGGGCTTCAGATGTTATTTCATCTCTATGTCAGGTAAAAGTCCCACAAAATTGGAAGCAATCTCTCCAAAATGACCTAAATAGTGTTAACAGGAACGTTAAACCTCATAACAAACAAACACACAAACAAAACTATATTCACCCTATTTACCAAACCCTGCACTTAGTTGTTGTTTTTTTTGATAAGCGCACACTGGATACGAAAAAAAAAAATAGCTAGGACACATTACAGATCAAGTTGAATTTCAGCAAATTTTAAGGGGTGCACCACATATACATATGATTGTCGGCGTCGAAAATGCACCAAAACTCAATATGAAATTGTAGGGAGGTTACTGTAAACTGTGGGCCTGTGCATTTTCTATCCAAACACAGCTTGGGTGTGTGCTTATAGGAGCATGTGCGGTAAATAGGGCGATTGTGGTAATTAGCAAATTAACAAATGAACAGAGAAAAAGAAATAGTATACCTTTTGTTGAATTGTCTTGAGAAGTTTTTGAGTTACATGCTATAAAATATATATTTTTGACAATTTATACAGTAAAATTCCGCTATTAAGACCATCTAAAATCAAGAGTATATTTGTTTTTAAAAGCTAATTGAGAATAATAATAATAATAATAATAATAATAATAAATAATAATAATAATAATAATAATAAATAATAATAATAATAATAATAATAATAATAACAAGCAAATTCGTTGAATTGATATCCCCCGCCGAATGGGTTTTTCGTGTAGAATGGCAAGAAAATATATCTGGCCAAAATTGAGGATGGTTCTAAGAAGCAAACTAGAGACAATGAGGAAGGGCCCCGCTGAACATTTACTCCCTGGATGAGAGGCTGTACCCTGACCTACTGACCTAATTATCAGTAGAGATTAACTTGTCTGTCAAAGTTGAGGTTTATTTACCTGTTATGTGGTTTCAAGGATACCAAAATAAAATTTGCGAATATTAAAAAAACCCGATATAATCACCGAATAGACAAAATTCCTCAATTTCAATCATTTAAGGGGAAATAACTCTGGATAAAAAAGTCAATCCAGGTAAATCCGGAAAAAAAATTGCGCTTGCATCACGGCAGCATAATAATACATATTTATTTCAAGTTTCATTTTATTCCATGCAATAGTTGCTGAGAAGCGGTTCCAGACAAAGTGAGACGACGAAAAATCCAGAGTTTTAATCATTTAAGGGGCCATAACTCTGGGTGTAAAAAGTCAATCCGAAAACAATTTGTGCGTGCATCACCACAGCATAATAATACATATTTATTTCAAGTTTCATATAATTCCATGCAATAGTTGCTGAGAAACAGTTCCCGACAAAAAAGTGAGACGACGAAAATTCCAGGATTTCGATCATTTAAGGGGCCATAACTCTGGATGTAAACAGTAAATCCGGAAAAAAATGCGCGTGCATCACCACAGCATAATAATACATATTTATTTCAAGTTTCATTTAATTCCATGCAATAGTTGCTGAGAAACGGTTCCGGACAAAGTGAGACGACGAAAAATCCAGAATTTCAATCATTTAAGGGGCCATAACTCTGGATGTAAAAAGTCAATCCAGAAAAAAATTGCGCGTGCATCACCGCAGCATAATAATACATATTTATTTCACGTTTCATTTAATTCCATGCAATAGTTGCTGAGAAACAGTTCCGGACAAAGTGAGATGACGAAAAAATCCAGAATTTCAATCATTTAAGGGGCCATAACTCTGGATGTAAGAAATCAATCCGAAAAAAAATTGCGCGTGCATCACTGCAGCATAATAATACATATTTATTTCAATTTTCATTTAATTCCATGCAATAGTTGCTGAGAAACGGTTCCGGACAAAGTGAGACGACAAAAAATCCAGAATTTCAATCATTCAAGGGGCCATAACTCTGGATGTAAAAAGTCAATCCGAAAAAAAAAATTGCGCGTGCATCACCACAGCATAATAATACATATTTATTTTAAGTTTCATTTAATTCCATGCAATAGTTGCTGAGAAACGGTTCCGGACAAAAAAGTGTGACGGACGGACGGAAGGACGGATGGACGGAAGGACGGACGGACAGACGGACGGACGGACAACGCCAAAACTATATCCCTCCGCCTTCGGCGGGGGATAATAATAATAAATAATAATAATAATAATAATAATAATAATAATAATAATCGACCTTATTTATAGAGGGTAACACATTTAGTAAACTAGTACTAATCTTCCATGTGGCCCTCTTTTCCTGGGTAGAACCAGTACTAAGCAATGTGGATAAAGTCTCTTGCTCAAGGAAACAACACTTGCCGCTCGTGGGGTTCGAACCCGGTACCTCTCGATCCCGAGGCCGATGCTTTACCACTGCACCACAGCGCTCCAGAGAAGATTTCTGTTATTCTTTCATCGAGTTTTCTACACCCAGTATCCCTTTCTAAGAGACCACCTTTGGGACTGTTTAAAAGTGGTCTTAAACACCACTTTTGAACAGTCCCAAAGGCTATCTTATTATAGGAATTTTACTGTAATTGCCAATGAGTCAGCACATGAGAGAAGATACAGTAAGACTTATACAGCCAGCAGACTCAGATCAGCCTGCACAGCCACACAGTATGATCAGAATTTTACTGATTGTGTCAACCTTTTATAACTTTTGGGCTATCCGAATCAAGTTTATTGATTTTGCTCGAGTTAAACGACATGTCAATCCTTGTGGGTCAGTCTGTGTTGTCTCCTAAAGAAATGCAGAAAAGAGAAAAGACATTAGAGGAGATGAAAGTGAGGGACAGGGGATAAAAAGAAATAAATGGAAGTATGGAAACTGAAGATATAACATTCCCCCTCTACCCTTACCTGCTGCATGGAAAGCAGGCCTTTCCCAACTGTAAGTCAACATCAGTTAGATCGCCCCTGCCCATCAGGGCTTGAAGAAATAGATTGGCTGCATGATGCTTCCATGCAGAGCTGAAACCAACCGCACATGAGTCCTGGTAAACCGCTTAGGGGATTTAAGCCCAGGCAAAGTGGTGCGAATCGGACCATCTATGCTTACAAACCCTATTGGTTTCATTGGGTGACAGGGCTTGAGATGTCATTTCATCTCAATGTTGGGTAAAAGTCCCATAAAATTGGAAGCAATGTCTCCAAAATGACCTATAAAGTGTTGACATGGACGTTAAACCTCAAATCAAACAAACAAACAAAATATCAGTTGGATGCCCCTGTGACACAAGATACATGTCACCTTTGCCTCACCCAACCACCACCATCTGAAGAGAGATGAACGACAACTCTCGCCATAGTGGGAGAATGTGCAGACTGATCAGAGTCTTTGCTGGTTGCACATATCTTATTGTAGGTTTTGTCATTTGCTGGATCTTAACCCTTTTTGTACCGAATGGAATCTTCCTCCTTATATATGGCTGGAGTCCATTTCAAAATTTATTTGGAAAATGGCTGAACTTTTAGCAAACAGTGGAGGCCCTGATCAGACGCCGCGTTCTGCACTATTTGCCAGGGTACCCATTTTGGGGTTTCCGGTACAAAATAGGTTAATATATAGAGGATCTTACATGAATGTTCATGCATTATTGAATTTATGAAATGAGTTGAGGAAAAGGGATAAAATGCAAGGCTTTGCCGAGCATTTTATCCCTTTTCCTCAACGAGTTTAATAAATTCAATAATATATGTGCACGAATGCAAGATTCTATTTATCATATCACATTTAAAATGCAATTTATTGGAGATGTTTTAACAAAAATGTCAATATTCCACCATTAGTAAATGTGACAGCGTTAAGAACGTCGTACGTGTAATGTTACTGGGTGTATCTAACTAATTTGTCTAATGGTTTATCGAATTTATTACATGGCGATATTACATTCTCAGACGTGAAGTCATATGATAAAACTAGTTAAACACTTCAAAGTTTTTCTTGGGGTGGAATGGGATGTGGGGGAGGGGAAGTATCTTTGCAACATGTATCACTCCACAGTTTTCCCAAGGTGAACAGATACAGTCAGAAGGGCCTTTCTCCAACTTTAATCACAGATTTATTCAAAAGACAAGGATGATCCTGTATCACTCAACCGAGCTAACAGATTTTCAAACCTAATACTGAAGTCTCATAAAAGTATATAGCTTTAAGATTTTTGTATAAGTTTTATGTTCAATAGTGCCATACTTGTACTAAATGTAGTTGCAAAACATATATAGTAAGCACTGCCTCAGAGCTAAATATAGGATCGTGGTCATTTCTAGAAATTGAGGATAGATGGAAAAAACACAATAACGACAAATGGAAACCAATTTCAACAGCTTTCCCAGAGCCTTCAGCAAAAACGAGCTGAAATTAACCCATAAAATGCCAATCATGACAATTGCCGTCTGCTTTGTCGTCTGCTGGTTACTTTAAAAGTCATTTTTGCAAACAGTGTGGACCCAAATCAGACTGCTCCTGTAGGAGAGGTCCGATTTGGATCCACACTGTTTGCCTGTACACAAAAATATTGTTAAAAACTTTGATAAAAAATTTGCAGACAACATAAGCAGACGACATTTTCAAAGTAGTTTTTTTCGGCATCTTAATGGTTAAGTCTGCTTCATTGTACTGGAATGAGTAATTTACACCAAATGGAAAGATTCTGTCTAAACTAAGCATACTTAGAGACCATGCTCTCTACATTAAAACTGTCTGTCCTTTCATGTAACACTGAAGTTTTCATAATATTCTTACATCCTTGAGGAAATATGTTGACATGGAAGTACTTCTTGTCCGAGTGTACCAACAACCAGAAGTTGATCAGCGTTATAATATCTTCCCTCAACTCCGCTCCCCTCTGTGTTGGACACAGTACAGGCCCACTGTCAAAATAAATAGAGTGTTCATGTATTATTGTGAGGAAAAGGGATAAAATGCGAGGCTCCGCTGAGCATTTTATCTCTTTTCCTCAACAAGTTTAATAAATAATTGATTTAGAGGATCTTACATGAGTGTTCATGTATTATTGAATTTATTAAACAAGTTCAGGAAAAGAGATAAAATGTGAGGTTTTGCCGAGCATTTTATCTTTCTTCCTCAACGAGTTTAATAAATTTAATAATACATAAGCACAAATGCAAGATTCTTTTTATCATATGACATTTAAAACGCATTTTATTCACATTTGTTTTACAAAAATGCCAATATTCCGAAAATGTGACGTTGTTAATAACATTGTACATATAATATTATAGGCCGTATCTAACTAATTTGCATATTTAATCCACTAGTGAATTATCAAATTTATTACATGGCGTTATCACATTCTCAGACGCGACGTCATATGATAAAGGGTTGCCTGACTTAATGTAATGATCCTAAGTAGTGGGACAGACAGGCCTAAGCAAACAGTGCAGATCCAGATAAGGAGCAGTCTAATCAGGGTCTGCAGGATTGTCAAACAAAGTTGGTAAAATTTTAGGAGAATTACAGCAAGTCCTCTAGCTGTCTGAACTAAAGGATTTTTACGGTAAGATGAATGGACAAGAGGCTCAATGAGCCTAAACCGCTCACCTGAGGAACTTAAGTTTTAACAATTCACAGACTTGACTACTAAATCTGCTAATAGAATCCAGCCCATTGACCCTTACAGGATATAAGCCATCATTATTGAATTGCATTCCAAGTTTGAGACTTCTAGCTTCTATAGTTCCTGAGAAATCTTTGACGAAAATTTAACATTGGTCAAAATGGAGAGAAAGAAGAATGAAAGAACAGATGAACAAATAAGCTGAGAAAGCCCAATGTCTCTTACACAAAATAAGTCATCATTATTCTATTGAATACCAAATTTGATGCTTCTAGCTTTTATAGTTCCTGAGAAATCTTTGATTAAAAATTTAACATTGGTCTATTATCTCTATATGGAGAGAAAGAAGAATGAAGGAACAAATGAACCAGACTAGCTCCAAAACCTAATGCAGCCTTTCCCCTTGCCCAATGGTGCTACACATAAAATTCAAACAAGATTGGTCGACTGCCTTCTGAAATATGCTTCATTGAAAGTGTGGACGACGGATGGACGGACGACAGACGACGGACTCCGGAGCCTTGGTATACTATCAGCTCACTGGAGCCTTTGGCTCAGGTGAGCTCAAAATTCAAGTCGCTATTTCTGTCACAACATTTTCCCTACGTTAAGTCTATGCGCAAATTTTTGTGTCTCTCAAGGTCACGTAACTCCGAGGTCAATATTCCGATTCGGCCCAAAATCGAACTTAAACGAGATTTTATGCCTGTCCTCGTTACCTGCAAGTTTGAAGCTGATATGAATAAAAATAAAGTTGCTATCATGGTCACAATGTATTTTTTTATGCTCAAGGGCAGGTAACTCCAAGGCAAATATTCCGATTCGGCCCAAAATCGAACTTAACCGAGATTTTATGTCTGTCCTCGTTACCTGCAAGTTTGAAGCTGATCTGAAAAAAATTCAAGTCGCTATCATAGTCGCAACATTTTCCCTAATTAAGTCTATGGGCAAATTTTTTGTCGCTCAAGGTCACGTAACTCCGAGGTCAATATTCCGATTCGGCCCAAAATTAAACTTAACCGAGATTTTATGCCTGTCTCGTTACCTGCAAGTTTGAAGCTGATATGAATAAAAATAAAGTTGCTATCGTGGTCACAACGTATTTTTTTATGCTCAAGGGCAGGTAACTCCAAGGCAAATAATCCGATTCGGCCCAAAATCGGACTTAACCGAGATTTTATGTCTGTCCTCGTTACCTGCAAGTTTGAAGCTGAACTGAAAAAAATTCAAGTCGCTATCGTAGTCACAACATTTTCCCTATGTAAAGTCTATGGGCAAATTTTTTGTCGCTCAAGGTCATGTAACTCCGAGGTCAATATTCAGATTCGAACTTAACTGAGATTTTATGCCTGTCCACGTTACCTGCAAGTTTGAAGCTGATCTGAATAAAAATAAAGTTGCTATCGTGGTCACAACGTTTTTTTTATGCTCAAGGGCAGGTAACTCCAAGGCAAATAATCCGATTCGGCCCAAAATCGAACTTGACCGAGATTTTATGCCTGTACTGGTTATCTGCAAGAATGAAGTCGATCAGAAAAAAATTGACGGAGCTAGAGTGATGACAAGCTTTTTCCTATGTGAAGTCTATGGGAGCTAGATGTTGCCATGGCAACCAGAGTTCCACTCAGATCTGCCTGAAAACCTAATGAAGCCTTTCCACTTGCCCAATAATGCGACACATGAAATTTGATCAAAGTTGGCCAAGTAGTCTTTAAGATATACATTTTTGAAATTCCCATTAACCCTAATGCAAAAACACACAAGGGCAGGTAACTCCGAAGTGAATGATCTGATTCTGCCAGTTATCGAACTTGACCGAGATTTCATGGCTGTGCTGGTTATCTGCAAGAATAAAGCCAATCTGAAAATAATTGAAGCAGCTACGGTGATGACAACATTCTCCCCATGTTAAGTCAATAGGCAATTTTTTCAACGCTCAAGGGCACGTAACTCCTGAGTGAATAATCCGATTCAGCCCAAAATCGAACTTGATCGAGATTTCATGCCTGTCCTCGTTATCTGCTAGAATGAAGTCGATCAGAAAAAAATTGACGGAGCTAGAGTGATGACAAGCTTTTTCCTATGTTAAGAACGCTCAAGGGCACGTAACTCCTGAGTGAATAATCCGATTCAGCCTAAAATCGAACTTGATCGAGATTTCATACCTGTCCTCGTTATCTGCAAGAATGAAGATGATCAGAAAACTAGAAATGGTGTTTGTAAAACACAATGCCCCCAACCTTTGCTTGTCCCTAGATGGCAAAATATTCAACAAATATTGTTAAAGACTCAAAAACATACAACAAGAATTCCCCAGAAGGCTATGTTGCGCCTGTCACCAAACCATGAAATCTAGGTCAAGGTCAAACATGGATGCCTGCATAAAAATTTCACTCCTAGTTGCAAGCATGTACCAAGTATCATCAATGAAACTCCTAAACGAGAATTCTATGTTATTTAATTAAAGGGGAAATAATTCAAGAAGGGGAGATAATTTGGACAAGAAAAAAAATACTGGTCAACTATTTTTTCATGAGGAACCCATATATGAAATTTCAAAACACTAGCATACACGGTTCTAAAGATATGCTATGCACCAGAAAGAAACACAATTGAGAGGCAAAAAATTATAAAGGGCCATAACTTTAACAAAATTTTATAGAATTGGTTGAAAATTTAATCAGGTAGTCTCCTCCTTAGTCCCAATCACTATACCGTGTATCAGGGCTGTAGCTTAAGTACTTTTTGAGATATCTTGCTAACGAGAATTCTATGTTTTTTAATTAAAGGGGAAATAATTCAAGAAGGGGAGATAATTTGGACAAGAAAAAAAATACTGGTCAACTATTTTTTCATGAGGAACTCATATATGAAATTTCAAAACACTAGCATACACGGTTCTAAAGATATGCTATGCACCAGAAAGCAACACAATTGAGTGGCAAAAAATTACAAAGGGCCATAACTCTAACAAAATTTTATCGAATTGGTTGAAAATTTAATCAGGTAGTCTCCTCCTTAGTCCCAATCACTATACCAAATATCAAGGCTGTAGCTCAAATACTTTTTGAGATATCTTGCTAACGAGAATTCTATGTTATTTAATTAAAGGGGAAATAATTCAAGAAGGGGAGATAATTTGGACAAGAAAAAAAATACGGGTCAACTATTTTTTCATGAGGAACCCATATATGAAATTTCAAAACACTAGCATACACGGTTCTAAAGATATGCTATGCACCAGAAAGCAACACAATTGAGTGGCAAAAAATTACAAAGGGCCATAACTCTAACAAAATTTTATAGAATTGGTTGAAAATTTAATCAGGTAATCTCCTCCTTAGTCCCAATCACTATACCAAATATCAAGGCTGTAGCTCAAATACTTTTTGAGATATCTTGCTAACGAGAATTCTATGTTATTTAATTAAAGGGGAAATAATTCAAGAAGGGGAGATAATTTGGACAAGAAAAAAAAATACGGGTCAACTATTTTTTCATGAGGAACCCATATATGAAATTTCAAAACACTAGCATACACGGTTCTAAAGATATGCTATGCACAAGAAAGCGTGACGTACGAACGGACTAACGGACGAACGGACGGACAAGCCAGAAGCAATATGCCCCCCAACTTTTTTAAAGTTGGGGGCATAAAAATTGACGGAGCTAGAGTGATGACAAACTTTTTCCTATGTAAAGTCTATGGGAGCTATTTGTTGCCATGGAAACCAGAGTTCCAATCCGATCTGCCCGAAAACAGTATGTAGCCTTTCCCCCTACCTGATAATGCTTCACATGAAATTTGATCAAGATTGGCCCACTGGTTCCGGAGATATACTTCTTTGAAAGTGTGGACGACGGACGACGACGGACGCTGGCTCGTGGTATACTAATACCTCACATGAGCCTTCGGCTCAGGTGAGCTAATAATTGAAGCAGCTACGGTGATGACAACATTCTCCCCATGTTAAGTCAATAGGCAATTTTTTCAACGCTCAAGGGCACGTAACTCCTGAGTGAATAATCCGATTCAGCCCAAAATCGAACTTGATCGAGATTTCATGCCTGTCCTCGTTATCTGCAAGAATGAAGTCGATCAGAAAAAAATTGACGGAGCTAGAGTGATGACAAGCTTTTTCCTAATTCCCATTAACCCTAATGCAAAAACACACAAGGGCAGGTAACTCCTAAGTGAATGATCCGATTCTGCCAGTCATCGAACTTGACCGAGATTTCATGGCTTTGCTGGTTATCTGCAAGAATAAAGCCAATCTGAAAATAATTGAAGCAGCTACGGTGATGACAACATTCTCCCCATGTTAAGTCAATAGGCAATTTTTTCAACGCTCAAGGGCACGTAACTCCTGAGTGAATAATCCGATTCAGCCCAAAATCGAACTTGATCGAGATTTCATGCCTGTCCTCGTTATCTGCAAGAATGAAGACAATCAGAAAAAAATTGACGGAGCTAGAGTGATGACAAACTTTTTCCTATGTTAAGTCTATGGGAGCTATTTGTTGCCATGGCAACCAGAGTTCCAATCCGATCTGCCCGAAAACAGTATGCAGCCTTTCCCCCTACCTGATAATGCTTCACATGAAATTTGATCAAGATTGGCCCACTGGTTCCGGAGATATACTTCTTTGAAAGTGTGGACGACGGCCGACGACGGACGCCGGCTCGTGGTATACTAATACCTCACATGAGCCTTCGGCTCAGGTGAGCTAATAAAAACCCTCCTTGATCTGGCATATTAAATTTTTTATGTTTATAAGTTATTCTCTTAACCCTTGCCCTACTGAATAAATTAATTTAGCCATTCCCACTTCTGCCTTTCAACCAATCCGATTACTTGATGTAATTAATTCCCAAGAATTTACAAAATGAATGTCGAACAGTGTCGATCCTGATCAGATGGCTTCTACATCCATCAAGCATCATGCCATTGATAAACTTAATCTATCTTTGTCCTGCTGAATAAATTAATTTAGCCCCACCCATATCTGACTTTTAACAATCAGATTTCTTGATGTATATTATTCCTATTTATTTCCATACTGAATAAATAGTCAAACAGTGTAGATACTGATCAGATGGCTTCTTCAGAAGCCATCTGATCTGTATCTAGACTATTTGCAAAGGGTGGGGCATATTATGGTTCAGAAGGATACAAAACTTGGTAGATTAACACTGCTGATGCCTCTGGTAGCACAACAGCTGTTCACGTACTTCCATGCAGGCAAGCTACACAATAGTATTTAAACTTTGATCGGCTTCATTTAATTTTGATTTGGAACATCATGTCAGTCAATTGCTAGCATGTATAAATTAAAAACATATAATGGTGTATATTTCATTGCAGAATCCTGTATGGTCCAATTAAAATACCTCTTCAATGTCATTCAAGGGCATAAATCAGAACTAAAATGGAACAAGTGCTTGCCAAAAAAGAGACCCGTCAACGTATGTTGCTTGATCCAGTTTCAGAATTCTGCGATGAATGACTTTTGAATGTCAAACTTCAAACTAAAGAGTGAGTCAGTGTTTGAGTTTTACGTCCCACCAACCGCTAAGGTCATATGGTGATGGGACCTCGGTTTAAAGACTCATCCGAAAGTCTGGAGAAGCCTGGGATCGATCCTTCGACCCCTGATTTACAAGGCGAGTAGTGTAACCACTACACCACGGAGGCTTCTACCCGACTAAAGAGATTCATTTAAAGATAATTCAGAGAAGTTGGTACAGTTTTCTGTCCACAGATGCAGTAAGAATGATGTACTCACGCAAAATAGTCCAGTGCTGTCGAATAAACTCTCTCCCTCAGTACTCCCTTACTGGTCGTGTTTGGGAGGTAATCACCTTGTAACAGTGATAAACCCATCATCAGTAACCTGTAAAAAGAAGTACAGAGGACCCTCTTTATAACGACAGTATTTGTTCCCTATTATTGTGCCGTTTTAAAGAATTTGCCGTTATAAAGAATCCCAGTTAGGAGCATGATAGGTAATAAAGTGCCTTTTCCCCATTATTACTCCAAGAAACAAATGTTATAGACATTTGTTAGAATCGCCTCGGTGAGGCGATTCTAACAAATATCTATAACATTTGTTTCTTGGAGTTTTAGATTACAAGACCCTTTCATGACTATGGACAGGATTTATGCATTTCCAACCCGAGGGAAGCCCACGGCCCTCGGAACCGAGGCTAAGCCTTTAGCTAAGTAGTCATTCCATTCAAATTGCTGTTATAACGAGTTTTGCCATTATAACAAAAGTCGGTATAAAGAGGATTGACTGTAATAGGGAATACCATTAAGACTCAAAAGATTTAGCCATCCAAATAATGGAATATACAGATATTAGAAAACTTGTAAAACACTTAAGGGGAATGGGAACAGCTAGCAGATTTTTCCACCATTTTTCAAAGGGAGACAACTTTCGGGTCTTCCTGAACGTTTTTCTGTAAGCCCTGTTCCACTGAAAAAGGGGATCTACTCTTAACGGAAAGAATTTGCTCCTCAGGAGCAAATTCTACCCTTTAATAGTTGACCCCTATTGACATGGGAGACAAAAATACTTTTGCAGGAGTTGCCTCCCCTGAAGGTGTTCCCATTCCCCTTAAAACAGTTTTACATTTAGCTTTTGCCTCCATTTGTCTTTGAACTGCCTCACATGCTAATTT
This sequence comes from Lucinisca nassula, assembly GCA_963580285.1. Classification (NCBI taxonomy): domain Eukaryota; kingdom Metazoa; phylum Mollusca; class Bivalvia; order Lucinida; family Lucinidae; genus Lucinisca; species Lucinisca nassula. The sequence continues at coordinate 78,620,910 of OY757022.1, read as the reverse complement.
TTGTTCACTTCAGCTTCACCCTCATGAATTAATATTTCACAATCCACCCTCTTACAACATACATTAATCATGATAAAATATGGAGAGGAAAATTTCTTTCCTAATCTCAAAAGAAAACATCTCAAAATTATCAACTACTGTGAAACTTCGATAACTCGAATACGAATAATTTGTTTACCATGGCTTTATCAAACTCAGAAAGTTGTTCCTATAGCTCCAGAAATCTGTGTGTTCAAGTCAATTTAAGGAGGTTTGTTTCATTTTAACTTTAAAAAGTATGTTGCGTGTACACATTAGAATCGCCTCTATGAGGCGATTCTAATGAGTACACACAGCATACATTTATTTTATAGGTTCTGTGTACTCATTAGAATCAGGCACTTCTAATGAGTACACACAGCATACATTTATTTTATAGAAAGCCGAAAATATATCCTTAGGTCACCCCCATTATGTCTCAGCTAGCAGTATCAGAAACCCTCAATAACTTGAACTATCCCTATTTCGAACACAATTTCACTGTCCCGAAGGTGTTCGAGTTATCGAAATTTGACTGTACATCTCTTCTCCTATACTTACTTCAGTCTTGGTCCAATGGCAGCTGGATGTCTGGATATCAGTGGAGCATTTTTCCCAACAGTGAGTAGGAGTGACCTATTGACCAGGGTCAGTAAGATGTTCACTTGACTAACACTGCTGTACTTAGCTATCTCCAATCTCTCTAGGAGGAACTGAAATATGAATGATAATGAATGACATCATGAGGAAATTATCCGCTAGAACTTATTCAGATCAGTCTGCGCAACCATGGTGTCTGATCAGAAATGCACTGGGTACACCATCATTAGTTTATGTTCTTATCCATCTTCAGGCTGACAGCATAAGGCCAAGGCCCAGTTGTTCAAAACTAACAACATCGTTTGTTAACAAATCGATAAAACTTCGATCATTTAATATGGCAAATATACTAATATTTTTTTCAGCAAAAATAATAAAATTTTAGATATTGTACTTGGTGGAACAGTTAACAATATGACCACTAAAGAGCTCATTAAGCTAATGATGCTTTGAACAACTGGCCCCAGGTCAGCCTATATATCAGCCATATCATGTATAAAAACTTAATTTTGCTATTTATGAACAAGTGTAGATCAGGGGCCAGTTGTTCAAAGCATCGTTAGCTTAACAAGTTCATTAGTGGCCATATTGTTAACTCTTCTAGCAAATAAAATATCTAAAAATTTTGGTATTTTTGTTGAAAAAAATGTGAAAAACTGCTCATTTTTTTTTTTCAGCAAAAATAATATTATTTTCAACCATACTGAATGATCACAGTTTTAACAATATGTCAGCTAAAGACATCATTAGTTTTGAACAACTAGGCCCAGATAACTTGCATGCATGCATTATGATCAGCACCTTTGTGTTCAGAGCTTGGTACCCACAGATTAACACTGATCCAGCTTAAGATTAACAGCTACATGTAGATTTCCAAAATTATGTATGCATGTACACCCTTCTTAGCAAGATATTATAATCAAAACTTTGTCATCATCAATTTATTTGTCAATGAATTTTTGAGATACAAAGCATCTCATTTAATAAAGTTGGGACTTAGAATGAAGGCATACACAAACCATTAATTCTTGCAAATAAAAATGAATCAGAATCAGAATCAGAATTGTTACTGGTGACACGTCAAATGACATTCATACACCAGGACCTGTGATGTGGGAAGTTAGTCCCTAGCTCTAACCAGAGAGGTAAATTTAGCTACACAATCATCAGCACCTTCAGCTGTCGAAATAATCGAATCGGGAAGGGCATTCCAATCTCTAATGGTTCTGGGGAAGAACGACTCTTTATAAATGTCAGTTCTTGCGCTAAGGGTCTGAAACGCCAACGAATGGTGATTTCTACAGTATCTAGCTGGGGGAACAAGGTCATCTGTTGGAATGCTGGCAGCACCCTTTAGACCTTTGTATAAAAGGATTAGCCTACTGTCTTTTCTCCTTTTCTTGAGAGACTCCCATTTTAATTTTCCAAGTATTCCAGTCATGCTCCCAGTTTCAAAGCAGTAATCGCCTGTTACAAATCTAGCAGCTCTATTCTGAACTTTCTCAATTTCATGTCTATGTACAGACTAACTGGTACCAGTTTGTACAATTTACCACATTTATCCCAAATATTTGAACACTACAACTCCTTATCATAAATGCTCTAAAATCTGAACAACTATACATGTTCACTGTAATTTACTAGCCAATGCTGTGTAAAAAACTAGCTGGATGAGCAGCAAACAGTGTAGACCCTGATGAGATGCCGCCTTCTGCGGCATCTCATCAGGGTTTACACTGTTTGCTCAGCCCTATCTGTCTGAATTCATACAGTTAATACGGTACCTACCTTAGTCCAGATCTGATGCGGGGCCACATAAGGAGTATCAGGATGTAGGATCTGGTCCTCAGCTTTAGCTAATGGGTCGGGCCTAGGCTTATCTTCTCTGAATATTCCCAGTTTCTTGTCTATGGTCAACTGCCATGCTGCGGACATCTCACACAAAAACTGAGGAAAAAACATCATTTTAACAGGAATAACTACACCTTCAGGTGCAGCAGTATTTGTTTGTTTGTTTTGGAGTTAAACAGCCCAATGAGTCAACACTATTTTAGGTCATTTTTGAGCTGGTCACTTTACCTATCCACACTTTTCCTGGGCATGATTATACCTAAGAGGTTAACCAGTACAGTGCACATTATTTCACCAGACACTGACAACTGCCCTTCTTGAATCAGCAGAACGGGAGGGGAGGCAGTATCTTTGAATCTAGACATTTCAAGATTGGCATACAGGTCCAGTTGCTCAAAGCATCATTTGCTTAACGAGCCTGTTAGGGTTCAAAATCTTAATTGTTTTAGCAAATACAATATCGCATACTGTGTGTGTTTTTTGCTGTAAAAATGTGAGTAGCTTTTGCTAACGCACAAAACCTACTCACATTTTTTCAGCAAATGGAAAAAGCTACTCACATTTTTTCAGCAAAAATATTAGCATCATAGTCATATTAAAGGATCAAAGTTTTAACGATATGTTAACTTATGAATTGTTAGTTTTGAACAACTGGCCCAAGGATTTGATTTGTTTGATTTGAGGTTTAACGTCCCCGTCACCACTGTAAAGGTCATTTTGGAGACGTTGCTTCCAATTTTGTGGGACTTTTACCCGACATAGAGATGAAATGACATCTCAAGCCCTGTCGCCCAATGAAACCAATAGGGTTTATTAGCATGGGCGGTCCGCCTCGTACCACGGTTCCTGGACAGGCTTAGATCCTCTAAGCGGTTTACCAGTACTAGTTTGCGGGCCGGAGTCAGCTCTGTGTGGAAGCATGATGCAGCCCATATATTTCTTCAAGCCCCTATGGGCGGGGGCCATCTGGCCCAAGGAGTTTCAGTCACAATTCATATAACAGGAATTCATAGGAACAGATATGGTGGGTATTTTGTGATAACTGAAGGATAGCTTTTGTCAATTCTCCATAAAAACCTATGTTGTGGGTATTCATTAGAACCGCCTCGGCGAGGCGGTTCTAATGAATACCCACAACACAGGTTTATATGGAGAAATAAGGAAAACTATCCTTCAATTATCACAAAATACACACACTATCTGTTCCTATGAGTTGGCAAACAATGAAGATGCTGATAAGATGGCTCATTAATTACGACCTACACTGGTAATATAGGTACATTTGTATCTATTGTAACCTACATTTCAAAAAGCCTAATACGTCAAGAGTTTCATTTGCTTGGTTTGGAGTTCAACAGCCCAGACAACACTATTTAGGTCAAATCAATCCCATCTGTGTACCTAAAGACATTGTTACTTGAAAAACTTATACATAAGTGATTAACCAGTACAGTGCACATACTTTAGCCAAAAACTGACAATGACTTTTCTTGAATCAGCAGAAGGGAGAGAATGACTGTAGAAAAGATTCCACAATCAATCTCTGCCAAAGAATGTTGCTGTCCCGGCAGGTAATGAAGCCATCATCTTCTGATCACCAGTCAGATGCATATCCAACTGACCTACCGAAACCAGTTCCTCTTAATTGGGCATAATGAATTTTATTAAACCTTTTTTCATTCATAATTCTCAAATAAAAGTCAAAATTATACAAGCCAGCACACAAGAAAATCTACACTAAGACTTGTGCCACCCGCAAAGACTTACCAGTCTTCTCTGATGGCATTAGCCTTTCACTACCACCAAGATATCCAGAGAGAGATAATTAAACTCTTGTTACACTGGGTTACACTGGGTGGATGCTAAGGCTGATCTGAGTCTTTGCTTGTCGTACAAGGCTTATTGTAGGCCTCCGCCCATCGGGGCTTCAAGAAATAGATGGGCTGCATGATGCTTCCACGCAGAGCTGAAACTGACCCGCACACGAGTACTGGTAAACCACTTAGAGGATCTAGGCCTGCCCAGGCAAAGCGGTGGGAGTTGGCCCGTCCATGCTTATAAACCCTATTAGTTTCATTGTGCGGCAGGGCTTGAGATGTCATTTCATCTCAATGTCGGGTAAAAGTCGCACAAAATTGGAAGCAACGTATCCAAAATGACCTTTACAGTGTTGATGGGGACGTTAAACTTCAAATCAAACAAAGGTTTTGTTGTGCCCTTGCTTGCATAATATTTAGTTTACATGTATTTGTTTACCTCCAGACTCCATTCTGGTTTAGCAGCTAGTAGCCATTCCCAGCATGCAATGGACGCTTTCATGGTCATCTCAGTGAAGTGGTTCACCGGAGTCCAGCATAGAGTATGTAGCAGCTGTTTGTTCAAATCTGAAAGGAAAGATACAGGAAACCAGCTGCAGTACAGAGGAATTGTTATGAGTATTGAGATAATTCTGGAATAATTTTCTCCATCTCTCCAAGGACTTACAAGAAAAGGAACCTAAGCACTTTGCAGTGAAAGAAATTTTAAATGGGCAACATGCAATCACTTAACAGAACAAGATGTATCTGGTTTTGTGTTTGAAAGTTTTCTAGGCCAAAGTAACATAATTGTGTACAAACTGAATGTATAATCTGCCTTAACCCTAAAGATGCCAAGCACTATAATTGTTGCCTGCTTTATTCAATTGTTGGTTGATTTAAAAATCAATGTTGCAAACAGTGTGGACCCAGATCAGACTCCTTTTCTAAGAGCAGTCTGATCAGGGTTCACACTGTTTGCCTGTTTGAAACATTTGCAAGAAGCAGCAGCAGACAAAATAAACATACAATATTTTCAGATGCAGTTTTTCTAATTCACTTGGAAAATATGAGTAAGATCTTGAAAATGCAAAACTTTGATTTTGTAAACCCTAAACAAAAAGCTGGAGACTACACCAGCTGGAACATGCAATCATTTTAGTTTAAACGTTTATTTATTTGTATAATACATGATATACATACATACAGATAAATCAACAAAGACAATATTATACAATGGGATTCAGAAGAAAGTCGAAAGACTTATGGAACTCTGTCTCCCATTTTTACAAAATATCAATGTACAATAGTAGCGTTATGACTTGTGATAATACAGAACAAGTGAAAATGACGTATGATATTATTATGGATATTCTTGTTAAACTCATTTCTAGATACTTATTCCTAGCGTCTAGCTGGATTGGCTCCACGGGGGACATGGAATGTAAAATACAATAGATGAATGTAGATAGTGTGACATCTTATGTTACACATTTAGCTTGTCTGGCCAAGTTAAGCTAGAGGTCTAGTATAGCACGAATCCTGTCGTAAAGGAAACTATTAATGATACTATTAGTAGATATGGTTATTTATAATAGGATTATATTAACTACAGGAGCTTATAAGTTTACTACGAATCGTTTAGTTTTGATTATGAATTCTTGAACGGCTAAGAATATCTGCTTGTTATTAGAATCCGATAATTCGTGGTTTCCAAACAGAAGTACGTCAAGAGACGGCTGACATATTGGTTGTATTTCAGTGTAGAGATCTTGTCGTAGGTGTGTGTATCGTGTGCAGGAAAATAGAAAATGTTGAGTAGTTTCGACAGCTCCGCAGACGCAAAGTGGGCTTCCAATAATGTTTTTGGAAAATAGATGTTGATTGAGAGAACTGCATCTCATTCTCAGACGAGCGTGATAAATCTGACCTGTCCTCTTGCCGTTACAGAAGTACCTCGGCAAGGAAGCCAGGTTAAGATCAAGTTGTCTTTTGAAGGAGACATGGCTTGGCGAATTTCTTATTTCTTCAGACAGTCCATTCCAGTCTCGTACAACTGATGGAAGGAAGGATTTATAATAGAGTTGAGAATGTGCTTGTACAGTACTCAGGTCTCGTGCGTTACGTAAGTTGTAAGTAGAATTGTTACCTACTGGGGCGGGTACCAGTGAAGAAAGATAGTCAGGAGTCAAGCCGTTTTGCATTTTATAAAACAGTTGTAGTTTGTGCTTCTTCCTACGTGATGCTAATGATTCCCATTTGGTTTCATTATGAAGACTTTCTAGAGAGACTAGTTTTGTTGCACCGGTGACGATGCGAGCAGCTTCGTTTTGTATTTTCTCTAAATCGTTAACTTCATACAAAGTACAGTTATCCCAAACGACGTCCGCATATTCAAGTAATGGTCTAATAAAAGAAAAGTATATTGTTTGAAGCGAGTGCCTATCGAGTTTAAATTTTAGTTTTCTCATGATATTTATACGGCTCCATGCTTTAGTTTTTATATACTCTAAGTGTTCATGCCATGTACAATCATTGGAAAATACAACACCAAGGTGTTTATGAGATGTTACGTCATTTATCTGGGTTTCATTCATAAAGACTCGAGGATGGTTAGGCTTGTACCTTTTTCTGGAAAATACCATTGACTCCGACTTAGATGGATTGAACTTGACGAGCCACTGTTTAGCCCACTCGTTAATTTTAGAGAGATCAGTATTTAGTTTATCAGCGGCATCAATAGGATCATCAACAATAATATAAAGGTTTGTATCATCAGCAAAGAGTCTGATAGAAGAGTGAATATCCTCGACAATATCGTTAATATAAATTAGAAAAAGGAGAGGACCGAGAATAGAACCTTGAGGGACGCCAGCCTTAATTGAAGTCCAGCTCGAAGCTGTTCCAGGTAAGACAACACGTTGTTTTCTGTTTTCTAAATAGTCTGAAAACCATTGGAGGAGCTGTCCAGAAATGCCAACAGAAGAAAGTTTATACAGAAGGCCTTTATGCCAAACTCTATCGAAGGCTTTACTAATATCGCAAAATATTGCTCTTACTTCTTTGCCTTCGTCTAGAGCTTGACAGAAAGTATTGTACATATCAGTTAGCTGGTTTACAGTAGAATCACCCGGTACAAAGCCAGACTGTAATGGCGTTATTATGGCATTTTCTCGAAAAAAGTTAAAAATATATTTGTGAACGATTTTTTCAAGAACTTTTCCGATAGTACTAAGGAGAGATATTGGTCTATAGTTGGACACTTCGGAAGGATCGTCTTTTTTGAAAATAGGAGTAACGTTGGCTTGTTTCCACATAGCTGGAAATCTACCCTTCTCAAGACAGAAGTTATAAAGATCTTTTAGAGGGGATGTTAGAGGCTCGGCAAGATCCTTGAGAATTTTATTACCAATAAGGTCAGGGCCTGACGCCTTGCCTGTGGGTAGTGACGAGAGTATAGATTTCACATCTTCTCTTGTAATAATAATAGACTCGAGTTTGTTGTGTGTTGTATTTGTTGCTTGTGGTAAGGACGCGTTAACTTCATCCAAAATTGTTTGTTGTGTGAAAAAATCGTTAAGTAGGTCGGCTTTTTCTTTGTCGTCACAAATAATAATGTTATCGGCTTTCAGTGGAGGTATAGAAGATTGTTGTTCTGGTTTAATGAAATTTTTTAATGTTTTCCACCAATCCTTTTGATTTATATTGGGATCTTTAAGTTTATTCTTTAATTTGTTGAGTTCATCGTCTTTAGCTCTTCGAATAAAAGAAGTTACCTGGTTTCTGACTTGTTTGTATTTATTAAAATCTTGCTCTTGTTTTGTTCTTTTGTACTTATCATATAGGCGTTTACGTTTTCTCATAAGTTTCTTTATATCATTAGTCAGCCATGGTGGATCGGATTTGCGAATATGTATCGTTTTATTTGGAATATGTTTGTTTACAAGATTCAAGATCACATCGGTTACATTTTTAGCATAGATATCTACATCGTCGTCCTTCAGTGAATTCCAGTTGGTTTCATTTAGTTTGCGGGAAAGTGTTTGGTAATCGCCTCTATGATATAAATAAATTTGTCTTGTGTAAGTTGGGGATGTGATTTTGTTAAAATTATATGCACAATATATAGGACAGTGATACCTTATGTTTTGATCAAGAAAGGGCTCACCAACGCCACTCAGAACAACCCTGTTCTTGTTTGACACCATAAATAGGTCAATAATTGATTCGGAGTTCTCTGTATAGTGCGTGGTTTCAGTTATAATTTGGTCCAAGTTAAAATGCTGGCATAAATCATTAATTTTCCTATGGGACGTTTGTTTTGATACATCAAAATTAAAATCTCCTGTTATTGTTACATTTGAAATATTAGTATCAAATGCTAGCCCGAATGAGTCCTCAATGCATGTGTAGATTGCGTTATTTGAATTAGGAGGTCTATAAAACGTACCCAACAACTCTTTCCTGTTATGAATACAAATTTCAACCCATACACATTCAATTTGCGGAAGTTCAAGGTCAGGTCTTCTACGGGAAAAAATAGAATCACGCACATATACACAAATGCCTCCATGGTTATCTCCCATGCGATCACGACGATATAAGCTAAATCCATTTATTTTTATTGTTTCATTAGGTACTCTGTTATCTAACCATGTTTCCGTGAGGCAAATAGCATCAAAATTTCGTAATTCAGACTCTATAACTTCTACTTTGTTAGTTAGGCTCTGAATATTATAGTGAACAATAGAAAATTTGCTGTTGAGGGTAATTTCTCGAAAAGTAGGTTCAGAGGTCGATGAATTCAAAGACTCATCTAATGGTCCGGGGTTTTTCTCTATGCCCCCTATTAGTAGCATTGCTATGATGACAAGAAGATCAAAATAGTTAAGATACTCTAGACCTTTAGCCTTAGCTTGGCGACAATAATGCAACCCTATCCGTATCCTGTAAATTTGAATTTCAATCATGTTATGCAATCAATTAGGGCACGAAATAGTTTCTTTGGAACGGATAGGTTGCGTTGATTTATAACATTTCCTAGGATAATTGAAACATGTACATGGTTTCCCCCGTGGAGCGCTGAGACGACGTTGTTTAGTTTACATGATGGACAAACATAAAGGAACATATACATAATCAAAAACATAATGATACTAGCAGAGGAAGGGGACTAAAATGAACATTTTTGGTGATTACAACTTGTTGGATGCATATAAGTGTCTGGAATCCTAGAATTCTCTCTTGTTTTACTGAGTCAAATTGAACATATATTTTGTTCAAGATGGTGTTTATTTAATGGCTGCTGTGTGGCTGGCATTTTACTGACAAGTAACGTGTATATTACTAGCTTTCTTTAGCGAAACTTCCACCGTTGCATTAATAACTTACAATACTATAATTATGACTATTATGCGATGAGATAAAAGCTGAAATGGCTATTCTGTAAGAAGCAGGTGGCTTCAATAGCTTCACATGCATATGACAAACTTATTACTGGCATGGCTGTAAATACCAGAAACAAAACCAACAAGGAAGTATCGTTGAAGACAAAGTGCCAACACACATTACTATATACATTGTTGCAAAGGATATATTTCTCTTACAATGACTATTTTACCATGATCATGAAGGAAATTTTGTTTCCATGTCTGTTACATAAGCCTATCTATCCTATCTCAGACATAATATTGTCCTGACATACAAATAAATTTACGAGTCGTAATGTGCATACATGATACTGACATCTAAATTATGAGCCTGAAACATTTTAGGCACTGGCATGAGCAGTGCATTACAAAACAAATTGTTTACGTGACAATTCACATAAATGTCGAGTTATTTTACATGGTTATTTTATATCAGGTAACTTACTGGTATGGAAGTAATGTGACATAGGAATCACTGACATTACCTGATACATGTATGACAATTTTTTATAAACCGGCTTCATAAACCGACTGTAGCAGACATTCCCCCGACAATACTTAACTTTCACAGGTTTACATTTTGCTGACATGGACTTGCAGTTGTGTAATATTATGACAGTCGCTGACATGACCTAATGTCATTGTATCTTAATGTAGACTTAATCACCGGTTGCAAGCGCCGGAACGCGTGGCAACGACACTTATGCCATACGCTAACGGCGAGGGCCAATGTGCGACTGCGCATGCGCGCAGTACGGCCAGTGCCTCCGCCGTCGGGGCGAAAACATGAAGGATCCAATTATGCATCTGGCAATTTATTTCACTAGATCGCGAATCATAGGCATATGCCAAATGTCCGCACTGAAGGCGATAAGTATCGTTGTACCGCGTAACGACCCTAATGTCATGTGGTTTAAAAATCGCTCGTGCGACTCCTTGGCACGTGGGTGTCGTGAGCCAGGTTCATTCATGACTGGAGTACAAGTGTGTCAGTGTGTTACAAATACGGATATAATTTTCCACTATTCAGATGGATCAATACATGTAACTCCTGGAAATACTATAAGAAAGGTATTTTTGTTGTTGTTATGCTTATCATAAGAGCGTCGTACTAGTGCGAAAAAGAAGTGACAGAGGCGCCATACAGACTGAGCGAATATGCATGCTGATCCACGCCTCTGTCATACCTGTTTAAGACACAAACAAGTCGGGCATCCCGGACGACACTTGGTAGAAATTAGGGCTCAGATGCTGCATCGCAATCTCGACAGGGCCGCACTGACCTCGCTGCATCGTTGAACGATACAGCGGTGTCAGGACGTCCTCAACACCAACGGCGAGGCACATGAATTGAACCATATATGACGCTGTTCACAAAGAGAAGGTATGGTAAGAATCCCAAATACTCCGGCCCCTTAACACAGTATTTACAGACATGGTCATTTTATAACAGGCATATTATTTACACAGTTAACATAGCAGAAGTATCAGTTATTCTATGACTGCGTTTCTAACAAGGTTATAATTCGACATCATTGACATACATGTCATGCAACCGAGACTGATGTAACTGGTTTATGATGTTTGAATTATTGCTATGACAATTTGTGACAGACTGAATGACATAAACAGCAAGGAATGATTTAACATCGCTGACATACATATTATGTATCAGAGATTACCGATATATACAACATTTTATGACACTTCAGAAAATCAGAATGGTTAAAATATGATACTACTTACATATTCAACGGCAGAGCTAATGCCGAGAGAGGCAATTTTAACTTTTTTCTGCTGGATTATGAGGTATGTGACGTCATAATTATCTGAATTATCTGACAGAAGTTCTGTCATCAGAGGTAAGACATAGATGGTGCTGACTTGTCTATGGTTGTAAGATTACCACACAATCATTTTTGTGGCCCCTTCTACACTTTAGTACATGAGAGCAAATAAAACTAGACAAGTCCAAATTCAGAGGACTGAAGAGTTCATTTCTGGAAGTGAAGGGTGAAAAAAAGGTTAACCCTTAAGCTGCTGAGAAAAACAACATCTGAAGATGTCGTCTGCTTATGTCGTCTGCTGAATCTTCTGGCAAACTTTTAAAAAATATTTTGGCACACAGCCAAACAGTGTGGGAGGAGCAGTCTAGAGGAGCAGTCTGATCTGGGCACACACTGTTTACAAAAAGTGACTTTTAAGGTAACCGGCAGATGGCAAAGCAGATGACAATTCTCGTGATTGGCATGTTTTGGGTTAAGGAAAATGGATACAGCATGCATAATTTCTGCCAATTATTCAAGGAAGATAACTTTTGTGACTTCCTGTCATATTTCCTAAATTTTTTGTCCCTCTGAAAGAGGGATCTACTCTTAAAGGAAAGAATTTGCTCCTCAGGAGCAAATTCTTTCCTTTAATGGGTAGACCCCTTGTGACAGGAGAGACAATTCACATGTGTGTATGTGAATTCGGGTTTAACGTCGCTTTCAACAATTTTTCAGTCATATCACGAGGGTGTCTGGTTGTGACAGGGAGATCAATGCTCACTTTTATAGTGCTGCCTCACTGAAGTATCATGTGCCAGACACATTACATGATACCACACCCAGTCACATTATCCTGACACTGGGTTGACCAGTCCTAGCTCTACCCCGTAAATCTGAGTGCCAAGTGAGGAGCAGCTAGTACCATTTTTAACGACTTTGGTATGTCGAGGCCTGGGATCGAACCCGTGACCTCCCATTCCCCGGAGCGGCCAATGAGCTATAGGGGACGGTTCACACAATTCACATGTAATGTCAAGCCTAATTTTCACTGAAAAATAAGACTAGAATGCAGTCTATGGCACGCCATCGTAAATCTCCACACTTTCTCTACAGGGGCTAAGTACCAAATAACAACATGTATTTGTAATTGAATTTTTGAGGCCCCCGCCCATAGGGGCTTGAAGAAATATATGGGCTGCATGATGCTTCCACGCAGAGCTGAATCCGGCCGGCACACTAGTACTGGTAAACCGCTTAGAGGATCTAAGCCTGTCCAGGATCCACGGTGCGAGGGGGACCGTCCATGCTAATAAACCCTATTGGTTTCATTGGGCGACAGGGCTTGAGATGTCATTTCATCTCAGTGTCGGGTAAAAGTCCAACAAAATTGGAAGCAACGTCTCCAAAATGACCTTTACAGTGTTGACGGGGACTTTAAACCTCACATCACATCAAACATTGTACAAAATTGAATTTGACTGACATGACTTGTGACCCTTTGACCTCTCCCCCAACCCCTGGGGCATGACAAATTCTCGTTCAATATGTTTTACGTATATTTCATTAATCATTACTTCTGCAAAGTTTGGAATCAAAATCTATAAAACTGACTTTGCAATTGAATTTTATTGATATTTGACCGTTTTGACCCCTCCCCAGGGCCCCTGGGGGTGGGGCCAAAGTAAATGTGCTGTTGAACACCCCACTGTAAGCAACCAACACACCAAATTTGGTTGGATTCTGATTAAAAGTTTAGGACAAGAGCATAACGGATGGACAGACAGATGGATGGACAGACAGACCGAGGCAATTACAATATCCCCTCCGCAAAAGTGTGCGGATAAAAATAACAATTGAAAGTACTGTCTGCTAGTGGACATTAAAAGTTAAATCATTATTTTTCAGGAGTAACTAATAAATGCCCTTCTTGAATCAGCCAAAGGAAGAGAATGACATGACTAACCAGTACAATACATATTCTTTCACCAGTAACTCACAACAGCCCAGTCAACACTATTTAGGTCAAATCTATCCAGTCAGTTAACCTGTCCACACATTCCTAAGCAGGCTTAGTCAATCTATGTGTTCAGTTCAGTGCACATTCTTCCTCCTGCAACTACAACTGCACTTCTTGCATCAACAGAAGGGAGAAAATTCATATCTTACCTTTCATATGAATCAGCAGAGAGCAAACTCTGAACATTGCTGGTTCACACTCCCCCTCATCCACAGACTTACAGGCTCTGGCTAGTTTTTCACACAACAGGGGAACTAACTCACTGTCTGTACAAATATTACGCATTCCTGATATCTGAAACGTAAGACCTGATGCATGAAAGCACACAAAACAATATCAAACAAGAAAGCAGTCTGAGGGACAGCCAAATCCCCTGCCGCACTTTGTAACAAGGCTCAACCTTATGACCTACACCGGTGACCTACACATCGAGTTGGCATGGTTTATTCATGGGTTCTGCACATCAGCTCACTGAGGGGGATATTTGACGAAAGTTTAATGAAAATCCTTCTAGGGGTAAAGGAGATATGGAACAGACACAAAATACAAAGTTTCAAAGTCGTGACCTTCAACTGTGACCCTGACCTTGAGTCCGCATGGTTTATAAATGTGTTCTGCACATCAGCTCACTGAGGGGGACATTAGACCAAAGTTTAATGAAAATCCTTTGATGGGTACAGACACAAAATTCAAAGTTTCAAACTCATGACCTTCCAATGTGACCTTGACCTGGTGTCGGCATGATTCATTTATGGGGTTTGCACATGAGCTCACTGAAGGGGATAATTAACCCAAGTTTAATGAAAATCCTTTCAGAGGTAAAGGAGATATGGAATGGGCACAAAATTCAAAGTTTTAAACTCGTGACCTTCAAATGTGACCTTGACCTTGAGTTGGCACGGATCATTTATGGGTTCTGCACATCAGCTCACTGAGGGGGATAATTGATCAAAGTTTATTGAGAATCCTTGCAGGGGTAAAGGAGATATGGAAAGGACACAAAATTCAAAGTTTCAAACTCTTGACCTTCAAATGTGATCTTGAGTCGGCATGGTTCATTTATGGGTTCTGCACATCAGCTCACTGAAAAAAATATTTGACCAAAGTTTAATGAAAATCCTTTCAAGGGTAAAGGAGATATAGAACGGACACAAAATTCAAAGTTTCAAACTCGGGACCTTCAACTGTGACCTTGACCATGAGTGGGTGACCATGAGTGGGCATGGTTCATGTATTGGTTCTGCACATCAGCTCAGAGACGAATAATTGACCAAAGTTTAATGAAAATCTATCGAAGGGTTCAGGAGATATGGAGCGGACAGAGAGATGGATGGACAGACGAAGGCCATTCCTTTGCTTCGTGGCATGGGATTAATTACAAATTTACCACAACAAACAGTCAGATGGAACAGCTACATACATAAAGCACTTCTTTGTTTGGAGTTTAATAGCCTTGGCCCAATTGTTCAAAGGATCATTAGCTTAACAAGCTCGTTAGTGGTGATATTGTTAACTGTTCTAGAGAGTACAATATCTAACATAGTGTCATTTTTGCTGAAAAAAATGAAAGCAGCTTTTGCAAAATGCTGCTCACATTTTTTTCAGCAAATATATAAGCACATTCATTTTGCAATATAAAATGATCAGTTTTAATGGTATGTTAACTAACAACATTGTTAGTTTTGAACTGGTCCCTGGTCAAGACTATCTAGGTCATATCGAACCGGCCAGTTTACCACTCAATACTTTTCCAGGGCAGGCTTACACATAAGCAGTTAACCAGTAAAGTGCAAATTCTTTTTAAATCAGTGGAAGGGAATGATCAATCTCCAAGAATGTTGCCAACCCGGCAGGTATCGATGCCCATCTTCCTGACCACCAGTCAGACAAATACCCAACTGAGGTATAGTTCATTTTTGAGCTGGTCAGTTTACCTACCCACACTATTCCTGGGCATGCTTATACGCAAGAGGTTAACCAGTACAGTGCACATTCATTCGCCAGAAACTGACAACTGCCCTTCTTGAAACAGCGGAAGGGAAAGAATGACCGTAGAAAAGATTTCATGAACTATCTCCACGAAAGAATGTTGCCGACCCCAGCAGGTATCAAACCCGCTTCCTCCTGATCACCAGTCAGACTCACATCCGACTTGAGCTGTCGAGGCTGACCCTCACCCTTTGTATGTGTGAAATAATGATACAACCACACTGCTGCAAATTAACACAAAATATGGTCATTGTATTTTTTGTAGTTCTTTATTTTTTGCTTTTTTATGCCATAAGTGAATATACCAGGCAGTAAATTTAAAACATTGTAAGCTGATGAGTTTTACTGCAAAAATAGTTGAATTTACTCCCATGGTAATTTCATATGAAATTTATGAAACGATTCTTGAGCCAGTTTCATAAATTTCATATCAAACACGCCTGGTAAACTCGTAAGGGATACCCAGCGGTTATGCACTCAAAATCCTTACGGGAACTTCCGGCTATGACTTTCGAGACTTCAAAAGTGTCAAAAAATAGATGGGTGTTCCCGATTGATGGATTTTAGTCAACTTTGTAAACATTTTTGAAAAATCGGGCAATGCTATTCCCAACAACTTTCATTTCTGTATCAGAAAAAAATAGGTATATATATTAAAAGGCAAGTGGTCGATTTGTAATTTAATTTCTCCCGGAGGAAGGGTGCCAGATATTTTGTTTTTACCTGTTTTCCAGTGCAATTTTTAGCTACCCAGGCTATGCAAAACTTATCTAACACGTCAAAAAAGATGTTATTCAAATTACTTCCATGTTGAAATGCATACGCTGCAGAATTTGTTCCAGGAGCGTAAATATTTGTGCCAATTATGACTTTCGAGGTTGTAACCCCTTACGGGAATATCACCCCTTAAGGGGACAGGAAAAACCAACTGATGGGTATCTGCTTACGCTTCATTTCTTCATTCAATATTTGTTTTAGTGTACGATTATATCAGATAAATACATTAAAAAATTATTAAACTCAAGTTTTGAACAGTTCGTAAGAGTGCCTGAATTTTGATATATATAATCTCAGTTAACAGCAGACAATACCGTTCAGAATAAAATTAATAGTATTTTATGTCGTAGCGAGTAACTGCAGTTGTTTCATGACTTTGATGAACTGTTTGTATGGGTTATTGAATGAAGAAGCGAATTGTAATCAGGCACCCTTCAGTTGGCTTTTCCTGTCCCTGTTAGGGGTAATATTCCCGTAAGGGGTAATGGGCCTCGTAAGTCATAATCGCTACAAATATTGAAGCCCCTGGGACCAAACTGTGGAAGTTTTGCAGCTTATGTATTTCAGCATGAAAGTAGTTCGAAATACGTCTTATTTGACAAGTATGATAAAATTGCATAGTCCAGGTAGCTAAAAATGCCTTCATTCTGTACAAGAAAACAGGTAAAAACAGACCACCTTCCTCCCTGAGAAAGTAAATCAAAAATCGACCACTTGCCTTTTCATGTCCACACCTATCTTTTCTGATGCAGAAATGAAAGTTGTTGAGAAATGTCATTGTCCGATTGTTCAAAATATGTTTACAAAGTTGACTAAAAGGCATCAATCTGGAGCACTCACACAATTGTGGACATTTTTGAAGTCTTGTAAGTCATAGCTGGAAGTTCTCGTAAGGATTTTGAGTGCATAACAGCTGGCTACCCCTTACGAGTTTACCAGGCGTGATCAAATGACTACGAGAATAAGTTTCTTTTTATCATATGACCATTTTTCCTAGTCATTAGGAAAACATGTCCGTGTGAAATAATGGCGTCCAACATGTTGTCAGAAATAAGGAACTTTAGGTAACAAGAGGCCCATGGGCCACTACGCTCACCAGAGGTCATGTGGTTTATACCATATACAGGCATGGTGCCCATCTTGGTCATGTGACAACAAAAGGCCACCATGCAATCAGTAAAATCCACTGTCTTGCCTTTTTTCCATACAACTGTCTATGTGACCAAATTTGACAGTGACGTAAAAACAGGTCAAGGTCAACCAAAGGTCATCATTTGAACAAAATTGGTAGGGTCCGAGCCCTTGATGCTGCATACCAAGTTTCAAGGTCATCAGCCATTTGGTTCCTGAGAAGAAGATTTTTTAAGGTTTTTACCATATATGGGCATGGCAGCCATATTGGTCATGTGACCAGTCCTTACGAACAAACTTTCATTCCCCCTTCCCATAGAAGCTCCACATGTAATTTGGTTTCAATCAACCTAGCAGTTTGAGTAGAGAAGAAGATTAAAATACTGAATCTCAGCCAGCCAGGACAAAGGTCAGAAAATGACCTTCACCTTTGTTGAAAACTTCCATTCAGTTGATTGCAAATTTCATTTCTGATGCCACAGGTTACCATGCAATCAAAAACAATCCATTGTTTTGCCATTTTTCCATACATATGTCTAAGTGACCATATTTGACCTTGAGGTAAAATAATTCAAGGTCAAAAGTCATCATTTGAAACTAGCTACCATGCAATCAGAAAAATCAATTGTTTTGCCTTTTTTCCATACAAATGTCTAAGTGACCATATTTGACCTTGACCTAAAACAGGTCAAGGTGAACCAAAGGTCATCATTTGAACAAACTTGGCAGGGCCTGAGTCCCCGATGCTGCATACCAAGTTTCAAGAACATCGGCCATTCTGTTCTTGAGATGAAGATTTTTAAAGGTTTTTACCATATATGGGCATGGCAGCCATATTGTTCATGTGACCCAGTCCTCACAAACAAACTTCCGTTCCCCCTTCCCACAGAGGCTCTACATGTAATTTGGTTTCAATCATCTCAGCAGTTTAAGTTGAGAAGGAGATAAAAATACTGAATCTGAGCCTCCCGGACAAAGGTCCGAAAATGACCTTGGCTTTCAGAACTGACAAAATTCCATTCAGCTGAGTGCAAATATCCTTTCTGATGCCACTAGCTACCATGCAATCAGAAAAATCAACTGTTTTGCCTTTTTTCCATACAAATGTCTAAGTGACCATATTTGACCTTGACGTAAAACAAGTCAAGATCAACCAAAGGTCATGATTTGAACAAACTTGGCAGGGCCCGAGTCCCTGATACTGCATACCAAGTTTCAAGAACATCGGCCATTCGGTTCTTGAGAAGAAGATTTTTAAAAGTTTTTACCATATATGGGCATGGCAGCCATATTGGTCATGTGACCCAATCCTCACAAACAAACTTTCGTTCCCCCTTCCCACAGAGGCTCCACATGTAATTTGGTTTCAATCGTCTCAGCAGTTTAAGTTGAGAAGAAGATAAAAATACTGAATCTGAGCCTTCCTGGACAAAGGTCCATAAATGACCTTGACCTTCAGAACTGTCAAAATTCCTTTCAGCTGCGTGTAAATATCATTTCTGATGCCACTAGCAACCATGCAATCAGAAAATCCACAGTTTTGCCTTTTTTCTATACAAATGTCTAAGTGACCGTATTTGACCTTGACGTAAAACAGGTCAAGGTCAACCAAAGGTCATCATTTGAACAAACTCGGTAGGGCCCGAGTCCCCAATGCTGCATACCAAGTTTCAAGAACATCGGCCATTCGGTTCTTGAGAAGAAGATTTTTAAAGGTTTTTACCATATATGGGCATGGCGGCCATATTGGTCATGTGACCCAGTCCTCACGAACAAACTTTCGTTCCCCCTTCCCACAGAGGCTCCACAAGTAATTTGGTTTCAATTGGCCAAGTAGTTTCAGAGAAGATGTTGTTTGAAAATGCTGACGACGCAGACGACGACGGACCATTGCCTATACTATAAGCTCCCCCGGAGCCGTCGGCTCTGGTGAGCTAAAAATGATTACGCATTTCTTATTTCTGCTTTCAACATAGGTTGTGGGTGCTCATTAGAATCGCTTCAATGAGGCAGTTCAAACAAGTACCCACAATCTATGTTTTTGAGCAAAAATAAGGCAGATAATATATACCCCAGTAAACGACACTTTTCTCTATATAAAGTGGGGTTTAGAGGTGTCTTTGTTTCATGGACTTGTTAGTGTGATGTTTTTTCTTCTTTGAAATTTGTTTATAACTATTTCAGAAAGTGTTTCATAGTCACAGAACATGATAAAGTTCTGCGTCATTAGTATATGATATTACACATGCTACAAATGAAAAATATGGAATGATGCTCCTGCACTAAAAAATAGATCTGCAGTCGATGGAAAACCATCGCAAATACCCGTTTTTTCTATTAATAACACTAATGACTATGTATTAGCTAGCCAAAACTACATGTAAGTTAAAAAAAGTTGCAAAGAACATTCTAACTTATAGGCAATGTTTAAGACGTGTAACTCTTATAGTTTAGAAGATATGGCAAAGTCATGCTTTTTGACCTTTGACCTTGGGATTATGTTGAGGCCCACCTAAAGTATCCAAATTTATTCTATATTCCAACAGCCATCCAATAACCAAGTTTCCAAAGTGTAACTCCAATAGTTTAGAAGATATGGCAAAGTCAAACTTTTTGACCTTTGACCTTGGGGTCGAGGTCACACCAAAACTAGCCCAACATATTTTATTTTCCAAGGACCATCCAATAAGCAAAGTTTCAGAAGTGTAACTCCAACAGTTAAGGAGATATGGCAAATCATAACTTTTGACCTTTGACCTTGGGGTCATGTTGAAGTCAAGGTCACACAAAAAGTATCCAAATTTATTCTATATTCCATGGGCCATCCAATAACCAAAGTTTCAGAAGTGTAACTCTAATAGTTTAGAAGATATGGCAAAATCATACTTTTTGACCTTTGACCTTGGGGTCAAGGTCACACCAAAAGTAACCTGACATATTCTATATTCCAAGGACCATCCAATTAGCAAAGTTTCAGAAGTGTAACTCCAATAGTTTAGGAGATATGGCAAATCCTAATTTTTGACCTTTGACCTTGGGGTCATGTTGAGGTCAAGGTCACAAAAAAGTTGCCCACTGCCATCTACATTCCATGTACTATCCACATGCAAACAATTTAAAAAGTGTAACTTCAGTGGTTGCAGAGGAGATCCATTTACAAGAAACATGACGGGCGGACGGACACGGACAGACGGATGGACAGACGGACTGACGCCGGAGTGATCTGTGGTACCAAAACAATATACCCGATTTTTCTTCGAAAAAGCGGGTATAACAAAGTGATAAATAAACTTATAAAAACTTTAATTAAATTGTCCCAAATGCAAAATAGCGCAGACCAGATCAGATCAGAGGCTGCAGTTCCCCCAGTAAAGGATACAAAATCATTTAGATCCTATCAATAATTGCTATGACTGGTTAACCGATTGTATGCTGGTGGACTCTTCCATTGCTATATCATATTGGACAAGTCCATTTGTCATATAGGGGGAGTCAGGTCTATTGTTTTCATTTTTATTTTTGAAGGAAAATTCTGTTAGCCAATAGTGTAGGCTCTGATCTGGGCCTGCACTGTTTGCCAAGGGTACCCCTTTAGGGGTTTCCCGCATACAATGGGTTAAAGCCTCCAGTTTTTGTGGAATTTTCAGAGTTTTGTACCTCTCCTATAAATCTGCTTCTCAAGCTGAGGTTGGCCATGAAGCTGGAACTGTCTGTTGTCACACATTTTGGTCTTCTATCCAGGGTTGAACTCTGAAATTGACAATACACATGTAAGAAGCTATACCCACTACCATGCCCATTGAAAGTTGTGAAAAACTAAATCAATAGGCCTACTCGGGAAAATTCAAAATTTGTAACCTTTACAAATTTGGCTTTCTGTCTGGTATCACTTAAGTAATCAACACGTGTAGAAAATCCTGAAAATTAGAATAAAATATGGCACATGTCTGCCAAATATAAACACATTTAGGTAAGAAATATGAATGTTATGCATTTTTAACACATGGAACCCATTAGGATCAAGTATGATAAAATTGCACATTTGTACCTACCTAGGTCAAGCTATGCTTTTTGTTATACATTCAATTTATTTTTGTGTGGCTGTAACTCCAGAATCCAGAATCCTTAAAGATATCAACCTCAAATTTTCAGTATTTCTTAGTTTTATAGAGGTCATAAAATGTATGAAATTTCAAAGGGCTAGGTGAACAAGTTTTAAAGTTGGCATTTTCCGGACAAGCCCTATTACTGTGCAAATAAATGCAGAACAATGGTTGTCTACAACCTCTTAATATAACTATTGTTGGGGTCCAAAGCAGAAACTGTTACAGTCAATAAATCATGTTTCAGAAGACCCTCGCTATAACATTATTTGTTCCGTAATAATTTGCCGCTATAGCGAATTTGCCGCTGAAAAGAATCCAGATAAGAAGTAATATAATAGGCTATATAGGACTGTCTCCCTTAATAACTTCCAGAAGCAAATGCTGTGGACATTTGTCAGAATCAACTCGCCAAGGAGATTCTAACAACTACCACAGCATTTGTTAGAATGGCCTCACCAAGGCGATTCTAACAAATATCCACAACATTTGTTTCTTGGAGTATTAAAAAAATCAATACCAATGTATATTCAAAATTTGAAGAAAATCCATGAAAAAATGTTCAAGTTATTGACGCGGAAACGCCAAAAACAACCTTATTTTGAACTAAAAAGGGCCGTAACTCTGTCAAAGATTAACAGATTTTGCCCATTAACAATTCCATACCAGTCATTCTTGGTATAAACATGTATGCAAAATTTGAAAAAAATCTGTGAAAACTACTCAAGTTATCGATCAGAAATGGGGGGGACGGACAGACGGATGGATGGACAGACATATAGATGGGATGGATGGACAGATGGAGGGATGGACATACACCAGAAGGTATATCATAATAACCCAAAACTATCGTGTGGTGGGGTATAAAAACAAAGTTTTTGCAGCAACTATATGATAAATAATGATCCTATCCAATGCGATGTCCCATTGCATTTGTAAGTGCATTATAAGGGGAATGGGAACACCTTCAGGAGAGCCAACTCATGCTAAAGTATTTTTGTCTCACATGTCAATACGGGTCAACTCTTAACAGAAATAATTTGCTCCTAAGGAGCAAACTCTTTCCTTTAAGAGTAGACCCTTTTTCAGTGGGACAGGGCTCATAGAAAAGCAAACAGGAAGTCCCGAAAATTATCTCCCTTCGAAAAATGGCGAACAAATCTGCCAGGAGTTCCCATTGACCCCTTAATATCATAAAATATCATCAACACCATAATCACATGATCTCAGGAGTTGATAACAACTCTTGACTGCTAATCATTACTAGAAGACAACATTTTCAAAGTCTATTTTTCTTATTTTTCAGTGAAAATAAGGCCTGACACATTACATGTGAATTGTCGGCCAAGAAGATTCATTGAAAATAAGGCTAGACATTACATGTGAATTGTCTGCCAAGAAGATTCATTGAAAATAAGGCTAGACATTACATGTGAATTGTCTGCCAAGAAGATTCATTGAAAATAAGGCTAGACATTACATGTGAATTGTCTGCCAAGAAGAATCATTGAAAATAAGGCCTGACATTACATGTGAATTGTCTGCCAAGAAGATTCATTGAAAATAAGGCCTGACATTACATGTGAATTGTCTGCCAAGAAGATTCATTGAAAATAAGGCTAGACATTACATGTGAATTGTCTGCCAAGAAGAATCATTGAAAATAAGGCTAGACATTACATGTGAATTGTCTGCCAAGAAGAATCATTGAAAATAAGGCCTGACATTACATGTGAATTGTCTGCCAAGAAGATTCATTGAAAATAAGGCCTGACATTACATGTGAATTGTCTGCCAAGAAGATTCATTGAAAATAAGGCTAGACATTACATGTGAATTGTCTGCCAAGAAGATTCATTGAAAATAAGGCTAGACATTACATGTGAATTGTCTGCCAAGAAGAATCATTGAAAATAAGGCCTGACATTACATGTGAATTGTCTGCCAAGAAGATTCATTGAAAATAAGGCCTGACATTACATGTGAATTGTCTGCCAAGAAGATTCATTCAAAATAAGGCCTGACATTACATGTGAATTGTCTGCCAAGAAGATTCATTGAAAATAAGGCCTGACATTACATGTGAATTGTCGGCCAAGAAGATTCATTGAAAATAAGGCCTGACATTACATGTGAATTGTCTGCCAAGAAGAGTCATTGAAAATAAGGCCTGACATTACATGTGAATTGTCTGCCAAGAAGATTCATTCAAAATAAGGCCTGTTATCTGCCAAGAAAATTCATTGAAAATAAGGCATGAAATTACATGTGACCCAAAGTCAAGCCTTATTTTACTATGGAAAATGTTTGAAAAGATCAGGGGCCAGTTGTTCAAAGTATCGTTAGATTAACGAGCTCGTTAGTGGTCAATATGTTGACTGCTCTAGCAAGTACAATATTTAATGCTCTGGTGTTTTTGCTGAAAAAATGTGAGCAGTTTTTGCAAATGCAAAAGCTGCTCACATTTCTTCTGCAAAAAAATATATTAAGTATATTTGCCATATTAAATGTTTGAAGTTTTAACGATGCATTAAGTAATAACATCATTAGTTTTGAACAACTGGAACCAGCTGGTTGCTGTCTGTCCAGGAATTAATGTAGCATTTGAAAACAAAGATACTGATAGTTCATATAAATTTGAATTTTCATCTGTTTCTCGATACAGAACATTACTTTTTGTGACTATTCACAAAGTTATTCAAATAAATATCAACAACACATTATGTAAACAGGTTTAAATATACCCGGATCTCGTTATAGCACGATTCGTTACAGCACGAATTCGGATATAACACGGTTTTGGTTTGGACCCCATATTTTCCCCAACCAAAATTTATAAATATTATCCAAGGATTCTATCAGGTTTTAAGCACAACAACTTTATTTTCCTCCCACTTTTGACTGCGGTAATACGGTAGCTAACACTGGTTATAACGGTACTTTTTGATATTTATTGCAGGCCTCCTACAGTATATAAACTTGTTTAGCTTGACACGCATGATAAACATGAACTGCCATCGGCACAATCAAAGGTGTTGGCTTAGCGAGATAGATTAAAGAATTCAGTTATGCAACTGGAAAAAAATATTTATCACGCTCAGTTAAGGATCACTGCTCAGATTTTAAACATCGATGCAAGATGTGATCGGTCAACTGCAATAAAACTGATTTTCTAGAGCCACAAGTAAAAGAAAGTCCAATTTATTCCAGCTTAAAAGCAAATGATAAAACATATTCATGATCGATTTTTGCGGTAAAAAAATCATTCAAAGACCATGTGCACATTAAAAATCGTTTCAAATGGCTAAAATATTAAGGGTAAGACATTTCAAGGGAAGTATTTCAAATTTCTCTTAAGCGTTGACCATTGTCCGGTTCCGAACCCTAACTAGGTAATTTTACCATTGAAATCTATTAACGGTACTGTAGTTCGGTACGGTCTAGGATGCTCAGTTAGTCCAAAGTTAGCCTGGAACCAGCTATCAAAATGGCGGCATACTCGCTCTCAGGTCGGACGATTTTCTGGATATAAACATGGTTTATCAGCTGGTTTCAACTAAAGAGACTTGTTTGACTTGATGGGCCATGGTAGTTAATGCCATTGATTAGTTCTAAACACATTTTATCGGGAAATACGGTTATTAACCAGACCGCACATCATCTTGTTTGGAAAACTATTGATCACCATAGTGTCAATGGCTGATCTGTGTCGGCGTTTATAACACGATTCGGTTGACTAACACAGTCCGTTGGTTGGACCCGGAGTTCCGTGTTATCACGAGGTTGAGGTGTAATATGCAACTTGATTGAACATCACTTGTGCAGTTAAACAAGGGGATAAACTGGGGTATACATTGTGTAGTTGTTTTTTTTTTCTCAATTTGTAGCATTTGAATTTTACTAACAAAGAAAGAAAGAAGGATTTACACTGTTTGCAAAGGTAGGGGTTGTCATGTTCAGTAGGATAAAGGTTAACATTCACCGTGCTGAACCCAGATATGTCTTTTTTTAAAACGATGTAGGTAGAGATCAGCTTGCTTCTCGGAAGCTAGATGATTGAAAACAGTATAGATTTAGATCAGATGGCTCCATGAATGTATACTCTTTCCATTCTGCTTCTGAATCCCTGGTAAAAATTGAAATCATGCAACACAAATGGCTGAAAGTCTGGACGGAGTGTAGCGTATCTAAATATTCAGCATGATGGTCGAGGGTTGAAATTGGAAGAGAACGTACATGAGATGGTGTCTGCTTATCTGAAAATCTCAAAGGTAAGGCTGGGAATATATTAAGCCTATGAAAAGGATATGCACCTGCAGAAATATATAAATATGAGCCGCATAAAACAATGAGAAATCTATGGAAGGCAATTCAGTGCACTGTTTGTTTTTACATTGTAACCTGAGTCCCAACCAATATTCAATGAACCATGCAATGTGATCAAGCCAATGTCAAATATGGTTTACAACATTGTCATTACCATATCACACCTGTGTGACATAGTACATTCTTTCATTTCTCCAAAATGCCTACATTTCCAATTATGATATTTTCATTATTTATACTCCAAACATAGGTTGTGGATGCTTGTTAGAACCGCCTCTCTGAGGCAATTCTAATGAGTGCACACAACATTCATTTATTTCACCTAAGATCCAAAAGATTTCCCTAAATCAGCCCCATTATGACTCTCGACCTCGTGCTAAGACAAACCCTCAGTGGCTCAAACTACCCATCTCAAACAAATTTTCTTGATCCCAAAGGTGTTGTATTGGAGTTTAACGACCCAGTAAACACTATTTAGGTCATTTTTGAGCCGGTCAGTTTACCTATCCACACTATTCTTGGGCAGGCTTATATATAAGCGGTTAACCAGTAGTGCACATTCTTTTGCCAGGAACTGACAAATGCCCTTCTTGAATCAGGGGAAGGGAGAGAATGACTGTGGAAAAGATTTCATGATCAATCGCCACGAAAGAATGTTGCCGACCTCGGCAGGTATCGAACCCCCGTCCTCCTGATCACCAGTCAGATGCACATCTGACTGAGCTACCGAGGCTGGCCACAAATGTGTTGGAGTTATTGAAGGGGAATGGGGACACCTGACACATTTTTCTGCCATTTTTCAAAGGGAAACAACTTTCGGGACTTCCTGTTCATTTTTCTATAAGCTCTGTACCGCTGAAAAAGGGGTCTACGCTTAGAGGAAAGAATTTGCTCCTCAGGAGCAAATTCTTTCCTTTAAGAGTTGACCCCTGTTGACATGGGAGACAGAAATACTTTTGCAGGAGTTGCCTCCCCTGAAGGTGTTTGACTTTATATATCAAGCATGTTCTAAGCGGAGTATTGAAGGGAATTCAAACTGCACTAACCTTATTAAAAGTATTAACACTATCCTATAGAAACAGATTAGTTGACTGAAAGGTTAATAATCAGATGACAACTATATACAACATGCTTACTAAATTTAAACACGTTTTACTTCAAGTTCATGAGGGGAGGACTGCACTTACTGTTGCGAGAACTGTAGCACAACCCCATTTTGCCCCCGCCCATCGGGGCTTGGAGAAATAGATTGGGCTGCATGGTGCTTCCACGCAGAGCTGAATCTGACCACAAGCAGTACTGGTAAACCTTTTAGAAGAACTAACCCTGCCCAGGCAAAGCGGTGCAAGTCAGATTGTCCAATGCACATAAGCCTTCTGGTTTCATTGGGAGGCAGAGCTTGAGATGTCATTTCACCTCAATGTCAGGTAAAAGTCCCACAAAATTGGAAGCAACATCTCCAAAATGACCTAAATAGTGTTGACGAGGATGATAAACCCCAATTCACAAAAGCCAAACCTCATTGCTCGTGACATTTGCAATAAAATATTGAACTTTGCTTATAAAGAAAGCTCGAAGAACTTATAAAGACATTCTCGAAGGTGTGGATGTTGGCTTACTGTAGTCATGTACAGTAAAATTCCTATATTAAAGGTGCATTATTGAGCTACCGGGTCTCAATTTTTTTTTTCTGGTTTTTATCTTCAATTCATACTCCTTTGTCATGTGTACACTTTTGGGGCCAAATACAGCTTCAGAACTTTGTGAAAATGGTCGTTTTCATTCGTGTTTACCCTTCGCTCTGAACATGTGTTCGGAATTTCTGTTCTAAAAATAAATCTGTCACTTTACACATAAATGGCGACAGTATCGTCTCTGAGTGTCATTACTTATGGCATGGTATTCAGTGTCATATTTTTTCCGATTCAGGCATGGCCTAAGCAAACAAGGCCAAAAATGAACGTCTAAATAACGTCATATATGGGGATTCTAATTTTGTCACGAACTAAAAATAGATCTAACTAGTGTTCGAAACCTAGTTAGGGAATCCCTCTCAAACTCGTTTACCTGTCATCATAATTTTTCGCATTTTTGCATAAAATGCATTCATTTGTATTGTTTTAAAGAAAAATACCGGCTATATGTATTTTATTTTTGGAAGCATTTTTACCGATAGCTCAATAATGCACCTTTAAGACCACGTTTGGGACTGTTCAAAGTGGTTTTTGTCCTTACTTTAGGTGGTCTTAATAGCGGTATTTCACATGAAGCTGAAGAAATCAGAAAAAAAACAAGAGGGCCCCTCTGGGCCCTGGTTCGCTCACCTGATCCAATGTATAACAAGTGGGCCCCGGGCAGGGTCAATTTTGGCCCCAGGGCTATAATTTGAACAATCTTGGTAGAGGTCCACAAGATGAAGCTTCATATCGAATATGAAAGACTTGGGCTTTATGGTTTCAGAGAAGAAGATTTTAAAGGTTTACCCTGCATAAAGAAATCTATGTAAAACAAGATTTTCCCTATATAAGTCTATGTTAAACCAAAGGGCCCCGGAGCAGGGGCATTTTTGGCCCCAGGGCTATAATTTGAACAATCTTGGTAGAGGTCCACTAGCTGAAGCTTCATAACAAATATCAAAGACCTAAGCCTTGTGTTTCAGAGAAGATGATTTTTAAAGATTTTCCCTATATAAGTCTACGCAAAACCAAAGGGCCACATGGCGGAGGCATTTTTGGTCTCAGGGCTATAATTTGAACAATCTTTATAGAGGTCCACTAGCTAAAGCTTCATAACAAATATCGAAGACCTAAGCCTTGTGGTTTCAAAGAAGAAGATTTTTCAAGATTTTCCCTATATACGTCTATGTAAAACCAAAGGGCCCCGGAGCAGGGGCATTTTTTGCCCAAGGGCTATAATTGGAACAATCTTGGTAGAGGTCCACAAGATGAAGCTTCATACCAAATATCAAAGACCTGGGCCTTGCAGTTCAGAGAAGAAGATTTTTCAAGATTTTCCCTATATAAGCCTATGTAAAACCAAAGGGCCCCTGTGTGGGAGGCATTTTTAGCTCCAGCACTATAATTTGAACAATCTTGGTAGGGGTCCACTAGATGAAGCTTCATACCAAATATTAAAGACCTGGGCCTTGCAGTTCAGAGAAGAAGATTTTTCAAGATTTTCCCTATATAAGCCTATGTAAAACCAAAGGGCCCCTGTGTGGGAGGCATTTTTAGCTCCAGCACTATAATTTGAACAATCTTGGTAGGGGTCCACTAGATGAAGCTTCATACCAAATATCAAAGACGTGGGCCTTGCGGTTTCAGAGAAGAAGATTTTTAAAGATTTTCCCTATATAAGCCTATGTAAAACCTCCTTGTGCGGAGGCATTTTTGGCCCCAGCACTATAATTTGAACAATCTTAGTAGGGGTCCACTAGATGAAGCTTCATACCAAATATCAAAGACCTGGGCCTTGCGGTTTCAGAGAAGAAGATTTTTCAAGATTTTCCCTTTATAAGCCCATGTAAAACCAAAGGGCCCCCGTGCGGGGGCATTTTTAGATCCAGCACTACAATTTGAACAACCTTGGTAGGGGTCCACTAGGTAAAGCTTCATACCAAATATCAAAGACCTGGGCCATGCGGTTTCAGAGAAGAAGATTTTTAAAGATTTTCCCTATATAAGCCCATGTAAAACCAAAGGGCCCCCGTGCGGGGGCATTTTTGGCCCCAGCACTATAATTTGAACAATCTTGGTGGGTGTCCACTAGATGAAGCTTCATACCAAATATCAAAGACCTGGGCCTTGCGGTTTCAGAGAAGAAGATTTTTCAAGATTTTCCCTATATAAGCCAATGTAAAACCAAAGGGCCCCCATGCGGGGGCATTTGTATCTCCAGCACTATAATTTGAACAATCTTGGTAGGGGTCCACTAGATGAAGCTTCATACCAAATATCAAAGACCTGGGCCTTGCGGTTTCAGAGAAGAAGATTTTTCATGATTTTCCCTATATAGGCCCATGTAAAACCAAAGGGCCCCCCGTGCGGGGGCATTTTTAGCTCCAGCACTATAATTTGAACAATCTTGGTAGGGGTCCACTAGATGAAGCTTCATACCAAATATCAAAGACCTGGGCCTTGCGGTTTCAGAGAAGAAGATTTTTTCCCTATATAAGCCCATGTAAAACCAAAGGGCCCCCGTGCGGGGGCATTTTTAGATCCAGCACTATAATTTGAACAACCTTGGTAGGGGTCCACTAGGTAAAGCTTCATACCAAATATCAAAGACCTGGGCCTTGCGGTTTTAGAGAAGAAGATTTTTCAAGATTTTCCCTATATAAGCCCATGTAAAACCAAAGGGCCCCCGTGCGGGGGCATTTTTGGCCCCAGCACTATAATTTGAACAATCTTGGTAGGTGTCCACTAGATGAAGCTTCATACCAAATATCAAAGACCTTGGCCTTGCGGTTTCAGAGAAGAAGATTTTTCAAGATTTTCCCTATATAAGCCCATGTAAAACCAAAGGGCCCCCGGGCCCGTGCAGGGGCATTTTTAGCTCCAGCACTATAATTTGAACAATCTTGGTAGGGGTCCACTAGATGAAGCTTCATACCAAATATCAAAGACCTGGGCCTTGCGGTTTCAGAGAAGAAGATTTTCCCTATATAAACCTCTGTAAAACCAAAGGGCCCCCGTGCGGGGGCATTTTTGGCCCCAGCACTATAATTTGAGCAATCTTGGTAGGGGTTCAATAGATGAAGCTTCATACCAAATATCAAAGACCTGGGCCTTGCGGTTTCAGAGAAGAAGATTTTTTAAGTTTGTGGTGAAAAAAATCTATTTTTGGCTACTGTGACCTATATGTGCAACGGACCGGAACCATTTGAACAACTTTGAAAGGGGACCACCTAAGGATCATTCCTGTGAAGTTTGGTCAAAATACGATCAGTGGTTTAGGAGGAGATGTCGTTTGAAGAAAAGTTTACGGATGCACGCACGCACGGATGCACGCATGGACGCACGACGGACGACAGACAAAAAGTGATCCCAAAAGCTCACCTTGTCACTACGTGTGACAGGTGAGCTAAAAACACTAGAAATGTGTCAATAGGACACAAATGCCCCTGCCAAGGTTCTGCCTCGTACAAATGCCTCAACCAGAAGTTACAGGATCACGTACGTACACATGTACAGACAAAGGTACATATGTACGCACATACGGAAACCCGAAAAACTATATGCCCCTGACACCATGCCAATGAGGGGGCATAAAAATGGCCTTGGAGGGGTGATCACCACCCTACAACATGCTGATATTGGGTATCAACACCAGTGTCACTGAGGTGGTTCTAAAAAGGACCCACAATATAAGTTTTTGAGCAAGAATAAGGAACATAGTGTATCCCATTGTAAACCCCACGTTTCTCCATACAAAGCCATATAAGGTGGGGTTTACAAGTTTTTTCATTAAACAGACTTGTTAATCTGGGCCTAGTTGTACAAAGCATTGTTTGCCTAACAAGTTCATTAGTGGCCTAACTGTTAACTGTTCTTCAAATACTGTGGTATTTTTGCTGAACAAATGCAAGTAGCTGAAAAGCTACTCATATTTTTCAGCAAAAATATTAGTGTATATGTCATATTTAATGATCAAGTTTTTAACATTATCATTATGAAAACACACCCATGTCACAAATGCATTCCTTCTTATCTCCAAGGGCTACTTTTCTTAAGAAAATTTGTGATATTTTTCTTATTTAAACCCCAAACATAGGTTGTGGGTGCTCGTTGGAACCGCCTCATGGAGGCGGTTCCAACAAGTACCCACAACCTTTATCTGGAAGCTAAATAAGTAAAATAATGTACAACCCTGTAAACCCCAGTTTTCTCCATATAAAGTGGAGTTTACAGTGGTGTTCGTTTTACAGACTTGTTAACATGATGTGTTAACTAATGTCCAGGTGAGTTTTGAACAACTGGGCCCAGTTCAGTTGTTCAAAACTAACAATGTTGTAAGTTAACATATCATTAAAACTTTGATCATATGATATGGCAAATATACAAATATTTTTGCTGAAAAAAATGTGAGTAGCTTTTGCAAATGCAAAAGCTACTCACATTTTTGCAGCAAAAATACCAATGAAGCTACTCACATTTTTGCAGCAAAAATACCAAAGAATAAGATATTGTACTTGTTTTAGTTAAAATTTTGACGGCTAACGAACTCATTAAGCTAACGATGCTTTGAATAACTGGGCCCTGATATGACATTTTTTATTTCTTTTCATATAGTTCAAGCAGACATATACTCACTCCAAGGGCCACTGCACTTTTATTGTATCCTGCATAGTTCAGTACACTTTCAGTTGCCAAGGACAACCCACTGTGTTGAAATAAACCCTGGGCTGTGTTTTCCATTTCTAACAAATATTCAATCAGATGGGACCTTGTAGTATTTGGAGCCCATTTAAGAGCCTCTTGCAGAATCTGGGAGCTCCGAGCAGCAAAGTCTTTCACTGTGTTCTGAAAAACACAAAAATGCAAGTACATTTGTATCTCTTCCCTAATTCACCATATTTGCAATATTTGCTGGCTCCCAGCTTGCACATTGTCAATATTGGAAAAACAGGTAACCAGAACCCCTGACCTTTCAAGGTCCGGGGGCTGACCTTTCAAGGTCAGGGGGGTCTGGTTACCTGTTTTTCCAACACTGATAACCTTCTGACTAGGAACCAGCAGATAATGCAAATAAGGTGAATCAGGTTTGATGGCAAGAAACTCTTTAGTCATTATGAGGAGGTGAATGCTTTGGTTTTATTGTTAGAACTCCATTTTCATACATGTGATAATTTTTTGAACTGTAAGAGGGATATATAGAGAAATTCTCAATCAAACGAGGGAGACTCCAAACTTTTACTATATTTTAGCATAAATTGGGCAAAACTTAGCATCAAAATGAGGGAGTCTCCCTCCTGATGAGGGAGGTATCACAGGTATGCATTTTTAAACGGATTTAAAAGCAAAACCAACAGAAAGTAATGGAAATATATGGAACAATAATAAAGATAAAGTCTTTGTCAGAGGCTTGAGATGTACAGATTAAAAATGATTTTGTGCACTCAGGTTTTAAAGGCCATACAGCAGAATATCTTTGTTTTCACCTCCAAAAATGGCAGTCCTCGGCAGAAGTTATCAATAATGATAAAGTCATGAAATGCAGTAATGTGGCAAAAAGATTAATAAAATGTCTTTGGGACAGTCAATTCAGATCACAAAAAAATATTAAGGGGAACATCAAGATAACACACCCATGTGACAAGGTACATTCTTTCATGTCTCCACATTGGTTGTGGGTGCTCATTAGAATCACCTCAGTGAGGTGGTTCTAACGAGTACCAACAACCAATATCTTTGAGCAGAAATAAAACAAACAAATAAGGTATACCCCTGTAAACTCCAGTTTTCTCTATATAAATTGGGGTTTAGAGGGATTTTTATTACATGGTTGTGTTAACCTGATGAAAACTCTACACCTGCAGAGAAGGCAACACTTTCTTAACTATTTCTGTCTTTTTTGGAGATGTTGCTTCCTGGAGACGTTGCTTCCTGGAGACGTTGCTTCCAGTTTTGTGGGACTTTTACCCGACACTGAGACGAAATGACATCTCAAGCCCTGTCCCCCAATGAAACCAATAGGGTTTTTAAGCATGGACGGTCTGACTCGCACCGCTTTGCCTCGGCAAGCTTAGATCCTCTAAGTGGTTTACCAGTACTCGCATGCGGTCGGTTTCAGCTCTGCGTGGAAGCATAATGCAGCCTAAATATTTCTTTAAGCCCCAATGGGTGGGGGCAAATTTGAGGGTTAAATGGAACAGTCTAGTCTAAGTTCAGGACTATATTCCCAGCACACACTCCAGAGACAATCAACTCATCAGTACTGCAAGTGCTTTGATTAAATAGGGCTCTACTCCAGAAAAGAAGTTGCTCCTCGTGATTTCCTTCTATTAAAGAGAAGTCACCTTTTTCAGATTGGCACTGAATGCTCATTATTCCAACACTGGACATGTACACAAAAGCATATACTGTATTAATCCTAAATATTCAGGAACTTCAACTCCTTACCATACTTGTTCTAAGCTTTGAACAAGTACAATTTACTACCCAAAGTTGCGTACAAAAATAGCTGGACGAGAGGCAAACAGTATTGACCGTGATGAGACCCCGCATTCAATGGCATCTCATCTGGGTCTATGCTGTTTGCTCAGGCCTATCTGTCTGAATACATACAGTAAATACGGCAAGAAGTCACAAATGTCTCTTGTAAAACTGGCACATCAGTTTTCAAGTAAATCAATACCTCTCTGTCAACTATAGTGTCCTTCACCCTTAGTGTGTAGTCTGTGCCAGGAATTTTGAACTCAGGAGCATGCTGATTAGGATCCTGAAACAAACCATATTCCAAAATTAACAAGATGTGTTTGTGAAACAATGATGCCCCCCCACAGCGCATGTTAAATATGAAAGCAGTATCACTAAGCAATCGAAAGCTATGGCCAATGTTCAAGTCTTAAAAAAGTAGGCCAAGGTCACAAGATAAAAAATTATGGGATCGTTGGAAAGGTCTGGTGACATAGAATGCACATGTGAAATATGAAAGCCCTATCCCTTACCAATCGAAAGTTATGGCCAATGTTAAAGTTTTTAAAAAGTAGGTCAAACGTCAAGGTCAAGGTCATGAGGTCAAAAATTATGGTACCACTGGAAAGGTCTTGTGAAAAAGAATGCACATGTGAAATATGAAAGCCCTATCACTTACCAATCGGAAGTTATGGACTATGTTAAAGTTTTTAAAAAGTAGGTCAAAAGTCAAGGTCAAGGTCACAAGGTCAAAAATTATGGTACCACCAGAAAGGTCTTGTGACAAGGAATGCACATGTGAAATATGAAAGCCCTACCATTTACCAATCAAAAGTTATGGCCAATGTTAAAGTTTTTAAAAAGTAGGTCAAAGGTCAAGGTCAAACTATAGTACCACTAGAAAGGTCTAGTGACAAGGAATGCATATGCGAAATATGAAAGGCCTACCACTTACCAATCGAAAGTTATGGTAATTGTTAAAGTTTTTAAAAAGGAGGTCAAAAGTAGGTCAAATGTCAAGGTCAAGGTCACGACTTCAAAATTTATGGTACCTCTTGAAAGGTCTTGTGACATGGAATGCACATGCAGTGATTTTTTTACCCCTGCGTCCTGCGTCCAGGACGCACAAATAGGACTGAGGACGCACGATCATAAAATATGTGCGTCCGTCGGACGCAAATATTTCATTGGCGAAAAATCCAACTTTCGTTTTCACTGCTGTAAATATCGGCGGAACTGATAAAAAAACGCACTTTTACCGAACCTTCAACTGCCCAACGAGTCACCGAAAAATCCATACAGGTACAATTTAATGATCCAATCACAAGACGAGAATCCCCTCCATCCAAAATGAGCCCAAAACTTTCACACAAGCAAGTTCAATGCGAACATCAAAGTTTTCCGCCATCCAAATCACCGCCCACAAACCAACTCTACCATTTTTCTGCATGTGATTGGTAAATGTGTCAAATGACATCATCCAATGCCAGCGCCAAAACATAACCATTCACGATCCGTTTTTATAATGCATACATCTACCATTAGATGTAGCTAATTGTCTGAGGTGCGAGTAAATCATTTTCACATTGATAGTGGATTAAATTTTATGATTGGGGAATAAACGCAAATTAGAGGCATAACTTGATCATATTTTCACACCTCGTTCAAGTTGGCTTATCGCCAGAAATGAAAGACACGCACCGCAGGGCAATCATGTTTACTTGGCAATTATATTGGTAGGGGAGATAACTCAAATACCATAGCACCCAGAGTTGTGGTACTTAGGCATCAAGCGCTGTCTCAACCTTGTATACAATTGTGCCAAGTACCATCAATATATCTCAAAGGGTATTGTGGCCCCCGCCCATAGGGGCTTGAAGAAATATATGGGCTGCATGATGCTTCCACGCAGAGCTGAATCTGGCCCGCACACTAGTACTGGTAAACCGCTTATAGGATCTAAGCCTGTCCAGGAACCACTGTGCGCGGCGGACCGTCCATACAAATAAACCCTATTGGTTAATTTAGCGACAGGGCTTGAGATGTCATTTCGTCTCAATGTCGGGTAAAAGTCCCACAAAACTGGAAGCAATGTCTCCAAATTGACCTTTACAGTGTTGACGGGGACGTTAAACCTCAAATCAAACAAACAAACAAAGGGTATTGGAGTTATGGCCATCACAAGGTTATATTGTCAGGGGAGATAATTAAAAAAAACAGGATACCCAGAGTCGTGGTTCTTGCATGTGACACACCTGCTTAACCTCATGTACAACTGTACCAAGTACCATCAATATATCTCAAAGAGTGTTGGAGATGTGGCCATCATAAGGTAGTGATTCTATTTTATTGGAAGGGGAGATAACTCAAAAACAATGGCACCCATGGATCTTGTGCATGACACACCTTCTCGGCCTTGTGAACAACTGTGCCAGGTACCATTAATATATCTTAAAGGGTATTGGGAGTTACAGCCATCACAAGGCAGTCACTCAATTTTATTGGAAGGGGAGATAACTCAAAAACCATGGAAACCGGAGTTGTGGTTCTTGTGCATGACATGCCGTCTCAGCCATGTGAACAACTGTGCCAAGTACCATCAATATATCTCAAAGGGTATTGGAGTTATGGCCACCACAAAGTAGTCATTCTATTTTATTAGAAGGGGAGATAACTAAAAAAAGTATGGCATCCAGAGTTCCGGTTCTTGCGCATGACACGCCGTCTCAGCCTTGTGAACACTTGTGCCAAGAACCATCAATGAATCTCAAATGGTATAGGAGTTATGGCCATCAGAAGGTTGCGTCTACGGATGGACGGACTGACAGATGGACGGACGCCAGGCTGATCGCTATATTCCCCGAACCTATTCGGTCGGGGGGATAACGAGAGGATAAAACTTAAGAGACAGAGAAGCCCATTAAGAATAGTCTATCAGAATTTTAAGGTGTGTTCCATGCAAACCACTGTTTAGGACATACAGTATTTGATGTAATTAGCACACATTCTTATCAGCGCACTCCAATATTTTCTCAAGAAGTACCGTAAAAATTCGGCTATAAGGCGATTCGGCTATAAGACGGGACCCCTTTTTCAGTTATTCTAAAGTGGGATTTTGCTTATACTCTTTTATAAGACGGGTCAAATTTTTGCCATATCTGTCGGGGCCTATCTGCTACCGCCAGATGCTATTTAGATGTGAGAAATCGGCCTTTTTTTCGTCAGAAAACCCCTCTACTTACCCCTCATTTCCAGCCACAAAATTTAGAAATATTTGTTGCAGCTTTTCTATAAGTAACTGAACGTTTTTTTTTTATCGGGGAACACAACACCTAGCTATTCAGTTTCAGAACCAACGCCCCAGCTAGCACAAAATAGCGGAAAACGTCGGGTCGATACGTCGAATCGCTGTCGGCCCGGTACATGCTTTGCTGGCTTAGGCTACTCAAACTTCTATTTAATAGACGACAGGGGCTGACAAATCCATTTCCCGGCCGTCCGGGACAAGACCGAAATCACGCCGGGCAGGTGCACTTTGACCTTATGACTCTCGGTCGGGACAAGTGCAAAAAAAAAAAAAAATCGCCAGTCTTTTTGAGTCCTTAAATACGGTAAAAGTAACCCAGTAAGTAAATTGCTGTCAATTCAGAGACAAACCATCTGTGTGTTTATTACGGTTCAAGTATGACACTATTGTTAATCCCTGTTGTATAATTGCCACCCTGCGGTGCGTGTCGATAAGGTGTGAAAATATGGTCAAGTTATGTCTCTAATTTGCGTTTATCCTCCAGTCATAAAATTTAATCCACAATCAGTGTGAAACTGATTTAATTGCTCCTCAGACTATTAGCTACATCTAACGGTAGATGTTTGCATTATAAAATCGGACTTTTCTACGATCTCATGAATGGTTATGTTTTGGCGCCAAATAGACGTTGGCGGGAAAAGTCGAATGCTGTTGTTGGTTATTGACACGGAGCTTCTGGGGATAATTCTGGAGCAGTGCAAAGCACTGATTTTCTATCCACCTCTATTCACAACCGCTTAGCTATCGGGAAAATATATTTTTACCGGTTCCAAACATTTTTTTTTATGAAAGAGATACATGCAATGACATTAAACACGTGTGGGGGTAATGGCGTCGGATGACGTCATTTTCCGATCGCGTGCAGAAAAATCGGAGCGGTGGTTTGTGGGCGGCGATTTATATCAATTCATAAATCACCGATCGGCTTTTTCCGTATGTCTGGTCTTCGCCGGACATTGTCGGAAAAAAGCCTGCAGTCCATGACCTCGGCTATAAGACGGGGTCGTTTTTTTGGGCTCATTTTGGAGGGAAAAATCCTCGTCTTATAGCCGAATTTTTACGGTATAGTTGACACGAAATTAAGAGTGCAAGATTTTGCAGTCTGCTGAAGTTGTAACAGTACGAAAAGACCACTCTAACATATCAATTATTAAGCTTTTGTGATAATGAGGGACACATTGTTGATTTGTGTTTAATAGTGAACTTGTTGTGTTTCAATAAACATGTCTCTGTATGCCAACTTTGAACATGCTAATAGGCTTGTTTTATGCTAGGAATGTAATGTCGAAGTGCACAGTGCCTTTATAATGGTGAAGATGGTAAAATTAAATTTAACACAACGTTCAAGTTTGACTCAAACTCTTCAAATAGTGCTTCAGTTGTAAAACATTTGCACCTGAGAAACTTGGTTTTATTTTGTTTGATTTGAGGTTTAATGTCCCCATCAACACTATAAGGGTAATTTTGGAGATGTTGCTTCCAATTTTTTGCGACTTTTACCCGACATTGAGATGAAATGACATCTCAATCCCTGCCGCCCAATAAAACCAATAAGGTTTATAAGGGTGGGCGGTCCAACTCACACCACTTTACCTGGGCAGGCTGAGATCCTCTAAGTGGTTTACCAGTATTCGTGTGCGATCGGTTAGTTTATACTAATTTATTTTAGTTCGATTGCGATGGAAGCTTCAAGCTTATTTAATCGCTCTTAAACACTCATTCCGGATGTTTTCACGCGCGCGAGAGAGAGGTAGTGACTATTACACCACTGCTACCCATTTACACCAGGGTGGAGTGAGGCATTACGTGTCTTGCCCAAGGACACACCTCGATACCGGGTGCCAGATTCGAATGCACAACCTCTCGATCAGTTTCAACTCTGCGTGGAAGCATCATGCAGCCCATCTATTTCTTCAAGCCCTGATGGGCGGGAGCTATGTGATACTTGGTACACCCAACCTCTTTATAACACTACTGTTGTGGTCCAAAGCAGAAGCCGTAGTTAGACAACTGTGTTATATCAAAACAAACCTACAGATTATATATAGAAAAAAATGACCATTTATGGTCATTTTTCTATATAATCTATACATTTTTGGGATCCATCTTTAAACTGTATTAAAATCAGAACTGTTATAATGAACAGTGTAATAAAGAGGTAGTGGTGTATTTTTTCTATTTTGGTTTTATGGCTCTTTCAAGATCATTTCATTTAAATCGAGTTGTTTGTTAATCAGACGTGAGCAAAAACTGGAGAAAACCTACCCAAACTTCGGTTGCAGAACTTGGCATCTCACATATGACCCAAGCAAGGCTCACACCCCCAGTGGTGAGAAATTTCTGACTTTAAAACTGCAAATTTACTTCCCAAGATGACAATTTTCAATACATTTATTGCCTAACTGTAATTTGAGCCAGAGAATGACAAAATCTACAATAAGGCATGTGCGACCAGCTAAGACTTAGATCAGCCTGCACATCCGTGCAGTCTGATCAGAGTCTTCCTGTTCGCATGAGCCTTCTATAGCCTCTGGGCTATTCATAAGACAACAAGAGAATGCTCCAACCAGACTGATCTGACAGGTTGGCTAAACTGAGTCTTCGACCATAACATGGGTCTTATTGTAGGTTTTGTCATGTGCCGGCTTATTTGAAAACGTGTCCTGATGTTCTGAGTGATAACAGCAATACTTGCCATTTCTAATGATTTTGCTAGCAACTGTAAAATATCCAACATTGTCTTCAGCACTATACCACTCCATAAAACCTGGGGAAATCTAAAAAAAAACAAGAGGGCCATGATGGCCCTGGATCGCTCACCTGATCCATAGTGTAACAAGTGGGCCCCAGAGAGGACCATTATTGGCCCCAGGGCTTTAATGTGCATAATGTTGAGGGAGGTCTTAAAGGTGAAGTTTCATACCAAACATCAACAAAGGCTATAATTTGAACAATCTTGGCAAAGGTCCACTAGATGAAGCTACACATCAAATATCAAAGACCTGGGCCTAGCGGTTTCAGAGAAGAAGATTTTTAAAGATTTTGCCTATATAAGCCTATGTAAAACCAAAGGGCCCCGATACAGGGGCATTTTTTGCCCCAGCACTATAATTTGAACAATCTAGGTAGGGGTCCATTAGATGAAGCTTCATACCAAATATCAAAGTGCTGGGCCTTGTGGTTTCAGAGAAGAAGATTTTTAAAGATTTTCCCTATATAAGCCTAT
Organism: Lucinisca nassula; assembly: GCA_963580285.1. Classification (NCBI taxonomy): domain Eukaryota; kingdom Metazoa; phylum Mollusca; class Bivalvia; order Lucinida; family Lucinidae; genus Lucinisca; species Lucinisca nassula. The sequence continues at coordinate 78,580,436 of OY757022.1, read as the reverse complement.
GTTAAAGAGGAATAATGCCTTGAACAGTATTCCTGGTTTATTTTGGTGGCTTTCTGTTCACGTTTGTCTTCGGAGTGCTCACTTCTATACCCTGCAGTGCTTAATTGTTTCCAATATTGATTTTGCCTCACTAATTGAATAGCTAATTGGTATGATACACCTGTCAAGCAAATTGATGATGTCACTAAGTTTTGTGATGTCATCACCATGTGCTCAGCTGGGAACCAGCCTTGGGGCAACTTCCTTTTCCTGTTAACTTAAGGACGAACCTTTTCCTGTTAACTTAAGGACGAACAAACTGCAGCAAAAAATTGAGCTCTTATAAATCTGAAGAAATCAGTCATTTTTTGGAGATGCCTGGAAGAGGAAACCCTAGAAAGGATGCCCTCAGGGTCAGGAGGTCTGAGAGGCAGGCTGAAACCAACCAAAATTCTGGAAGAGCAGCAAAGAGACAGAAAAAGGCTGACCAGCTCCCAGACCATGAGGTTGAGGATACCATTTCTCTGAGTGGTGGTGGCTCTGAGCCACAATCAGGTAGAAGTATAAATGAAAAGGAGAAGCCAGAAGGTATCATTCACTTTGATAATGTGTTTAAAGACATGCAGCTTGACTGTTATGAATCCACACCAGAAATTGAGCCCATGAGGTGTGGCGATGAGGGTCTAGCCATTCATCTTCCGCAGCAAATCAGGGAAAAAATCCAGAATCAAAAGTATATCAACTTGGCATTGCTGCTTAAAACTAGCATAGAGCTTGCTGATTTTTGTTCTGGAGGCATCTTGCATTACAATTATGCAAAAGGTTTAATAGAATCTAGGCAAAAAATATCCAAGCAAACCATCCAAATATTGACGAATGGACAGATGCATTTCTCATCTTTGCCAGTGTATACTTGCAGACATTTCCAGAAAAAGCTATTGAGATTTTAAAGTACATGTCAGTCATTAGGGAAGCCGCCGTAAGGTACCCCACAAAATCATGGGTAGAGTATGATCAACAATTTCGACTGCGCCAGGCTAACGAAGCAACAAGGCAGTCTTGGAGCTCGTTAAATGCGGAACTATGGCTAAGGATAATGTCAAATCCTTCTCAAAGCAATCCAACTGTACATACATTCAAAAGCAAGCAATCAACCCCTGCAAATCACACGAGCAGTACAAATTCACTGACATGCCATGCCTTCAATAATGGCAATTGCACCTGGAATATGTGTAAGTTTAGACATGTATGTGCAGCCTGCAATTCTTCATTGCATGGTCAGTCCAGTTGTCCACATACTCTGCAAGGATTTCCAGTCAGACAGCAGCAGACTACAGCAGTACAAGGTAATGTATCCTTTCGGGGCAGAGGATATTCAAGAGGAAACCCCATGTTCAGAGGTAATAGATACAATCGAAGATAGAAAACGGTGCAGTGCAGCCTTACAAATGAATACCCTGGGTAAAACACCTGTAAATTTGCAGGCTTTGAAACAGGAGCTTGCTTTCTACTGTCCCAATGAGGCAGAAATTATTCTGAATGGTTTTGTGCATGGTTTCCCATTAAATTATGTAGGGCCCCGTATACCATTTGAATCAAAAAACCTTAGATCAGCCCTTGCAAGGCCAGAAATTACACAGCAGAAAATTGATAAGGAAGTCAATGAAGGGAGGGTTGCAGGCCCTTTCCCCTACCCACCATTCCCTAACTTACGAGTCTCTCCACTCGGCTTAGTAGAAAAGAAAAATGGGAATGACTTCAGACTGATTCACCATCTTTCTTATCCCAGGAACCAGTCTGTCAATGACTTCATAGACCCTAAGCTGTGCTATGTCAAATATGCCAGCTTTGATGAGGCGGTAGCCATTGTGCAGGATTTAGGCCGAGGCTGTTTGTTGGGCAAATCTGATTTGAAAAATGCTTTTAGACTGCTTCCCGTTGCAATAATTGATTTCAATCAGCTGGGTTTTTGCTTCAAAAATCAGTATTATTTTGACAAAGCACTTCCGTTTGGTTGTTCGATCAGCTGTGCCACATTTGAGAAATTTGCTACTTTCCTCGAATTTGCAGTGCGCAGACATTCGCCAGTTGGCAGACTGCTGCACTATTTAGATGACTTCTTTTTTGGGGGTAAAAAGGACACAAATGATTGCGAAATTATCATGGGGCATTTTGAAATCTGCATGAGAAATTTGGGGGTTCCAATAGCAAGTGATAAAACAGAAGGTCCCAAAACCATACTTTGTTTCTTGGGACTCGAACTTGATTCTGAGGAGATGGTGGTTAGGGTACCAATGGAGAAGGTGCGCGAAATCATTCAGAAAATCCATACTGTATTGTCAAAAAGGAAGGTAACCTTGAAAACAATGCAGTCTCTCATTGGAGTGCTGCAATTTGCATGCAGAGCTATAATTCCTGGTCGTCCGTTTTGCCGGCGTCTCATCAATTCAACATGCGGTGTTTCAAATCCACATCACTACATTCGTGTGACACAGAATGTCAAGAAAGATCTACAAATGTGGCTTGCATTTTTCAAACAATACAACGGCATATCTGTGTTCCATGACCAGTTCTGGATTTCTAGTGCCGATGTTGAATTGTATTCAGACAGTTCAGGAAGCATAGGTTTTGGCATCTACTTCTCAGGTAAATGGTCATATGCTGCATGGCCAGCAGAGTGGCATGAATCTGGTCTTACTGGGGATATAATGGTACTAGAACTGTTCCCAATTCTAGTGTCATTGTATCTCTGGGGCAAGGAACTGTGTAACAAAAAGATCCTGTTCCACTGTGATAATGCTGCCGTGGTATATGCGGTTAATGCTATGACATCCAGATCTGACAAGGTCATGACCCTGCTGAGAGTGCTAACTCTTCAGTGTCTGCAACTAAATGTAGTTGCCAAAGCACAGCATATTCCAGGTAAGTGCAACATCACTGACAGCCTATCCCGTTTTCAGATCAACAAGTTCCGGGAGCTTGCACCAATGGCAGAAAAAGAACCAGATGTCATGCCGAGCCATCTATGGAACATATTCAATCTAGATCCCGAAAGCTTTTGTCAGCAAGCTTGGCAACAAACACACATATAGCCTACAAAAATGCACTTACTGCTTTCAATAAGTTCAGAATACACCACAGCCTGGGAACCCAGTGGCCTGCTGCTATCATTCACATCCAATATTTCATATCAAGTTGTTTTGAGAAGGGTCATTCTCCAGCCACTATTTATACGTACTGTTCTGGTTTAAGTTATTTCCACAAAATAAATAACCTACAAGATCCAACAAGCACTTTTATCATTCAAAAGATGCTTGACGGATGTCGCAGATCCCGCAAACAGAAAGACAACAGAGCACCTATTTCAAAGGATTTGTTGAAGGCCATTTGTGGTAAATTAAATGAAATTTGTTCTAGCCCATATGAGACATTACTTTTCAAAACTGCATTTTCCTTGGCCTATTATGGTCTGCTTCGAATCAGTGAGTTAGTTTATACAGGCCCACTACATGCAGATAGGCCACTCCAGCTGAGTGACTTGTCATTTGATATTCACAATAAGATACTTTATATACAAATAAGAAAGTCTAAAACTGATCAGACAGGGAAGACTATAAAACTAAAAATATATCCTGCTGAGAAAGGGAGCATCTGTTGTGTTAATTCTGTGCTGCAGTTCTTGAAAGTTCGTCCAAAGCTGGGTGGCTCTTTACTTTGTCATATAAATGGGGAACCTTTAACAAGGTATCAGTTCTCCAGCATATTGACTAAGTCTATCGCAAAACTGGGCTTACCACCAGCTATCTTTAAAACACATTCTTTTAGAATTGGCCGAGCTACAGATCTGGCTAGCGATGGTGTCGAGCCAGAGACCATAAAAAGGCAGGGACGCTGGAGTAGCGGCTCAAGTGCTTTTTGCAAGTACATTCGCAACTGAGTACCTTACCCCATTATTACCAGATGTTTATGTCATGTTTATATTCCAGAAATCTGGATAGTTGGAGATTCCATTGTTAAACATGGTGGCAACTACGCCTGTAAACTAGGATGTGATCAGCTTGGCCAGAGCCAGTTTAGAATAGTGTGGTTAGGCCAGTCTAGTATGCATTGGGACCAGCTGCTACCAGCCCTCCAGCTTCAGATGATCACCAGAGGTCACCCTAGGATGATCATCCTACATCTAGGTAGGAATGATATTGATACAATTCCTCAGTTTTCATTAATGCATTCAATTAAGAAGGATCTGACATACATTCACTCAGTTTTCTATGCAACACAGATAGTTTGGTGTGACATATTGCCAAGGCTAAAATGGAGAAACAATAAATCAGATGACACCAAATTACTCAATCTGAAAGCTCAGAGAGTTAACAGAGCTGCACATCAGTATATGGCAGAACTTCCCCGAGGAAGTGTGATTAAGCCTCATATTCTTTGGTATATGAATGAGTTGTTTAGCAAAGACGGCGTTCACATGTCAGATTTTGGTAATCTCACTTACGTGCAAACATTCAGAAATTTAATAAAGCTATTTATTGCAGATATCAATAACCAAAAAATGTAATAGCAATGCATTAAATTTCTTAAGAATTTGGGGGAAAATATAAATATTTTCGTGGCGGAAATTCTAAAGAAATTTCAGCTCCCCTTGAAGTCGGCTTAATAAAATTATGCACCGATGTCTGCTTCATTAAAATGAATGGCTTGCTGAACTTAGGTTGGGATAAAAGCATATTACAAATATTTGCACAAGAACAAAATAATTGCAGTTTAAGGCGGGGTTGTCATGACAGGGGACTGTCAAAGGTTGTACGTACATCGGGGTAATGCAGGTAACTGGCAATGGGTGAGGATACAGTCCCCCTCTACGTCATGTTCAACCCTGGAGCCGAGGCTGAGGTGATGATAATTAGTAAAAGTTGGGAAAGGCTATGTCCGGTCAAATATATACAGAATTTAAATTGCTTGCTGCCTTCCGGGTGAGCTGAGACTTCTAAGAGTCTGACATGGTTCAACGATGCAGACTCTAATTTTTCCTGCCTTGCGGCCAGTCAAACCCACCCCAAGTTATAAATAAAAGTTCACAGTCTTTAAAGTCTTCTTTATTTAAGCCATCCTAAAATAAAGAGGAATAATGCCTTGAACAGTATTCCTGGTTTATTTTGGTGGCTTTCTGTTCACGTTTGTCTTCGGAGTGCTCACTTCTATACCCTGCAGTGCTTAATTGTTTCCAATATTGATTTTGCCTCACTAATTGAATAGCTAATTGGTATGATACACCTGTCAAGCAAATTGATGATGTCACTAAGTTTTGTGATGTCATCACCATGTGCTCAGCTGGGAACCAGCCTTGGGGCAACTTCCTTTTCCTGTTAACTTAAGGACGAACAAACCCTCCCATCCCTCCCTGAATAATTAATATGTTAATAGTTTGAACTGATTTATTTGGTATTGCATGCGCTTGGATGTGGGCATTCTTCAGACATACATACTCTTATTCATGTTATATTAACCACATGAAGTTACAGTGCAGAATGGTTTTACTGAGCAAATGATGCTGCCCATGAGTTTAATATTTTCAGGTGCCATGGATATGGTAGTGAACAAAGGTGCTCCAGAACAGATGCTGTGATGTGTGACACACAATCAACGAACAATAGGACTCATAGATGACCCAGTTATTACAAAGTGTTGTACCAGACAGACTCATTTGAGGATTAAGCTTCAAATACATTCTCCTTATCGAACAATATGTGAAAGAATGCTTTGATAGATACTTTCAAGTGATTGAATATCTTATAGGGACAGTGTTTACTACATTTAAACAGCATCATGTGCCATCAATTTCAATAGAAGCCTTTAAACATTTGAATGTCGGGAAATGAGTAGTCACAAGGCAAAGTTTACCATGAAATCGGAAATTCTAAAGAAATTTCAGCTCCCCTTGAAGTCGGCTTAATAAAATTATGCACCGATGTCTGCTTCATTAAAATGAATGGCTTGCTGAACTTAGGTTGGGATAAAAGCATATTACAAATATTTGCACAAGAACAAAATAATTGCAGTTTAAGGCGGGGTTGTCATGACAGGGGACTGTCAAAGGTTGTACGTACATCGGGGTAATGCAGGTAACTGGCAATGGGTGAGGATACAGTCCCCCTCTACGTCATGTTCAACCCTGGAGCCGAGGCTGAGGTGATGATAATTAGTAAAAGTTGGGAAAGGCTATGTCCGGTCAAATATATACAGAATTTAAATTGCTTGCTGCCTTCCGGGTGAGCTGAGACTTCTAAGAGTCTGACATGGTTCAACGATGCAGACTCTAATTTTTCCTGCCTTGCGGCCAGTCAAACCCACCCCAAGTTATAAATAAAAGTTCACAGTCTTTAAAGTCTTCTTTATTTAAGCCATCCTAAAATAAAGAGGAATAATGCCTTGAACAGTATTCCTGGTTTATTTTGGTGGCTTTCTGTTCACGTTTGTCTTCGGAGTGCTCACTTCTATACCCTGCAGTGCTTAATTGTTTCCAATATTGATTTTGCCTCACTAATTGAATAGCTAATTGGTATGATACACCTGTCAAGCAAATTGATGATGTCACTAAGTTTTGTGATGTCATCACCATGTGCTCAGCTGGGAACCAGCCTTGGGGCAACTTCCTTTTCCTGTTAACTTAAGGACGAACAAACCCTCCCATCCCTCCCTGAATAATTAATATGTTAATAGTTTGAACTGATTTATTTGGTATTGCATGCGCTTGGATGTGGGCATTCTTCAGACATACATACTCTTATTCATGTTATATTAACCACATGAAGTTACAGTGCAGAATGGTTTTACTGAGCAAATGATGCTGCCCATGAGTTTAATATTTTCAGGTGCCATGGATATGGTAGTGAACAAAGGTGCTCCAGAACAGATGCTGTGATGTGTGACACACAATCAACGAACAATAGGACTCATAGATGACCCAGTTATTACAAAGTGTTGTACCAGACAGACTCATTTGAGGATTAAGCTTCAAATACATTCTCCTTATCGAACAATATGTGAAAGAATGCTTTGATAGATACTTTCAAGTGATTGAATATCTTATAGGGACAGTGTTTACTACATTTAAACAGCATCATGTGCCATCAATTTCAATAGAAGCCTTTAAACATTTGAATGTCGGGAAATGAGTAGTCACAAGGCAAAGTTTACCATGAAATCGGAAATTCTAAAGAAATTTCAGCTCCCCTTGAAGTCGGCTTAATAAAATTATGCACCGATGTCTGCTTCATTAAAATGAATGGCTTGCTGAACTTAGGTTGGGATAAAAGCATATTACAAATATTTGCACAAGAACAAAATAATTGCAGTTTAAGGCGGGGTTGTCATGACAGGGGACTGTCAAAGGTTGTACGTACATCGGGGTAATGCAGGTAACTGGCAATGGGTGAGGATACAGTCCCCCTCTACGTCATGTTCAACCCTGGAGCCGAGGCTGAGGTGATGATAATTAGTAAAAGTTGGGAAAGGCTATGTCCGGTCAAATATATACAGAATTTAAATTGCTTGCTGCCTTCCGGGTGAGCTGAGACTTCTAAGAGTCTGACATGGTTCAACGATGCAGACTCTAATTTTTCCTGCCTTGCGGCCAGTCAAACCCACCCCAAGTTATAAATAAAAGTTCACAGTCTTTAAAGTCTTCTTTATTTAAGCCATCCTAAAATAAACCAAAAGGCCCCGTGGCAAGGGCATTTTTGGCCCCAGCACTATAATTTGAACAATCTTGGGAGGGGTCCACTAGATGAAGCTTCATACCAAATATCAAAGACCTGGGCCTTGTGGCTTCTAAGAAGAAGATTTTTAAAGATTTTCCCTATATAAGCCAATGTAAAACCAAAGGGCCCGTGGCGGGGGCATTTTTTGTCCCAGCACTATAATTTGCACAATCTTGGTAGGGGTCCACTAGATGAAGCTTCATACCAAATATCAAAGTCATGGGCCTTGTGGTTTCAGAGAAGAAGATTTTTAAAGATTTTCCCTATATTAGCCTATGTAAAACCAAAGGGCAGGGGGGTGGGGGCATTTTTGGCCCCAACACTATGATTTGAACAATCTTGGTAGGGGTCCACTATATGAAGCTTCATACCAAATATCAATGACCTGGGCCTTGTGGTTTCAGAGAAGAAGATTTTTAAAGATTTTCCCGATATAAGCCAATGTAAAACCAAAGGGCCCCGTGGCGGGGGCATTTTTGGTCCCAGCACTATAATTTGAACAACCTTGGTAGGGGTCCACTAGATGAAGCTTCATACCAAATATCAAAGGCCTGGGCCTTGAGGTTTCAGAGAAGAAGATTTTTAAAGATTTTCCCTATATAAGCCTATGTAAAACCAAGGGCCCCGGGGCGGGGGCATTTTTGGCCCCAGCACTATAATTTGAACAATCTTGGTAGGGTTCCACTAGATGAAGCTTCATACCAAATACTAAAGACCTGGGCCTTGTGGTTTCAGAGAAGAAGATTTTTAAAGATTTTCCCTATATAAGCCAATGTAAAACCAAAGGGCCCCGTGGCGGGGGCATTTTTTATCCAAGCACTATAATTTGAACAATCTTGGTAGGGGTCCACTAGATGAAGCTTCATACCAAATATCAAAGTCATTGGCCTTTTGGTTTCAGAGAAGAAGATTTTTAAAGATTTTCCCTATATTAGCCTATGTAAAACCAAAGGGCCCCGTGGCGGGGGCATTTTTTGTTCCAGCACTATAATTTGAACAATCTTGGTAGGGGTCCACTAGATGAAGCTTCATACAAAATATCAAAGTCCTGGACCTTGTGGTTTCAGAGAAGAAGATTTTTAAAGATTTTCCCTATATAAGCCTATGTAAAACCAAAGGGCCCCGGGGCGGGGGCATTTTTGGCCCCAGCACTATAATTTGAACAATCTTGGCAAAGGTCCACTAGATGAAGTTTCATACCAAATATCATAGACCTGGGCCTTGTGGTTTCAGAGAAGAAGATTTTTAAAGATTTTCCCTATATAAGCCAATGTAAAATCAAAGGGCCCCGTGGCGGGGGCATTTTTTGTCCCAGCACTAAAATTTGAACAATCTTGGTAGGGGTCCACTAGATGAAGCTTCATACCAAATATCAAAGTCCTGGGCCTTGTGGTTTCAGAGAAGAAGATTTTTAAAGATTTTCCCTATATAAGCCCATGTAAAACCAAAGGGCCCCGGGGCGGGGGCATTTTTGGCCCCAGCACTATAATTTGAACAATCTTGGTAGGGATCCACTAGATGAAGCTTCATACCAAATATCAAAGACCTGGGCCTTGTAGTTTCAGAGAAGAAGATTTTTAAAGATTTTCCCTATATAAGCCTATGTAAAACCAAAGGGCCCCAGGGCGGGGGCATTTTTGGCCCCAGCACTATAATTTGAACAATCTTGGTAGGGGTCCACTAGATGAAGCTTCATACCAAATATCAAAGACCTGGGCCTTGTGGTTTCAGAGAAGAAGATTTTTTAAGTTTTTGGTGAAAAAAATCTATTTTTGGCTCCTGTGACCTAGATGTGCAACGGACCGGAACCATTTGAACAACTTTGAAAGGGGACCACCTAAGGATCATTCCTGTGAAGTTTGGTCAAAATCCAATCAGTGGTTTAGGAGGAGATGTCGTTTAAAGAAATTGTTTACGCACGCACGGACGGACGCACGCACGCACGCACGACGGACGACGGACAAAAAGTGATCCCAAAAGCTCACCTCGTCACTACGTGACGGTGAGCTAAAAAAATGACATGAAAAGCGCTAAATAAAAATACAGTATAATTTTTTAAAATTATAATTTTCCCATACAAACAGTCCTCCAATACACCAAGGAGTCCAAAAAGTGCAAACAGAATAGCAGTCTGATCTTGGTCTGCACTTTTTGCTTAGGCCGGTCTGTCCCAATACTTAGGATCATTACAGTATTTCTGATTTGGTGAAAATATGAATGAAATACATGTATAGACCAATTTTAAAACTCCTTTTGATGTCAAATCCGTCTGGCTCACAAAAAAAAAATCAGTCTCGGACAGACAAACTGACATTTTGTAGAGCCCTGATAAATACATTTAAAGATGAAAAAGCCATGCATGTGTGGGTAATGAAATCAGCATAAAATACTTTTACAGAATTTAGAAAAAGAATCTTACTTGGGTGAATGGGGACAGACAGAAAAACCTGTTCCTGCAGATCACAGTCAGGATTCATGAGGCAAGCCTCCTGATGCCAGACAGTAGGCCTCCCACCAACAAAACAATTTTTTCTCTCCACCCATAACGCCCATGTAAGATTCTTAAAAACTTACTTGTCTACCAGGCCAATTAGAAATTTATCTGCCACTCTTCTTATCCTCTTGTGTAAGTGGTTAAACTTGACGAGCAGGAACTGGGCGTGTAACTCCATTTCTTTTTCTCTCTCCTCAGTCCGCTCCTGACAAAACAAGATATAGTGGAACTTTGACCCTTTTTGTACTAAATGGAATCTTCCTCCTTATATATACCTGGGGCCAGTTGTTCAAAACTAAAGACATCATTAGTTAACGTATCGTTAAAACGTTGATCATTAAATATGGCAAATATGCTGAAATTTTTGCTGAAAAAATGTGAGCAGCTTTTGCTGATGCAAAAGCTGCTCACATTTTTTCAGCAAAAATACCAAAATTTACGATATTGTACTTGCTAGAAGAGTTAACAGTATGACCACTAACGAGCTCGTTAAGCTAACAATGCTTTGAACAACTGGCCCCAGGAGTCCATTCCCAAAATTTTGGGGTGTCAGGTTGTGTTTTTGGTCAAAATGCATTTGACAAATGGCTGAACTTTTTGCAAACAGTGTAGGCCCTAATTAGATGCCATGTTCTGTGGCGTCTGATGTGGGCATTCACTGTTTGCCCATTACCCATTTTGGGGTTTCTGCTACAAAATGGGTTAATGGCTCGATCACCTTTGTAACCATATGAAAATATGTTTGAGAAAGCCGTAGTTCAAGCTACTAAGGATTAGTCATAGTGCCTGGTCAGGCGGTGTGATAGGGATATCTTTTCGACTTTCTTTAAAATAATGGTATGTAGTGTGTACTGATTAGAATTGCCTCATTGAGGCGATACTAATCAGTACACACAACATACATTTTCAAGACAAAATATGAAAATTATCCCTAAATTATACCTAATATATAAAACAATAACATACCAACCACCTCAATTGTAGCCAGCCTCCGTAGCTCAGTCGGACATGGGTTCTATACCCTCAGGGATCGGCAACATTTTTTCGTGGAGATTGATCATGAAATCTTTTCTGCGGTCATTCTCTCCCTTCCGCTGATTCAAGAAGGGCAGTTGTCAGTTTCTGGCGAAAGAATGTGCACTGTACTGGTTAACCGCTTACATATGAGCCTGCCCAGGAAAGTGTGTATAGGTAAACTGACCAGCTCAAAAATGACCTAAATGGTGTTGACTGGGTCATTAAACTCCAATACAAACAAACAAATGCAAATGTTGTCTGCTTTGTAGTATGCCCGTTACTTTAAAAGTCATTTTTTGCAAACACTGTTTGCCTGTAAGCAAAAATATTTTTTAAAACATTTCCAATAATTTCAGCAGACGACATAAGCAAACGACATTTTCAGATGTAGATTTTCTTGACATCTAAGTGTTAATATTTGCAGTTATGGGAAATTTTTCCTAGGGATTCAAGAACAAGCTCGAAACAGCCATGGTAAATGAGCCATCTAAGTTTCACTGTACATGTACATAATTCTTGCACAAATACCGATGTGCATATCAGTCTAAAAGTCATTGTTAAATGGACTAGAAACCTCTTTCAAATAACCAAAAGGTATGTTCATATGATGAACTTAACATGCTGTTTTGGTATTAATTTTTACTTAACCATTTGTATACTAGTGGACTCTTAAATTGTTATATGTTGAACATGTCCATTTGTCATTTAAGGGGTGCCAGGTCTATTTGTTTGTTTTTATTCTATTTTTAATGGAAAATCCTGTTTAAATATCAAACAGTGTAGACCAGGATGGCTCAGATGCCACCTTATGTGGCATCTAATCCAGGTCTGCAGTTTGCCTTAATGTCCCTTTTTAGGGGTTTCCATGTAAGAATATGTGAAAAACCCTCAATACAAGCCCTGCTTTGTTTTAGTGACCTAATGCTGCAAAGCACTGCCGCCCTGGTATGAGCATTTTTAACTAATGTTTTATTGATGTCAACATCAGTTCAATATTCACGGAATTTACATATTGCTTAGGATATTTCGAAGAAATAGATGGGCTGAAACCGACCCGCACACGATTACTCGTAAACTGCTTAGAGGATCTATTTCTGCCCAGCCAGAGCGGTGCGAATCGGACCATCCATGCTTATAAACCCTATTGGTTTTATTTAACGGCAGGGCTTGAGATGTCATTTCATCTCAGTGTCTGGTAAAAGTCACACAAAATTGGAAGCAATGTCTCCAAAAGGACCTTTACAGATTTACCTCAAATCAAACAAACAAAACAATTTCTTAGGACATCTGAATAAGCTGCCATGTTAGTGTTTTAACAAGTTTATGAATGATGATTTTGGGACAGGTTTCAAAACAAGAATTCCGCAGAAGGCGGCGTCGCACCTGCTAGGGACAAAAGTCACAGGAGCCACAATCAGAACTTTGTTATTAAATAAGTAAATTTCATTCTTAGCAGTTGGTAGACGATGTAAAATGTGTCAATGTCACTGAACCAAAAAATATAGGCCATGGTCACCAGGTCAAGGTATGTGCCAAATCAGTACATTGAGGAGAAGCACTATGCAAGGCTTAGTGGCTGTAGGCCATTTATTTTAGGACATATAGAACATTGACGTAAAATGTGTTAAAGTCACTAGAGTGCATTATATGGGTCAAGTTTACCAGGTCAAAGTACTCGCAAAGTCAGTAAATGTAAAAGAAGCACCATGCAAGGTTTGGTGGTTGTAGGCCTTATAGTTAAGAAGATATGGCATGTCAATCTAAAATGTGTAAAGTCAATGGAGTACGATAAATAGGTCAAGGTCACCAAGTCACGGTACATGCACAGTCAGTACATCTAGAAGCAGCATTATACAAGATTTGATGGTTGTAGGCCTATTATTTGCAGAGATCTGGAACTTCGACGTAAAATGTGTCAAAGTCGCTGGAGCGTAAAATATAGGTCATGGTCACCAGGTCAAGGTACCTGCAGAGTCAGTACATCTAGGAGAAGCTTTATACAAGATTTGATGGTTGTGAGCCTTTTATTTGAGGAGATCTGGAACTTTGACGTAAAATGTGTCAAAGTCTGTGGAGAGTAGAATATAGGTCAAGGTCACCATGTCAATGTACCTGCAGAGTCAGTACATCTAGGAGAAGCACTATGCAAGATTTTATGGTTGTAGGCCTTTGATTTGACAAGATCTGGAACATCAACTTAATTTGTGTCAAAGTCACTGGAGCGTAAAATATAGGTCAAGGTCACCGGGCCAAGGTGCTTGCCTTGTCAGGAGCTTAGGATGAAGTTTCATGAAAGGTTTGATGATTGTTTAGTCGTATAGTTGATTACAATACAAACTTCGACGTAATGTCGAACTTCCATCTAATGGTCAAAGTCACTGGAGCACAAAATATAGGTCAAAGTCACAAGGTCAAGGTGCCTACAAAGTCAGTAGATCAGGGAGATGCTTCATGTAAGGTCTGATGGTAGCTGAAGCTTGTATATGACTTAAATAAAAACTTTGACGTAAATGTCGAACTTCGACGTAAATGTTAACAGACGGACGGACCAACGGACGCAAAATATAGGTCGAAGTCACCAGGTCACGTTGCTTACAAAGTGAGAAGGTCAGGGTGATGTTTCCTGTAAGGTTTGATGGTAGCTGAGGTTTGTAGTTAACTTAAACAACTAGAAATGTGTCCAGACGACACAGATGCCCCCGCCAAGGGCCCCACCTCACCCCAAAATTCCATGTTGCAAAAAAATTTTCTAAGTGTGTGACCTTGTCATCAGGAACATTTGTGAGAAGTAATATTGAAATTGGTGAAAAAATGTAAACGCTAGAGCAATGACAAAGTTTTTCTAAAAATAGCCACAGTGACCTTGACCTTGAAAGTCGAAGTCGCTCGAGGTATTGTCATAAGGAACATTTGTGTGAAGTTATATTGAAATCAGAGAAGAAATGTAGTCGCTAGAGCGATGACAAAGTTTTTCTAAAAATAGGCACAGTGACCTTAACCTTGATAGTGGAACTTGCTAGAGATATTGTCATAAGGAACATTTGTGTGAAGTAATATTGAAATTGGTGTAAAAATGTAAGCGCTAGAGCAATGACAAAGTTTTTCTAAAAATAGCCACAGTGACCTTGATCTTGAAAGTCAAACTCGTTCGAGGTATTGTCATAAGGAACATTTGTGTGAAGTTATTTTAAAACCAGTAAAGAAATGCAGGCGCTAGAGTGATGACAAAGTTTTTCTTAAAATAGCCACAGTGACCTTGACCTTGAAAGTCGAAATGGCTCGAGATATTGTCATAAGGAACATTTGTGTGAAGTTATATTTAAATCAGTGAAGAAATGTAAGCGCTAGACCGATGACAAAGTTTTTCTAAAAATAGCCACAGTGACCTTGACCTTGAGGTCATGACCTTGAAAGACGAACTCGCTCGAGATATTGTCATAAGGAACATTTGTGTGAAGTTATATTGAAATCAGTGAAGAAATATAGACGCTAGAGCTATGTTGTACGAGGGGATAATTAAAAATTTTTAAGTCTGTGACCTTGACCTTGAGCTCATGGGCATGGGTGGGGGTATCGCTGAATAAAATGGACAGGTATCAAACATCATACCAAATATCAACTCAATCCATTGCACTATTTGGAAAATATCAACTCTTAAAATATCTCATTAAAAATTTTTAAGTCTGTGACCTTGACCTTGAAGCCATAGGCATGAGTGGGGGTATTGCCAAATAAACATTTGAACCTGTATCTATCATCATAACATACATAAGCCAAATCCATAATATAGTTTGGAAAATTTGAGCTCTTTAAAATCTTTCACATTAAAATTGTCTAAGTCTGTGACCTTGACCTTGAGGTCATAGGCATGGGTGGGGGTATTGTTGAATAAAACATTGTACCTATATCTATCATCATATGAACCAAAGCCATCATAAAAGTTCAGGTTCTACCAGGTACAAATACCTTAACTGGAGTCTTTATCATGGAAAATTTCTAAGTCCATGACCTTGACCTTGAGGCCATGGGCATGGGTGGGGCTATCACTGAATAAAACTTTGGACCTATATCTATAATCATACCAAATATGAACCAATTCCATCAAATGGTTTGGAAAAGATGAGTTCTAAAATGTTCAAGTCTACCTGTTACAAAAACCTTAACCTGAGTCTTTAACATTGAAAATTTCTAAGTCTGTGACCTTGACCTTGAGGTCACAGGCATGGGTGGGGTATTGCTTAATAAAACTTTGGACCTATATCTATCATTATACTAAAGATGAACCAGTTCCATCAAATGGTTAGGAAAATATGACTTCTAAAAGTTCAGGCTCTACCTGTTACAAAAACTTTAACCTGAGCTTACAGGATCACGTATGTACACACACACGTACAGACGGACGTACACATGTACGCACGTACGGAAAACCGAAAAACTATATGCCCCTGGCATCATATGATGCGGGGGCATAAAAACTTTGACGTAAATGTCAAACTTCGACATAATGGTCAAAGTCACTGGAGCGCAAAATAAAGGTCAAAGTCACCAGGTCAAGGTGCTTACAAAGTGAGAAGGTCTATGAGATGTTTCGTGTAAGGTTTGATGGTAGCTGAGGTTTGTAAAATAAAAACTTTGACGTAAATGTCGCACTTCGAGGTAAATGTCGAACTTTGACGTAATTGTCAAAGTCACTGGAGCGCAAAATATAGGTCAAAGTCACCAGGTCAAGTTGCTTACAAAGTGAGAAGGTCTATGAGATGTTTCATGTAAGGTTTGATGGTAGCTGAGGTTTGTAAAATAAAAACTTTCACGTAAATGTCGAACTTCGATGTAAAGGTAAACATACATCCATGAGTGATGAAACTGTGAACTGAAATTTAATACCATGCAAACTCAACATTGCATAAAGTGCATTTTACCATATTTACTGTATGTACTTGGACAGATCGGCCCGAGCAAACAGCGTAAACCCAGATGAGATGCCACAGAACATGGTGTCTCATCAGTGTCTACACTGTCTGCCACACATCCAGCTATTTAAACAACAACGCTGGGAAGTAAACTGTACTTGTTCAAATTTTAGATTTGTATTTGTTTGTACTGGAGTTTAATGGCCCAGTCAACACTATTTAGGTCATTTTTGAGCCAGTCAATTTACCTATCCACACTTTTCACATAAGCATTTAACCAGTACAGTGCACATTCTTTTGCCAGAAACGGACAAATGCCCTTCTTGAATCAGCGGAAGGGAGAGAATATAAGAATCTTATATGGGGTTCTGTTGTAGATGAGCGTTTCCAACCCGAGGGATGACCGTGCTGAGCGGAACCGAGACGTATATTGGGGTTCTGTTGTAGATGAGCGTTTCCAACCCGAGGGATGACCGTGCTGAGCGGAACCGAGGCTACGCCGAGGTTCCGCTCAGCACGGTCATCCCGAGGGTTGGAAACGCCCATCTACAACAGAACCCCATATTGGATTCTTTTTCTTTCACAACACCGGTTAGTTTTGACAGCTCGCAAATGTATATTGCTTACAAAATAAAAGTAGTGCGGAAGTAGTTCTGACAGTTGAATAGAATTGAAGCGCATTTATGTTAGTTGCCTGGGTCGGAACACCAGGGTCAGAACATAAATTTCTATCCCAGGGAAAAATCACGGATTTCCTTGTCTGGTGTACAAGAATGACCGTATCTCCACGAAAGAATGTTGCCAACAAATTTTAGAACATGTACGGTAAGGAGTTGAGGT
This sequence comes from Lucinisca nassula, assembly GCA_963580285.1. NCBI lineage: Eukaryota > Metazoa > Mollusca > Bivalvia > Lucinida > Lucinidae > Lucinisca > Lucinisca nassula. The sequence continues at coordinate 78,563,430 of OY757022.1, read as the reverse complement.
GTCGGAATAGTCAGGAGTGATACATTTCATTTATACTTACTTACAGCTATTCTGTCTACAATTTTGACCTTCAACTGCATGAGTACACTGCCACATCACAGTATTATCTTTGTAGAAAACATTATTCTCCAAAAACACTGATACTGCTGCCATTATCCCACTAATTAATAATATTAAACATTTACCAGCAGCAAAAATTTCACAATCAAATTAAAGAAAGATGTTTTTTTGGGGGGTGGGGGGGTGTTTAAATCAAAACATGTACTTACCTTTTCAGCTATTCTGTCCAGGAATTTGTCAAACACTACACCAGCAACTGCATGGATACATTGCCACATTCCAGCTTTATCTTTGTAGATTATGTTATCCTCCAGGTATTCAAATAAACCATGGAATGCTTTTGGGTCAGTCGAATGTGTTACTCTGAAAAGAATTCAGAGAAAATGCTTTTGACAAAGTATTAATAAATAGAGGATCTTACATGAGTGTTCATGTATTATTGAATTTATTAAACAAGTTGAGGAAAAGGGATAAAATGCGAGGCAAAATCACTTTTCCTCAACAAGTTAAATAAATTCAAAAATACATGGGCACGAATGCAAGTTCTATTTATCATTTGACATTTTTAACCTATTTAATGCACAATTGTTTAACAAAAATGTCAATATTCCACCATTAGCAAACGCGGCATCGTTAAGGATGTCATACAAATAAACTTATGGGGCGTATCTAACTTATATGCATGTTTAATCCACTAGTGGATTATCAAATTTATTACATGACATTATATTCTCAGACGCGACTGCATATGATAAAGCTGTTTACCTTATACGGTTTAGTTAATGCTTGAGACCATGACAATTTTGTTTGTTTGATTTGTGGTTTGTGCTGTCTGCACAGCTCTTCTTTAACCCTTAAGACGCCGAGAAAAAACTACATCTGAACATGTCATCTGCTTATGTCATCTGCTGAATCTTTTTGCAAACTTTTTAAAAATTATTTTTGCATACAGGCAAACAGTGTGGACCCAGATCAGACTGCTCCTAGAGGAGCAGTGTGATCTGTGTCCACACTGTTTGCAAAAATGACTTTAAAGTAGCCGGCAGACGACAAAACAGGCGACAATTGTCGTGAATGACATCTTATGGGTTAAGATTTTGTCATACCCTGACAATAGTTTATAAAGGGATATATTTACCTGAGTGTTTCTAGTCGGAAGACAGACAAGAGATATGTGCACTGGGCAAAACTGAGTTGTTTGATGAGAGGATCCACTTCTGGTATGTTTCCTAGCCACGCACAGATACTAAACCTTAAGTCTTGAAGCTCATTCTGAAATATTGAACAGCCATTTATTTCTAGGAGTGTAACGATGCATCGGACCATCGATGCATTGCGATAGGCACTGGGTCGATAGTACTGCATCGATGGTAAAGTTAAACATCGATGACTATCGCCGATAGTGTTTTGAACTATCGATAGTTTCGATAGTTTTCTATATCACAAGTTTTTCAGATAATTCCCGAAGTTGTTTTCATTCTTATTCTTTATTACCACCTGCATCTTGTGCCCGGTCAGGCGTCAAACTGTATATTGTCCTAGTTATAATCCAATAATCTCCTGTGTCAGTGGGAGTCAACAGCTGTTTGTCGCCAGATAAAGGCAATTAAAATTACAGCCGAGTCGTGATTGGGCGGTAGCATACAGATACAATGTGTTCATGCATCCTATTTTGGTATGCATTATGTCGGTATAGAGTCAGTACGCTGAATATTCCTTCATTGAACTGGTAAATTTGCGGCTTTCTGAAGCATATTTCAACAGGTTTTTTATGTTAATTGATTTCGAAATAAATGACACGGACGACATGCATATTTTGATTACGCTAATCTGCAAGCTGTCTGTAAGCCAGTGATAAGAAAAGCGATAATTAATGCGTGTTTATCACAGTGGTATTTATTATCAAAGGGTGCCACCCGCATTAGCACATGAAGCATGGAAAGTCCGCACGTGTCACTACCGCTTCAAGAGATGCAAAACATTGTTCTGGTTGATGTTTTAGAGGATTCTTATATTTTTTTCAAAAACAGACATCAAAGGAAATGAAATATGTGTCGTCCTGCATCCAGACATGTTTATACAGCCGAGGAATTAATTTTGAATCTTGGACACAGTGTATTCATAATATGCACAGGGAAATACCGCACTAGAAAATAATATTAAAGAAATAAAAACGTGGTACGATTTTCTGTTTATTTGTTTTGCTAAAATATTTTACAACATTTTACCAAACAAAAGGATCATACTAATGATGTTTAGAAAAAATCATTACACAGTGCAAATGATGGGAAATTAGATAAGTTGGCTGATGCAAGAATGTCGGGGATGACGTTGTAAGGCATGTTCAGCACGTTACTGATGACGTCATCGGTCGACCGGGGCCGATTTGGAATGGTGTTCGCCATTAGGGGCTTGAAGAAATATATGGGCTGCATGATGCTTCCACGCAGAGCTGAATCCGGCCCGCACACTAGTACTGGTAAACCGCTTAGAGGATCTAAGCCTGTCCAGGAACCGCGGTGCGAGGAGGACCGTCCATGCTAATAAACCCTATTGGTTTCATTGGGCGACAGGGCTTGAGATGTCATTTCATCTCAATGCCGGGTAAAAGTCCCACAAAATTGGAAGCAACGTCTCCAAAATGACCTTTACAGTGTTGACGGGGACGTTAAACCTCAAATCAAACAAAACAAACAAAATCGTTTGACAAATGCATGCGATCGGTTGTGTACCGAAACACTGAGACTTATATTGAAAATTTCCTCAGATTTTCAGTCAGAAGATTCAAATCTAACTTCCAATATCACAGGTCCTGGTGTATGAATGTCATTTGACGTGACACCAGCAACAATTCTGATTCTGAATCGTATGCATTGCTGACCTATTGTTTTTCAATTATCTACTATCTATTTTAATGGGGCCTATTTCTTTCATAAAATGTTTGTAAAAAATATTTTCTCGATAGCTAAACGGTTGTGGATAGAGGTTGATAGAAAACGGCGTCCTGCAAAATTCCCGACTTATCATAGGAAGCTCGATCCGTGTCAATAACCAACATTAGCATACAGTTGTGTTTACAGAAGTTAAAGCGTTCGACTTTTTCCCACCAAGCGTCTGCTATTTTGGCGCCAAAACATAACCATGCACGAGACAGTAGAATAGTTCATTTTTATCAATATGCCTACATCTACCGTTAGATGTAGCTAATCATCTTAGGAGCGATTTGATTGTGGATTAAATTTTATGATCGAGGGATAAATGCAAATTGGAGACATAACTCGATCTTATTTTCACACCTTGTCACGCAGAACACTGTAGGCTTATCGGTAGTGCGGGAGGCTTATTTTTACAGTGTAATAGTAGACTAGACTGATCCGTGACAAATACGGTCGGCGTCTATAACACGATTCGGTTAACTTACATGGTCCTTTTGGTTGGACCCAAAGTCCCGTTTTATAACGAGGCTGAGGTGTATTTATTCAATTTATCATGTCTGAAGCGATTTTGAAGACAAGCAAAGATTTCATTGCCTTCGTGGAGAGCTTACATTTATTTTGAAAAAGAAACTGATGTCACATTCTCAATATGAATTGATACATGTAAACGTACTTGGCTATATGTACTTCTACTAAAATGAGTCGCCTGGCTCTTCCAGGTGGATTTACACTTACAGGAAAAAATATGTTCCTGGGGAGCTGTTTCCTCTTGTAGGGCAGACAGAAAAGCAAACAGGAGTTTACAACAGTTGTCCCTCGGTGTAAAGTATCCTGTTTATTTCTTTTATGCAGATAAAAGATACTTAAAAACAGTTTGAAGGTTTGAATAGGTTTTATTTCCTTCTCAAAACAAATAAATATGTTTCAGGCAATAGTATCGCAATAGTATTGCAATAGTATTCAGCAATAGTAATAGTATCGCAATGGTTCTTCTTGCAATGTCAATACTATCGCAATAGTCATTTTCTGACTATCGTTACATCCCTATTTATTTCAAAGTTAAAGTAACAGCTTTATACTTTCTGCAGCTATCAGTTGAATGAAAAGCTTTTTGTTTATTTGTTTGGAACAAATTGCTGGTCAGTTTTGTTGAATCAATGCATCTTTTCTGGTGCCATGTCTAGAAGAAAAGAATGGGGAATCCAGAAAAACTAGAAATGTGTCCAAAGTACACAGATGCCCCCGCTTAGCACATTAATCTTTAAGTGGTGCAAATACCAATCTGTGCGAGTTTCGGCGTTCCACCAATAGTGACCTTGGCGTTAAAAGTCGAAATCGCTCGAGATATTGTCATAAGGAACATTTATGTGAAGTTATTTTGAAATCGGTGAAGAAATGTAAGCGCTAGAGGGGTGACAAAGTTTTTCTAAAAATAGCCACAGTGACCTTGACCTTGAAAGTGGAACTCGCTAGAGATATTGTCATAAGGAACATTTGTGTGAAGTTATATTGAAATTAGTCAAGAAATGTAAGCGCTAGAGCGAAGACAAAGTTTTTCTAAAAATAGCCACAGTGACCTTGAACTTGAAAGTCAAAATAGCTTGAGATATTGTCATAAGGAACATTTGTATGAAGTTATATTGAAATTGGTGAAGAAATGTAGGCGCTAGAGCAATGACAAAGTTTTTCTAAAAATAGCCACTGTGACCTTGACCTTGAGGTGATGACCTTGAAAGTCGAACTCGCTCAAGATATTGTCATAAGGAACATTTGTGTGAACTTATATTGAAATCAGTGAAGAAATGTAGGCGCTAGAGCAATGACAAAGTTTTTCTAAAAATAACCTCTGTGACCTTGACCTTGAGGCCATGACCTTAAAAGTCGAACCTGCACAAGATATTTTTATAAGGAACATTTGTGTGAAGTTTATTGAAATTGGTGGTACAAATACCTTAACCAAAGTCTTAAACATTAAAAATTTTCTAATTCTATGACCTTGACCTTGAGGTCATGGGTATGGGTGGGGGTATTGCTGAATAAACCATTGGACCTATATGTATCATCATAGTAAATATTAACCAAATCCATTCTATGGTTATGAAAATATGAGCTCAAGTTCTACCTGGTACAAATACCTTAACCTGGGTCTTAAACATTAAAAATTTCAAGTCCATGACCTTGACCTTGAGGTCATGGGTATGGGTGGGGGTATTGCTGAATAAAACTTCAGTCCTATATCTATCATCATACCGAATATGAACCAAATTCATTACACGGTTTGGAAAATATGAGCTCAAGTTCTACCTGGTACAAATACCTTAACCTGGGTCTTAAACGTTAAAAATTTCAAAGTCCACGACCTTGACCTTGAGGTCTAGGGTATGGGTGGGGGTATTGCTGAATAAAACTTTGGACCTATATCTATCATCATACTAAATATAAACCAAATCTATTGTATGGTTTGGAAAATATGAGCTCAAGTTCTACCTTGTACAAAAACCTTAACCTGAGTCTAACAGGATTACGTACGTACGTACGTACACACTTTCGTACATTCGGAAACCGTACGCACGTACGCACGTACCCACGGACGGAAAACCGAAAAACTATATGCCCCCGGCATCATACGATGCGGGGGCATAAAAATCTTTCGCCCAAATAATTTGAGTATACAGTCCAACCTGTATTAAGCAAGCGCCTAAGGGATAACCAAAATGTGCTTGCTTAAGACAGGTGCTTGCTTAAAACAGGAGAAATTTAACACATTTGCCTTTTGGGGGGAACTGATTGCCTGCTTGCTTAAGACAGGTTGCTTGCTTAATAGAGGTGGCCACTAAGACAGGTTTTACTGTACTTTCAAGTTTAACATCCCACCAATGCAACTAGACACATGTAGATGGGACCTCAGTTTAAGTTTAAAGATTCATCCAAAAGTCTGGTGAAGCTTGCAATCGAACCCACAAACCCTGGTTTATGAGGCAAGTAAAGGAAAGAACTTGCTCCTGAGGGGAGCAAATAGCTATGGAACATAAATGTTTCGTTTTTATGTGATTCTGTACTACATATACAGTCAAACTTCAATGACTCGAACACCTTTGGGACCACCAAAATCTGTTTGAGACAGGGGTAGTTTGAGCCACTGCGTGCTACTGCAAGGACGCAAAACGATATCTTTTTGGTGTTCTGTAATGAAAAAATGTATGCTGTGTGTACTCATTAGAATCGCCTCATGAGTACTCAAAGTATACACTTGCAAGATAAAACACAAAAATATCCTAAATTTTACCCTGCCTATTTCTTATGTAGAGAAATTCCATAGGGACTCAAGAACGAGTTCGACTCAGCCATGGTAAACGAGCCATCGGTGTTCGAGCCATCGAAGTTCTACTGTATGCATAATTAGTACTGTGCCAATATTCTAACACAGCGCACCTATATAGGCAATGGAAAGGAACTGTGTTTTATTATGCAACAAATCATGTGGTGGAAGGGCGTGCAGAGTGATGTCATTAAAAGCTGCCAATTTATGACGTCATTCGTTTTGTTTGTTTGTTTGATTTGTGGTTTAACCTCCCCATCCACTGTATAGGTCATTTTGGAGACATTGCTTCCAATTTTGTGGGACCTTACCCGACACTGAGATGAAATGACATCTAAAGCCCTGTCGCCCAATGAAACCAATAGGGTATATAAGCATGGATGGTCCGACTCGCACCGCTTTACCTGGGCAGGCTTAGTTCCTCTAAGCCATTTACCAGTACTTGTGTAGGGTCTGATTTCAGCTCTGCGTGGAAGCATCATGCAGCCCATCTATTTCTTCAAGCCCCCATGGCGGGGGCTGACAAAAGGACATAAATGCATGTGTTACAGTGAATAAGTTTTGCAAGATTTCTTCTAACAATGGTGAAAGGTTGTTAGAATTTGAAGGAAACAACAACATTACTGCCAATTTTTGGGTGTTAGAATCGAAATAGATCAAGAATAGCAAAATTCCTTTTAGACCACGTTTGAACAGTCCTCATGGTGGTCTCGGACCAGAAGACGTTGCCAGAAAACACAAAGAAAGAATAACTTCAACCTACAAAATTAGATCCTTAAAGCAGAATTAGACTTAATTTTAGGTGGTCTTAATAACAGAATTTCACTGTATATGTCTGTCAGTTTTAAGTAGACAAATCATGCACGCTACACGCCCGTGATTTGATCAACTTTACAAATGACCGACAAACTGTGATTTATTACTAAACAAATCACTGTTAGGGCTGATCTATTTCTTAATTAGGACATTAAACAAAAACTCAACAGTGCACTGGAATAATAACACTTTCATAGTTACCTGTGAGACAGCATCATTCCTCAGAGCAACGTTAAAAAGTAGTTCCGACCTCAAGTGACCTTCCGAGATGAGCAACGGCGACTTGATGGCAATATCACAGACTCCCTCAAACCATTCACGTGGCCAGAGTCCAGTATCCTCAGCAAACATGAACACCACACAATACTGCCAGAAGTCACGGAATAGTTTGAGCAGACGAGATTTGGCATCCGTTATCACAGGCAAACGTCTCACAAGCTGTAATGAGAAACTTGACATCTGCTCATCTGGTACATTTAACCATTGCATGTGGGAAACCTCTAAAAGGGGTACCATGGCAAATAGTGTAAACGGGACACTTGATTGAGACCTACCTCAGAGGATTTTTATAGCCCTCTGTCATTACTGACAATGACCAATCTTAATCACATCTGAGAAATGTTACTGTTTGTGTGTTCTAAGATGGCTGATGAAACCAATTGTAGCTCTGAACTGTCTGTTGCAAATAGAGCAACAGTGGCCAGAGGAAAATAGCTCTGTTTAGCTCTGACTTTGTGCTGTATGTGCTTCTGCTCAGCTTTGCTGATTCTTTTTGTAAATTAGGCTACCCGCTCGAGGTCGGTCACAACCAAATGTTCCGTTTGCACACATGCAAATAAAAATTGCTTATTTCAAATCAATTTTCAAAATTCTAACTTGCAATTCTGATAAAATTTACATCTGCACACACAGGTATAAACATTTAGGTTATCCTATTTTTTAAGTTTAAAAGCCAAAAATTTATTTTATTTGGCAGTTTAATGCAATTCTCAAGCATGTTTTGTCTGGTCACAGATAGGAAATGCAATATTGGTGATTCTTGTGTTATCGATATATACAAAGCAGATGTTGCAAATAGCATTTTGAAGATGTATAGTATTATTTAGAAGAAGAAGAAGAATTGTTTTTGCTGTTTTCAAAACGAGAAAATATTTCTAATGAATTAATAAGGAAAAGTATGTCTTAATTATCCTCATACTCTTTCTTATCAGTCAGAATATAAGAATCCAATATGGGGTTCTGTTGCAGATGGGCATTTCCAACCCGAGGGTTAAAAACGTTTCCAACCCCAGGGATGACCATGCTAAGTGGAACCGAGGCTACGCCGAGGTTCCGCTCAGCACGGTCATCCCGAGGGTTGGAAACGCCCATCTACAACAGAACCCCATATTGGATTCTTTTTCTTGCACAAAGAAATCCGTGATTTTACCCTGGAATAGAAATTTCTGTTCCGACCCGGGTGTTTCGACCAAAAATCGAATATTATCACAAGTTTGATAAATGCACAGGTTGATTACAACCTCGTATGCGCCGTCTTTAAGGTTGACGTCACAGCAAGTTACGTGAAGTCACTAAACATTCCTGTACTGTCATCACAATATGGCGAACGTCGGTACTCGAAGTGACTGCAGCATTAAAAATCCGCGCTAAAGAAATGGAAGGTATGCAAGAAAAAGAATCTTATATGGGTGTGAGAGGCGGATGGAAAAATCCATCCCTCGGGATCACTGTCCGGCATCACGAGGCTTGCCGTGACCCTTGGGACAGATTTTTCCATCCACCCCTCACACACATATAAGATTCATATAATATTGTAAGTCTGTCAAATAGTACAAGCAACTAGTCACAAGCTTTATAGACATCAATTACATATAAGCCTCATTTAAAAGTAACCTTAATCTTGCAAACACTATGAAAAGTTTGAAAGCAGACACAATCTCAATTTCTTAAATAATTTTTGAGAAACAAGAATCCTACCAAAGGCTATGTCATACCTGTGACAGGCAGAAAACTGGAATCCTAGATCTCACCATGCTAATGCAGGCAGAATAAAGAGGGTCTGAAATTTCATGTGGATTTTCAAGCCTTATTTTCTGTGAAAGGTAATAAAAATAACTTTGAAAATGCCAACTTCTAATTCTTTTTTTTGTTAACACATGATACAGTTTAAAAGTTACATACCACTGCCAGTATAGGTATTAACACACCAAGATTACCAGCACTACTTGAGGCCTGAAACAGAAAATATTAACATTCAAGCAAAGCATCTCATTCTGACATAACATAGCTACATAAGCAACTTCATGTCTGTTTGTTTGTTAGCAGTTAAGACCCTGTCAACACTATTTTGTTTAGTTCATAGTGAGCCAGTCAGTTTACTTACCCACACTTTTCCTTGGCAGGCTTATACATAGCCAGTTAACCAGCTGATTAAGCTGACCTTGAATCAGCAGAAGGAAGAGAATGACTTTAGAAAATATTTCATGTTGACAACCATAGACAACATCTGTCAGATGTGCATCCAATTGCGTTACCAAGCCTGGCAGCTTTTTTCATTTGCAAATAACAAAAGTGCAGATCACCTTGGCTATTCATTGCTTCGATAGTAATGGCCTCTAGTTATCTAAAATTTCAAGATTCTTGCTGGTCTTTGCAGCTGACCATCCTGGTTTGTGTATTACCTGATGGAAAACCCCAATATATGATATAATGCTTCTCTATTCAGTAAAATTCAGCTATTAAGACCACCAAAATTGAGACTAATTCCATATAAAACTAGAGCTGTCAGTGAAACTGACTAGGGCCCCGGCAGCGCTATCAGAGGAGTAGGAAAATGTTGAAAATTTGTGGATGGACAGACGGACAGACAGACAGACAGACGGAGGGACAGAGTGATTACTATAGGGCACCCACACTTTCAGTGCGGGGCCCTAAAAAGCTTATTTACAAAGTTTCAGTTCATTACGAAAACACGCCTATACTAATACATTATAACCTTTATCGCTGACAAAAAGAAACTTTTAAGATGAAAAATTGTGATAGTTTTCTTATTTCTGCTCTAAAATATAGATTGTGGGTACTCATTAGCACAGCCTCATCAAGCGGTGCTAATGCTAACGAGTACCCACAATCTATATTTTAGAGCAGAAATTAGAAAATAAGGTATACCCCCATAAACCCCAGTTTTACTATATAAATGTTGGGTTTGAGGGGGTCAAAATTATATATGCTTGTTTTCGTTGATGTATTCTTTTTTTTTGTGTTTTCTGCACAAACTGTCTTCTGGTCAGAGACCACCTTCGGATCTGTTCAAAAGTGGTCTTTAAGACCATTTTTGAACAGTTCCAAAGGTGGTCTTAAAATAGGAATTTTACTGTACTTCCAATAATTGCATTTTTCTTATGATAGTTTGTGACTACACCTCAATCTCTTTAATACAAGAATTCCGCAGAAGGCGGGGTTGCACCTGCTGGGGGCAAAAGTCATAGAAGCCACAATCAGAATGTTGCTATTAATGAAGTAAATTTCATAGCAGTTGATAGTTGATGTAAAATGTGTCAAAGTCACTGGACCAAAAAATATAGGCTATGGTCACCAGGTCATGGTACGTGCCAAATCAGTACAATGAGGAGAAGTTCTATGCAAAGTTTGGTGGCTGTAGGCCATTTATTTTAGGACATATTGAACATTGACGTAAAAGTGGCTGAGTGCATTATATAGGTTAAGGTCACCAGGTCAAGGTACCCACAGAGAAAGTAAATGTAGGAGAAGCACTATTCAAGGTTTGGTGGTTGTAGGCCTTATAGTTAAGAAGATTTGGAATGTCGAGCTAAAATGTGTTAAAGTCAATGGAGTGCAAAAAATAAGTCAAGGTCACCAAGTCAAGGTACCTGCATAGTCAGTACGTCTAGGAGAACCACTATGCAAGATTTGGTGGTTGCAGGCTTTTTATTTGAGAAGATCTGGAACATTGACGCAAATTGTGTCAAAGTCAATGGAGCGTAAAATATAGGTCAAGGTCATCAAGGTCAAGGTACCTGCAGAGTCAGTACATCCAGGAGCAGAATTATGCAAGCTTTGATGGTTGTAGGCCTTTTATTTGCAGAGATTTGGAACTTCGACATAAAAATTTGTCAAAGTCACTGGAGCGTAAAGTATAGGTCAAGGTCACCGGGTCAAGGTACCTGCAGAGTCAGTACATCTAGGAGAAGCGCTATGCAAGATTAGATGGTTGTGTGCCTTTTATTTGAGGAGATCTGGAACTTCGACGTAAAATGTGTCAAAGTCAGTGGAGCGTTAAATATAAGTCTAAGTCACCATGTCAAGGTACCTGCAGAGTCAATACATCTAGGAGAAACACTATTCAAGATTTTATTTGAGAAGATCTGGAACATTGACGTAATTTGTGTCAAACTCACTGAAGCGTAAAATATTAGCCAAGGTCGACGGGTCAAGGTGCTTGCCTAGTCAGGAGCTCAGGGTGATGTTTCATGAAAGGTTTGATGGTTGTTTAGTCTTATACTTGATTACAATGCAAACTACGACGTAAATTTCGAACTTCGACGTAATGGTAAAAGTCACTGGAGCTCAAAATATAGGTCAAATTCACCAGGTCAAGGTGCTTACAAAGTGAGAAGGTCTATGAGATGTTTCATGTAAGGTTTGATGGTAGCTGAGGTCTGTAAAAAAAACAAGATGTGTTTGTGAAACACTGATGCCCCCGGACAGCGCATGTTAAATATGAAAGCAGTATCACTAAGCAATCAAAAGCTATGGCCAATGTTCAAGTCTTAAAAAAGTAGGGCAAGGTTACAAGGTAAAAAATTATGGGATTGTTGAAAAGGTCTTGTGACATAGTATGCACATGTGAAATATGAAAGCCCTATCACTTACCAATTGAAAGTTATGGCCAATGTTAAATTTAAAAAAAAAAGTCAAACATCAATGTAACGAGGTAAAACTAGAGTGATGACAATGTTTCTCTAAAAATAGCCATAGTGACCTTGACCGCGAAAGTAGATCTTCCTCAAGATATTATCATAAGCATCTTTTGTGTGAAGTTATATTAAAATCTGTTAATAAATGTAAGCGGTAGAGCGATGACAAAGTTTTTCTAAAAATAGCCACAGTGACCTTGACCTTGAGGTCATGACCTTGAAAGTCAAAGCAACTCGAGATGTCATCATAAGAAACATTTGTGTAAAGTTCTATTAAAATCCATCAATAAATGTAGGTGCTAGAGCGATGGCAAAGTTTTTCTAAAAATAGCCACAGTGACCTTGATCTTGAAAGTCAAAATCGCTCGAGATATTGTCATAAGGAACATTTATGTGAAATTATATTGAAATTGGTGAAAAAATGTAAGCGCTATAGCAATGACAAAGTTTTTCTAAAAATAGCCACAGTGACCTTGACCTTGAAAGTCGAACTCGCTCGAGGTATTGTCATAAGGAACATTTATGTGAAGTTATATTGAAATCAGTGAAGAAATGTAGTCGCTAGAGCGATGACAAAGTTTTTTTCTAAAAATATCCACAGTGACCTTGACCTTGAAAGTCGAAATCGCTTGAGATATTGTCATAAAGAACATTTGTGTGAAGTTATATTGAAATCGGTGAAGAAATGTAAGTGCTAGAGCGATGACAAAGTTTTTCTAAAAATAGCCACAGTGACCTTGACCTTGAAAGTTGAACTCGCTAGAGATATTGTCATAAGGAACATTTGTGTGAAGTTCTATTGAAATAGGTGAAGAAATGTAGTCGCTAGAGCGATGACAAAGTTTTTCTAAAAATAGCCACAGTGACCTTGACCTTGAAAGTCGAAATCACTTGAGATATTGTCATAATGAACATTTGTGTGAAGTTATATTGAAATCGGTGAAGAAATGTAGGCGCTAGAGCGATGACAAAAGTTTTCTAAAAATAGCCACAGTGACCTTGACCTTGAAAGTGGGACTCGCTAGAGATATTGTCATAAGGAACATTTGTGTGAAGTTATATTGAAATTGGTGAAAAAATGTAAGCGCTAGAGCAATGACAAAGTTTTTCTAAAAATAGCCACAGTGGCCTTGACCTTGAAAGTGCAAATCTTTTTAGGTATTGTCATAAGGAACATTTGTGTGAAGTTATATTGAAATCAGTGAAGAAATGTAGTCGCTAGAGCGATGATAAAGTTTTTCTAAAAATAGCCACAGTGACCTTGACCTTGAAAGTCCAAATCGCTCGAGATATTGTCATAAGGAACATTTGTGTGAAGTTATATTGAAATCGGTGAAGAAATGTAAGCGCTAGAGCGATGACAAAGTTTTTCTAAAAATAGCCACAGTGACCTTGACCTTGAAAGTGGAATGAGTAAGAGATATTGTCATAAGGAACATATGTGTGAAGTTATATTGAAATCATTGAAGAAATGTAAGCGCTAGAGTGATGACAAAGTTTTTCTAAAAATAGCCACTGTGACCTTGACCTTGAGGCCATGACCTTGAAAGTTGAATTTGCTCAAGGTATTTTTATAAGGAATATTTGTGTGAAGTTATATTGAAATTGGTGAAAAAATGTAGGCGCTAGATATCTCAATGTAGATGACAAAGTTTTTCTAAAAATAGACACATTGACCTTGAACATGAGGTCATGACCTTGAAAGTCGAACTCGCTCGAGATATTGTCATAATGAACATTTGTGTGAAGTTATATTGAAATCAGTAAAGAAATGTAGGCGCTAGAGCGATGACAAAGTTTTTCTAAAAATAGCCACAGTGACCTTGACCTTGAGGGGGGGGGTTGTCTGGATGGACAAAAATTATGGTACCACTAGAAAGGTCTTGTGACAAGGAGTGCACGTGTGAAATATGAAAGCCCTACTACTTACCAATCGAAAGTTATGGCCAATGTTAAAGTTTATAAAAGTAGGTCAAATGTCAAGGTCAAGGTCACGAGGTCAAACATTATGGTACGACTAGAAAGGTCTTGTGACAAGGAGTGCACATGTGAAATATGAAAGCCCTACTACTTACCAATCGAAAGTTATGACCAATGTTAAAGTTTTAAAAAAGTAGGTCAAACATCACGGTCAAGGTCACAAGGTCAAAAGTTATGGTACCAGTAGAAAGGTCTTGTGACAAGGAATGCACATGTGAAATATGAAAGCCCTATCACTTACCAATCGAAAGTTATGGTCAATGTTATGTTTTTAAAAATTTTGTAAAAAATAGGTCAAAGGTCAAGTTCAAGGTCACGAGATCAAACATTATGGTACCACTGGAAAGGTCTTGTGATAAGGTATACACATGTGAAATATGAAAGCTCTATCTATTACCATTCAAAAGTTATGCCCAATGTTAAGGTTTTTGTAGACAGACAAACAGAAAAATTTTGTAAAAAATAGGTCAAAGGTCAAGTTCAAGGTCACGAGATAAAAAAATTATGGTACCACTGAAAAGGTCTTGTGATAAGGTATACACATGTGAAATATGAAAGCTGTATCTATTACCATTCAAAAGTTATGCCCAATGTTAAGGTTTTTGTAGACAGACAAACGGAAAAATTGTGTAAAAAATAGGTCAAAGGTCAAGTTCAAGATCACGAGATCAAAAATTATGGTACCACTGGAAAGGAGATCAAAAATTATGGTACCACTGGAAAGGTCTTGTGATAAGGTATACACATGTGAAATATGAAAACTCTATCTATTACCATTCAAAAGTTATGCCCAATGTTAAGGTTTTTGTAGACAGACAACCAGACAAACAGACAGACAGACCAAAAACTATATGCCCCCGAATCTCTTAGATTCCGGGGGCATAAAAATTTGAAGTAAATGTCAAACTTTGACGTAAATGGCGAACTTCGATGTAATGGTAAAGTCATCGGAGCGCAAAATATGGGTCAAAGTCACCAGGTCAAGGTGCTTACAAAATGAGAAGGTCTATGAGATGTTTCATGTAAGGTTTGATGGTAGCTGAGGTCTGTAAATAAAAACTTTGACGTAAATGTCGAACTTCGACGTAAATGTCGAACTTCCACGTAATGGTCAAAGTCACTGGAGCCCAAAATATAGGACAAAATCACCAGGTCAAGGTGCTTACAAAGTGAGGTCAATGAGATGTTTCATGTAAGGTTTGATGGTAGCTGAGGTTTGTAAAATAAAAACATTGACGTAAATGCCGAACTTCGACGTAAATGTTAACAGACGGATGGATGAATGGACGGACGCACGGACAAATGGACGGAAAATCGAACGCCTATGACGCACCCTGCTACAAGGAGGTGAGACAAAAAAGCGATACACACAAGTTTACACACATCAGCCATGTTCAATTATTGTAAGAAATTGTTTCAGAAAATAGCTGAATTTTCTACAAACAATGAAAGCCCTGATCAGAGGCTGAACTCTGTGTTGTCTGATCTGGGCCTGCGCTGTTTGCAAATGACCAGTTTTAGGGATTCCTATATAAAATGGTTAAAAGAAAGATATTGTGCCTTCTGCCTTTAAAGACACATTTTTTTCCTTATATAAAAGGGGTGGCCTGTATACTACCTTTTCAGATGGACTCGTTTTATAGGAAAACAAACAGGAAATCATGAAAATAATCACAAAAATATGCCCATATATTTTGACCCCCTTGAGCCCCACTTTTATATGAAAAAACTGTAGTTATCAGGGGATTGTTTGTTTGTTTGATTTGAGGTTTCACATCGCCGTCAACACTGTAAAGGCCATTTTGGAGACTTTGCTGCCATTTTGTGGGACTTTTATCCAACATTAAGATGAAATGACATCTCAAGCCCTGTGGCCCAATGAAACCAACAGGGTTTATAAGCATGGACAGTCCGACTCGCACCGCACTGCCTGGGCAGGCTTGGATCCTCTAAGCGGATTACCAGTACTCGTGTGTGGGTCGGTTTCAGCTCTGCTTGGGTGCATCATGCAGCCCGTCTATTTCTTCAAACCCCGATTGGCGGGGGCGATTTTCCTTTATGATAGTTTGTCACTTCACCTCAACCTCTTTGTAACACTGCTCGTTAAATGTCCTTGATAAAAAGCAACACATTTAAGTTTACACACATCAGTCATGTTCAATTATTGTAAGAAATTGTTTCAGAAAATGGCTGAATTTTCTACAAACAGCGAAAGCCCTGATCAGAGGCTGCACTCTGTGGTGTCTGATCTGGGCCTGCACTGTTTGTAAATGACCAGTTTTAGGGATTCCTGTATAAAATGGTTTTGTTTGTTTGTTTGTATTGGAGTTTAACAGCCCAGTCAACACTATTTTAGGTCATTTTCTAGCCGGTCAGTTTACCTATCAACACTTTTCCTACACAGGCTTATATGTAAGGGGTTAACCAGTACAGTGCACATTCTTTCAT
This sequence comes from Lucinisca nassula, assembly GCA_963580285.1. NCBI lineage: Eukaryota > Metazoa > Mollusca > Bivalvia > Lucinida > Lucinidae > Lucinisca > Lucinisca nassula. Next base: position 78,546,934 of record OY757022.1, on the reverse strand, counting down.
CAGAAACTGACAACTACCCTTCTTGAATCAGCGGGAGGGAGAGAATGACCATAGAAAAGATTTCATGATCAATCTCTATGAAAGAATGTTGCCGACCTGGCAGGTATCGAACCCGCGTCCTCCTGATCACCAGTCAGACGCACATCAGACTGATCTACCAAGGCCGGCATAAAATGATTTAAAGAAAGATATTGTACCTTCTGCCTTTAAGAGTAGACTACCTTTTCCGAGGGACTTGTTTTACAGGAAAGCAAACTGGAAATCATGAGAGTCATCACGAAAACATGCCTATATAATTTTGACCCCCTTGAACCCCACTTTTATATAGTAAAACTGGGGTTTTCAGTAGTAATCTTATTTTTCAAATTTCTGCTCTAAAATATAGATTGTGGGTACCCGTTAGAACTGCCTCAATGAGGCGGTTCTAACCTGTACTCACAATCCATATTTTGAGCAGAAATAAGAAAAATATCACAATTTTTCGTCTAAAATTTTCGTTTTTAGGTGGTAAAATTTACAATGTATTTGTATAGGCGTGTTTTAGTAATGAGACTCCCCTGTCAAAACACAACATAGCTCGACATAAGGAGGAGAGAGAAAAAAAAGCATAAAGGATAATTTTTCTTAATTCTGGCTAAAAACGCAAGTACCCACAACATACAGTGAAACTTCCATAACTCGAATAAGGATAATTTGTTTACCATGGCTAATTCAACTCACTCTTGGGTCCCTAGAGAATTATTCCTGAAGCTCCGAAATCCGTGTGTATAGGTCAATTTATAGAGGTTTGTTTCATTTTAACTTAACTAGAAAAAGTGTCCATAGGACACGGATGCCCCCGCCAAATGCCATTCATAAATCAGGCTCTACCTGTTACAAGAACTTTAACCTGAGGTTACAGGATCACGTACGTACGTACGTACATACGTACGTACACACACAAGTACAGACGGACGTACACATGTACGCACGTACGGAAAACCGAAAAACTATATGCCCCCGGCATCATATGATGCGGGGGCATAAAAAGTATGTTGAGTGTACTCATTAGAATCGCCTCATTGAGGCGATTCTAATGAGTACACATAACACACATTTATTTTACACAAAGTCGAAAATATATCCTTAGGTCATCCCCAGTATGTCTCAGCTAGCAGTATCAGTAACCCTCAAGAACTCGTCCATGCTTATAAACCTACTGATTTCATTGGGGGACACAGCTTGAGATGTCATTTCATCTCGATGTAGGGTAAAAGTCCCACAAAATTGGAAGCAACGTCTCCAAAATGACCTATACAGTGTTGAGGGGGACGTTAAACCTCAAGTCAAACAAACAATCAAACAAACACTCCTCCTTATCTGAGCCATATAATAATAATAATAATAATAATCGACCTTATTTATAAAGGGTAACACATTTAGAACTAGTACTAATCTTCCATGTGGCCATCGTTTCCTTGGAAGGAACCAGTACTGAGCAATATGGATAAAGTTTCTTGCTCAAGGAAACAACACTTGACGCTTGTGGGTATCGAACCGGCTACCTCTCGATCTCAAATCCAATGCTTTATCACTGCACCACAGTGCTTGAAACTGACCGCAAACGAGTACTGGTAAAAGATTCTGTTCTAAACATGTTGACTGTTTCACTGACCTTCATGAGACCAGAATGTTTGTCACTGATACGTTTTGCCTCCAGTCCCATCTGTACGAAAAGTTCAAGTAACCGTAGCAACAGATCCTGCTGTTTCTCTTCATCAGCAATATTAGCCGCTATGTTGGCAAACGCGTTTATCACTGCTGACGATACCTGTCTGAAAATAACAATTTTTAAAATGATTAAAAACAGCAAAAAGTTCCTATATTCAGACCACATTTGGGACTGTTCAAAAGTGGTCTTTAAGATCACTTTTGAACATTCCCAAAGATGGTATCTAATACAGGACACTGGGTGTTGAAATCACTAGGAAGGAAAAACCAAGACATTCTTCATAATGCTTTAACAAGCAGAATTATTCTTAACCCAAAAAATGCCAATCACGACAATTGCCGTCTGCTTTCTTGTCTGCCGACCACCTTAAAAGTCATTTTTTGCAACCTTTGTCGACCCAGATCAGACTGCTTCTGTAGAAGCAGTCTGATCTGGTTCCACACTGATTGCCTGTATGCAAAAATATTTTTAAAAAGTGTGCAAGACAATTCAGCAGATGACATAAGCAGACAACATTTTCAGATGTTGTTTTCCTTGGCAGCTTAAGGGTTAATGTGATTAGCTGATATTAACAGCAGAATTTCACTGTATTTCTCAGGGATTGTTACTTTGTAAACACAAGGTGAACACTTGTCTGTCAATCATCACATTCAATGAACAAGACAAAGTGCCCAGTGGGGCACGTATACCCCCTGCCAGTGCCATCCCCTTTTAGTGAAAATGACAAATTTGTCTGTGGCATTCAAACATTCCATATAAAATTTCCATCTAGTCCACTGAGAATAACTATTGCATTTCAACAAAAATTTGCATTTCAACAAAAATATAGTATAATTTATCAAATCCAAAGATGAAATTGCTTGGGCCTGTCTAAAACGCTGAAAAACCTGCTGAATTCAGCAGGTTGCTGATCAGCAGATAGTGACTAAAACGCTGATCTGCTGAAATGCTGAATATTTATTAAATATGGTGAACTTGTGTATTTTTTACAGTTTATGTGTTTATGTATGTGTTTATTCATTTTTAATTATGTATTTATTTATTTGTTTATATTTTATGGCCCAGTTGACAGTGTTGGTGCATTCATTATAAATTGCTGACATCACTAGACACCTATATAGAGAGTACTGCCAGTACATATCTACGTGGGTTATGGAAACGTTGTGTGTGTGTGTGTGTGTGTGTGTGTGTGTGTGTGTGTGTGTGTGTGTGTGTGTGTGTGTGTGTGTGTGTGTGTGTGTGTGTGTGTGTGTGTGTGTGTGTGTGTGTGTGTGTGTGTGTGTGATGAGCTTTGCGCACCACCAACAGCTAAGATCATGGGGAGACAATACCTCGGTTTGAATATTCTTCCGAAAGCCTGGACAAGCCCGGAATCGACCCCACGACTCCTTGGTTTATGAGGGGAGTAGCTTAACCACTACAACACGGAGATTGCTAGAAGTTGCCAAACTCATGTAAGTACCAAATATATTATGGATACTCGTTAGAACATGCTCCTTTGTAGATGTTATGACGAGAACCAGAACTTTTTTAGAACATAGAAAAAAATAATATTAACCTCTAAAAACCCCAGGTTTTTTACTAACATGGGTTTTTGAGGGTTATCATTTCATGGACTTTTTTACTTGATAATTGTCAGCTAAAGATTGTAAACGGAAAAAGACTGGACTATGTTGTATTCTTAGTTTTATTCTATTTATACTTAATCTACAAGGTAAGTAGGTAAGTAGAAATAAAAGAAATAGAGAAACACTCATAACAACATCACCAAATGCAGTAACATATTCATGCAATCATATTGTTTTCGTTTCCGGTTACGATTAAGAAAGTATGCCTAGTCAAATTATATTGAATTTTTTTACTACCAGAAAAAAATCAGATAAAAATCTGATATATTGCAAACTTCTCAGATTGTAGGTATTCGTTAGAGCAGCTTCGGCAAGGCAATTCTAACGTGTACCAGCCACAATCTATGTTAAGAGCAGAAACAAGAAAAACAATGCATACAATGTTAACCCCAGTTTTACCGTATAAACATTAAGCCCCGCCCATCGGGACTTGAAGAAATAGATGGGCTTCATGATGCTTCCACGCCGAGCTGAAACCGACTGCACACGAGTACTGGTACACCGCTTAGAGGATTTAAGCCTGCCTAGGCAATGCGGTGCGAGTCGGACCGTCCATGCTTATAAACCCTATTGGTAACATTGGATGACATGGCTTGAGATGTCATTTCATCTCAATATCGGGTAAAAGTCCCACATTTCATCTCAATGTCGGGTAAAAGTCCCACAAAATTGGAAGCAACGTCTCCAAAACGTTTACAGTGTTGACTGGGACGTTTAACCTCAAATCAAATAAAAAAAATTTAAAGCATAAAAGTGGTAATAATACTGGCGTACTTTTCCTTGTGCATGATTTATCCAATATCAACATACATGTAAATCAATCAGTAATTGAGTAATTGACAGCACGCTTTCATACCAATTCACACCTGACTGACTGGCAGGCCGTCTTTAAATCCGGTTTTTGATCAAATCAATGCTTGATAGTTTACATACTACTAAATTCCTTCTATTACCTGGATATTCAGACGTAATGCAAGCCAGTAAAGATGATCACATTTTTTTTCGTGTCAAAACAGACTGTCGGATTAAAGACGCACTTTGTGCAAAATTCTACTAAGTGTGTGATTGCGAAAACACCTCAATCAACACCATTTGTCTGCTTTTGGGTCTCAATTAATTTGACTTCCAAATCATGATCGGTGTGTTCCCCGGACATTAAACCTAACTGAATTGACAAGCTCGGTGTCATTATGAAGCGGGCCTGTCTGTCGAATCCGAGGCTGTCAAACATAAAAATACTGTTTGTCTCATCCCTAAATGAGATTACCCAGTGATCTCTACCAGTGTGATGAATCTGGCAAGCTAGACTTTTGTCATTTGGAACAGAATTCATATCTGTTTGTTTTTGGACATGTCAACTAAATAAATTAAAGGAAAATATGCGATATTCTTCACATATAAATAACTGAAATATATTTTAGGCATTGTATTACTCTTTTTAACAAGAGGGCCATGATGGCCCTGGATAGCTCACCTGACCCATATGATAGAGTAACAAGTGGGCCTCGGGGAGGGCCATTATTGATCCCAGGGTTATAATGTGCATAATGTTGAGGAAGGTCAAAAAAGGTGAAGCTTCATACCAAATATCAACAAAGCTATAATTTGAACAATCTTGGCAAAGGTCCACTAGATGAAGCTACACACCAAATATCAAAGACCTGGGCCTTGCGGTTTCAGAGAAGAAGATTTTTAAAGATTTTCCCTATATAAGCCTATGTAAAACCAAAGGGCCCCGGGGCGGGGGCATTTTTGGCCCCAGCACTATTATTTGAACAATCTTGGTAGGGGTCCACTAGATGAAGCTTCATACCAAATAGCAAAGACCTGCGCCTTGCGGTTTCAGAGAAGAAGATTTTTAAAGATTTTCCCTATATAAGGCCATGTAAAACCAAAGGGCCCCGGGGCGGGGGCATTTTTGGCCCCAGCACTATAATTTGAACAATCTCGGTAGGGTTCCACTAGATGAAGCTTCATACCAAATATCAAAGACCTGGGCCTTGGGGTTTTAGAGAAGAAGATTTTTAAAGATTTTCCCTATACAAGCCCATGTAAAACCAAAGGGCCCCGGGGCATGGGCATTTTTGGCCCCAGCACTATAATTTGAACAATCTTGGTAGGGGTCCACTAGATGAAGCTCCATACCAAATATCAAAGACTTAGGTCTTGCGGTTTCAGAGAAGAAGATTTTTAAAGATTTTCCCTATATAAGCCCATGCAAATCCAAAGGGCCCCAGGGTGGGGGCATTTTTAAGCTCAGGACTATAATTTGAACAATCTTGGTAGGGGTCCACTAGATGAAGCTTCATACCAAATATTAAAGACCTGGGCCTTGTGGTTTCAGAGAAGAAGATTTTTTAAGTTTTCGGTGAAAAAAAGCTATTTTTGGCTCTTGTGACCTAGATGTGCAATGGACCAGAACCATTTGAACAACTTTGAAAGGGGTTTTCCTAAGGATCATTCCTGTGAAGTTTGGTCAAAATCCGATCAGTGGTTTAGGAGGAGATGTTGTTTGAAGAAATTGTTTACGCACGGATGACAGACAAAAAGTGATCCTAATATAAAACACAAGAGGGCCATGATGGCCCTGGATCGCTCACCTGATCCATAGTGTAACAAGTGGGCCCCAGAGAGGGCCATTATTGGCCCCAGGGCTTTAATGTGCATAATGTTGAGGGAGGTCTTAAAGGTGAAGCTTCATACCAAACATCAACAAAGGTTATATTTTGAACAATCTTGGCAAAGGTCCACTGGATGAAGCTACACATCAAATATCAAAGACCTGGGCCTAGCGGTTTCAGAGAAGAAGATTTTTAAAGATTTCGCATATATAAGCCTATGTAAAACCAAAGGGCCCCGGGACGGGGGCATTTTTTGCCCCAGCACAATAATTTGAACAATCTTGGTAGGGGTCCACTAGATGAAACTTCATACCAAATATCAAAGTCCTGGGCCTAGTGGTTTCAGAGAAGAAGATTTTTAAAGATTTTCCCTATATAAGCCTATGTAAAACCAAAGGGCCCCGGGCGGGGGCATTTTTGGCCCCAGCACTATAATTTGAACAATCTTGGTAGGGGTCCACTAGATGAAGCTTCATACCAAATATCAAAGACCTGGGCCTTGTGGTTTTAGAGAAGAAGATTTTTAAAGATTTTCCCTATATAAGCCAATGTAAAACCAAAGGGCCCGTGGCGGGGGCATTTTTTGTCCCAGCACTATTTTGAACAATCTTGGTAGGGGTCCACTAGATGAAGCTTCATACCAAATATCAAAGTCCTTGGCCTTGTGGTTTCAGAGAAGAAGATTTTTAAAGATTTTCCCTATATAAGCCTATGTAAAACCAAAGGGCCCCGGGGCGGGGGCATTTTTTGCCCCAGCACTATAATTTGAACAATCTTGGTAGGGGTCCACTAGTTGAAGCTTAATACCAAATATCAAAGACCTGGGCCTTGTGGTTTCAGAGAAGAAGATTTTTAAAAATTTTCCAAATATAAGCCAATGTTAAACCAAAGGGCCCCGTGGCGGGGCCATTTTTTGTCCCAGCACTATAATTTGAACAATCTTGGTAGGGGTCCACTAGATGAAGCTTCATACCAAATATCAAAGTCCTGGGCCTTGTGGTTTCAGAGAAGAAGATTTTTAAAGATTTTCCCTATATAAGCCAATGTAAAACCAAAGGGCCCCGGGGCGGGGGCATTTTTGGCCCCAGCACTATAATTTGAACAATCTTGGTAGGGGTCCACTAGATGAAGCTTCATACCAAATATCAAAGACCTGGGCCTTGTGGTTTCAGAGAAGAAGATTTTTAAAGATTTTCCCTATATAAGCCAATGTAAAACCAAAGGGCCCCGTGGCGGGGGCATTTTTGGTCCCAGCACTAAAATTTGAACAATCTTGGTAGGGGTCCACTAGATGAAGCTTCATACAAAATATCAAAGACCTGGGCCTTGTGGTTTCAGAGAAGAAGATTTTTAAAGATTTTCCCTATATAAGCCTATGTAAAACCAAAGGGCCCCGTGGCGGGGGCATTTTTTGTCCCAGCACTATAATTTGAACAATCTTGGTAGGGGTCCACTAGATGAAGCTTCATACCAAATATCAAAGTCCTGGGCCTTGTGGTTTCAGAGAAGAAGATTTTTTAAGATTTTCCCTATATAAGCCTATGTAAAACCAAAGGGCCCCGGGGCGGGGGCAATTTTGGCCCCAGCACTATAATTTGAACAATCTTGGTAGGGGTCCACTAGATGAAGCTTCATACCAAATATCAAAGACCTGGGCCTTGTGGTTTCAGAGAAGAAGATTTTTAAAGATTTTCCCTATATAAGCCTATGTAAAACCAAAGGGCCCCGTGGTGGGGGCATTTTTTGTCCCAGCACTAAAATTTGAACAATCTTGGTAGGGGTCCACTAGATGAAGCTTCATACAAAATATCAAAGACCTGGGCCTTGTGGTTTCAGAGAAGAAGTTTTTTAAAGATTTTCCCTATATAAGCCTATGTAAAACCAAAGGGCCCCATGGCGGGGGCATTTTTTGTCCCAGCACTATAATTTGAACAATCTTGGTAGGGGTCCACTAGATGAAGCTTCATACCAAATATCAAAGTCCTGGGCCTTGTGGTTTCAGAGAAGAAGATTTTTAAAGATTTTCCCTATATAAGCTTATGTAAAACCAAAGGGCCCCGGGGCGGGGGCATTTTTGGCCCCAGCACTATAATTTGAACAATCTTGGTAGGGGTCCACTAGATGAAGCTTCATACCAAATATCAAAGACCTGGGCCTTGTGGTTTCAGAGAAGAAGATTTTTTAAGTTTTTGGTGAAAAAAATCTATTTTTGGCTCCTGTGACCTAGATGTGCAACGGACCGGAACCATTTGAACAACTTTGAAAGGGGACCACCTAACGATCATTCCTGTGAAGTTTGGTCAAAATCCGATCAGTGGTTTAGGAGGAGATGTCGTTTAAAGAAATTGTTTACGCACGCACGCACGACGGACGACGGACAAAAAGTGATCCCAAAAGCTCACCTCGTCACTACGTGACGGTGAGCTAAAAATGTGTGTTCAGTTCTAATGGAAATTTCTCTACTAGGAAACAAAACAAAACAGTTATTTATTAATTCTATTTATTTATTTATTTTATTGTTTATTTTTTTTTGTAGGACAATTTGGCCATAGTGGTTTTATCTATTCCTATTCTAGCAGTCATTTTATTACTTACTGGTAATGGCATTTTTTTATTTTTTTTAAGACTGCCAAATATTACATTAAGAGCTATATATGGAAAAAAAAACTTTTAATGTTATATCTTAAGCACCAGGCATTACCTCATAGCAGATGGTATTCACATTTTTTTCTTTTGTTTGTTTTCAGAGAACAACATTTCCATAGGACTCATATATGAAAAGGGCTAAACAAGATTTTCTTTGAGAAGTAAAGAAATAGGCTTGAAATTGTAATGGTTATGATTGGCAGTTTAATGGTTATTTGTAGGTGGGGCTTATCCTATTGTAGGTGGGGCAAAGTTACATATTATAACCAATGGCTGTAAGCCTGTGGTTAGGTTGAAATTATACAATACAATACAATACAATACAATTATTTTATTAAAGCCTCATCTCTTTTACATACAACAGATATATATTTAAAAAAAAAAATAATGTTTATATCATGTAACATGGTTTAAGAGACGCCCTATACAGAGCTATGAGAGACTAAGAGAGACTTATTAAAAATAAAAACTGGAAGATTTACATTAAGAGAAGTTATGTACATAACATGCAAATAATTGAAAGTCTTCATTTTTGAAATGTGTTGTTAGATCTTTCAGAAGCATCATTTTTCTATTTATTTTGATTGTTAATTAGGGCCTAATTTATTATTAATTTTCTTAAGTTGAGCTGATAAATGAAAAAACAAAAAAACAAAAAAAAAACGTGACCTTCCATTGCAGTACTCACACAGGACCCATAAATAAGAATTTGTTTAATTATTCAATAATGGATATTTTTATTATTTATTTTATTTTATTGTTTATTTATTTTATTTATTTATTTATTTGGCATAATAATCAAGGGAAAATGAACCTGGGGAAAAAAGATCTTAGTCGTCCAAGTGACAAGGTATCATCAGGTGAACATGTCCATAAAATGAACACCACCACCCACCCCCACCCCTAAAAAACACCTTATAGAGAAAACTAAGGTTTACAGGAGCATACATTATCTTTCTTATTACTGCTCTAAGAAGTTGGTCATGGGTACTAGTTAGAACCACCTTAATGAGGCAGCAACCTATGTTTGCAGTATAAATAATAAAAATATCAAAGATTTTCATAAAAAAGTAGCCATTTTGGAGATGTAAAAAAAATGCACAGTGTCGCATTTGTGTGTTAATGTAATGTTTCTTCCACAATCTTAAAACTGATATTTTCCGTTTTATTGGTGACATTCATTTCATCTGCAAGCACAGAATGTGTGTGCTCATTAGACCAAGGTGGTTCTAACAAGTGTATCTCAGGAGTACCCAAATCACGGAATAAGTGGGGTTTATAAGGCATCCATTACATCCACTTTAGAAACTAGTAGGTCAAAAGAATATATTCATGTTTTAACCCATTTTGTACCAAATGAAATCTTCCACTTTATATATAGCATGAGTCCATTTCAAAATTTAGGGGTTCTTCAAAATTTATTTGGAAAATGGCTGAACTTTTTGCAAACAGTGTGGGCTCTGATCAGATGCTGCAGAACGTGGCATCTGATCTGGGCCTGCACTGTTTGCTAATAACCGGTTTTGAGATTTCTAATACAAAAATGGGTTAATGTGCACAATCCTTCCTCAACAGTGTTTGGCAAGCCATTATAGTATGATAACTTTATAAAACTTAGCATTTGTTAAAAGATCAGAATATAGAACTTCAAAATCAGTGTAGCTGAACATTATAATTAACAACAATCATGGTAATTAAATTAATTGATACAACCATATTTTTGCAACAAAACTTCTCTAAATTCTGATTAACGATCAGCTCCATATGAGTGAAATAATATTGAAAGGGCCATACCATCCCCCCCCCGAACCTTTTAGTACAGCAGGAGCTGCTTTTGTTGAATTTTGTGTGAGATAATCAGCATCAATGTGGTACCATGTCCATGCAATTGAAAGGAAAGTTTTATTTTAAAACCCACTTCGGTGAAGTACCAGCTGGTTTTTATCAAAACTAAGCCATATTGTGACAATTTGCAAGTTTAAGGAAATATGTTAAGAGTGCCTCAGTGAAGTGGTCCTAACAATAATACACAATTTATGTCATTACGAAAACACGTCTATACAAATACATTGCCACCTTTATCGCCGAAAAAATTAAACTTTTATGATGAAAAATTGTGATATTTTTCTTATTTCTGCTCTAAAATATAGATTGCGGGTACCCACAATCTATTTTTTAGAGCAGAAATAAGAAAAATAAGGTATACCCCCGGAAACCCCCAGTTTTACTATATAAAAGTGGGGTTCAAGGGGGTCAAAATTATAAAGGCGTGTTTCTGTGATGATCAGAAAGTTCATCTTGCAGTTTGTGAATTTAACAGATAGATTATATCATTAAGTATGTAGAAATAGAGAAATTCTAATTTCAACTACACATTTTTAATAAGAGTAACAAGATGTCAAAAATTTATTTCCATTACGATAACACACCCGTGCGCCATAAATTACTCATAATGCATTTTTTTTACATCTCCAAAACGGTCAATTTTCTGATTAAAATTTGTGATATTATTCTTATTTAAACTCAAAAAATAGATAGTGGGTGCTCGTCAGAACTGCCTCATTGAGGCGGTTCAAATGAGTACCTACAATCTATGTCTATGAGCAGAAATAAGGAAAATAATGTATACCCCATCTAAACCCAGTTTTCTCTATATAAAGTGGGGTGTAAGGGGGTGTTCATTTCTCGGACTTGTTGGCATGATGATATAATTCTATTGTGAAAAATTTCTGGGCATGAAACAGTGTAACTCCATATAAGCCATCTGATCAGGATCTGCACTGTTCATCTTGCAGTTTGTGAATTTAACAGGTAGAATAGAAAGTAGAGAAATTCTAATTTCAACTCAATATTTAAAAGAGTAACAAGATGCCAAAAGTCATCATGTTTACAAGTCCATTTAATGACCACTCCTCTTAACACCACTTTATATAGCAAACATTGGGTTTACAGGGGTATGCATTATTTTTTTTTATTTCTAACAACAGTTTAGCTCCAGATAAGCCATCTGATCAGGATCTTCACTGTTCATCATGCAGTTTGTGAATTTAACAGATAGCTTATATTAAGTACATGTATATTGAAAGTAGAGAAATTCTAATTCTAAGTGAACATTTTTAAAAGAGTAACAAGATGCCATCTGATCAGGATCTTCACTGTTCATCATGCAGTTTGTGAATTTAACAGAAAGCTTATATTAAGTATATAATGTACTTACTGTAGAGAAATTCTAATTTCAAGTGAACATTTTTAAAAGAGTAGCAAGAAGCCGTCTGATCAGGATCTCCACTGTTCATCATGCATTTTGTGAATTAAATAAATAACAAGTATATAGAAAGTAGAGAAATTCTATTTTCAACTGAACATTTTTTATCAGAGTAACAAGATGCCAAAAATATATTTCATAAAATTCTTTGGTGAAAAATTTCCTGAGCATAATAACATGTTTTTGCTTTTATTTATTTTGTTATTTTTTTTTCATTTTTTTTCTGTATATATGCCGATGAGGTGATATACCATGCCAGTAGGTGTCATTTTCAATAAACAGTAATTATCTTCAATTATCATAGCCATTATATGGCTGATTAAAGCACTGGTCCTCCTGTATTTGGTCCTCAAATTATACCCCTGGTCCTCTAGAGGACTTGGTCCTCAGTCCTCTGGTCCTCCAGGTAAAGTCCTCAAATTATACCTTCCCGATATTATGGGATCTTTTCTGGCAGCTGAAGGCTTGATATCATAGGAAATTGCTTTCTTGCTAAAACATTAACTGCTTCTATTATTTATGAATTAAGCTTACCGCTGTTTAAAATGGCATTTTTATCAGTAGAAGTTAAACCTAAATACTTTATCCACAAGGGTTCTAATTTTACTTCAGTAGTATCATGGCGGGAATCATTAATATCCATCAGAATCTCTCCACCTATATGATCTTCAGTTACATTTGTCAAGTGTGAAAGTTCAAGTTTCATCCTTTTAGGTGTAGGCGAATCCGTGTTGTCACTTTCAAAGAGACGTTTCTTACTAGATTTTTTTTTTAAATTGATTTGGGGGTCTGCGTAGAGAAACAATGACTACTTTGGGGATCTGAAATTAGAAGTACGGGTGTCATCTTTATAATGTTGAAATTGCTGTTTCCCGATGTTATTTCATAATTCTGCTCTAAACTTAGAATGTCGGTACTTGTTAGCTCAGCCACGGCAAGGCGGTTTCAACGAGTACCCACAATATATGTTTTGTGAGAGAAAGAAAAACGTATACCCATGTAAACCTCATCATTTACAGAAGCTATGGGTTCTTGGGTTTCCATTGAGCGCCCTGCTATAATTCTGATTGATAACTAGGGTCTACATGGGGTGTTCATTATTTTTTGTTTTAACGAGCACCCACAACATACATGTGGAATATATATAAGAAAAGTATCATTTAATTTTATTCAGACGTAAGACAGGTTGTTGGTACTCGTCAGGACAACCTCATTGACACTGTTCTAACGAGCACCCACAACCTACTTGTGGAATATAGATAACAAAAGTATCATTTTTTTTATTCCGACGTAAGACATAGGTTGTGGGTACTCATCAGTAAGAAAAATATCATACATTTTCTGCAGTAAAACGTTTTGTAAGTGAGAGTCTAGATGGATTCCATGACATTTGCTCACAAGACAATTGCCCACAAGACAGTTGCTCACAAGACAATTGCTCACAAGACAATTGCCCACAACCTTAATGGAAAATAGGACAATTGCTCACAACACTATTTTTTTCAATATTTTATTTTTATTTTGAAAGTCTTTTATTTTTATTTTCTATAGTTTATGGGAACCATTTCTTCCTGAAAGTATTATGTAACAGTTAATCAGCTAGATTTCAACTACATCCTATATACTTTTGACCCCCTTGAACCCCATATTTATATAGTAAAACTGGGGGTTTTCTTATATCTGCTCTGAAATATAGATTGTAGGTACTTGTTAGAACCGACTCGATGAGGAAGTTCTAGTGAGTACCCACAATCTATATTTTGAGCAGATACATGTATAAGAAAAATATCATAATTTTTCATCTTAAAATTTTCGTGTTTTTTTTTTTTTTTTTGGCGGTAAAGTTTATAATGTATTTATATAGGCGAGTTTTCGTAATGAATTAGTGATAACTTAAACATCAGTAGTTGGATGAAATGATAACCAACTAATCATTTAACTGTAGCTTAAATAATCAATATTATTTATTAAGCAGCTTGATTTTGATTGATTGATTTGAGGCTTAATGTCCCCGTCATAACTATATAGGTCATTTTGGAGGCGTTGCATCAAATTTTGTGGGCTTTTTACCCGACACTGAGTTGAAATGACATCTCAAGCCCTGTCGCCCAATTAAACCAATAATGTTTATAAGCATGGACGGTCCGGCTCGCACCTCTTTGCCTGGGGAGGCCCATATATTTCTTCAAGCCCCAATTGGCGGGGGCCGTTAAGCAGCTTGACAAATATACTCATCATTAATCAAAATTAACCATTATTTATTTATTTTTTGTTTCCAACATTTTATAAACATTCATTTGATCTCCTTAATCAATTAAATGTGAGTTTTTTTACATGTATCACCTAAAATTGGTGATATGATTCAATTTAATTACTCAATGTTATTGATAAACTACTAATGTTTCAATTATCACTAACTAGTTGAAATCCAATTATCACTAATTAGTTGAAATCCAAAGGAAAAAATCGTTCCAATAATTAAAGATGATATAAAAATAAAGTCATGAAAAAAATGTGTTGTGAGCAATTGTCCTATTTTCCATTAAGGTTGTGGGCAATTGCCTTGTGAGCAATTGTCTTGTGAGCAACTGTCTTGTGGGCAATTGTCTTGTGAGCAAATGTCTGTGCACCGTCTAGATGATAACATATTTATTTTATAAATATGGAATTTTTATATCCGATGTTTGTTTTAAAGTTTATTTCATTAATTCTTTAAAACAACAGTATTTTTAGGGTTAAAAATTATGACCATTCATTTGCTCTTTACCTGCCTCAGTCAGTGGCTGGTTATTATCTTATCCTATTAAGGACCGCCTCTGATCTGCTACAGGGGCAATAAAACGATTATGAATACAGTGTGATTGCTACTGTTTGTTTATACACGGTAGAGCAGTTTTCCGTATATTAATGAAAGCGAGCGCTAGGCAATACAAGAAATCAAACGCAAGCCACAACCCGTATATTGGAGATAAAAACTAGAAATGCGTCCATAGGACACGGATGCCCCCGCCCGAAAATATGTCTATGTTCGTATTCATCCATAGAAAGTTATTGACAGTGTTTAAGTTTTGGACCCTTTTTATGCCATTTGACCTCCAAGTATGACCTTGGAGGTACAGATCTAGGTTTGCACGTGACACATTGTCTCATGATGGTTAACATTTCGTCAAAATAATTTCAAAATCCATCCAAAAATAAGTAAGTTATTGGCTGCGGTTAAGTTTCGGACCCTTTTTTTGACCTTTGACCTCCAAGTATGACCTTGACCTTGGAGGTACGGACCTGGATTTTGCATGTGACACATCCACTCATGGTGGTTAACATTTCTACAAAGTAATTTCAAAATCCATCCAGAAATAAGAAAGTTATTGTCTGCGTTTAAGTTTCGGACCCTTTTTTTGACCTTTGACCTCCAAGTATGACCTTGACCTTGGAGGTACGGACCTCGGTTTTGAATGTGACACATCGACTCATGATGGTTAACATTTCTACAAAGTAATTTCAAAATCCATCCAGAAATAAGAAAGTCATTGACTGCGTTTAAGTTTCGGACCCATTTTTGACCTTTGACCTCTAAGTATGACCTTGACCTTGGAGGTACGGACCTGGGTTTTGAATGTGACACATCGACTCATGATGGTTAACATTTCTACAAAGTAATTTCAAAATCCATTTAGAAATAAGAAATTTATTGACTGCGTTTAAGTTTCAGACCCTTTTTTTGACCTTTGACCTCCAAGTATGACCTTGACCTTGGAGGTATGGACCTGGGTTTTGCACGTGACACGTCTCATGATGGTTAACATTTCTGCCGAGTAATTTTAAAATCCATCCAGAAATAAGGAAGTTATTGACTGCGTTTAAGTTTCAGACGCACGGACGGACGGACGGACCCACATTTTGGGTTTGTGTGGCTGCACCTGTCCATATTTTATGGGGCTAAAATTTTTATGTGGCTAACGGTTTATGTGGCTATAAGACACACAAATCTGTACATCTAATGTGGCTAGCCACACAAACTTTGGACATCAGCCACATAAAGGCTGTCTGTACGAAACCGTCTTTGTCTAAACTTATGTGGCTACCAGAGGTTGTGATATCTAGCCCTCTAAAGGTAGAACAGAACTTTCTTTATAGTGCACTGATACATGTTATGGGTCTAGCTCCTCACATAGAGGGACTTTTTCCTACTGCAGCATTCAGCCCCAGGACAGCCAGTTAAATTTATGTGGCTCAGCCCCATAATCTCAAAGTTTAGCCTCATAATCCTGGACATCCATGTCCAAGGATGTCCAAGGTGATGGACATAAATTTATGTGTCTTTTTTTTATTTGATTTTTCTAGTCCCCCTGAACCCCTCTGTACTAACAGAAAAATGGGTTTGTGAGGCTAGCCACACAAACCCATTTTGCCACACAAAACCCTTCTGTACCTAAAAGAAGCCACATAAACCCATTTTGTAAGAACGGACGGACGCACGGACGGACGCACGGACGGAAGTTCTCACGAACGGATACTTAAGTGGCTAGGCGTCGGCATATTGACTACTTAAGCGGCAAATTCTCTTAAGCGGCAAGCCACCTAAGAGCGAATTTTTGCCACTTAAGTACCCAAATAACGGAATAAACCCCATTTGGACTCACGAATATATACTTAAGTGTCAAACTGTCCAAATTTTTTGCCCCCTAAATGTCGTTTCGTTGGTGCGGACGAACGGACGGACGGACAGGGGCAACGCTATATGCCCTTTCCACCATTCTTCGAATGGCGGGGGCATAAAAAATCATATGTACTTGTTAACACAGCCTCGGCAAGGGGGTTCTGACGAATACCAATATTACAAGTAACAAACTTATTATTTCATCATTTATTATTATTATTAATTTATTTCATTTACCAGACCATACCCGTACCTGACTTTGAACCAATCCGATAACTTATGTAATTTATTCCTGCAAATTTCAGTGTAGATCCTGATCAGACTCAGAAGCAATCTGATCTGGATCTGCACTATGTGCAAAGATAGGTGTTATCAGGAATGACATGTTATTGCTTAGACTGGTCCGTTTGTAGTTAACTGTTTTCCATTCATAAAATCATAGAGTGTGAAACGTGTGATAAATAAATAGGCCGTTAGAAAGCATGTTCTGCACGAGCAAAAGTAGTAGAAAATGAATGGAATATGTTTACTTCTGAGTGGTATGTGTAATAATAAGATTATAGGTGTCTCTCTCTCTCTCTATACAAACATGTAGAAAGATATTCATTACGAAAAGCATGCCTTACCCCTGTAACCAAGGTTTTACTTTGTAAAAGTGGGGTTCAAGGGGTGTCAAATTTTTATAGGCGTGTTTCCGTGATGTAAAGCGACTGCGTATAGGAGGATTCAGAAAAACGTTTTTTAACATAGTAAGCCCCATTTTACTCTATAAAATCGGTGTATGGGGGGGGGGGGGGGGGTAAATTACGCACAAGTTTACAAGATAGATAGATAGATAGATAGATAGATAGATAGATAGATAGATAGATAGATAGATAGATAGATAGATTGGTTTACAAGATAGATAGATAGATGGATGGATGGATGGATGGATGGATGGATGGATGGATAGATAGATAGATAGATAGATAGATAGATAGATAGATAGATAGATAGATAGATAGATAGATAGATAGATAGATAGATAGATAGATAGATAGATAGATAGATAGATAGATATTCGGCAAGTGTTGTTTCAAGGCAAATTTATCCACAACAAAATCAGTAAAGGAGTACTGTATTTCATTTCCATACACATAGAACAGGGACTCAAGGTTCTTGCCTTTTATAACAAATATTTCGCCGTCCGCTACGTAAACCATGCAAACAAACAGCAGCAGCAGCAGCAACAACTACAACAAATATATTTTTTTTTTATAAAATTGCTTCAAGATGTGTCACCAGTAATATGTCTAGGAAAAACTTTTACTTCAAAACCTTCAGCATCTCGCTGTTTATATTCTGTTATATTTGCATACATGCAGCTCGATATGGCAACAATATTAATGTCTGTGGCGTAAAACAAATTAATTAAATTTATAAAAATAATAAATAAACAATATTAACATGCACGGCCGGTTTTCTGGCCCAAAACAATAAAATATACTAAAATTCAGCATTTCAGCAGATCAGCGTTTTAGTCACTATCTGCTGATCAGCAACTTGCTGAATTCAGCAGGTTTTTCAGCGTTTTAGACAGGCCCAAATTGCTTGTCTTTGCTGAATCACAAAAAAATCAAAGTTTGTGGCAAGTTGTAACAATTTTACCTGGAAACAACAAACATAGAATAGGTTGTCATAGAACATTTGCTGAATTAAAAGTAGCTGTATTATGCCATAATAGACCAATACATTTTTGTATTATTACTTGCATTTATTATTGTGTGCATTTCAAGAGGAAATATTATGCAAAATTTAACAGTTCTAGTCACTGTAGTTTCTAAGATCAGACGGATCAATACATAAGCTGACAAGGGTCACAGCATAACAAAGGAACAAAATAACTAATAATGAACAGATAGAAAGACAAAACTATATAGCCTTTGATATGCCAGGAGTAAAATGGAAACAGTTAACACAAAACTTTGACGTAATCAAAATGCTTAAGTCTTAATTATTGACCCCTAGCCCCACCTTAGGGCTTGACCCAGGACCTTAGAAATTCCATATGGAAGTTTATACAATAGAGATATTCTGTACCAAATATGAAGAGAATCTAACATGAGGTTACAGAGAAATGAGCAATCAAAAAGGTTTAACACAAAACTTTGACGTAAAAGTTGACAAACGGATAGACAGCCCACCCAGGGGCTTGATCCAGGGGCTCAGATATTCCATGTGAAAGGTAATGCTATAGAGATATCTTTTGCAAAATATGAAGAGAATGTAACATGTAGTTACAGAGATATGAGCAGTAAAGAAGGTTTAACACAAAACTTGGATGTAAACGTTGACAAACAGACGGACAACCCACCCAGGGGCTTAGATATTCCATATGAAAGGTAATGCTATAGAGATATCCTTTACCAAATATAAGGAGAATTGAACGTGGTTACAGCTATATGAGCAATCAAAAGAGGTTTAGCACAAAACTTTGGCATAAATGTTGATGAACGGACGGACGGATGGACAGCCCATCCAGGGGGCTTAATCCACGAGCTTACATATTCCAAATGAAAGTTAATGTAATAGAGATATCCTTTACCAAATATGAAGAGAATCTAACATGTGGTTACAGAGATATGAGCAGTAAAAAAGGTTTAACACAAAACTTTGACGTGAAAGTTGATGAACGGACAGACGGATGGACAGCCCACCCAGGGGCTTGACACTCGAGTTTAGATATTCCAAATGAAAGGTAATACTATAGAGATATCCTGTACCAAATATAAAGAGAATCCAACATGTGGTGACAGAGATATCAGCAACCAAAAAGGTTAAACACAAAACTTTGACGTAAAAGATTAAAGTTGACAAACAGACGGACAGCCAACCCAGGGGCTTGACCCAGGGGCTTATATATTCCATATGAAAGGTAATGCTATAGAGATATACTTTACCAAATAATAAGAGAATCTTAAGTGTTGTTACAGAGATATGAGAAATCAAAAAGGTTTAACACAAAACTTTGACATAAATGTTGATGAATGGACAGACAGACGGACAGACAGCCCACCCAGGGGCCTGACCCCTGACCTTAGATATTTCAAATGGAAGGTAATGCTAGAGAGATATCCTGTACCAAATATGAAGAGAATCCAAAATGTGGTTACAGAGATCTGAGCAATCAAAAAGGTTTACCGCAAAACTTTGACGTAAAGGTTGACGAACGGACGAATGAAGAAACGAACGAACAAACAAACAAGCGAAGTAACGAACGTACGAACGAACTAACAAACGGATGAAAGGACGGAAAGACGAAAACTATATTCCCCCTGACATACTTTGTATGCCGGGGGTATAATAAACGCATATGAGCTCCAGCATGAGTAAATGTGTCTTCTGGGTTTGTGTCCAGGGTCCAGATATTCAAAGCAACGTTACCTTAACAAGCTCGTTAGTGGTCAAAATGTTAACTGTCCTAGTAAGTTAAATATGTAATGCAGTGGTATTTTTGCTGAAAACTAGAAATGCGTCCATAGGACACAGATGCCCCCGCCTGAAAATGTGTCTATGTTCGTATTCATCCATAGAAAGTTTAAGTTTTGGACCATTTTTTTACCTTTGACCTCTAAGTATGACCTTGACCTTGGAGGTACGGATCTCGGTTTGCACGTGACACATTGTCTAATGATGGTTAACATTTCTTCAAAGTAATTTCAAAATCCATCCAGAAATAAGTAAGTTATTGAAGTTTAAGTTTTGGACCGTTTTTTTTACCTTTGACCTCTAAGTATGACCTTGACCTTGGAGGTACAGATCTGGGTTTGCACGTGACACATCGTCTCATGATGGTTAACATTTCTTCAAAGTAATTTCAAAATCCATCCAGAAATAAGTAAGTTATTGACTGCGTTTAAGTTTCAGACTCTTTTTTTTACCTTTGACCTCTAAGTATGACCTTGACCTTGGAGGTAGGGACCTGGGTTTTGCACGTGACACATCATCTCATTATGGTTAACATTTCTGCAAAGTAATTTCAAAATCCATCCAGAAATAAGAAAGTTATTGACTGCGTTTAAGTTTCAGACCCTTCTTTTGGCCTTTGACGTCTAAGTATGACCTTGACCTTGGAGGTACGGACCTGGGTTTTGCACGTGACACGTCGTCTCATTATGGTTAACATTTCTGCCGAGTAATTTTAAAATCCATCAAGAAATAAGGAAGTTATTGACTGCGTTTATGTTTCGGACGCACGGACGGAGGAACGCACGGACGAACGGACGGACAGGGGCAACGCTATATGCCCTTTCCACCATTCTTCGAATGGCGGGGGCATAAAAATGTGAGCAGCTTTTGCTGGGCAGGCTTAGAACCTCTAAGCGGTTTATCAGTACTCATGTGTTGTCGGTTTCAGCTCTGCGTGGAAGTATCAATGCAGCCCATCTATTTCTTCAAGCCCTGATGGGCGGGGGCAGTCACCCAGACTGTCATAAATCCACATTTTACATTAAGTTAAAAGGCATTTTATTTCAGAACTTAGGCGCCCAGGCCAAAATTTAGGCACCTTGGCGCAACTGGGCGCCTGCTAGTCTGTATCCCTGGTCTTCAAGAAGGAATGCAAGTCTATGCCAGGTCTATCCTTAAGAAGGAATACAAGCTATTTAATGCCAGGACTAGCCATACACCATAAGATGGTATAAACATTTACCTGTAACCTTTGACTTTTTCATCTTTTTCTCCAGGACCATATGGGGAACTACTGAGAATGCTGATCTGATAAAACATTGCCATTACTTCTTGGTAGATAGAGGACTGGAAATGGAAATAAACAATGTATGAACCATATCATATATAGAGGATCTTACATGAGTGTTCATGTATTATTGAATTTATTAAACGAGTTGGGGAAAAGGGATAAAATGCGAGGCTTTGCCGAGCATTTTATCCCCTTTCCTCAACGAGTTTAATAAATTCAATAATACATTAGCTTGAATGCAAGATTCTATTTATCATATGACATTTAAAACGTAATTAATTCATGATTTTTAACAAAAAATATCAATACTGTGCCATTAGTAAGTGCGACGTCGTTAAGGAGGTCGTACAGGTAACGTTACGGGACGTATCTAATTAATTTGCATATTTAATCCACCAGTGGATTATCAAATTTATTACATAGCAAAATTGCATTCTCAGAAGCGACATCATATGATATAAACACTAGAATCGCGCAGTCGATGGCACGCCATCGCATATCCCCACGCTTTTTTAAAGATACGCCACTATATAAGTTCTCAATTGCAACTCCCACCAAATCTTAAGATAAAAATTCCGAAAGTGTCATGCACTCCTCAGACCAAAGACCTGTCGGTTCCCAAAGTTTCATGTTTCTATCTGAAACGGCGTAGGAGGAGTTATCCGGTAATCGTTAAAAAGGGGGTTATGGGGTTGAAAATCCAAGTTATTGACCTCTGGTGGCCTCAAACCTGACCCTAGGGGTCAAATTTTGATTGTTATGTATTCTACTCATTATGCTGTTCGATTTGATATGTCACACGACCAGGTTCTGAAAACTTTGATTTTTTACCCCCGGGGCACCCCACCCCCTGGCCTGGCCCCTAGGGATAGGATCAAAATTCCGAAAGTGTCATGCACTCCTCAGACCAAAGACCTATCAGTTCCCAAAGTTTCATGTTTCTATCTGAAACGGCGTAGGAGGAGTTATCCGGTAATCGTTAAAAAGGGGGTTATGGGGGTTGAAAATCCAAGTTATTGACCTCTGGTGACCTCAAACCTGACCCTAGGGGTCAAATTTTGATTGTTATGTATTCTACTCATTATGCCGTTCGATTTGATATGTCACACGACCAGGTTCTGAAAACTTTGATTTTTTACCCCCGGGGCACCCCACCCCCTGGCCTGGCCCCTAGGGATAGGATCAAAATTCCAAAAGTGTCATGCACTCCTCAGACCAAAGACCTATCAGTTTCCAAAGTTTCATGTTTCTATCTGAAACGGCGTAGGAGGAGTTATCCGGTAATCGTTAAAAAGGGGGTTATGGGGGTTGAAAATCCAAGTTATTGACCTCTGGTGACCTCAAACCTGACCCTAGGGGTCAAAGTTTGATTGTTATGTATTCTACTCATTATGCCGTTCGATTTGATATGTCAAACGACCAGGTTCTGAAAACTTTGATTTTTTACCCCCGGGGCACTCCACCCCCTGGCCTGGCCCCTAGGGATAGGATCAAAATTCCGAAAGTGTCATGCACTCCTCAGACCAAAGACCTATCAGTTCCCAAAGTTTCATGTTTCTATCTGAAACGGCGTAGGAGGAGTTATCCGGTAATCGTTAAAAAGGGGGTTATGGGGGTGAAAATCCAAGTTTTTGACCTCTGGTGACCTCAAACCTGATCCTAGGGGTCAAATTTTGATTGTTATATATTCTTCTCATTATGCCCTTCGATTTGATAAGTTACACGACCAGGTTCTGAAAACTTTGATTTTTTACCCTCGGGGCACCCCACCCCCTGGCCTGTCCCCTAGGGGTAGGATCAAAATTCCGAAAGTGTCATGCACTCCTCAGACCAAAGACCTATCAGTTCCCAAAGTTTTAAGTTTCTAGCTGTAAAAGTGTGGGAGGAGTTGTCCGGTAAGACGGACGGACGGACGTACGGACGAACGGACGACGAAGACAATTACAATATCCCCACTTTTTCTCCGAAAAGCGTGGGGATAACTAAAAATTCAAAGGGTTTGCTGAGAAGTTGCCGATAATGCTGTGCTGTTTGCTTTTCAGCCTACCAAGGAAAAAAGATAAGTTGTAGGAACTTGGCTTCTCACATGTAACCTAAACAAGAGGGCCCAGAGGGCCCTGGTTCGCTCACCTGTGTGTCACTGTCTCAAGTGCATTCTATTTTTAGCTCTTGTGGCCATCTTGTTCATCAGCAAAGTTATTTTAGCTTATTTGGTAGGGAGTAACCTAGGCAACATTCCTGGGAACTTTGAATCAAATTGGCCTTAGGGTTTAGGGGGAGTTTCCGTTTGAATCAAATTCACAGTATTTTTCTATTTTTTCCTTCAGTGGCCATTTTGTTCATCCGAGTGGGATTGTTTTAGCCTTTTTGGTAGAGGATAATGTAAGCAACATTGTCGCAAGGAACCAACATGCGAAATATGAAGGCTGTATCTCAAATGCTTTAAAAGTTATGACAAAGTAGGTCAAAGGTCAAGGTCATGGGTCAAAAGTTTTGAATGGATGAAAAAACCTTGTCACAAGGAACATGCATGCCAAATATGAAGGCTCTATCTCATATGGTTCAAAAGGTATGAGAAAGTAGGTCACAGGTCAAGGTCACAGGTCAAATGAGTGGGAAGCCCTTGTCAGAAGGAACCTACATGCCAAATTTGAATAACCTACTGATCTACTTTTTGATTTGACATGACCCATATTTGAACTTAACTGAGATATTGTCCAGATGATCATTCTGAGCAAGTTTTATGATGATTTGACTGAAACTGTGGCCTCTTAAAGTGTTCAAAACGTTTTTTCTATGATTTGACTTGCTGACCTACTTTTTGACCCGACATAACCCATATTCAAACTTGACACAGATATTGTCAAGATGATCATTCTCAGCAAGTTTGATCATGATCGACCAAAACTGGGGCCTCTAGTGTATTCACAAGGTTTTTCAACAATCTGACCTACATATTGACCAGACATGACCCATATTCGAAATTAACCGAGATATTGTCAAATGATCATTTTGAGCAAGTTAGATGATGATCGGACCAAAACTGTAGCCGCCAGTGTGTTCAGAGGGTTTTTCTATGATTTGACCTATTGACCTACTTTTTGACTCTACATGACCCATATTTGCACTTGACTGTGATATTGTCAAGATGATCATTCTGGGCAAGTTTGATGATGATCGGACCAAAACTGTGGCCTCTAGTGTGTTCACAAGCTTTTTCTATGATTTGACCTACTGACCTACTTTTTGACCCGACATGACCCTTATTCAAACTTGACCCGGATATTGTCAAGACTATCATTCTGAGCAAGTTTGATGATGACCAGACCAAAACTGTGGCCTCTAGTGTGTTCACAAGGTTTTTCTCTGATTTGACCTACTGGCCTACTTTTTGACCCTACATGACCCATATTCGAACTTGCCCGAGAAATTGTCAAGATAATCATTTGGAGCAAGTTTCATGATGATCAGACAAAAACTGTGGCCTCTGTTGTATTCACAAGGTTTTTCTATGATTTGACCTACTGACCTACTTTGTGACCCGACATAACCCATATTCAAACTTGACCGAGATATTGTCAAAATGATCATTCTGGGCAAGTCTGATGATGATCGGACCAAAACTGTGGCCTCTAGTGTGTTCACAAGGTTTTTCTATGATTTGACCTACTGACCTATTTTTTGACCCGACATGACCCGTATTCAAACTTGACCGAGATATTGTCAAGATGATCATTCTGGCCAGGTTTGATAATGATTGGACCAAAACTGCGTCCTCTAGTGTGTTCACAAGGTTTTTCTATGATTTGACCTACTGACCTACTTTTTGACCCGGCATGACTCATATATGAATGTGACCAAGATATTATCAAGATGATCATTCTGAGCAAGTTTGATGATGATTGGACATAAATTGTGGCCTCTAGTGTGTTCAGAAGGTTTTTCTATGATTTGACCTACTGACCTACTTTTTGACCCGACAACACCCATATTCGAACTTGACTGAAATATTGTCAAGATGATCATTCTGGGCAAGTTTGATGATGATCGGACCAAAACTGTGGCCTCCCGTGTCTTCACAAGGTTTTTTTTCTGATTTGACCTACTGACCTACTTTTTGACCCGACATGACCCATATTCGAACTTGACCGAGATTTTGTGGTGGTACAAATTGTGTGTAAGTTTAGTTAAAATCAAATCATAAATGAAACATTTATCATGCAGACAAGACCAAAATAGGCAATTTTTGTCCTTTCAGGGGCCGTCACTCCGTAACACATGATGGGATATGGCTGGTTCAAGAAAGGAACCCAGATCTCATGGTGGTACAAGTTGTGTGCAAGTCTGGTTAAAATCAAATCATAAATGAGTATGCTATCGTGCGGACAAGACCAAAATAGGCAATTTTTGCTCTTTAAGGGGCCGTAACTCAGTAACACATGACGGGATATGGCTGGTTCAAGAAAGGAACCCAGATCTCTTGGTGGTACAAGTTGTGTGCAAGTCTGGTTAAAATCAAATCATAAATGAAGATGCTATCATGCGGACAAGACCAAAATAGGCAATTTTTGCCCTTTCAGGGGCCGTAACTCCGTAACACATGATGGGATATGGCTGGTTCAAGAAAGGAACCTAGCTCTCATGGTGGTACAAGTTGTGTGCAAGTCTGGTTAAAATCAAATCATAAATGAAGATGCTATCGTGCGGACAAGAAATTGTTTACGCATGCACGCACGGACGGACGGACGGACGGACGCACTGACGACGGACGACGGACAAAATGTGATCACAAAAGCTCACCTTGTCACTACGTGACAGGTGAGCTAAAAATGCTCAAACCTAGAGTGATGGAAGTGACACTATTCTCACAATGACCACTAGGTCACAAAGTCTGTCAACAGACAGCTGTTATCATACATGATACAGTCTAACTTTTCCACAATCAAAACATCTACAGAATAGCAAAGTGGAAAGAATCTTGGTTGAGGGAGGAAGGGTACTTACACAGTCCGCCATTATCATACAACCCAGCTGGTCCACAATCAAAACATCCAGTGGGGAGGGAGGAGAACAGAACCTTTGCTGAAATATCTGTAGAACTGACTCCACTGTCTTTGGTGTGTCCTGCATTGACACAGCCACATGACCCAGGGTAAGGATTGTATTGGTTGAAATCAGTGTGGACTCTCTAGAAAAAGAGATTTAAAAGAGAATCTAATTTTAGACTGTGACTCAGCAGTTTTAGGCTATCAGGCTACACTGGGGCCTCTTTATAACACTACTCATTATAGCAGTCCTGGACACAGAATCTGTTTAATGATGGATCTCCAAAAGTGTTGCAGCCAGGATTATATTGAAATATGACCATGAATTTATGGATTATATTGAAAAATGACCCTGAAATGGCCATTTTTCAATATTATCCTGGCTGCAACACTTTTGGGGATCAAATGGTCATTTTTCAATATAATCCATAAATTTTTATTCATACATTTTCAAAATGTATAGATTTTGTAGCGTGGTTAATTTTTTGTATTTTTTTTTTATATAAATTTTTGGAAGAGTGTTTAGAAAAATAAAGACCAAAACATTGTCTTGTTTTTTCTGTACCTTTGCTGAAAACAGGATGGTCTCTGGATTCGCTCTTTGCTAATGTGTTATAAAGAAGCTGTGTAGAGAAGTTGTGCAAAGTTAAGTCAAATAAATGTGCCAAAATTAAGCCTTATGAAAAGACAATATTTTAAAGATTTTTATCAGAGACTTAAATATAGCAGAAAACAGGGTTTTTACATTTCAACTAAAGGCAACTATAATTATGTATAAGTTAGCTGCAAGCAAATTATGCAATCTATATGAACTTAAATTTCTTTATGTATAAGATGCTAAGGAAATAAAAACAAGCATACAACATATGCATTAATTAAATTAATACAAGATTCAGGAAGATTTTTCAAGATTTATGTATAACTTAGACGTCTATTACACAGCAAACAATTCAGTATAACTTAGAAGTGTATTACACGGCAAACAATTCAGAATAAATCACTTTAGGAGGATCTTTCAAACAGCAAACCTGGACCAGCTGTTCAAAGCCTTTTTAGCTTAACAAACTCGTTAGCTGTCAAAACATTAACTGTTCTGGCAAGTACAGTATCTAATACAGTAGAACTTTGATGGCTCGAACACCGATGGCTTGTTTACCTTGGCCGAGTTGAACCCGTTTTTTAGTCCATAGGAAATTCCTCTACTTTGGAAGTAGTGCGGGATTATTATTGAGATTTTCCACTTTTATCTTGCAAATGTATCCTATGTGAACTCATTAGAAATTATGAGGCCATTCTAATGAGTACACACAGCATACATTTTTATTACAGAACACTGAAAAGATGGTCCAAAAATTAACCTCGTTATGCCTCCTGGCAGTAACCATCAGTGGCTCAAACTACACCTGTCTCAAACAGAATTTCATTGTCATAAAGGTGTTCGTGCCATTGAAGTTCAACTGTAAGTGGATATTTAAGTACAATATCTAATATATCAATATTTTTGCTGAAAAAAATGTGAGTAGCTTTTGCAATTGCTTTTTTTTACAGCAAAAATATTAGTTTATTGCAATTGCTTTTTTTTTACAGCAAAAATATTAGTTTATTTGCCATATTAAATGATCAAAGCTTTAATGATATGTTAACAAACAATTGTTAACTATGAACAAGAAGGTCCTGATCAACTACAGATGGTCATAAGAGTTAGTAAGCATTAAAAATGTCTACAGCCTTACATTTTCAGAAAGATACCTTTTAAAAGCATGTGATAACAGCAAAGATATATGAAAAGCCAAAACAGCAAAGATGTATGCAAAAGCAAACATGAAAACATGCAAAGAAAACAAAAAAAGTAAATATTTACATGGGTTGGGATCTAATTTACTAATTAGGACTACTGGTAATAAATATAAATCCTAATTGATCTACAAATATATGTAGTATACATGAAGTTTAAAAGTTTATCTTTTGCACAGCAAAATGTGTTGAAAGTTGATGCAATATTAAATAAAACTTTTATTAGATTTGACCTACTTGGCATTTCTGCAGTATTTTCAAAGGTACACAACATTGGTTCAATGTTGAAACAATGGTTTTAATAATTTTGAAAAAAAAAAAAAAAAAAAAAACCTTTGTGACTTATCTTCGTCCAAGCGAGCAAAAAAGGGTCTACAATTAAAGAAAAGAATTTGTTTCCTTGTGGCATATTCTTTCCTTCAAGCATAGAACGATATTTACAAGGGAGACAAAATTATTTTTAGAGTTGCCTCCCCTGAAGGTGTATCCATTTCCCATGAAGAAGTTTTGGACAGTGGCCATTCTGCTAGCTCCCACCAAAGACCCTGATCAGATTAACTTTTCTGTCATAAGGCATGTTTTCGTATGCCAGGGCTCAACACATCAGGTTTACAAGTCCGTGTAACGAACACCCCTCCAAACCCCACTTTATATAGAGAAAAGTTGGGTTTATGGGGGTATTCATTATTTTCCTTATTTTTGCTCAAAAACATAGATTGTGGGTACTCGTTAGAACTGCCTCATTGGGGAAGTTCTAACAAGCATCAAAAATCTATATTTTGACTAGATCAAAAATTTTCATCTAAAAATGATACTAGAGTAACAAGATTCAAGACAGATGCCATTTTAGTGCACAGGAGTGTGGGCTTAATGATGAATCAAGAAAAGGTAAAATCAAACAAGAATAATCAGTGTAATCCTAACAGGCCATAAGTAACTGACATAATGAATAACAATTAGAAACAAGATTTATTCTTTCACAGAAAACACAAATGCAACCTCAAAAACATTTGCAACCATTAGCAAATTATTATAAGTGTTTTACACTGACCTCAAACAGAAAGCGGTCAAACGATATTTCGGCCCACGCCAATCGGGGCTTGTAGAAATAGATGGACTGCATGATGCTTCCAGGCAGAGCTGAAACCGACCCGCACACGAGTACTGGTAAACCGCATAGAGGATCTAAGCCTGCCCAGGCAAAGTGGTGCGAGTCGAACCGTCCATGCTTATAAACCCTATTGGTTTCATGGGGCTGTAGGGCTTGAGATGTCATGTTGGGTAAAAGTCCCTCAAAATTGGAAGCAATGTCTCCAAAATGACCTTTACAGTGTTGATGGGAATGTTAAACCTCAAATCAAACAAACAAACAATATTTATGTATAAGAACATGCTTTTGATTTGTGTGTCATTAAAATGTGAAGTTCTTAGTCCAAAGCTGAGTTGAAGATAGAATATATTATTAGCCATTTTATATGTTCCTGGTAAATTTTCTACAATTTGTTATAAACAGTCGGGGGACCCTCGTTATAACAACATGTTTTGTTCCCTAACGTTTTGCCATTAACCCAGTTTGTACCAGAAACCCCAAAATGGATATTTGGCAAACAGTGCAGGCCCAGATCAGACGCCGCATTCTGCTGGTCTGATTAGGGCCTACACTGTTTGAAAAAAAGTTCAGCCGTTTTCCTAATAAATTTTGAAGAAAACAAAACCTGACAGCCTTGAATTTTGAAATGGACTCATGCTATATATAAGGCGGAAGATTCCATTTGGTACAAAAAGGGTTAAAAAAGAATTTGCCGTTATAAAGAATCCAAATAAGGAGCAGTATATTAGATAACACTACTGCACATAAAAGCCATTAAAATATTTTAAAATCCTGTTAAAATCTCATTAATAGTTAAATTCCTGTAAAAGTCATCCATTGTTTTTCACTTGCAAAAATTAATGGTTTTCCAGCTAAAGCCATTATATCCATATTAATGGCCATTAATTTAGTGGTAATGACCATTAAAAAGCAAGTCCGAGCATTAAAATGCAATTCTATCTTCCTGTAAAATTTAATGACCATTCAAAAACTAATGACACTTTATTTTTTGTTTTGTGATGTTTTAATGGCAATGTGTTTAAAGCTTAAATGGCCATTAAAGAAAATTGATGGCCATCAAAACTTTCCAAGTCTCTGGACATTAACTATATTTTCATGGCCATTAATGGACAATGAAATAGATTTCCCCCCAATTTTTAATGGCCATTAAATAAATTAGCCTCAAATCATTGGCATTAAAACAGCTATTCCAGAGGTGTTGATATTTTCATGGCCCATTATATTTTGATCAGGTTGTGTTGCAGTTCTTGCTTCCAAAGCTTTACCCCTTTAATAGAACATTTTAATGGCCATTAAATAGTATCTACATTTAAATGGCATTAAAAAGAAGCTGTTTTGGAATACCATTAAATTTACAATATTTGCCATTGATAATATGATCAGATTGTGTAATGATCACCTATTTAACAAGAATATTCCACTGACAAGATATGTTTACTTATTGCCTGTTCTGTAACTGTCATTTTCCACTTATTATAAGTTAATATAATTGTAAAATGATAACCATCAATCTACAATTAACAACAACAACAAATTAATGACCAACTGTCTACATGTATTTGCTTGTAAACATGCAAAATGTAAGAGACATGTCCATAGGCGAGGTATGGACAGGCGTTGATTGTCTGGTTGTCCTAGTCAGTCAATAGCCACAAGCGAAGCCTAAATGTCGCGTGGATTTGCGAACAAACTTCAAACAATGTGAACGCCATCTTGAAAGTAGACAGCATTAAAGGGAGGCACCTCATCATCCAAAACATTTCGATCTGAAGGATGGTCGACTTTGTGGCATTCATCCCTTCAAATGATGCCAGTGCATGTTTGGACACTATTCAAAATTCTATGACACTGTTTGAGATTATACCGAGGGCTGCTAGCATTAAATCTGCAGTATGATATTTGTTTGAGATCTTATAATACAAAAGGCTGGCTCTCACCATTAGCACAGGGAAGCTACTGAGTTAACTTTTGTCGAAAGCCATTAATGATCTGTAGGAATAATTCTGGTCCGAGCATGGTACCTTGAGGGATACCAAAAACAGCTGGAAGAAAAATAGAAGTCACGAGTCCTCGATAAGTTCTGGATGGCTTCTGTCTGTCGGAAAGCTCTGGATACACTGTGGGAGGCTGCATTGTATTTTTTATTGTCTGAGCTTGACAGCAAGACATTCGTCTGAAACTTCATCAAATGCCTTAATTTTCAAAATTTAAGTCAGTGAGGAAGGTGTCTATTTTTTTTTTCCCTCATCTGTCCAAAGAACTGTCCGCAAAATGATTACAGGGCACTCATTTGATGTTCTACACCACACTATAAACTATCCAAGGAGTCAAAACGAGTGTTTGCTCAGAAGGCAGTGCCTTTATTTGACATCACCCACTTGGAGTAAGGTTTGCTAGATTCAGGGTGTGAAATCTTTCGACTGTAATACCCACTCTATCCAGTTTCACTTATTTCCATTCAATGTAAACATAATTTCACATCTGTCATTGTCAATCTATACCTGTTATTGACCTGATTAAATAAGGCACCTAAATGCTGAATTGAGAATTGGGAAAATACACAAAGAATATTTTGGTACAATAATTACCTTCTTAAAGCTAAAACCCAAGTATTTTTACTGTATACATTTATATAAACGTTCTAACACCACAATTTTGAATTTCCCTTTTGGAACAAACACTCCGATTGGTTCATAGCTGACAAGCTGGCCAATAGAAGTGGTTTTCATAACACTTGGATAGTATGGAATTCTGCACAATGCTCGTGTCAGGGTACAGATATTGGGAGAGGTTCCTGTGGAAAAAAACAAATGTGTTACATCTCCATCTTTGATTTCCCAAGAAGCTTTCGAAGATTTTAGAAACAATCTATCTATCTATCTATCTATCTATCTATCTATCTATCTATCTATCTATCTATCTATCTATCTATCATCTTCAGATGGTTCCGGTAACCAAGTCATGATCCTTGCATCCGATCCAGTCCCTGTTTTCTCAGGTGTCCCCAAAGGTTCCATACTTGGACCTATCCTTTTCTTGGTATTTATTAATGATCTTCCGGATTATATCAGGCTATCTGTTCATTCGTTCACTGATGATTGTGTTTTGTAAAGGAATATATACTACTTCTGACTGCTTTATTGTTGGGAGGCCTATAGTATAGTATAAACATATTTTACTGTCTTTGTACATTTAACAGTACAAATAATGGGACTGGGCTACAAGTTCTACCAACATTAGTTACAGTCCTTCCCCTAGAATGGTATTATATTAGCAGTAACAAGGCAGCAAATACTTACAGCATTCAATTACAAATTTGGTTAAGGGAGGCCAATGGGCAGATGAAGCTCTTTGTGGCCAAATGTAATCCAATGAGGGTGTCAAGGCACCTTCTGAACCAGCAAATTAAATTTGACATTGTAGATGGATTTGTTTCGTGCAAAATTTATGATAAACGCGATGACTTTGATTTTGATATTGTAAATTTTCCTTTTTTGGATGGTGATGTTCCTCGTGCGCCATCCTATGGCGTTTATATTTCGCAATTAATTCGATTTGCTAGAGTGTGTAGTCATGTAACTGATTTCAACACTCGTAATAAATTATTAACGGCTAAACTCCTTAATCAGGGTTATCGGTACCATAAACTACGCAAAGCCTTTTCTAAATTTTATAGACGCCATTCTGATTTAATTTCAAAATTCAATATTGGACTTAAATCTCTTCTGCAACAAGGTCTATCGGAACCCGAATTTTATGGTGACTTAGTATATAAATTCAGAAAAATATATAACCGCAATGACTTCAGCACCCAATTTCGTAAAATCATTCTTCGATATAAAAAGATTGGGTACAACATGGATATTATACGACATACTGCATGCATGGTTGTTAACCCAATCACGGTTGGCAACTTTGCTTCCCTCTTTAATTGCACGCCGGTGGGTCAGGCCTCAGATTCTATGACGGCTCCAACGTAAAGGCTTATTGAAAATTAAAGAGATAATGTTGGTTGGTGCCTGATACTCTGTCTCTGGTCGGGCTCATCGGAGTCTAACTGTTGGTTTTCTTTTGCTCCAGCATTTCAGTGGTTTCTTGCTGTCGAGTCCTCACCGTTGTCTCACCTCTGTGGTTCTTTGATTTCTGTGTTCACGGAGATGTTGCACTGATGAGTTAGGAGACCTT
This sequence comes from Lucinisca nassula, assembly GCA_963580285.1. NCBI lineage: Eukaryota > Metazoa > Mollusca > Bivalvia > Lucinida > Lucinidae > Lucinisca > Lucinisca nassula. Next base: position 78,513,530 of record OY757022.1, on the reverse strand, counting down.
CATGCGGACTGAACAAATATTTTGTCTAAATCGCGACGGAAGTAAGGGCGAGGATTGTGGCCACGTAAAATCGATTTAAGCCCCCCAGTGGAAATCTTCCACTGACCGTTCCAAGGCGGCTCTTCTGTGGCGATTTATTTATGTTGTTGTTTGATACTTACTGTGTGTATCACTTGAGTCTTTTAATTTTGGATGGCCATATTGCCATTTTGTGGGAAAGTAACTGTCCATATGGCCTTCCTTTGTTTAGGTTTCCATTATGGTCTGGTCGCTTAATGTTTGTATTTCTTTCCCTTTGGTGTCTTTTATGGATGGAGTAAGTTAATTGTATCAATTCCTGATCTTTGTTTTACTTCTACTTTACATACTCATTTCACCAGCATACACTGAAGAAGGTTCAATCTGCTACATATCTTGGTATCACCATGACTGAGGACCTCGATTGGGCTCAGCACATTTCTGAGATTACATCAACAGCAAGATGGACTTTAGGATTTCTTAGATGTAATTTGGCTTTTTTTGCTCCTATGCAGACAAACGGTTTTACATACAAAACATTGGTTCGACCTCAATTTGTGTATGCCTCACCTGTTTGGCACCCCTATGATAAAACTTACATTGAACAGAAGAGAAAGTTCAGAGGACGGCTGCAGGATGGACCTGCAGGCCATGGTGGAACAAAAGTAGTGTGGGTAATATGCTTGATGAGTTGGAATGGGGATCACTGGAGGCCCGCCATGAGCAGTCCTCTTTAACCTTCTTTTATAAGATACACTCTGATACAATGTCACTTAGTTGACCCATGTGACTAGTCCAACTCAAACAAAGGCATCAAATTAAACAGAAAAAAATATCATAATGAATTCCTTCTTCCCAAGAACTATTCCTCAGTGGAACAGTCTTCCATCCTCTGTGGTAGATGCCAATACTGCACAGAGTTCAAAGCCTGTATGGTACAGAATGGGACCATGAGGTATGCATTTTAGCATACCTCTGAAACAGATTGTACATAGTTTTAAGAGTTTTAGTTAACCACCTAACTGCGTTAATGGCCAAATGTGACCAAGTCAGTATATGAAGATAGATAGGAAGATAACCATGTGTACATCTCTGAAGAGGGCTCTTGTTAGATCGAGGCTGTGAGGGTTACTACCATAGCTGGGGGGAGCATGGGCGAGACGAAGGGGGTGTGTTTCTTGTGTCAATGGGGCGTCCTACTGAGAATGGCTAACAGTTGAGCAAAGTCTGTTGTTCTTACAGCAGGTAAGGGTGCAGGGAATATGTTGTTATTTCTGCAGTTTCTACACTTTTAATCATTTGTTTCTTTCTCCCTTGTCCCTCACATTCATCTCATATGTTTCTTTTCTTCCTTATTCTGGGAGATGATACAAAAAATCCACAACGGTTGAAGTGTTGTTAAACCCCCACACAATCGGATCTACCATGGTTGACCAGTGTATGACTGAAAATCAATAGCACTTGGCACGACTACTATGTCAATAGACTTTCTGGGTTCTCAAAATTTGAAAAGATGCGCTATTTTGCTTTAGGAAAATGAGAAAAAGCAGGTTAAATCAGGGTTAATTGGAGATCTCTCTATCATTTAACTGCACCCTAACAGGTAACTTATTTCAATGTAACATAATTACTGAAATTAATGCATTGTCAGATATTTTTAAAGTTTTGAAATTTAATCAACTGAAGTGTGCTTAGATTCGGACATCACTTCTTTCTTTCTTTTAGTGTGTCTTAAACATCAAGATGGATATCAGACAGTGTACACCATATACACTCCGGGATTACAGGCTGAAAGCCTACACAGTAATCATGCAGTTAGTGATGGGGTCTTTTACCTGAGCAGGGGATGCCTCTTCCTGACAGGGGATCTCCAGTTATCTGAGTTACCTTGTGATATACTTTCTTTCTTAAGTTTCACCTAAACCCCAATCGGGGTCACAGACGTTGTTCATTGTATACACTCAAGATTGTAGGATGAAATTATTCACGCAGAGCCCGTATTTCCCTGCCTTTCATTGATGGATTTGCACTTGAGATTCTTTATATTGTATTTATACTGCCACCCAAAATAATTGGCCGTTATTTTATCGTAAAATGATGGTCATTTAATAGTCATTTGTATCCTTAATTTCATGGCCATTGAAATACCATTAAATTTATTTACACATATTTTTTTGGTAGGCCTGTTTCAATTTGTCGCCATTTTGATGCCCATTAATCTGTCTCCCTATTTTAATGGCTATTAATTTTATCTTTGTCTAAATTAATTTAATGGCCATTAAACTTATGGCAATTAAACATCAAATGCATTATTTAATGGCCATAAATTAATAAATACTTTCAACATTTTAATGACCATTATATTTTGTTAAATTTCTAGAGTAATGACCAATAAAATTAATGGCCATAAAAATCCATTAATAATGGTTCTATGGCCATGAAAAAAACTCGTATCAGTGGGCATTAAAAATAATTTGGATTTGATGTTTAATGGGTATTATTTTTTTAAAAGAAATTAATGGGTCATTAACTTTATTTTGGAGTAGTTTCAATGCCTAAATAACTGCCATTAATTTTTAATGAATGGGTTTGGTTAAATGGTATTTTGATGGCAATTTCAACAGATTTTTAACTTTTTCAGTGTCTGTCCCTGTTAAAGTTGGCCATTAATAAAACCATTATTAATGGATTTTAATGGTATATTTTAATGACATTAATTAAAAGGATTTTATGGCAGTTTGTGCAGTAGTGTAAAAGAGTGCCTAATTTTTTGCCATAACTACTCTCGAGAAATAAATCTTGTTTGTTTGTTTGATTTGAGCTTTAACGTTCCTGTCAACACAGTATGGGCCATTTTGGAGACGTTGCTGCCAATTTTGTGGGACTTTTAACTAACACTGAGATGAAATGACACCTCAAGCCCTGCCGCCCAATGAAACCAACAGGGTTTATAAGCATGGATGGTCCGACTCGCACTGCTTTGCCTGGGTAGGCTTAGATCCTCTAAGCGGCTTACCAGTACTCGTGTGCGGTCGGTTTCAGCTCTGCGTGGAAGCATCATGCAGCTCATCTATTTCTTCAAGCCCCAATGGGCGAGGGCCGAACAAATCTTGTAGTAACCATTTGTTAGAATCCCATTACCAAGGCGATTCTAACAAATATCCACAGCATTTGTTTCATGGGAAATAAAATGCAATTGTCTCAAATATCTCTATTAATCCATCTCATCTTGAGCTAAGGGTTGGTTACATTGAAATTATGGTTGTAGCAAGTTGTGTCTTTGTATCAAATGTTGGTATAAAGAGGGATGACTGTAATCCTGTTAAGGGGAATGGGAACACCTTAATGGGAGGTAACTCCTACAAAGTGTTTTTTTCTCCCATGTCAATAGGGGTCAACTCCTAAAGGAACGAATTTGCTCCTTAGGAGCAAGAGTAGACCCATTTTTCAGTGGGACAGGGCTTATAGAAAAGTGAACAGGAAGTCCTGAAAGTTGTCTCCCTTTGAAAAATGGCCAAAAAAATATGCTAGGTGTTCCCATTCCCCTAAAAAAATGAGCCGTTTTTATTTTTTTTAAATAAAAATTGAAGACTTTGCTCCTAAAAGATAGGTTTTCCTTTTTGACCCAGTATTCTGCCAAAGCATTGTGTCCATTCCACTTACATTAGCTTTCCTTAATGAAGTAAGCAAGCAAATTTGGTAGAAGTCTGAAAGCTGTTCCATAATTTCAGCTAAATTGATCACAACGTATGGTACAATCAACTCTCTTTATACTGACATTTGACATAATGACAAAATACATTATAACGACAATTCCAATGGAACAAAACCTTTGCCCAAGATAAGCTAGGCTAAAGATAAGTTAGACGCTTGACTAACACTTTATTTTATGCTCCATGAAACAAATGTTGTGGATATTTGTTAGAAATGCCTCGGTCAAATATCCACAACATTTAGATCTTGAGTAACTACGGACAAAAGCTCCTTTATTTCCTATCACTATTCCGGTTTTGGATTCTTTCTAGTGGCAAATTCTTTTTAAAGGCACAGTGCCACAATCTTAGGGAATTATACTATCTTTATAACGAAGGTGACTGCAGCTGGTCCATTGTATTTGATAAGATTCCATGCCATAACAGTTTGTAACATTTTATAATTCCTAAAACTGTACCATCAAAATTTTACCCTTTCAACCCTGTGTTTCTAAAATGGTCTCTACCATCCTTGAAACTGAACAGGTCCACTGTGGTCAGTGGAAGTTTTAGTCAAAATTTTCGACAAAATAGCAAATAGTGTAGATCTTGATGAGGTGCCTCTTTAAGAGCAGTCTCATCAGGATCTACACTGTTTGCAAAGGTGTCTGTACCAGTCTGCAGGGCTAAAAGGGCTAAATACAAACTCCGAAGGGCTAATACATGCAATGCATTATTGATAATGCAAAACTGTAGCACAAACTATCAACCTTTACAATGAAATATTCAGAAGATGATCAAAAGTGCTTAATAATGTTTAAAGTGAAGTGTTCAGAGACTGCTCAAAAGTATGTAAAAGCATGTTCACAGCATTTACATGAAATGTTTGCAAGGCATCCACAATGAATTGTTGAAAAGTGCTTAAACCACCGTGTTCTACCCCCTTGTGCAAGATATGATGAAAACACTTAGTATTTATAATATAAATACAAAATGACCATTTATAACACTGTTCAATGTAGCATATACTTGGATATAAAATGGTTTAATATGGGCCTAAAAATTGTATCCAAACAAAAAAGTATTTATTGGAAAAAAATAAAGCTATTAACAAAGTGGAAATGCGTCCAAAGGACATTGCAGTGCAACCAAGCAATCTTATACACAAATTGCTTACGCCATCTCATACGCGGACACAGCCTTTGACAGAGACAGGCAGGGATAACACTATATACACTTACAACCATTTCTCAAATGGAGGGAGCATAAAAAATAAACTTCAAATTTCAAAGGCTCAAACACACATGGCTCATTTCTCATGGCTTATCTGAACTCACTCTTGTGTTCTAGAAATCCAGACATTCAAATACATTAAGACCACCTTTGAGACTGTTCAAAAGTGGTCTTTAAGACAACTTCTGAACAGTCCCAAAGGTGGTCTCTGACCAGAGGACACTGTATGCAGAAAGCACAAAGCAAGAATAACTGCAACCTACTAAATAAGCTTTTTAAAGCAGAATTAGTCTTACTTTTAGGAATTTCACTGTATAAAGGACAATACAGGAAGTTTTTTCTCATTTTATTTAGAAAAGGTACACATATAGTTGTGTGAACTCATTAGAATCACCTCATTGAGGTGATTCTAATGAGTACACACAACATACCTTTATATCTACAGCAGAAGATAGAAATATTATCCCAATTATGCCTCCTAATCTGGGCCTCTGAGTAACTGTCTGTAACTCCAACTACCCCAGTCTCAAACACATTTTCATGGTGCCAAAGGTGTTTTAAGCTTAATTGCACATAGTAAATTTATCATAAAAAGAAATGTTTTGATCACATGGCAACTCACCAAAGAAATGTGTATATGGATACAAGAGGGCCCAGAGGGCCCTGGTTCGCTCACCTGATCCAAAGCATAACAAGTGGGCCCCGGGCAGGGTCAATTTTGGCCCCAGGGCTAAAATTTGAACAATCTTGGTAGAGGTCCACAAGATGAAGCTTCATATCTAATATGGAAGACCTGGGCTTTCTGGTTTCAGAGAAGAAGATTTTAAAGGTTTACCCTGCATAAAGAAGTCTATGTAAAACAAGATTTTCCCTATATAAGTCTATGTTAGACCAAAGGGCCCCGGAGCGGGGGCATTTTTGGCCCCAGGGCTATAATTTGAACAATCTTGGTAGAGGTCGACTAGCTGAAGCTTCATAACAAATATCAAAGACCTAAGCCTTGTGTTTCAGAGAAGATGATTTTTAAAGATTTTCCCTATATAAGTCTATGTAAAACCAAAGGGCCACATGGCGGGGGCATTTTTGGTCTCAGGGCTATAATTTGAACAATCTTTATAGAGGTCCACTAGATGAAGCGTCATAACAAATATCGAAGACCTAAGCCTTGTGGTTTCAGAGAAGAAGATTTTTCAAGATTTTCCCTATATAAGTCTATGTAAAACCAAAGGGCCCCGGAGCGGGGGCATTTTTGGCCCCAGGGCTATAATTTGAACAATCTTGGTAGAGGTCCACAAGATGAAGCTTCATACCAAATATCAAAGACCTGGGCCTTGCAGTTTCAGAGAAGAAGATTTTTCAAGATTTTCCCAATAGAAGCCTATGTAAAACAAAAGGGCCCTGGTGCGGGGGCATTTTTGGCCCCAGCACTATAATTTGAACAATCTTGGTAGGGGTCTACTAGATGAAGCTTCATACCAAATATCAAAGACCTGGGCCTTGCGGTTTCAGAGAAGAAGATTTTTCAAGATTTTCCCTATATAAGCCCATGTAAAACCAAAGGGCCCCCGTGCAGGGGGCCTTTTTAGCTCCAGCACTATAATTTGAACAATCTTGGTAGGGGTCCACTAGATGAAGCTTCATACCAAATATCAAAGACCTGGGCCTTGCAGTTTCAGAGAAGAAGATTTTTAAAGATTTTCCTTATATAAGCTTATGTAAAACAAAAGGGCCCTGGTGTGGGGGCATTTTTGGCCCCAGCACTATAATTTGAACAATCTTGGTAGGGGTCCACTAGATGAAGCTTCATACCAAATATCAAAGACCTGGGCCTAGCGGTTTCAGAGAAGAAGATTTTTCAAGATTTTCCCTATATAAGCCCATGTAAAACCAAAGGGCCCCCGTGAGGGGGCATTTTTAGCTTCAGCACTATAATTTGAACAATCTTGATAGGGGTCCACTAGATAAAGCTTCATACCTAATATCAAAGACCTGGGCCTTGCGGTTTCAGAGAAGAAGATTTTTAAAGATTTTCCCTATATAAGCCCTTGTAAAACCAAAGGACCCCCCCTGCGGGGGCATTTTTGGCCCCAGCACTATAATTTGAACAATCTTGGTAGGGGTCCACTAGATGAAGCTTCATACCAAATATCAACGACCTGGGCCTTGCGGTTTCAGAGAAGAAGATTTTTCAAGATTTTCCCTATATAAGCCCATGTAAAACCAAAGGGCCCCCGTGCGGGGGCATTTTTGGCCCCAGCACTATAATTTGAACAATCTTGGTAGGGGTCCACTAGATGAAGCTTCATACCAAATATCAAAGATCTGGGCCTTTCGGTTTCAGAGAAGAAGATTTTTAAAGATTTTCCCTATATAAGCCCTTGTAAAACCAAAGGGCCCCCGTGCGGGGGCATTTTTGGCCCCAGCACTATAATTTGAACAATCTTGGTAGGGGTCCACTAGATGAAGCTTCATACCAAATATCAAAGACCTGGGCCTTGCGGTTTCAGAGAAGAAGATCTTTTAAGTTTTCGGTGAAAAAAATCTATTTTTGGCTACTGTGACCTATATGTGCAATGGACCGGAACCATTTGAACAACTTTGAAAGGGGACCACCTAAGGATCATTCCTGTGAAGTTTGGTCAAAATCCGATCAGTGGTTTAGGAGGAGATGTCGTTTGAAGAAAAGTTTACGGACGCACGGACGCACACACGGACGCACGACGGACAAAAAGTGATCCCAAAAGCTCACCTTGTCACTACGTGACAGGTGAGCTAAAAACACCTGTGGGACCATGAAAATCTGGTTTGAGACAGGGGTAGTTTGAGCCACCGTGAGTGGTGCTAGGTCAGAATGAATTAAGATTTATTTTATTATGTTCTATGAAAAAGGCATGTTGTGTGTGCTCATTAGAATTGCCTCATTGAGGCGATTCTAATGAGTGCGCACAACACACCTTTTCAAGATAAAATATTAAAAAAAAAGCTAAATTATCTTTAAATATTTGGCCGGTTTCTTAGGAACTCAAGTACGAGTTTGAAACAACCGCAGTAACCAATCCATCAGTGCTGTGGATATTTAAATGCATTATCAGCCCCTGCCCATCCGGGCTTGAAGAAAAAGATTGGCTGCATGATGCTTCCACGCAGAGCTGAAACCAGCCGCACACAAGTACTGGTAAACCGCTGAGAGGATCTAAGCCTACCTAGGCAAAGTGGTGCGAGTCAGACTATCCATGCTGGTTTCATTGGGTGACAGGGCTTGAGATGTCATTTCATCTCAATGTCGGGTAAAAGTCCAACAAAATTGGAAGCAACGTCTCCAAAACGAACTATACAGTGTTGACGGGGACGTTAAACCTGAAATCAAACAAAAAACAAAATTAAAATGTATTGTATAGAATAACTACTAAACATTTTTGATTGGATACCACATGGCTTTCTAGCAAGGTAAACACAGATTATCTTTAAAATTCCCCAGGAACAGTGTTATAAATAGGCTGTGGTGTATGAACAAAGCGAACACCACAAACAAAGCCACTAGCACACTCTGTTAATTTCTATAAATATATAATGATGATGTGTGAGAGGGCTATAGGTGTGGTGGTAGTAAATTGCCTTGACAAATCCTCTGGGCTAAGCTTTGCACCGTTGGGTCGCAAAAATCGCATCACAATTTTTAGCTGGTTCCATCTAGCTTCGGCAGACATGTTTGGCCTAACAAGTACATAGAGAACTGTTAGCAAACTACATGTACATGTTATCACAGATTTCAACTATATATTTCATCTTAAAGTGGCTCTTAAAAACTGTCAAACTTATAAATTTCATACATCAGTGAAGCTCAATTGGTTTTAGATCTTCTATCCAACTTTAGCTTCATCTGGGTACCTTTCCTGATATTTATCACAATATTTATCCATAATTCCATATAAGATGAAGTCCTCTCAGAGACTAAGTTGGGGATAACTTTTCTTATTTCTTCAGTAAAGCATATGTTGTGGGTACTTGTTAGAATCACCTCAATGAGGCGCTTCTAACAAGTACCCACAACATATGTGTTTCTAACAAGAGATAAGGAAAATTGTCCCTAAAGGGGAATGGATACATCTTAATGAGAAGCAACTCCTGCAAAAGCATTTTTGTCTCCCATGTCAATAGGGGTCAACTCTTAAAGGAAAGAATTTGCTCCTCAGGAGCAAATTCTTTCCTTTAAGAGCAGACCCCTTCTTCAGTTGGACAGGGCTTATAGAAAAGTGAACAGGTAGTGCCGAAAGTTGTCTCGCTTTGAAAAATGGCATAAAAATCTGCCAGGTGTTCCCATTCCCCTTAATTATCTTCTTTACTTCTCCTTATCAGAAGCTATGAGTATTTGTATTGATATTTCAATGTCCTCCACTTTTCAATGAGTTCATGAAAAGCTGAGGACACTGAAATATCAACATAGTATTTATGTTGATATTTCCATGCAAATACTATGTTGATATTTCCATGTCCTCAGCTATTCATTGAGTTCCTGAAAAGCTGAGGGCATTGAAATATCAACACAGTATTTATGTTGATATTTCAATGTCCTCAGCTATTCATTTAGTTCATGAAAAGCTGAGGGCACTGAAATATCAAAATAGTATTTAGGTTCATATTTCAATGTCCTCAGCTATACAATGAGTCCATGAAAAGCTGAGGACACTGAAATATCAGCATAGTATTTACCTTGATATTTCAATGTCCGCAGCTATTCAATGAGTCAATAAGACAATGAAAAGCTGAGGACATTTATTTATGTATTTATGTTGATATTTCAATGTCCTCAGCTATTTACCAAGTCAATGAAAAGCTGAGGACACTGAAATATCAACATAGTATTTATGTTGATGTTTCAATGTCCTCAGCTTTGCACCGAGTCAATGAAAAGTTGGGGACACTGAAATATCAACATAGTATGTATGTTGACATTTCAATGTCCTCAGCTATTCAATGATGTCATGAAAAGCTGAGGACACTGAAATATCAGCATAGTATTTATGTTGATAACACAATGTCCTCAGCTATTCAATGAGTTCATGAAAAGCTGAGGACACTTTATGTTGATATTTCAGGGTCCTCAGCTACTCATTGAGTTCATGAAAAGCTGAGGACAAGGTTGGCAAAAAGCCGGTCAATATGAGTATTGACCGGGCCGGTGGTTAAAACCGGTTTTAACCGGTCATTACTGGTCAATACTGGTCGATTGGTGGTCGATTAAATCACTGGAGTATATGCCTCTGTCCTGTTGCTAAACTGGTCTTAAAAGCTTTCCCCCTACATCTTGTAATGATGTTAGACTATATGTTCTTTTATCAAACAATCTTTATAATTATTCTTTTTTTCCTTTATAAGTTAGATTGATTGTTCATATTTCGATTTACAGGAATATGAATTAAAATGTATCATGGATCATGGATTTTGAAGGATTTATGAAAGGTCCTATTTTGTTTGACACAAAAAACAAAAATTGTTGTACCAGATTGACCCACTCACCTCCCCCCCCCCCCCCCCCCCCCACAAATCTTCTTCCCTTTTCAACTTTGAAAATATCAATTATTTAACATAATCTTTGATCATAAAATTTTAAAGCAGTTCACATATAATTTTGATGTTATTGCAGAAATTTTTACATACATATACATGTGTACTGACAAAAGTGTGAAATACACCTGTCATTAATCTTGAGGCCTGTGAAGTAGTTCATAAAGGCTGTAATTTATTAAACAAACAATGTTTGAAGATTCACTGATGTCTTTGTATATTTAAAAGTATCTGCAACACCTGTAAATTGCTGTCAAAACAGACTAACCCATCCCACTGCAGTGGGTGTGGCAAAGATCTAATTGCAAAATTGACCAATTACTTGTCCCTAATAGGGGTATTGTAAACTGACACCAGGCCTAATGTGTGAAATTTTGATTTATATGCAATATATAGTATCTTAGCATCAAGCTATTACTGAAGGTGTCAAAAATGAATGAAACCTAAAGACCCAATTTGGAACTTCTTCATTATTTTGGAAGATAACAAAGAACAGTGCAAGGTGCAAAGACTGCACTATCCAGGTTAGTGCTAAGGTCTTACGACTGATGAGTCATAGGCAAAAATGCCTAGGGCTAAAAAGCCCAGAAAGTATTGCTAAGAGGCCACTTGAAGAAATGACATCTGAACCTGAAACTCTTATCAAATGATCAGCCTTTAGCAAAGAGACCAAAACTTCAAAATAGTTTCAGCAACTTTGCCTTTTCAACACTAAAATTATTCAATTCACCACACAATATTTCAATTGACCAGTATTGACCGGTATTGACCACTCTGGGAGTATTGACCGGGACGGTTTTAACCGGTTAAAACTGCTGGTTAAAACCGCCCCTGGTTTTGATCGCCCAACCTTGGCTGAGGACATTGAAATATCAACATAGTATTAATGTTGATATTTCAATGTCCTCAGCTATTCATTGAGTTCATGAAAAGCTGAGGACACTGAAATATCAACATAGTATTTATGTTTATATTTCAATGTCCTCAGCTATTCAATGAGTCCATGAAAAGCTGAGGACACTGAAATATCAACATAGTATATATGAATGCTGAACTATCAACATAAACATGGGAGGCAGTGACTTAACGTTCTGTTGCATTTCATAAACTTTTTTCAAGCTGACCCAAAGACAGGCTGCTGATGTAAGCAATGAATCCATGTGCTAGTTACAAGCACAATCTATGGCAGCTGTTAGTTTTGTTATTTTTTTGTTGTTGCAGGTTTTCTTACTTTAAATTTCAAGACATAAAATAAGCCCAAATGATGATTCAAATAAAACAATTTTTCTTTCATTTTTGTTTTCAACCAACATCTTTTCCAAAAAGGCATTAATCGAAATGCCTCTAATTGTATTTCTTTTTCTTTCTCCATGAAGAAGACCATTAATGACTTTAGCTTTATTATCAACATTATTAGTATATCTATTAAATTCTTCTAACTGTCAAAATTTCAGAGATGCTCTCAAGTATGTTTTTTTAGTTCCTCAAATAAATCAAAAGGCAAGCTGGATATACACAAAATAAACCTCATGCACATGCTAATAAGAGGCAAATTAAACTGACACCAGGATATGTATGACACAATATTGACAAGTAATGCACATATGGTTCAAGGTATTATAATCACCAGGACTTAAGTCAAGCATCACTGCCATTTTTTTCTATTTCTATATTTCGAGCAAGACTTTGTGTGTGTATAATAGAGTTTTATGCCCCACCAACAGCTAAGTTCATACAGAGACGGGACCTCCATTTAAAGACTCATCCGAAAGTCTCGAGAAGCCCGGAATCAAACCCATGACCCCTGGTTTATGAGGCGATTAGCATAACCACTACACCACGGAAGTTTCTCATCCAAGACTATGAGTAGCATATGTATTTGGGCAGACAGACCTAAGCAAACAGTGTAGACCCAGATGAGATGCCGCAAAATGCGGCATCTCATCAGGGTCTACACTGTTTGCCACTCATCCAGCTATTTTTAGACACATCATGGGGTAGCATAAATTGTACTTGTTCAAATTTTAGAACAAGTACGGTAAGGAGTTCAGGTGTCCAAATATTAAGAGTAAATACCGTATATAATGTATAGTTAAGACTCTGATCAGACTGCACAAATGTACTGCAAAAATGTGCAGTCTGATATGAGTATTCACCATGCACATACCGTATTCGCCCCAATTACTGCACATGCTCCTATAAGCGCACACCAAAGCTTTTTTTGAAAAGGAAATGCATAAGCGCACACTTTACAGTAGCCTCCTCTCGAAGTTCTCACAGTAAATCTATAAAAACTTGCTGTTATTTCTTCAACAGTGAAAGCAATGCTTAACTATCCTTTTCTGTCCCATTATATATCAGTATGCATCATCTCCGTAGCTATTGTTTTCGTATCAAGTGTGCGCTAATTAGGTAGATTTTTCACCACAATTTTTTGACACGATTTTGAAAAAACTAAGCGCACGGTGCGGTAATTAGGGCCAATACGGTATGTCTAAAGACATGTTTTCATTAGTCACGTCTCATACGTGTATTTATTATGCATTAAACCTTGCAAGCAGTGAGTGGCATAGTGCTGTAAATCTCTCAACATGTTATCATCCTTGAAAGCAAAGAGCATATGTCCCAACACAAGAAAACCTGTCTTGCAGATTAGACTTGTTTGTTTGATTTAAGGTTTAACGTTCCCGTCAACACTGTAAAGGCCATTTTGGAGACGTTGCTTCCAATTTTGTGGGACTTTTACTCGACATTGAGATGAAATGACACCTTATGCCCTGTCGCCCAATGAAAGTAATAGGGTTTATATGCATGGAAGGTCCGACTCTCACCGCTTTGCCTGGGAAGGCTTAGATCCTCTAAGATCCTCTAAGCGGTTTACCAGTACACATGTGCAGTTGGTTTCAGCTCTGCATGGAAGCATAATGCAGCCCAACTATTTCTTCAAGCCCCGATGGGTGGGGGCCACTTCCAGATTAGACACAAACCAGACTGCTCAGCTACACAAACAAGAAAGAGTTATGAAACTTTTGATAAATATGTCCTGTACTATGCAGGCAGCAAACACAAAAGTACAGGGCCCAGTTGTTCAAAGCATCATTAGCTTTTTTTTTGCATATCTTGAACCAAATGGCATTAACATAAGACAAAACTAACAAACAAGGCAGAAAGTATTTTCAATGTGAAAGTGACCCTGTTAAAACAGACAATGTGCTTATGTTATAGATTTATATAACCAGCTGCATCATTGCTGCTGTACATGAAATGGAGGTAGTGCTTCCACCATACGTATTTGGACAGACAGGCCTGAGCAAACAGTGTAGACCCTGATGAGATGCCACAGAATGTGGCATCTCATCAGTGTCTACACTGTTTGCCACTCATCCTGTTTGCCACTTATCCTGCTATTTTAGACATGTATATATATAAACATATTTTATTGCAACATTACATGACATATACATGTGTGCAATGGGGTTGGGCAACAAGTGCTCTCAATATTAGATAAGGCCCTCCCCCTTAGACACAACAAATGGTAGTAAATTGTACTTGTTCAAATTTTAGAACAGGTATAGTAAGAAGGTGAGATGACCAAATACTTAGGCCAAATATGGTACATCAATTAAAAATGTTCCTTTTATATCAGAATAATAAATATCCAAGCAATACAGTTAAATTCCGCTGTTAGGACCACTTAAAATTTAAGACTAATTCTGCTCTAAAATCCTTACTAAGTAGGTTGCATTTATTCTTCCTTTGTGTTTGGTTTCGTTTCGGGTTTAACAGCCTAGAAGACATTATTTAGGTCATTTCGAGCCAGTCAGTTTACCTAACAACACCCAACCTGGGCAGGCTTATTCATAAGTGGTTTAACAGTAATTTGCACATACTTTTGCCAGAAACTGACAACTACACTTCTTGAATCAGGGAATGAACTGGATCTTACAATTGTTGCATTCAGGCAAATCTAACGAGTACCCAAAAAACTAAGGTCATACGGAGATGGGACCTTGGTTTAAAGACTCATCCAAAAGTCTGATATGGACCATATAAGTATGTACATATGGATCATACTAGTACATTTGCTACATACCTGTCACTCATTTCTGCTCTGTATAGTCTATTGGAGATGGAAGCCAGGAATGCCGGAACACAGTCTGGGTCAATTTCAAGACCAGCTTTCAATGCCCTGAAAATAACAGCATGGTATTTAAAATTATACTAACATGCCTATAAATTACTGTAAAGGTAAGAAGAGACTGCATTTTGATAACAAACCTGTGTACTATATACAGGATCTTACATGAGTGCTCATGTATTATTGAATTTATTAAACGAGTTGTGGAAAAGGGATACAAGAGGCTCAATGAGCCTAAACTGCTCACCTGAGGAACTTAAGTTTTAACAATTCACAGACTTGACTACTAAATCTGCTAATAGAATCCAGCCCATTGACCTTTACAGGATATAAGTCATGATTATTGCATTGCATTCCAAGTTTGAGACTTCTAGCTTCTATAGTTCCTGAGAAATCTTTGACGAAAATTTAACATTGGTCAAAATGGAGAGAAAGAAGAATGAAAGAACAGATGAACAAATAAGCTGAGAAAGCCCAATGTCTCTTACACAAAATAAGTCATCATTATTCTATTGAATACCAAATTTGATGCTTCTAGCTTTTATAGTTCCTGAGAAATCTTTGATTAAAAATTTAACATTGGTCTATTATCTCTGTATGGAGAGAAAGAAGAATGAAGGAACAAATGAACCAGACTAGCTCCAAAACCTAATGCAGCCTTTCCCCTTGCCCAATGGTGCTACACATAAAATTTAAACAAGATTGGTCGACTGCCTTCTGAGATAAGCTTCATTGCATGCAAGTGTGGACGACGGATGGACGGACGACAGACGACGGACTCCGAAGCCTTGGTATACTATCGGCTCACTGGAGCCTTTGGCTCAGGTGAGCTAAAAATTCAAGTCGCTATTTCTGTCACAACATTTTCCCTACGTTAAGTCTATGGGCCAATTTTTTTGTCTCTCAAGGTCACGTAACTCCGAGGTAAATATTCCGATTCGGCCCAAAATCGAACTTAACCGAGATTTTATGCCTGTCCTCGTTACCTGCAAGTTTGAAGCTGATATGAATAAAAATAAAGTTGCTATCGTGGTCACAACGTATTTTTTTATGCTCAAGCGCAGGTAACTCCAAGGCAAATATTCCGATTCGGCCCAAAATCAAACTTAACCGAGATTTTATGTCTGTCCTCGATACCTGCAAGTTTGAAGCTGATCTGAAAAAAATTCAAGTCGCTATCATAGTCGCAACATTTTCCCTAATTAAGTCTATGGGCAAATTTTTTGTCGCTCAAGGTCACGTAACTCCGAGGTCAATATTCCGATTCTGCCCAAAATTGAACTTAACCGAGATTTTATGCCTGTCCTCGTTACCTGCAAGTTTGAAGCTGATATGAATAAAAATAAAGTTGCTATCGTGGTCACAACGTATTTTTTTATGCTCAAGGACAGGTAACTCCAAGGCAAATAATCTGATTCGGCCCAAAATCGAACTTTACCGAGATTTTATGTCTGTCCTCGTCACCTGCAAGTTTGAAGCTGATCTGAAAAAAATTCAAGTCGCTATCGTAGTCACAACATTTTCCCTATGTAAAGTCTATGGGCAAATTTTTTGTCGCTCAAGGTCATGTAACTCCGAGGTCAATATTCCGATTCGAACTTAACTGAGATTTTATGCCTGTCCACGTTACCTGCAAATTTGAAGCTGATCTGAATAAAAATAAAGTTGCTATCGTGGTCACAACGTATTTTTTTATGCTCAAGGGCAGGTAACTCCAAGGCAAATAAGCCGATTCGGCCCAAAATCTAACTTAACCCAGATTTTATGTCTGTCCTCGTTACCTGCAAGTTTGAAGCTGATCTGAAAAAAATTCAAGTCGCTATCGTAGTCACAACATTTTCCCTATGTTAAGTCTATGGGCAAATTTTTTGTCGCTCAAGGTCATGTAACTCCGAGGTCAATATTCCGATTCGGCCCAAAATCGAACTTAACCGAGATTTTATGCCTGTCCTCGTTACTAGCTACAGTGATGACAACATTTTCCCCATGTTAAGTCGATAGGCAATTTTTTCGGGCGCTCAAGGGGACGTAACTCTTGAGTGACTTATCTGATTCGGCCCAAAATCGCACTTGACCGAGATTTTATGCCTGTACTGGTTATCTGCAAGAATGAAGACGATCAGAAAAAAATTGACGGAGCTAGAGTGATGACAAGCTTTTTCCTATGTGAAGTCTATGGGAGCTAGATGTTGCCATGGCAACCAGAGTTCCACTCAGATCTGCCTGAAAACCTAATGAAGCCTTTCCACTTGTCCAATAATGCGACACATGAAATTTGATCAAAGTTGGCCAAGTAGTCTTTAAGATATACATTTTTGAAATTCCCATTAACCCTAATGCAAAAACACACAAGGGCAGGTAACTCCTAAGTGAATGATCCGATTCTGCCAGTTATCGAACTTGACCGAGATTTCATGGCTGTGCTGGTTATCTGCAAGAATAAAGCCAATCTGAAAATAATTGAAGCAGCTACGGTGATGACAACATTCTCCCCATGTTAAGTCAATAGGCAATTTTTTCAACGCTCAAGGGCACGTAACTCCTGAGTGAATAATCCGATTCAGCCCAAAATCGAACTTGATCGAGATTTCATGCCTGTCCTCGTTATCTGCAAGAATGAAGTCGATCAGAAAAAAATTGACGGAGCTAGAGTGATGACAAGCTTTTTCCTAACGCTCAAGGGCACGTAACTCCTGAGTGAATAATCCGATTCAGCCCAAAATCGAACTTGATCGAGATTTCATGCCTGTCCTCGTTATCTGCAAGAATGAAGTCGATCAGAAAAAAATTGACAGAGCTAGAGTGATGACAAGCTTTTTCCTATGTTAAGCCTATGGGAGCTCTTTGTTGCTGTGGCAACCAGAGTTCTCATCCGATCTGCACGAAAACCTAATACAGCCTTTCCCCCTACCTGATGATGGTTCATATGAAATTTGATCAAGGCCGGCCCACTGGTTCCAGAGATATACTTCGTTGAAAGTGTGGACGACGGACGACGACGACGACGGACGACGACGACGACGACGACGACGGACGACGGCTCGTGGTATACTAATACCTCACATGAGCCTTCGGCTCAGGTGAGCTAAAAATGCGAGGCTTGCCGAGCATTTTGTTCCTTTTCCTCAACGAGTTTAATAAATTCAATAATACATGAGCACGAATACAAGATTCTATTTATCAGATGACATTTTATTCACGATTGTTTACAAAAATATCAATATTGCGCCATTAGTAAACGCAGCGTCGTTAAGGAAGTAGTACATGTAACTTTACGGAACATATCTAGCTAATTTGCATATTTATATTTAATCCACTAGTGGATTATCGTAAATATTACATGGCATTATTACACCCTTGGACGTGACTTCATATGATAAAAAGGCATCTGAAATAGCTGTAAAACCAACATTTTTCTTACCTTTTTTATATTTTCCTCATTCTGCTCCAAACCTAGATTGTTGGTACTCGTTAAAACTGCCTAAATGTGTAAGTATCCACAGTCTATGTTTTTGAGGAAAACTAAAAAGAGTTGTCAGCATTCTAACCCTTACCATGCTGAACCCGGAAATATCCTTTTTTGAAAACAGTATAGATCCAGATCAGCTGGTTTCTAAGAAGCCAGCTGATCAGAATCTATACTGTTTTTCATCTTGCTTCTGAATCTATGGCTAAAATTGAAATCATGCAACACTAGTCGCTGAAAATCGAGGATTAGTGTAAGGCAATGAAATATTCAGCATGGTAAGGGACCATTTTTATATTTTCCTCATTCTAATGATCTAATGAGCAAGACAGATTTCAGGCCAAGATCAGTATACCACAAAAGTGTTTTATCACCTTGAGTAAGGTATTAATAAATAGAAAAGATGCTCCCTTTTTCCTACCAGCAGCAGGTTTTGCCAATCTGAAAGCCAATGTCAGCTGGACATCTTCCCCACAACTTATGACTAGGACTGGATTATCAGAGCTGAAAAGATAATCAATTATCAGTCCTGTCGTTATGCACAATATTCAATCTTGCCCCCACCAATTGGGGCTTGGAGAAATAGATTGGGCTGCAATGCTTCCACACATAGCTGAAACCGACCGCACACGAATCCTAGTCAACCGCTTAGGTCTAAGCCTGCCCAGGCAAAGGGGTGTGAGTTGGCCCGTCCATGCAAATTAAAACCCTTTCGGTGTCATTAGGCAGCAGGGATTGAGATGTCATTTTATCTCAATGTCAGGTAAAAGTCCCACAAAATTGGAAGCAACATCTCCAAAATGACCAAACAAGTGTTGACGGGGACATTAAACCTCAAATCAAACAAACAAAGTGGTATTTTTGCTGAAAATGTGTGAGCAGCTTTTCCAAAGGTCTGTACCTACCTACAAATGTTCATTATGGCGCTGTCTCTCACATTGTTCAATGCTTTTATCAGCTTAGCTTTCGGTTCTTTTTTCTGGCTGCCACCGTGTGATTCGTCTGTTACAGTGATCCGGATGTTCCCAATGCCATCTGGGTAGGCATACTTGTTTAGCTTACTGAGAATTGGTGAGGGACTCACAAGGAAGTCCCGCAGCGAGGAAACCATCGTGGGTGTTAATATGGGGAATTTTATGGCAAGCCTCCCTAATGCCTGTAAAATATACGACACAGAAACGTCAGAAACAACATGGTCAATCGAATGAAAGTTTCTCTGCGCTTACGTTTTGTATGAAAAATCTGCAAATAATTAGTTTACTTTAGCTTCAGAAATTATGTTCGAGGTTTAGATGAAACCGCAGTAGCAGTGCGCAATTATTCCAACAGACCATTCAAACCAGGTAAGCCCGTGAAGGAAAGAATCTAGCTGAAACTTCTGAAAAATTATAGTAGAACTTCGATGGCTCGAACATCGATGGCTCGTTTACCATGGATGAGTCGAACCGGTTCTTGAGCCCCTAGCGAAATCCTCTACATAAGAAATAGTAAGGGGATAATTAAGGAGATTTTAGTCTTTTATCTTGCAAATGTATGCTGTGTGTACTCATTAGAATCGCCTCGATGAGGCGATTCTAATGAGTACACACAGCATACATATTCATTATCGAACACCGAAAAGATATGTAAAAGTATATCGTTATACCTCCTGACAGTAACCTCAGTGGCTCGAACTACCCATCTCGAACAGATTTTTGAGGTCCCAAAGGTGTTTGAGCCATTGAAGTTCGACCGTATTTAAATAAATATAGTAAAGAAAGTAACTTGCAGTTTGGTTGTTTCTCCAGGAATAAAGGGTTGCATGTTATTGTTTACACTTGCAAATTAGGTACCTGAAAAGTAGGTCCAGGCCACAAATGGTTACTAGACATATTATAGGTCAGTAGAAGGTATTATAGGTCAATAACACTTATAGCATGCAGTTATTCAACCCCCTTTATTAGGCTACTAGAATGGCTGATTGTGGTATAAAACACGGTTTAAAGCTGGATCCCAAAATGTTTAGAAAATGTTTAGAATACATGTATACAGAAAAAGTCATTTTCCTATTTAATCTACCAGTATACATCTTTGTGTGGATACATCATGGTTGTTTAACTAACATGGTTTCAGCTGAGGACCTCAACAATTGTGTTATAAAGAAGTTTGGGTGTATTTATTTTCCTCCAATTATACAGAAAGCTCAGCAGGTTCTGGATGGTGCACATGTTGGCATTTTTCTATACAATCTACCGGTATCCATTTTTGTTTGGATACAACAAAGTTCTTTATAACTAATATTCTTTCAGCTAAGGACCCTAACAAAAGTTTTATAATGAAGTCGGGGTGTAGATATTTTCCACCAATTTTACAGGAAGCTCAACGGGCCTTAAAACATGTTCTGGATCGTGCAGATGTTGGCATGTTGTGGTTATACATGGTGAAGAAAACAGGGTACCAAGTGAAAAACGTGTCTGGGTGGTCAACCCCTTACCCTACTGCATGCAAATGTAAGGAATCTAACCCAGGTCAAGGTGGTGATATTTAACCCATTTGGTATCAGAAACCCCTAAAAGGGTAAGTGGCAATCAGAGCAGGTCCAGATCAGATGCCGCAGAATGCGGCATCTGATCAGGGCCTACACTGTCTGCAAAATTTTCAGCCATTTCCCAAATAAATTTTTAAGAAAACAGAACCCAACACCCCTCAATTTGGAAATGGACTCCTGCTATATATAGGGAGGAAGATTCCATTTGGTACAAAAAGGGTTAAGACATATTTTTTCTGCACTATCCAGTCCAGACCCCACATGTTTATGTTTACCTCTAAAGAAACCAACAGTAGTGGTAGATGGGAAAGCAGAAGTCTCTTGTCCGTATTGCTTGAAATCTTCTCTGTCAACTTCAAACATAAGCTCTCTGCCTCTGAAATTATAATATGTTGTCAAAATAAATCTTGGGCCAGTTGTTCAAAACGAATGACGTCCTTAGTTAACATATCTTTAAAACTTTGATCATTTAATATAGCTAATATTTTTGCTGAAAAAATGTGAGCAGCTTTAGTCGCAAAAGCTGCTGCTCACATTTTTTCAGCAAAAATACCAAAATTTTAGATATTGTACTTGCTTTAGCCGCAAAAGCTGCTGCTCACATTTTTTTCAGCAAAAAAAACAAAATTTTAGATATTGTACTTGCTAAAACAGTTAAACTGGCACTTGCGGTAGCAGCTACCACCAGAAATGTAGGCGGGGCTTACTGATTACTGATCAGCTGTAAATTTATTTACTTGGGGTCTGCTAGCTCAGGCTACTGCAGAAGAATGCATATACTCACACATTTTTTCTTATTTCTGCCCCAGATATACCAGTATATTGTGGATGCTTGATTAAACTGCCTCATAAAGTTAACAAGTCAATGAAATGAATACACATCTAAACCCACATTATAAAGAGAAAAATTTTGTGTTTTGGGGTGTTTTTGTGTTTTCAATATTTTCCTTTTTATGCAAAGATTGTGGGTACATGTTAGACCAGCCTCACCGAACTAGATGGGAACAAAATGTCAAACATTTATCTGAAAAAAAAAAAGCATCCTGTTTCTAATTGATCAAGACTAATCATTTTTGCCACATTTCTAGACAAGTATGTTTATATAAGCTGTAGCATAGGTCTTATCAGGCTTTGTTTATAAACATTCTCCATGTTAAAGCAATTAAACTGGACCAGTTTATTATTTCAGCCAGGGCAAACTTGGCAAAATTAAATCATGTTAGTTAATCCAGTGTCTTTTGGGTTACAATACAATGTATTTTATATTTTTAAACAATATCCAGATATATTACTTTTAAACATAAGATACATTTATTGAAAAAAAAAATGGTGATTGCCTTCCTTTACATTACACCTATTTTGTAATGGATCAAGCTACTTTATAAGGTAGGTGCAATTTCCTTCCAGGGTTTTATACATTGCCGGAAAAATGGCAGAGAATTCTGACAAAGAGAAATCATATAAAAATTTTTTTACAAAAGAACAGTTTTGGGCAGTATTTTATTTCTTCAGATTTACAAGTCTGAATGGGTATTTTATGAAGACTAAAATATCATAGCAGCAGCTGAGTGAGACAATAACAACAACTGATACCAATGATGATTGTGATAATGATAATCAAAATTCTTCGAACAGTCATCTGCAGGACAATTTTCCGGGCAATTGTGGACATGATCATGGATATACATGTAATAATGTAATAATGATTATCCAATTTGGTACCGGAAACCCCGAAATGGGTATTTGACAAACAGTGCAGGCCCAGATCAGATGCCACAGAATGGGCGTCTGATCAGGGCCTACACTGTTTAGAGCATTAGCTACCTTTATTAATATACCTAAACTGGAATTGACAAGTTCCTGTGTATCATGGAATATGGTATCATGGAATATAAATAGATTTTTTTTTCTGAGAGACTCAGAGGTAGGATTATTTATTTGCTTTTACTAAGCTTGCCATCTTGCCATCTTACAAGTGGAAGTGTTTGGACTTCACACTGATAGTTGCTTTGTTTGTATCACATGACCAAGGTTCAAAGGTTACATCTAGTTTGAATTTTGAGCACTTTCCAGTAATTTCATTCACCATATTCAATTAATATTGGTTTTTGAGACAATATTTTGGTGTTGATGTATAAAGTAGAGATATGCCTCCTTACAGAACAAGTTTTGTTTCTGAATGTTTTCTAAGTATTTTATTTTCATTGATAAAGCTTCTGCAATCAACAAAATGTAAAAGTCAGGCACCATTTTGAAATAAGCTCCGCCTACATCCTTTTATAGAGCAGGTGGGGGTTTAACAATATGACCACTAACAAGCTCGTTATGCTAAGGATGCTTTGAACAAATTGACCCAGGAGAATGACCCAATTCATAATGCAAACCCCAAAGCAGGTCAATGGCAAACAGTGCTGGCCAGATTTATTTTTGACAATTGCACCGTGAAGTTCTTCAGGTCAAATGGTTTTGTGGGTGAACTCGTAACCGAAAGATTGCAGGTTCGAGCCTCACTGGGGTAATATATAAAGTTAATATATTTTTCATACAAAATACTGGAATGCAATACTTTCAAAACGTTAAAAAAATAACTGTATCCCCTTCGAGTACCTTTGTTCAGCTATGATAATGAAGTCACATGTCACATTAAATCCATTTTCCTGTCCCATTAGAGGTTCAAAACAGGTAAAATTATGCAATATTTCATAGCTTTTTACAAGTGTGGACTGCGCCATTTAGAGTTATCATATGAAAAAAAAAAACACAGAGAATACACAACTCCTTATTGATTCTTTACGGTTCTTTATATAGAGGATCTTATATGAGTGCTCATGTATTATTGAATTAATTAAACTCGTTGAGAAAAAAGGATAAAATGCTCGGCAAAGCTCATGTATTATTGAATTTATTAGAGGAGTTGAGGAAAACGGATAAAATGCGAGGCTTTAAGCCGAGCATTTTATCCTTTTTTCTCAACCAGTTTAATAAATTCAATACCGGTAATACATGAGAACGAATGCAAGATTCTATTTTTCATATGACATTTAATTCACGATTTGTGTACAAAAATATAAATATTCCGCCATTAGTAAATGTGACGTTGTCAAGGACGTCGTACATGTAAGTTTAGGGGGCGTATCTAACCTGTCGTTATAATGAGATATCTTCTGTGTATTGTGGTGTATGCTCCGTCTCACCTGTGCCTTTGTTGTCTTCGTATGAAAATTTAAGCCTTTCCTGCATTTGCAAAAGCTACTCACATTTTTTCGCCAAAAGTATCGGCGTATCCAATATTGTACTTGCTGAAACAGTTAACATTTTGACCACTAACAAGCTAGTTAAGCTAACAATGCTTTGAACAACTGCACCCTGGGACCAGTTGTTCAAAACTAAGGAGGTCATTAGTTAATGTATCATTAAAACTGTGATCATTTAATATGGCAAATATGCTATTTTTTTTTTGCTGAAAAAATGTGAGCAGCTTTTGCAAATGCAAAAGCTGCTCACATTTTTTCAGCAAAAATACCAAAATTTTAGATATTGAACTTGCTAGAACAGTTAACAATATGACCACTAACAAGCTTGTTAAGCTAAAGAGGCTTTGAACAACTGGGCCCTGATTGTTACTTACCTGCCTCTTCTCTCACCGCCCAGAACAACAGATCAACACAAGCAGCACTGCTACACACTGTCAGTTCATAGGGATTAATGTCCCATCTCTTGTCCCCTCTCTCACTGCCGCTATGATATTTCCTCTCTAGCTCGTTCTGTTCTACTGCGTACAGAGCCTTAACAAAAAGCTCAATGTCCTTGGTGAAACTTGATGGTAGATCTGGGATTGAAATACAATGCATGTAATAAGTACACCATAAACTCTTAATAATAATATTTGTTATAACATGGATTTGGATATAACACAAGTTCTTTAAAGTTCAAGTTCTTAAAGTTGGTTGTAAAACTGTACAGACATACATGGTCATCTTTCTATATAATCTGTACAGTTTTGTTTGAATATTTGTTTGATTTGAGGTTTATTGTCCCTGTCAACACTGTATAGGTCATTTTGGAGACACTGTTTCCAATTTTGTGGGACATTTTCCTGACATTGAGATGAAATGACATCTCAAGCCCTGTCACCCAATGAAACCAATAGGGTTTATAAGCAAGGACGGACCGACTCGCACTGCTTTGCCTGGGCAGGCTTAGATCCACTAAGTAGTACTCATTTGCTTTCAGTTTCAGCTCTGCATGCAAGCAGCATGCAGTCCATTTATTTCTTCAAGCCCCAATGGGCGGGGTTCACTTGTTTGAATATAAAATGCTTTTTTTTTTACAATCATGCAAATTGCTTTCAACCTCACAATAGAGTTATAATTTATAATATAAATAGGTTGTATTATACAAAATTACTGTGACAACCTTTAACCCTTATCCTGTTGTATACTAGTGGACTCTTCCATTGCAATATGTTGGACAAGTCCATTTGTCATATATGAGGAGGGATACCTATTTTCTCTTTATCTATTTTTGATAAAAAATCTGTTAGCAAATAGTGCAGGCCCTGATCCGACGTCGCTTTCTGCACTGTTTGCAAAGGTACCCATTTAGGGATTTCCCTCATGCAATGAGTTAAGACACCAAACAACAATGCATCTAACACTGTTGCCTGGTTATGTTGTCTGCTGTATCTTCTTGTAATCTTTTCAAACTTATTTTTGCATCTAGGTAAGCAGTGTAGACACTGATCAGACTGTTCCTAGAAGAGCAGTCTGATCTTTGTCCACACTATTTGCAACAATTACTTTTAAAAGTAACCAGCAGACAACAATTGTTGTGATTGGCATTTTCAAGTTTCATTTTGGAGGTTCTTTTTACAACACAAATTAGAATAATAACCAGTTTTCTTTCTTTCGTTTTTTTTTTTTTTTTCAGTTTTTTTTTTTGTGTGTGTGGGGGGGGGGGGGGGGTTTCGTTTACAACCCTTTCAAGATTATTTCACTTATTCTGAGTCGATCATTAATCAGACGTGGGCATAAACTGGTGTACCTGGAGAAAAACCACCAGACCTTCCGTTGCAGAACATGGCGTCTCACATGTGACCCAAGTGAGGCTAAAACTACCGCAGTGAGAGACCTAATGATTAAGAGTCCCAGTGTTTACTGGGCATGTACATGTAAACAGGGCCAATTGAAGGCTTTCAGTTCTTTAGTTGGCATCAAGGACATACATATATTTTTTTATACACCAACAGAAAATACTGCTTTCTGACACAAAAATACAGAATCCCATATCACCCTACTCAAATTTTCCACCATCCTATGAAACCAGGCTACCGGTAAGGTGTGGCATTTGGTTAACATTAGAAAGCATCCATGTGTAAAGGAAACAGACATCTAGACATGATGACATCATTTACAGAATGTAATGTAACATCAAAATTTCCTGCCTTCATGTCTTTATTGAAAAAAAAAATATATATTATCACTATAGTAACTCAAAACTAGATCTGCCACTCAGTATCACGTTCCCTGAATTTTCCCAGAGCATAAGGATCACACTTAACACTCTGTGTATCAAAAGATGTGCCCCCGACGTATGTTTGTCTTGCAAAATACGGAAAACTATCCTAACACTGACCTCAGAGAATACCATAATGATCCTGAGTATTTGGACAGATAAGCCTAAGCAAACAGTGGAGACCCAGATCAGTCTGCTCCTGAAGGAGCAGTCTGATTAGGATCTACACTGTTTGTCATTCCATCTGCACCATTTGGACTCCTTGCTGAGTCATGAAACAAATTTGTTAAAATTTTTGGAGAATTACAGCAAGTCCTCAAAGTGTCCAAATTTTTAGGATTTTTCTGGTACTACACCAGTACCTCTTTATAACACTATTAATGGGGCCCAAAGCAGAAACTGTGTTACTTAAACAACTGTGTTATATCTAAACAAAAATGTATAGATTATATAGAAAAATGACCATTTATGGTCATTTTTCTATTTAATCTACACATTTTTGGTATCCATCTTGAAACCGTGTTCTATCCAAACCATGTTATAATGAACCATGTTATAAGAAGGGTGTAATGAGGTTGTGGTGTAGTTATCTGGAGCTATAAGTACTCCAGCTTTCATGTTGTGCAGGCCGCCCCCACCCAACGGGGCTTGGAGAAATAGATTTGGCTGGACAATGCTTCCACGCAGAGGTGATACCGACCACACATGACAACTGGTGGTAATCTGCTTAGGAGGTCTAAGCCTACCCAGGAAAATTGCTGCTAGTCGGCCTGCCTATGCTTATATACCCTATTAGTTTCATTCGGCGGCAGGGATTGAGATGCCTTTATATCTCAATGCTGGGTAAAAGTCCCACAAAATTGGAAGCAATGTCTCCAAAATGACCTAAATTGTGTTGATGGGGATGTTAAACCTCAAATCAAACAAACATGTTTAGCAGCTGTAAACTCACCTCTTTCTTGCTCCAAAATATCTCTCAGCATACATAGCACTACCAGGGTCAGAACTTCACTGAATGTTTTATATGGAAACTTGCTCATGTTGCCATTCTGTTGGGAGAAAAAACAAACAGTAGAAATGTTTTCAGAAGATAACCTGTCCCCCCACCATAAATATAAACATAAAAACTCTGTACACCACAACTTCATTATAACATGGTCCATTATAATAAGGTTTTGAATATAACACGGTTTCAAGATGGATCCCAAAAATGTGAAGATTTTATAGAAAAATGACCATAAACCAAAAATGTGAAGATTGTCATTTTTCTATATAATCTTCGAATTTTTGTTTGGATATAACACTGTTGTTTAACTAACATGGTTTTTGCTTTGGACCCCAACAAAAGTGTTATAAAGAGGTTGTGGTGTAACTGTTGATAGGACTTATATCATGATCCAGTTATATTGCGATTGCCGACATTGGACCCCGAGCATTGCAATAAAATTGATCTACGATGTATTTTTTCCAGAAACAAAATAGACTTTGAAAGCTTGTCACATTTTAATTCCAGCACAAGCCTTGGGGGGCAGCAAAAGTATGAGGTTTTTGCCATATGGAGTGGTTAAAATTTTATCATAACAGACCTGATCATCAACATCTTCCTCAAGAATCAGTTAACATGCCAAAGTGAATGCATGTAATTTTGATGGGTAGGTGTATACACAAGTGGCTTACCAGTATGGTGCACAATTATTTTTGCCAGAAACTGACAACTGCCCTGCTTGAATCAGCAGAAAAGACAGAACACCCATAGAAAATATTGCATATCAATCTGCTCGATAGAATGTTACCAACCTGGCAAGGTCAAACCTGTGGCCTGGGTCCAGTTGTTCAAAGCATTGTTAGCTTAACAAGCTCGTAAGTAGTCAAATTGTCAAACTGTTAACCATACTAGCAAGTACAATATCTAAAATTTTGTTATTTTTGCTGAATTTTTTTTCAGCAAAAATACTACTTTCACCATACTGAATAATCAGTTTTAACGAAACGTTAGCTTACAAAATCGTTAGTTTTGAACAACTGGCCCCAGATCATAAGTCCATCGGGGCTTGAAGAAATAGATGGGCTGCATGATGCTTCCACCCAGACCTGGTAAACTGCTTAGAGAAGCTAAGCCTTCCCAGGTAAAGCGGTGCGAGTCGGCCCGTCCATGCTTAGAAACCCTATTGGTTCCACTGGATGACAGGGCTTGAGATGTCATTTCATCTCAGTCACGGGTAAAAGTCCCACAAAATTGGAAGCAACGTCTCCAAAATGACCTTTACAGTGTTGACGGGGATATTAAACCTCAAATCAAACAATCAAATCACCAGTCAGATGTTAATCGGACTGAAGCACCAAAGCAGGTATAAATATGAGAAAAGTGCATCCATTACCTTCAAAACATGAGAAAATTGTCCTATACTGTCATACCCTACCTCAGCTTTTGCGTGAGCATCTTCCAACTGTTTGTCCAATCTACTGAGTAGTTTCTTGTCTAGAAGTCTTTTAGCCTGAAAATAATACTCTCAGAATCACTTTAATACTGACAAATAGATTGACACACATAAATCTCAGGGTTCACTTATTTTGCTCATGTGAACTGATACTTCAATGATCATTAAATAAATTACCTTCATGTCTTAACCCATAAAATGCCAATCACGACAATTGTCGTAATCACGACAATTGTCGTCTGCTTTGTCTTCTGTCAAGTACTTTAAAATTAGTTTTTTTTTGCAAACAGTGTGGATCAAGATCATACTGCTCCTCGAGGAGCAGTCTGATCTGGTTCACACTGTTTGCCTGTATACAAAAATATTTTTGAAAAGTTTACAAAAAGAGTCAGCAGACGACATAAGCAGACGACATTTTCAGATGTAGTTTTTCTCGGCATCTTAAAGTGTTAAATGATTGATATTTTTCGCAATTACAAGCATGGACTAAGAACAGCTTTAGTACATTTAATGCATCACTGTTTTAGTGATGTCATGTTACTCTCGCACAAAATCATCTTCAAGACAACACTTACTTGGGCAGAAATGTACACCAAAACAGACCCTTTAACTTAACCCATAAAATGCCAGTCACAACCATTATCGTCTGCTTAGTCCTCTGCCAAGTACTTTAAAATTAGTTTTTGCGAACAGTGTGGAACCAGATCAGACTGCGCCTCTAGGAGCAGTCTGATCTGGGTCCGAACTGTTTGCCTGTATGCAAAAATATTTTTGAAAAGTTTGCAAAATGATTCAGCAGACAATATAAGCAGACAACATTTCAGATGTAGTTTTTCTTGGTGCCTTAAGGGTTAAATGATTGATATTTTTCTCATTTCGAACAGCTTTAGTAGATTTAATGCATCATGATTTTAGTGATGTCATGTTACACTCGCACAGGATCATCTTCAAGACAGCATTTACTATAACAGAAATGTACACAAAAACTGACCCTTTGACGCAAAAATTTAAATCTAAACAAGAGGGCCCAATGGCTTATATCACTCACATGTGTACCAAAAAATCATTAGTGTAGGAGACCACTTGACATTGCTACATACTAAATATTTAAGCTCTGAGCCATATGGTTTCGGAGAAGAAGATTTGTGATGTTTTTTCCAGTATAAGTCTACAGGAGCTAATGACCCTTGGGGCATGGCCAATTTTGACTCAAAGGGCCTGGTTGGCAGGATTTATGTAGGCGACCATTTTATGTTGCTTTATACTAAATATCTAAGGTCTGTACTTCATGGTTTCAGAGAAGAAGATTTTCGAAGCTTTTTTTACATTATAAGTTTATTGGTGTTAAGGGGCCACAGGATTTGGCCAATTTGGACCTCAAGGGCATGACTGGCAGGATTTATGTAGGTGACCACTTGACATTGTTACAAGCTAAATATCTAAGCTCTGGGCCCTGTGCTTTCAGAGAAGAAGATTTTTTAAGCTTTTTTCCATTATGAGTCTATAGGAACTAAGGGGGTCCCAGGGTGTGGCCCATTTGGACCCCAGGGGCATGATTGGCAGGATTTATGTAGGTGCCCATTTGTTATGCCACATGCTAAATATCCAAGCTCTGGGACCTGTGGTTTCAAAGAAGAAGATTTTTGAAGCTTTTTTCCATTATGAGTGTATGGGAGCTAAGGGGCCCCGGGGCTTGGCCCATTTGGACCCCAGGGGCATGATTGGCAGGAAGTATGTAGGTGACCACATGTCGTTGCTACATGCCATATATCTAAGCTCTGGGCCCTGTGGTTTCAGAGAAGATTTTTGAAGCTTTTTTCCATTATGAGTCTATAGGAGCTAAGGGGCCCTGGGGTGTGGCCTGTTTTAACCCCTAAGGCATGATTGGCAGGAAGTATGTAGGTGACCACATGCCGTTGCTACATGCCATATATCTAAGCTCTGGGCCCTGTGGTTTCAGAGAAGAAGATTTTTGAAGCTTTTTTTCCATTATGAGTCTATGGGAGCAAAGGGGCCCTGGGGCGTGGCCCATTTGAAACCCAGGGGCAGGATTGGCAGGAATTATGTAGGTGACCACTTGCCGTTGCTACATGCTAAATATCTGAGCTCTGGGCCCTGTGGTTTCAGAGAAGAAGATTTTTGAAACTTTTTTTTTCCATTATGAGTCTATGGGAGCAAAGGGCCCGGGGTGTGGCCCATTTGGACCCCAGGGGCATGATTGGAGGGATTTATGTTAGTGACCACTTGCCGTTGCTACATGCTAAATATCTCAGCTCTGGGTCTTGTGGTTTGAGAGGAGAAGCTTTTTGAAGCTTTTTTCCATTATGAGCCTATAGGAGCTAAGGGGCCCCGGGGCGTGGCCAGTTTGGACCC
This sequence comes from Lucinisca nassula, assembly GCA_963580285.1. Lineage (NCBI taxonomy): Eukaryota > Metazoa > Mollusca > Bivalvia > Lucinida > Lucinidae > Lucinisca > Lucinisca nassula. The sequence continues at coordinate 78,482,566 of OY757022.1, read as the reverse complement.
CAGGGGAATGATTGGCAGGAATTATGTAGGTGACCACTTGGCTTTGCTACATGCTAAATATCTAAGCCTTGGGCCCTGTGGTTTCAGAGAAGATTTTTGAAGCTTTTCTCCAATATGAGTCTGTGGGAGCGAAGGGGCCCCGGGGGGTGGCCCATTTGGACCCCAGGGGCATTATTGGCAGGAATTATTTAGGTGACCACTTGTCGTTGCTACATGCTAAATATCTGAGCTCTGGGCCCTGTGGTTTCAGAGAAGAAGATTTTTGAAACTTTTTTTCCATTATGAGTCTATAGGAGCTAAGGGGCCCTTGGGCGTGGCCCATTTGGACCCCAGGGGCATGATTGGCAGGATTTATGTAGATGAACACTTGCCGTTGCTACATGCTAAATATCTGAGCTCTGGGCCCTGTGGTTTCAGAGAAGAAGATTTTTGAAACTTTTTTTTCCATTTTGAGTCTATAGGGGCTGAGGGGCCCTTGGGCATGGCCCATTTGGACCCCTGGGGCATGATTGGCAGGATTTATGTAGGTGACCACTTGCCGTTGCTACATGCTAAATATCTCAGCTCTGGGCCTTGTGGTTTCAGAGAAGCTTTTTGAAGCTTTTTTCCATTATGCGCCTGTAGGAGCTAAGGGGCCCCAGGGCATGGCCCGTTTGGACCCCAGGGGCATGATTGGCAGGAATTATATAGGTGACCACTTGCCGTTGCTACATGCTAAATATCTAAGCTCTGGGCCCTGTGGTTTCAGATAAGAAGATTTTTGAAGCTTTTTTCCATTATGAATCTATTGGAGCGAAGGGGCCCCAGGGCATGGCCCATTTGGACCCCAGGGGCATGATTGGCAGGAATTATTTAGGTGACCACTTGTCGTTGCTACATGCTAAATATCTGAGCTCTGGGCCCTGTGGTTTCAGAGAAGAAGATTTTTGAAACTTTTTTTCCATTATGAGTCTATAGGAGCTAAGGGGCCCTGGGGCTTGGCCAATTTGGACCCCAGGGGCATGATTGGCAGGAATTATGTAGGTGACCACTTGCAGTTGCTACACGCTGAATACCTAAGCTCTGGGCCCTGTGGTTTCAGAGAAGAAGATTTTCAAACCTTTTTCCCGTTAGGAGTCTATGGGAGCGAAGGGGCCCTGGGTTGTGGCCCATTTGGAACTCAGGGGCATGATTGGCAGGAATTATGTAGGTGACCACTTGCTGTTTATACATGCTACATATCTAAGCTTTGGGCCCAATGGTTTCAGAGAAGAAGATTTTTGAAGCTTTTTTTCCATTATGAGTCTATAGGAGCTAAGGGGCCCCGTGGTTTGGCCAGTTTGAACCCCAGGGGTATGATTGGCAGGATTTACGTTGGTGACCACTTAATATTGTTACAAGCTAAATATCTAAGCTCTGGGCCCTCTGGTTTCAGAGAACAAGATTTTTTTTTATTTTTCCCATTATAAGTCTATGGGAGCTATATGTTGCCATGGCAACCAGAATTCCAAACTAATCAGCCCAAAAACCTTATGCAGCCTTTCCCCCTACCTGATGATGCTTCACATGAAATTTGATCAAGATTGGCCATGGGGTATTAGAGATATACTTATTTGAAATTGTTTACGGTCACACGGACGCACGCAAGCATGGACAACGGACAAAATGTGATCACAAAAGCTCACCTTGCGTGATAGGTGAGCTAAAAAAATTTAGGTATATTTTCTGAAAAGACATGGAAAAATAGATACAGACGTTGCAAATCCTAAACAAACATGGAAAAAGAATAAGGTGTAGTTGTTTAACCCATTTAGTACCGGAAACCCAAAAATGGGTACCAGGGCAAGCAGTGCAGGCCCAGATCAGACGCCGCAGAAAGCGGCGTCTGATCAGGGCCAACTCTGTTTGCGAAAAGTTAAGCCATTTTCCAAATAGATTTTGGAGAAAAAACAACCCGACACCCCTAAATTTTGAAATGGACTCCTGGTATACATGAAGAAGATTCCATTGGTAAACAAGAGGCCCATGGGCCACAATGCTCACCACAGCTCAGGGGGGCACTGCCCACTAGCAGCATTGTATTTTAATTTACCATGGAAGCCCTGTGCCCAAGGATGCTACAGATAAAATTTGGATCCAATCAGCCTAGTGGCTTCAGATTCTGATGTCGCTTGAATGTGTTGTTGCCTGACAACAGATGACAATTGACAATTTCCCATCTGTGGCAACAAAACATAATTAAAGGAACATTTCTGAAAGTGTGGCAAAATATCTTGAAAGACATTAATGTCATTTTTCAATTTTCCCCATTATAAGTCAATGGAAACTCTTAACTTGGCATAGCAAACAAACCAAAGAGCTAAATTTCATAAACTAGAGCTCAGGTGGGCACTGCCCAATGGCAGACATGTATTATAACATGATATGATTTTAATCTACCAATTATAAAGTCTCCCAAACGAATCCCATACCCAAATGAGCACCCATGTGGACAGTATCTGAAATATTAGTTGTTTTATAAAGTAAAGAGGGTGGGGCATGGACCCAATGGAGCCCTGGTTGGTGTCAATAAATGCATCTTATCAAAAGAAACAGAGACATATATGGTTTAGCAGTGGGGATATGTATGGTTCCTGTCTCAATGTCGGGTAAAAGTCCCACAAAATTGGAAGCAACGTCTCCAAAATGACCTTTACATTGTTGACGGGGACGTTAAACCTCAAATCAAACAAACAATGTATGGTTCCTGAGATGCAAGGCCTTTTAAGCAATGGGGGGATTCGGGCATGGCAGATCCCAGAAAAGCCCAAGATTGTTGTCAGTGAATATGTCTTATCATAAGGACCAAGAGTATATATGGTGGGGATCTGAATGGTTTCTGAGATATGAGGCCCTTTAATGAAGTGGCAGGATGAGAAATGGCCCCTGCTGACCCCCCCCCCCCCCCCCCAAGACGGGGATGGCTGAATGTGTCTATTAACAATGAACAAGAAAATATATGTATAGGATGGGGAATTGAATGGTTTCTGAGATATATGGCCTATTATGAAGTGGAGTCTTTATCATAAGGAACAAGAATATATATGGTTAAGGGGTGGGGATCTGAACAGTTTCTGAGATATATGGATTTTAATGAAGTAAAGGGGTGGGGCATGGCCCATGGCACCCCGGGGGGACCGCCATGCTGGTGTCACTGATTGCGTCTTATCACAAGGAACAATAATATATATGGTTTAGGGTTGGGGCAATGAACAGTTTCTCAGATATATGGTCTTTTGTGAAGTCAAGGGGTGGAGCATGGCCCGGGTGTGCCCTGGGTGACCCTTAGGTTGGTGTCATTGAATCTGTCTTATCATAAGGAACTAAAATACATATGGTTTAGGGGTGGGATCTGTAAGGTTTCTGGAATATTTGGCCTTTTATGAAGTGGAGGGAGTTGGGCATGGTCCCGGCACATCCCGGGGGACCCCCAAGTTGGTGTCACTGAATGCAACTTATCATAAGGAATGAGAATATATATGGTTTATGGGTGGGGATCTCAATGGTTTCTGAGATAAATGGCATTTAATGAAGTGGAGAGGGTGGGGCATGTCCCCGGCACATCCCGGGGCGCCCACAGGTTTGTGTCACTTAATGTGTTTTATCATAAGGAACAAGAATATATATGGTTTAGGGGTGGGGATCTGAATGGTTTCTGAGATAAATGGCCTTTTATGAAGTGGAGGGGTCGGGGCATGTCCCCGGTATATCCCGGGGGACCTCCAGGTTGGTGTCACTTAATGCATCTTATCATAATGAACAAGAATATATATGGTTTAGGGGTGGGGATCTGTAAGGTTTCTGAGATATAAGGCATTTAATGAAGTGGAGGGGGCGGGGCATGGCCCAGGCACAACCTAGGGGTCCTCCAGGTTGACAAAAATGCATAGGGCTAAGAGAAGTTTACTCAAGGAACATTTCTATCTAAGCTTAGTCAAAATATCTACAATGACTTGGCAGAAAATGCCATATTTCAGTTTTCCCCATTATAAGTCAATGGAAACTCTAAGTTGCCATAGTAACATAACTAAAAGGCCAAAGGGGGAGTTCCAAATCTGCCCACGCACAGATTTTCTTGAAACTTCAATTGTTGTTTACGTGAGGACTATCAACTATATATATAACTTTGTTTCATTTGATAAATTACTATAGGTCTCAGGAGAGCTCCCTGAGGTAATCCCCTGTAGAGGTCATACACACCTGTGAACTTTTTGGTCTTAAATCAATAGTTGTGATTATTTTCAAATTCTGTTGCTTTGATTGGCAACAGAACTCTATAAGGATTAATCTAATACAAAAAAATGTAAATGTGTCTATGTCTTTTAATTTTTTTGATAAATTTATTTGCAAAATTTCTTCTACTTTTAATGAAAATTTATAAAAAATGAGATTTTCATCATAAGTATTGGATGTGTTACCGATCTTGTCACCCCAAGATATTGCATATAAAATAGGCCACATATATCCTCTATTCAGCAAACAAATTAAAAAAAAATCAGAAACCGGTAACATTGTTTTTGATTGCTAGATATGGGTCCAGGTCTATTTTTGTGCTAAAATCAAAAGTGTATTCTTATTGCGATTTTTATGACCATTTAGTGCCACCTTATCATACAAAGCTTAGCAAAGGCATTTATGTTATAACCCCCCCCCCCCCCCCCACACACACACACACACATCCCACCTCCCCCCCCCCCCCCCCCCAAAAAAAAGACACTGTTTACAGACTGGAGTTTTAGTTTGACATTTAAAAAGTAAATGAGAATATACATTAGCAAAGTATACAAATTCCATCCAAACATTTAAAAGAGTAAAAATAAAATAAATTCATGATGAATGTTAGTGCTGACAGCATTGCAAAAATGCTAATCCTGAAAAAATTACATTATGACACAATGGGAATAAGACATGGTGGATGTTTCCCTGTTTTATTTGGTATTTCCGTAAACCCTACAATACAAAGACACTTGATGTCAGTAATACGCAATGACGTATTGAATCTGCTTAATAAATAACTTTCATATTCCTATTTTTCTTTAATTATTTTTGTTGTTGTCATTTTCTTCTTTAAAATTAAACAGCAGTCAATAAATTGCCAACTGTGAAGGGACAGACTGATTTTTTGATTTGATCTTATTATTGATGGGTCCATGTATTGGCCATTCTTTCTTATATCACTTGGTCAAAGGGATTCACACTCCCCCCACCACCAAAGGTTTTGTGAGATCATGAAAACCATTTCTGCATTATTTTTCTAGGTTCATTATAACATCTGCAAAAGTGGAAGCTAAAATGTTTTAGTCTTCAAAATAAATGCAGAGCTCGTCACACTGTAACTAGTTGTGAAATTGGCATTTCATTAAGCAAACATGTCTATATAATTTTGACCCCCTTGAACCCCACTTTTATATAGTAAAAACTGGTGTTTACAGGGGTAAACCATATGTTCTTATTTCTGCTCGAAATTATAGATTGTGGGTACTCGTTGGAAATGCCTCGATTACCCACAATCTATATTTGGAGCAGAAATAAGAAAAACTGTCACAATTTTTCATCTTAAAATTGTTGTTTTTCGGCGGCAAAGTTTACAGTGTATTTGTATAGGCGTGTTTTCTTAATGTGGTATGCACTGCCCTAAATGAAATAGATGGAAGGCAAGTAGCTGTAACTAATGCATTTGAAAGCTGGTATTATATTTAGATGGTATAATACTATTTGCATATTTAGTCCTATGTATGCAGTACTTGTCATCTATGTTAAGTTTTCTAGCGCTGTATTCATCAGTTTTTGCAATTGGCGCGTATCTTCTGTTAGCTGTAATATTAGCATATTGGCTGAACCAAAATCTGCAGTTGGCTTTATATTTTTCTATAGAGCTGATAGCAAATATACCGTTTGCTCTTTCCTGCCTCTGAAATCATTTGAAAGTGGAACTCATTAGTCTTCCCTACTATATAAATTCATGTTACTCAAAAAATGATTGTCTTCTGGATCATATTTAATCATATAACTAGATCATTTTTAAGAATTTAACCTTCTTACACTGATTTTCACAGCAGGTGACATTTGTTTGTGCTTTAGTTCAGATTTTGAGCGGGCATTGTCAGAGTGACAAAAGAGCTAACACAAATTGTGTTTCCATTTTGTCTATAGTAATCTGTGTATACAGTGGGCCAAAAAGAAAATATTGTCTGTGTTATTATGACATACCTGGCCCAACCATAATAAAACATCATTACTCTTGGCCATTCAGGCAAGCTGTGCCATTCAGGTATGACAATCCGACTTTTCAAACTTTTTAAGTCGACTGCATCAGTTCAATACATACTTATTATAGAGACTCGCGAAATCGTGTGGTTTACAGAACCATCCATTTTGCTTGCCATTTCAACAATTTTTGTCATAATAAGCCTCAGCAGGCTATAGGATTACATTAAATGCAAAAATGCCTGTTAAGAAATGAAATATAATTTTTAATAAAATCTGATTGAATTGTTAATGAATGCTCAAAATGAATTGTGTTTTTGGTGTTCTCTGGGGTACCATAACTGATACAAATGCTTATTAAATGAGCTCATACTATGCAATCAAGGTTTAAACATACATGTATTCATGTGTGTATATATATTGGCGAGCAATTTACCGATTGAAAATGTTATACCATATCTTCAAATGGTTTGAAAAAAATTAAAATATCTGACCATTACTATTCAATGTTCAAATGCAGTATGTTACCGGTCTCAGATTTTCAAGAAAGTTTGACAAAATGTTCTACATATATATGGGCAATTTTCATATTAAAATGATGGGGTGACAAGAACTGCAACAATGTGAAATCAAAAGTCAAACATACTCCAAAAGATTTTATGGTTGTGAAATCTGGGGACTACTCAATATGAAAATGAGCATGGTCTATGGAACTTCACCTGAACAATAGTAAATGTGATACAAAAATAATCACAAATGACTACAGTGATGCCTGAGAAGGAAATGACTCCAAAACACACGAAGCTGTTATGTATATATACACTTTTTTGGGGGTACCTCTATTTTCGGATGTGGAAATAAACAAAACGTTGTAGATTTATAATGAAAATCAATATGAGAGTGAAATAGCTATATAATGAACAGGCATTTACCAGACATTAATTATGCACAATATCATGGAAATCTGTGCATGGGCAGAACCCTATGGAAATTTACTATAGGCTGGAACTCCCCCTTTCATAAAAAACACAAAACCTGTAAAGGCAAATATGGTGAATATTTAAATAAAGTCTCCACCTCCTAGAGCTTACGGTTTCTGAGGAGATGATTTTTTAAGTATTTTTTTTTTCTATTTTTTTTGCATTTTGGTTTCCATGACAACCAACGAAAATGAGCAGTAGGCCTTAAAGCATATGGCAGATATTAGATTGCCTAAGGAACATTTCTATGAAAGTTTTGTCAAAATATCTGCAGAGGCTTGGCAGTAAATACCATTTTTCAATTTTCCCCATTATAAGTCTATGGCAACTATAAGTTACCATAGCAACCAAACTGATGAGCCGATTTTCATAAGAAACACAAACTTTCAATCCCCCAGCCCAAGGATGCTACAGATAAAATTTGGGCCCAATTGGCCCAGTGGCTTCAGAGGAGATGTCGTTTGAAAGTGTTGACGCCAGACCCCAGACGACGACGACGACGGACAACTGCCTATCCTATAAGCTCCCCCGGAGCCTTCGGCTCTGGTGAGCTAAAAAAGGTTTAAAGTATTGTTAGCTAAACAAACTTGTTAGTGATCAAAATGTCAAGTGCTCTATAATACTTTAATGGTTCAAACACATTTGGGACCATGAAATTTTGTTTGAGATATGGGTACTTTGAGCCACTGAGGATTAATCATAGCACACGGTCAGGACCCATACTGGGGATAATATTTCTAAAATCTTCTATAAAATAAAGATATGTTGTGTGTACGCATTAGAATTGCCTCAATGTACATTTCAAAGAAGAATCTCTTTTCAGATTACCCCGTTTACCCTATGTACTCAGACACTTAAACTCCTTACTCAGACTCCTAGGGCACCCGCCCATCAGGGCTTGAAGAAATAAATGGGCTGCATAATGCTTCCATGCAGAGCTGAAACCGACGACACACGAATACTAGAAAACCAGTTAGACGATCTAAGCCTGCCCAGGCAAAGCGCTTCGAATTGGACCGTCCATGCTTGTAAACCCTTTTGGTTTCATTGGATGACAGGACTTGAGATGTCATTTCATCTCAATGTTGGGGTCTATTTTCAAACAAACAAACAAAACCATATGTATTCGGACACCTTAACTCCTTACCATACTAATGTCTTGTTCTAAAATTTGAAAACAAAGTACAGTTTGCCACCCGGTGTTTTTTGTTTGTTTGATTTGAGGTTTAATGTCACCACCAACACTGTATAGGTCATTTTGAGACGTGGCTTACAATTTTGTGGGACTTTTACCCGACATTGAGATGAAATGACATCTTAAGCCCTGTCGCCCAATGAAACCAAGGGTTTATAAGCATGGACGGTCCGACTCACACCGCTTTGCCTGTGCAGGCTTAGATCCTCTAAGCGGTTTACCAGTACTTGTGTGCGGTCGGTTTCAGCTCTGCGTGGAAGCATAATGCAACCCATCTATTTCTTCAAGCCTCCACCCGATGTTGTGTGTAAAACTTGCTGGATGAGTGGCAAATAGTGTAGAGTGTAGACCCTGATGAGACACCGCAGAATGCAGCATATCATCTGGGTCTACACTGTTTACACAGACCTGTGTCCTAATTCATATGGTAACAAGAGGGCCATGATGGCCCTGGATCGCTCACCTGATCCATAGTGTAACAAGTGGGCCCCAGAGAGGGCCATTATTGGCCCCAGGGCTTTAATGTGCATAATGTTGAGGGAGGTCTTAAAGGTGAAGCTTCATACCAAACATCAACAAAGGCTATAATTTGAACAATCTTGGCAAAGGTCCACTAGATACAGCTACACATCAAATATCAAAGACCTGGGCCTAGCGGTTTCAGAGAAGAAGATTTTTAAAGATTTCGCATATATAAGCCTATGTAAAACCAAAGGGCCCCGGGACGGGGGCATTTTTTGCCCCAGCACAATAATTTGAACAATCTTGGTAGGGGTCCACTAGATGAAACTTCATACCAAATATCAAAGTCCTGGGCCTTGTGGTTTCAGAGAAGAAGATTTTTAAAGATTTTCCCTATATAAGCCTATGTAAAACCAAAGGGCCCCGGGGCAGGGGCATTTTTGGCCCCAGCACTATAATTTGAACAATCTTGGTAGGGGTCCACTAGATGAAGCTTCATACCAAATATCAAAGACCTGGGCCTTGTGGTTTCAGAGAAGAAGATTTTTAAAGATTTTCCCTATATAAGCCAATGTAAAACCAAAGGGCCCGTGGCGGGGGCATTTTTTGTCCCAGCACTATAATTTGAACAATCTTGGTAGGGGTCCACTAGATGAAGCTTCATACCAAATATCAAAGTCCTGGGCCTTGTGGTTTCAGAGAAGAAGATTTTTAAAGATTTTCCCTATATAAGCCTATGTAAAACCAAAGGGCCCCGAGCGGGGGCATTTTTGGCCCCAGCACTAAAATTGGAACAATCTTGGTAGGGGTCCACTAGATGAAGCTTCATACCAAATATCAAAAACCTGGGCCTTGTGGTTTCAGAGAAGAAGATTTTTAAAGATTTTCCCTATATAAGCCAATGTAAAACCAAAGGGCCCTGTGGCGGGGGCATTTTTTGTCCCAGCACTATAATTTGAACAATCTTGGTAGGGGTCCACTAGATGAAGCTTCATACCAAATATCAAAGTCCTGGGCCTTGTGGTTTCAGAGAAGAAGATTTTTAAAGATTTTCCCTATATAAGCCTATGTAAAACCAAAGGGCCCCGGGGCGGGGGTATTTTTGGCCCCAGCGCTATAATTTGAACAATCTTGGTAGGGGTCCACTAGATGAAGCTTCATACCAAATATCAAAGACCTGGGCCTTGTGGTTTCAGAGAAGAAGATTTTTAAAGATTTTCCCTATAGAAGCCAATGTAAAACCAAAGGGCCCCGTGGCGGGGCCATTTTTGTCCCAGCACTAAAATTTGAACAATCTTGGTAGGGGTCCACTAGATGAAGCTTCATACCAAATATCAAAGACCTGGGCCTTGTGGTTTCAGAGATGAAGATTTTTAAAGATTTTCCCTATATAAGCAAATGTAAAACCAAAGGGCCCCATTGTGGGGGCATTTTTTGTCCCAGCACTATAATTTGAACAATCTTGGTAGGGGTCCACTAGATGAAGCTTCATACCAAATATCAAAGTCCTGGGCCTTGTGGTTTCAGAGAAGAAGATTTTTAAAGATTTTCCCTATATAAGCCTATGTAAAACCAAAGGGCCCCGGGGCGGGGGCATTTTTGGCCCCAGCACTATAATTTGAACAATCTTGGTAGGCGTCCACTAGATGAAGCTTCATACCAAATATCAAAGACCTGGGCGTTGTGGTTTCAGAGAAGAAGATTTTTAAAGATTTTCCCTATATAAGCCAATGTAAAACCAAAGGGCCCCGTGGCGGGGGCATTTTTTGTCCCAGCACTATAATTTGAACAATCTTGGTAGGGGTCCACTAGATGAAGCTTCATACCAAATATCAAAGTCCTGGGCCTTGTGGTTTCAGAGAAGATTTTTAAAGATTTTCCCTATATAAGCCTATGTAAAACCAAAGGGCCCCGGGGCGGGGGCATTTTTGGCCCCAGCACTATAATTTGAACAATCTTGGTAGGGGTCCACTAGATGAAGCTTCATACCAAATATCAAAGACCTGGGCCTTGTGGTTTCAGAGAAGAAGATTTTTAAAGTTTTTGGTGAAAAAAATCTATTTTTGGCTCCTGTGACCTAGATGTGCAACGGACCGGAACCATTTGAACAACTTTGAAAGGGGACCACCTTAGGATCATTCCTGTGAAGTTTGGTCAAAATCCGATCAGTGGTTTAGGAGGAGATGTCGTTTAAAGAAATTGTTTACGCACGGACGCACGCACGCACGCACGACGGACGACGGACAAAAAGTGATCCCAAAAGCTCACCTCGTCACTACGGGACGGTGAGCCAAAAATGGTATTCTACGACTTTCAATACTTACCAAGTGTACCAATGTTTGTAAATGTGCATCAGAAAATCTCAGATGGTCTTGTTCTGGAATAATCTCAAACCCCCATGGTCTTGTTCTGGTGAAGTTTGATCCCATCTTATTGAAGTAATGTGTTGTGGGGTCTATTTTCTCCTCCGGAGCAGGAGAGCTCCTTGTTGAAATGTACTTTGGTTCATTTGGAGAAGGTGATCTCTCTCTTCTCGCTTCCGAATAGTCAATCATTGTCTGAAAAGGCAAAAATACAAAATTAAAACAAGTTCTAGACACCAAATTAAGACATTTTTTCATGCATAATGCATTTCTGTATATAACTGGTTCTACTCATAGATATTATTTTTTTCTCTATTTTTTTTTTTTTTTTTTGGTTTTTGTTTTATGGCTCTTTCAAGATTATTTCACTTATTTCGAGTTGATCATTAATCAGAGGTGGGCCCTGACCTTCCCCTGCAGAATTGGGCATATTACATGTGCCCCGGGCTAGACGTGAGCAATTTGTTAGTTTGTTTGTTTGTGTTGAGGTTAAACATCCCTACACACACAATTTAGGTCATTCTGGACACATTGCTTCAATTTTTGTTTTTGTGGGGTGGGGTTGTTTTTTTTTACTTAACACTGAGATGAAATGATATCTCAAGCTCTATCGCCAAAACAAACCATTTGTTTATATGCAGTGATGGTCCATCTAGCACCCCTTTGCCTTGGCAGGCTTAGCCCTTTTAAGTGGTTTACCAGTACTCACGTCGGTCAGTTTCAGCTCTGCCCAGAAGCAATATGAATCTATTTCCCAAAGTCCTGATGTGGGGACAAAATTGTTGGTACATGTAATTTAATACGAGGACTGTTCAAATATGAATGCAAGTAGAACTTTTTCTCATGCCCTAATGCGAAAATCACCTGGAAATAAATATCACAGTGTAGAAAAACATTTTACCTATACATTGGTACCAAACCTGTTAAAATCCGTTCACTTTAGCCATGTATATCGTTCGATAAACACTGTCTACTCTTGTTACTAATACAAAACATGGAAGGAAGAAGGTCAGAGTACCCCGTTGAAATACGGTCCTATATTAAGAATCGTTGTATTCTTGGTAAACTGTGCAAAGACATTTTTGATGAAATATGTTCAGTTTATGGGCATAATAAAATGTCTTTTCCGACAGTTTTTCGTTGGTGTAAGAAATTCAGCTGTGGGCTAGGCTCAACAGAAGATGCACCACTAACCGTCGGCCGAAAAGAGCAACATCTGCCAAGATGGTTGCTTGAGTGAAAGAAATAGTTGCTACCGATGCACGATACACCACTAAGCAAATAGCTAGTATGGTTGGCATCTCATTAGGAGCAGCTCATACAATTCTGAAACGGGATTTGAAAATGAGAAAGATCTGTGCTAGATGGATTCCCCATCTGTTGACAGATGAGCAGAAAAAGACATGCATTCAGTGCGCCAAGAAGTTGCTTAAAAAGTTTCCAAATTACAATGCACGGTCTTTCGCTAATGTCATCACAGGTGACGAGACATGGGTTCACTTTTTTGAGCCAAAACGAAAGATTCAGAACAAAATATGGGCAACAAAGTATTGCAAAAGACCATGCATTGCAAAGCGGACCATAAGCTTCAAGAAGGTAATGTATGTCATATTCTTCTCAAATCAGGGCCCTGCTATTCAGGTTCCTGTGCCTAAAGGCAAATCTGTAAATGCAAAGTTTTACAAGAATAAAGTTCTTCGAAAATTGAAGAAATATTTCAAAGAACGAAGACCCGCAACTGCTTTGGCCAATGTCAGATTGCTACATGACAATGCGTCATCGCACAAGGCGTTCATTGTGCAAGACTATCTGAAGCAGGAAAAGGTTGTTGAACTCCCTTACCCCCTGTATTCCCCTGACCTTGCCCCATGTGACATTTTTTTGTTCCCCCGGCTGAAAAAATATGTTTCTGGTCGAAAATTTGTACAGCGCAAACACCTCAGTTCTGCTATATTCCAGTGCCTTCATAGTATACCTCGAAAAGACTACCAAAATACATTCAATGATTGGATCAGAAGACTGAAAGTTTGTATATCTGTTAAAGGGGAATACTTTGAGCGGACAAAATAAATTTTTCATCGAAATCTATCACGGAATCATTTTGTATGTGCTTAGTTGCATTCATATTTGAACAGTTCTCGTATTACATTAAAGCAAAACAGAAATAATGCTAATTTTGAATTAAGCATGACAAGATATAAATATAAGACGAAGCACAAGCTTACAACGATTGTACTTTCCTTAACAAGTCCCAAACTCATTTCTACGGTCATTCTCTCCCTTCCACTGATTCAAGAAGGGCAGTTGTCAGTTTACAAGCTTACAACGATTGTACTTTCCTAAACAAGTCCCAAACTCTATGCTGTAATATAGGAATCTGAATCTTCAAAAAGTCAAAATGTTCTTCAAACAAAAGCAGCTTTGTTGAATCCCTGTTTGTTTGATTTTTTCTCTCTTTTTCGTAATTTCAATTTAGTTTTATGACCCTTTCAAGTAAATTTTGCTTTAAAATGGGTATCAACCAATCCGTAATCAAAGGTGGGCAAAACAGGAGTTCCTTGAAACTATGCATGAATCATCGTACACATAACCTCTTTATAACAATATTAACCCATTTTGTCCGCCCCCGCCCATAGGGGCTTGAAGAAATATATGGGCTGCATGATGCTTCCACGCAGAGCTGAATCTGGCCCGCACACTAGTACTGGTAAACAGCTTAGAGGATCTAAGCCTGTCCAGGAACCGTGGTGCGAGACGGACCGTCCATGCTAATAAACCCTATTGGTTTCATTAGGCGACAGGGCTTGAGATGTCATTTCATCTCAATGTCGGGTAAAAGTCCCACAAAATTGGAAGCAACGTCTCCAAAATGACCTTTAGAGTGTTGACGGGACGTTAAACCTCAAATCAAACAAACAAACAATAACCCATTTTGTACCAAATGGAATCTTCCACCTTATATATCGCAGGAGTCCATTTCAAAATTTAGGGGTATCAGGTTGTGTTTTCCTCAAAACTATTTGGAAATCAGCTGAAAATTTGGCAAACAGTGTAGGCCCTGATCAGATGCCGAGTTCTGCGGCATCTGATCTGGGCCTGCACTGTTTGCGAACTACCCGTTTTGGGGTTTTCGGTACAGAATGGGTTAATGGGGTCCAAAACCAAAACTGTGTTAGTTAAACAACCATGTTACATCGAAACAAAAATGTATAGATTATACAATTTTGGGATCCATCTTGAAACCGTGTTATATCCAAGTCGTGTTATAATGAACCATATCATAACAAGGTTGTGGCATATCTTTTCCATACCTGCAATCCAGAAGGGCTTGAAGGACTGTCTGGCGTGATGATGTGGGATGACATTGTCCGAGGCAGTATTGACCGAAATGTCGTAAAAGATTTCTTGCCTTCAGCATCCCCAGCTGACATATCAGGACGATTTTGTTTTTCCAAGTTGAATATCTTCGAAATGAGAGCTTCTTCATCGTCACTGGAACGACCCATTGCTCGGGCCATTCCAAGAAGGACCGGGACAATACATCGACACAAGGTATCTAAAAATAAAACAAATATAAATATACATTCAAGAAAGACAACCCTTTCAGAAATAGCTAGTTTCTTCTGTCTTGTCAATAGGGCTTCTGTCTTGTCAATATTTTTTTTTTATTTTTTGCTCCTCAGGAGCAAATTCTTTCCTTTAAGAGTAGATCCCATTTAAGGTGGGACTCAAACAAGTAAATTATTAACTCTTAGCTTAAATCATTAGACTGCCATTTTTCCCAAACATTTTTGTAAATTACTGAACATAACAAACACATCAAAATTACTTGTTTTTGAACCTGGGTTTTACACTGATGGGAAAACCAACAACTAGAAATGTTTCAATAAGACTATAAGAATCTTATATGGGTGTGAGGGGTGGATGGAAAAATCCGTCCCGAGGATCACTGTCCGGCATCACGAGGCTTGCCGAGTGATGCCGGACAGTAATCCCGAGGGATGGATTTTTCTATCCACCCCTCACACCCATATTGGATTCTTTTTCTTGCATACCTTCCATTTTCTATTGCAAATTTTTAATGCTGCAGTCACTTCGGTTACCAACGTCCGCCATTTTGTGATGACACAACAGGAATGTTTAGTGACGTCACCCATGACGCCGCCGCGCATGAGGTTGTAATCAACCAGTGCATTTATCAAACAGGCGATCATATTCCATTTGGGGTCGGAACACCAGGGTCAGAACATAAATTTCTATCCCAGGGTAAAATCACGGATTTCCTTGTCTGGTGTGCAAGAAATAGATGTCCCCACCCAGGGGCAATCATCATCAGTAAACAAGCATTTTCCGAAAAATGAAGTAGAAAAAGGGTCATAACTCTCATAATAATTGGTGGATTTTACTCCCATAACAATTTGCAGTGTGAGTGTTTGAGTTTTACATCTCACTAACAGTTAAGGTCAAACGGAGACAGGACCTTGGTTTAAAGACTCATCCTAAAGTCCAGAGAAGCCTGGGATCAATCCTGCGACCCCTGGTTTATAAGGCGAGTAGCATAATTACTTCACCACGGAGGCTTCTATAACAATTTGCACATGTATCTCCCATAGTTATTGGTAGATTTTACCCTATTATTGAACTTGACCAATATTACATGTATAAAATATGAATCAAATGCACTATTTTTTTTTTAAAGATATGGAACATAAACCATTTTTCGGCCATACAGTTAAGATGTACAGATGGACAAATCTCCTCATTGCTATAATATTTAACCCTTTTTGTGCCAACCTTATATATAGCAGGAGGCCATTTCAAAATGAAGTGGTGTCAGGCTGTGTTTTCTTCAAAATTGATTTGGGAAATGACTGAACTTTTAGCAAACAGTGGAGACCCTGATCAGATGTCGCATTCTGCAGCGTCTGATCTGGGCCTGCACTGTTTGCCAGGGTACCTGTTTTGGGGTTCCCAGTACAAAATGGGTTAAAGAATATTCTGAGTGCAATTTACTACAATATATCAGAAGTATATCAGAATTGTGAGGGACCAGTGTGTCTTCCATAGAAAAAAAACCTGGGGACATCTTTAGCTAAAAGAGACCGAACTGCACATATCTGGGGAACTTGAAAAACCCTATTGACTCAATTTAACCCATAAAATGCCAGTCAGGATAACTGTCGTCTGTTTTGCTGTCTGCCAGTTACCTTAAAAGTAATTTTTTGTTAACCGTGTGGGACCAGATCAGACTGCTCCTGTAGGAGCAGTCGGATCTGGGCCCACACTGTTTGCAAAAATATTTTTAAAAGGTTTGCAAACAAATGCAGCAGACGACATAAGCATACAACATTTTCAGATGTAGTTTTTCTCAACATCTTTAGAAGCCTCCTTGGTGTAGTGGTTGTAAACCAGGGGTCGCAGGGTCGATCGCGGGCCTCACCAGACTTTCGGATGAGTCTTTAAACCGAGGTCCCGTCTCCGTATGACCTGAGCTGTGGGTGAGACATTAAACTCACTCATTCACTCACACTCAACGTCTCAAGGGTTAAATGACATACCATTTGGAACCTCCACAGCTCCTTCACAGATATCTGTCAAAACCTCTAATACTTCTAACTGGGCAGAAATTATCTGCAAGAAACAGGCAAAGAAAAAGAGATGAAAAGACAGTAATGTAATGATGTTTGTTTGAATTGAGGTTTAATGTCCCCATCAACACTATTTAGGTCATTCTGGAGACGTTGCTTCCAATTTTGTGGGACTTTTACTTCAACTAATACAAATTTGCTGCTACAAAGAATCCCAATACAGAATAGTATACATGTAATAGGTAATTAAGGACTATCTCCCTTAATTAACTCCAAGAAACAAATGTTGTGGGCCTTTGTTAGAATCAAAATAAATGTCAGGGACATTTATCAGTCTCCTCACCAAGCCCCCGCCCATAAGGGCTTGAAGAAATATATGGGCTGCATGATGCTTCCACGCAGAGCTGAATCCGGCCCGCACACTAGTACTGGTAAACTGCTTAGAGGATCTAAGCCTGCCCAGGAACCGCGGTGCGAGGCGGACCGTCCATGCTAACAAACCCTTTTGGTTTCATTGGGCGACAGGGCTTGAGATGTCATTTCATCTCAATGTCGGGTAAAAGTCCCACAAAATTGGAAGCAACGTCTCCAAAATGACCTTTACAGTGTTGACGGGGACGTTAAACCACAAATCAACCAACCAACCAGTCTCCTCACCAAGGCGATTCTAACAAATACATGTATCCACAACATTTGTTTCCTTGAGTATTAAATAATTACAATTTAAAATATGATGTTGTGTCTGAAAATGTAATAAAGCCATGTAATAAATCTGATGATCCACTAGTGGATTAAATATGCAAATCAGTTAGATACGCACCGTAACGTTACATGTACGACGTCCTTAACGCCACTTTTACTAATGGCGGAATATTGACATTTTTGTAGATCAATCGTGAAAAAAAAATGTGTTTTAAATGTCACATGATAAATAGAACCTTGCATTCATGCTCATGTAATATTGAATTTATTAAACTCGTCAAGGATATGGGATAAAATGCTCGGCACAGCCTCGCATTTTATCCGTTTTCCTCAACTTGTTTAATAAACACCATAATACATGAACACTCATGTAAGATTCCCTATATCTTGAATATCTCCAATTATTGTCTCATCTTGAGCTAAGGATATGTTCCATTGAAACTGTTGTGATAAAATGTTTTGTTGTTATATCAAATGTCAGTATAAAGAGGGTTGACTGTACACCAGAGCCTTTACTGACAAGTAGTGGAGACCTTGAGATTGCTACATGCAAGAAATGTGTCTAGCACTATTATTAGCTGGCTGTGGGCATACATTTGTTTGTTTGATTTGAGATTTAACGTCCCCATCAACACTATTTAGGTACTTTTGGAGATGTTGCTTCCAGTTTTGTGGGCTTTTATCCGACATTGAGATGACATGACATCTTAATCCCTGCCGCCCAATGGAACCAATAGGGTTTCTATGCATGCCAATAGGCCTTCACTGCAGCTGGTGTTGTGCCGTGTGGCGGCCGTAAAATGTCTCCCCGTACATCAACCATAGTGCAGTTTATATTTTACTTTTGGTTCTTTGAGATCAGCGTGAATATTCTGAGAAATCAGAAAAAATATAGGTTTAGACTCATATTCTAGACAGGTTTTTATTTATTTGGACCCCATTTTGATTTATATCAGTCTTTGAATTGACTGCCTATTCGAAACTCGCAAAATTGCAGTATGTTTCCTCTGGCTTTATTTGTCGGATCATTACAGGGTCACTGATGAGGCTTTATTAGCCGAAACTACGTAGTATGACCCATCTTCTTTCTTATGAATGTTTTCATTGCTCTTAAAGGAACTCATTTTTTATTTTTATTTCTATCCATGGACTCACACCACTTTGTCTGGGCAGGCTTAGACCTTTTAAGCGGTTTACCTGTTTCCGTGTGCCGTCGGTTTCAGCTACGCGTGGAAGCATCATGCAGCCCAATCTATTCATCCAAGCCCCGATGGGCGGGGGCAAGTGCGCACAAATTTTGAGAACATAAATAGCCTTTTTTTTTCTTGTGTCAGCTCAATGAGTTACCTTGTCTGTGCTAGATGGATCTCTAAGAGCAACATCACTCAGGATAGAATTGAGACAGAAGCTGAAACACTCTGGACTTGGCAGCTCTGAAATGGAATTAACATACATCATAACATTTAACTCAAATCTCTAGATACAGGAGTTACCAGCATAATTTTGGGTTAACTTTTCTTATTCTCAATTAAGAAAATTTTGTGGATACTTGTTAGAATCGCTATGTTTTAATGGAGAAATAATCTTTCACTTAAGTTGGAATGGGAACACCTGGTAGATTTTTCTGCAATTTTTCAAAGGGAGACAACTTTTTGGACTTCCTGTTCGCTTTTCTTTAAGTCCTGTCCCACTGAAAAAGGGGTCTACTCTTAAAGGAAAGAATTTGCTCCTCAGGAGCAAATTCTTTCCTTTCAGAGTTGACCCCTATTGACATGGGAGATGAAAATACTTTTTTATGAGTTTTTTTAGGAGTTGCGTCTCCTGAAGGTGTTCCAATTCCCCATAATAGCTTTGAACTGATTCATTTCCAATTTAAGGTGTGTTTTATTTGTTATTGGTTTCATGATGAGTCCCACAAAATTGGAAGCAACGTCTCCAAAATGACCTTTACAGTGTTGATGGGGACGTTAAACCTCAAATCAAACAAACAAACTTTTAGCAAAAATGCAGCCCCTGATCAAACACTGAACATTCTGTGGCATCTGATCTGGGGATACTCTGTTTGCCAGTGCCCCTTTTATGGGATGTTAGGCTAACTTGTTGTTTATTATTGTTATAGTTCATCTCTGTATGCAGGTATTGATAATATCTTTTTAATGCGATAGCTGTTTGGCCATTTTGTGGGAAAGTGACTGTCTTTTGACTTTCAATATGACATTTTCATGATAATTGTAATAAAGCTATAATGTATAAGGACTGCCTTTGCAAACAAAGAACACATTACAGGTACAAAATGATAGTTTCAGTTTAACTGAAACTCTGTAACTCCTGATAAGCAGAACTTGACCCATATAATGCCAATCATGACAATTGTCGTCTGTTTTGCCATTCGCCAGTTCCCTTAAAATTCACCATTTGCGAACAGTGTGGACCCATACTGTTTGCCAGAATGCAAAAAATAAATGTTTGCCCTTACTGTTTGCCAGAATAAATGTGGGCCCATACTATTTGCCAGAATGCCAAAAAATAAATGTTTGCCAGAATGCAAAAAAAATATTTTTAAAAAGTTTACAAGAAGATTCAGCAGACGACATCAGCAGACAACATTTTCAGATGTCGCTTTTCCTTGGCAGCTTAACCCTTATCTTGCTGTTCAAGACAACCCCTATCTTTGCAAACAGTGCAGATCCAGATCAGATGGCTTCTGAAGAAGCCATCTGATCAGGATCTTCACTGTTTGGCATTCAGTTTATGAATTTGTAGCGATAAATAACATCAAGTAATTTGATTGGTTGTAAGACAGAAATGGGTGTGGCTTAAATGAATATTCAGCAAGATAAGGGTTAAGTTTCCAATACTTCTTTCACCCTCTAGTGTATTCTTGTGCAGAGCTATATTTTCAAATACAGTAAAATTCCCATATTAAGACCACCACTGGGACTGTTCAAATGGTCTTTAAGACCAGTTTTGAACAATCCCAAAGGTGGTCTCTGACCAGAGGACATTGCATGCAGAAAACACAAAGAAAGAATGAGTCAAATCTACTAAATAAGCAGAATTAGTTTTAGCTGGTCTTAATAGCAGAATTTCACTGTATAGAGAAACTCCAATGGAGCATGATCATTTACCTTGGCTGATTTTCACTCGTTCTTGCGTTCCTAGGGGATTCTTCCAGTAGATCATTGTGAGACATCGTACAGGATGATTTAGGAAGATATTTTATCATGACAAGGTAAAGCTGACAAGGTATGTTATGTGCACTCAATAGAATCGCCTCAGTGAGGCGATTCTAATGAGTACACATAGCATACATGTACATGCACCTTTATTTTATAACAGATCATGCCTCCTGGCACAGTGCTATAAATAACCCTCAATGACAAATTACCTGTCTCAAACAAATTTTCATAGTCACAAAGCATTTTCATGATGATCATGATGATGTTGATGCTGCTGCTGGTGATGATGATGATGATGATGATGATGATGATGATGATGATGATGATGATGATGATGATGATGATGATGATGATGATGATGATGAAGGTGTTTGAGCCATTGAAGTTGCACAGTACATGAACCAGTATTCTTTGTTTGTATGAAGTCAACACTATTAATGTCATTTTGGAGATGTTGCTTCCAATTTTTGTGGGGCTTTTACCTGACATTGAGATGAAATGACTTCTCAAGCCCTGCCACCCAATGAAACCAAAAGGCTTATATGAATTGGATGGTCTGACTCACACCACTTTGCCAGGGCAGGTTTAGTCCTTCTAAGCTGTTTACCAGTACTCATGTGTGGTCAGTTTCATCTCTGCGTGGAAGAACCATACAGCCCATCTATTTCTCAAGGCCCTGATGGAAGGGGGCAAGAACCAGTATTCTAAGATGGCCTCCGAGATAAAGAAATGTAAACGACACAATTTTGAAGTACATGGAGATGTTCTACAGCCACCAAATGGCCCTGGCGACATGGAATTCATGAAAGATGGGAACCCTTTAAGTGGAATGGGAACACCTAGAAGTTTCTTCTACCATTTTTAAAAGGGAGACAACTTTCAGGACTTCCTGTTCGCTTTTCTAGAAGCCCCGTCCCACTGAAAAAGGGTGTCTACTCTTAAAGGGAAGAATTTGCTGAGGAGCAAATTCTTTCCTTTAAGAGTTGATCCCTATTGACATGGGAGACAAAATACTTTTGCAGGAGTTGCCTCCCCTGAAGGTAATCCCAGTTCCCTTAAAGATGGGACTGGCTGTTCAATGTGGGAAACTGTCTCCCTCGGGCATATATTTCACCTCAAGTGAGATTAGGACAAACTTACTGTATGCAGTTAATCCATTTGGACCCTCTAACCATTGAGCCTTTGGTAAACCCTGAAGAGTTTCTATCAGGTAGGACAGAAGCTTGTCTTTGTGCTGAAAAATACAACTCAACCTTTATAACACAACTGACTGGTCCAGGAGCAAAATCAAAAACATTGTTAACCCTTATCCTGCTGAATAAATTAATTTAGCCATATGGATTTCTGGCTATCCACCAATCAAACTGCTTGATATAATGCATTCCATCAAGTTACAAACTGCATGTCAAACAGTGTAGATTCAGAAGCCATCTGATCTGGATCTACACTGTTTGCAAAGGTAGGGGTTGTCATGTTCAGCAGGATAAGGGTTAACCATGTTGTATCCAGCAAAACTTAATTTATGAAAATTATGCAGAATAAAAACCATACCATATCTGCTGTAATTAGCACACAAACTTTAATAAGCGCATACCAATACTCTTTCAAGAAGAACCATAAAAATCTTAAAAATTCGGACACCTTGAGGACTTGGTGTTATTCTCCTAAAATTTTAACAAATTTTTTACTTGATCCAGCAAGAGTCCAAAAAGTGCAGACAGAATGGCAAACTGTGTAGACCCTGATCAGACTGCTCCTGAAGGAGCAGTCTGATCTGGGTCTGCACTATTTGCTAAGGCCTATCTTTCCCAATACTTAGGATCATTATGGTAGTTACTTGACACCAAGTTACGAGTGATAGACTGGCAGTCTGCGGACATTGCAACAATACCAAACTAGACAAAAGTGCCCAGTGGGGCACGTATACCCCCGGCCAGTGCCATCACCTCAACTGAAACTAGTCATACTGATCATGTTTGCAAAATTTCAAGTTTCTATGTACAGTAGTTATTGAGAAATCTTTGACACACAATAAAAATATACACTATTAAACAGCAAGAACTACAAAGGAAATAACTCTAAAAGGCCTGACCCCTTGGCCCTTATTTTCTTTCCCACAATACAAGTAGTCATACTGATCATGTGTGCAAAATTTCAAGTTTCTGTGTGAAGCAGTTCCTGAGATATCTTTGACACAAAATAATTGTTTACGGACACACAGACAGACAGACAGACGGAAAAGACAAAAACTATATACCCCCATTGCATACTTCGTATGCCGGGGGTATAAATATCACTTTGACATATCATTTATTACCCATTTTTGTGATAAAGTGGAATAAATTGCCGACTTGTGTAGTAAGGAACTTTTTGGGTTTTAAAATACATGCTCCTTATGCCAACTTTGGACATGTTTGGTTGTTAAGTTGCCAACTTGTGTAAGTAAAGAACTTTTTGAGTTTAAAATACATGTTCCTTATGCCAACTTTGGACATGTTTGGTTGTTAAGTTGCCAAGTTGTGTTAAGTAAGGAACTTTTTGAGTTTTAAAATACTTGCTCCATATGCCAACTTTGGACATCTCTGGTTGTAAAGTTTGGTTTCAACCAAACATGTCCAAAGTCAGCATAGAGAATACAGTTGAGCCTGACTATATGCTTAATAGCAGGACTTTTTAGGGCTTATTTTAACCCGTATCCAGCTGAATATTCAATTTAGCCAGACCCATTTATGACTTTGAACCAATCAGATTAGTTTATGTAATTCATTCCTGCAAATTCTTAAACTGAATTTCAAACAATGTAGATCCTGATCAGATGGCTTCTTCAGAAGCCATCTGATCTGGATCTTCACTATTTGCAAGGATAGGGGTTGTCGTGAACAGCAGGATAAGGGTTAATGATTAAAATGTAATGTCTAAGCTCACTGTGCCCTTATTACGGTGTAGAACATTTTTTTTATAATGAAACCACATTATATCCAAACTATGCTTTAATAATGTGTCATGCTGGAATTCTTGAGTAAAGTGTCCTTTTTAGCCATTTCAACACTGTAGGCCAATACAGATAATTAGAGATTATCACATGGGATTTTGGTTATCGCCCGATGTATCAACCCGAGACCCCATTATCTGCCTGAAGGCTTTAGCCTGAGGGCAGATAATGGTCGAGGGTTGATACAGAGGGCGATAACCAAAACCCCATGTTATAATTTGTTTATCACATATTCAGATCCTATTCTTACTGTGTTTGACGTTCATAAATTGAAAAAAAAAATGTGATAAAAAGCGTGATTCAAGCAAAAAAGCGCGTAACGTCACGCCTAACTTTTCGCGTTACGTCATGTAATTGGCAACGTCACAATAACGTCTTGGGGTGGGCTGATAACCGCTGTCCGTTCAAAATACACTGTTTCCGGTTATCAGACCGGGCGGGCTGATAACCGGAAATGGAAACAAGCATTATCACACATGCAAAACATGGGTTATCGTGTTAAATATTGTACTGGATATGTGATAACCCTCTTTATACTGACATTTCATATACCGTAACCACAAAATGTGTTACAATGGCAATTTGAATGAACAAATCCTTAGCTCAAGATGGGAGGGGTAATGGAGATATTCGGGGCTTGAAGAAATATATGGGCTGCATGATACTTCCACGCAGAGCTGAATCAGACCCACACACTAGTAATGGTAAACCGCTTAGAGGATCTACAGTACAGGTCGCGCAGAACAGCCGAAAGACTCTTTATTCCGAATTTCTTCATTTCGCATGATTCTTTTGGCCCTCTAAAACATTCCGAATCTGAAAATTATTCGGAGTGTTTTACTCGCGAACACTCCGCGAACCGTCGTCGTTCGCGATTCGCGGAGCATATTCCGAGTGTTTCGGAAGCTTTACCTCTTTGCCGCAGGCTATCTTTGCCGCGAAATCCATGCGAAAGTTACGCGGAGTGTATTTAATTATTACCTGTGTGTACAACTGATAATTAATTATGAAAAAAAGAAGAAGAAGAACAAAAAAAAAAATAATAACGAAAGTTATTGGAAATGAAAAAGGGAAAAGGTTTGAAACAAACATGGTTGAATGGCGCAGTGTATCAGTGTTGAAGAATTTATCTTTTATATGCTCATTACCTCTAAAGCAACTAGGACATTAGGGTTTCTTAGACGTAATTTGGCTTTTGCACCTAGGCAGACAAAGGGTGTTGCATACAAAACCTTGGTTAGACCTCAATTAGAGTATGCATCACCTGTTTGGCACCCCCATGTTAAAACTCAGGTTCAGCAGGTTGAGAAGGTTCAGAGAACGGCTGCCCGATGGACCTGCAGGCGATGGCGGAACAGAAGCAGTGTTGGTGATATGCTCGATGAGCTGGAGTGGCCATCCTTGGAGGCCCGTCGCGAGCAGTCCTCTTTAACCTTCTTTTATAAGATTCACTCTGACACAGTGTCTCTTAATAAAGATAAATACTTGACCCCTGTGACTACTTCAACTCAAACAAGGGCATCAAAACTAAACAACAGTCAATATCGTAGGTACCAGGCCTATAGTGATGCCCTGAAGAATTCTTTCTTCCCTAGAACTATTCCTCAGTGGAATAGTCTTCCCTCCTCTGTGGTAAATGCCAAAACTGCAGAGGAGTTCAAAGCCCGCATAGTGTAGATTGGGATCCAGAGGTGTGCGTTTTAGTACACCTCTGAAAGCAGATTGTAAATAGTTTTAAGAACTCATCCAGTGGGTGTGTGTTTTTTTTTTTTTTTTTTTTTTTTGCTAAATTCTAAATTTAGCGCACCACCCAACTGAGGTAATGGCCAAGTTTGACCGACTCAGTATATGAAGATAGATAGATAGATATGTGTTTTCTCGGTCCGTTTTCTGTATTAAAAAAAAAGACGATTTTTTTCGATGTTTTGTCTTTGTGTATGTGTGTGTGTCTGCGTGTGTGACATTCAAGATGTTTTGTCTTCCGATGTTTGGTCGCGTGTTGTTTGATGTTTCTATTTGATGTCGCATTAGATGTTTTGAAGTTTCCATGTTTTTTTTGCCTTTCGATCAAAATTCGGACATCCGTCTTGGACATTGGTCGACCGACCGACAGACAAACAGATAGGCACAGACAGACAAGATAGACCAATGGACAGACAGACAGATAGAGTTTAGAAAATGCCAGATTGCATCTCGTAAACACTCCTAAATTGACCCATCTCTTTGGTAGGTGTAGTGTGGTAATATGGCTCTTTCAAGATGTCGATCGTTAATCAAAGGTGGACGAAACTCGGCTTACCCGGAGAAAATACGCTTGACCTTTCGGTGCAGAACTTAGCATGTTTACACTTCCCTCTTTTCATTCCTCAGATGCTGCAGATGAGACTGCGCGAATGCGCAGGCTGGTCCAGATGAGGCTGAGTGGGTGCACAGGCTGTGAGGTCTTTACTGCTCGTTCAGGACTTAATGGCTCAAACTACAGTTAGCGAGACGATTCCATTTTTTGTAGTGTTTATTCGTCGCTGCGATACATGTAAACGTATCTATGACATGACCAGCGTTATCCCAATCTGAATGCCCGATGATTGTCTCTAATCAGACCTCGCGGTTGTGCAGGCTGATCAACTCTAGTCAGGCTCCAATCTACGTCTTTACCGGTCATGTGAATCTTATTGTATTTGGCTGGCGCTCGCTCGAACTTAGCTTCGTGTTTAACGAGGCGATTCCATTATTTATAATAAAAATCATGACATTTATATATATAGCATAACTTGTAATAACTCCTGTTTGTGTGTGTGCATGTTTTTTTTTTTTTTTTTTTTTTTTTAAACCGTGTAGATCATGATCAGATGCCTACAAAACGGAAATGCTAATCAAACTGCGCATACGGAAAGGCTGATCTTCGCTGGTTAGGCAGGATTTGCAGGTTAATCTTGAGTTTTTGCAGATCGTGCAAGCACTGGGTCTGATGGGTTAACAAGAATGATCAGTCATGACTTTAGCATACATAATTACGCCCCGCCCATCGGGGCTTGAAGAAATAGATGGGCTACGCAGAGCTGAAACCGGCCGCACACGAGTACTTGCTTGTTTATATTGGCCAAATCGAAATCGCTCTTGAGCACATAGCGAATTGTTCCCAAAGCTCTAGATATCTATATACACCACAACCTCTTGGCCCCCGCCAATCAGGGCTGAAAAAAAATAAATGGGATGCATGATGCTTCCACCCAGAGCTGTATCCGACTGCACACGGGTACTGGTAAACCGCTTAGAGGATCTAAGCCTGCCCAGGCAAAGCAGTGCGAGTAGGACCGTCCATGATTATAAACCCTTATGGTTTCATTGGGCGCCAGGGCTTGAGATATCATTTCATCTCAATGTCGGGTAAGAGTCCCACAAAATTGGAAGCAACGTCTCCAAAATGACCTATACAGTGTTGACAGGGACGTTAACCCTCAAATCAAACAAACAAAACATACATAATTTTTGTTATTTGCGTAAACAGTTCAGTTCCTTATCCGAGTACCTGATGAGGTTTTCATAGACTGATCAGTCACAACTTTTCTGGCTACACAGCTGTCTCTATCACCATAGGCTAAGACATTACGAAAACACGCCTATTGAAATACATCGGCAAAATTTTACCTCCAAAAATGGATTTTTTTCAGATAAAAATCCTGATAATTTTTCGTATTTCTACTCAAAACATAGATTGTGGGTACTCGTTAGCACAATCTCGACGAGGCGGTTGTAACGGTTACCCACAATCTATATAGGGAACATAAAGATTAACCCCTGTAACCCCCAGCTTCGCTATATAAAAGTGGGGTTGAAGGGAACATGCACTGTCAAAGGTAAGTGTTTTCGCTCATTTCACCATGGATAGAACTGCGGCCACTTATGACGGACGGACGAACAACAAAGACGAAAATAATATGTCCATGTTTTTTTTTCTTCAAAAAAAACAACAAAACAAAAAAAAACGGGTATATTAAAATCAACAACACACCCCTATTTTAATCAGTAGACTCGACCAAGGAATTGTATACCCTTTTACTGAAAATAAATTCGCAGCCGGCCTCATGTTCAGCATGTAACAAAACACTGAGATCGTACATTAGTTAGCACTCGACATAAAACCCGTGCTACTACAAAGACCAAGACGGCCCCCGCCCATCGGGGCTTGAAGAAATATATGGGCTGCAGGATGCTTCCACGCAGAGCTGAAACCGACCCTCACACGAGTACTGGTAAACCGCTTAGAGGATCTAAGCCTGCCCATGCAAAGCGGTGCGAGCCGGCCCGTCCATGCATATAAACCCTATTGGTTTCATTGGGCAACAGGGCTTGAGATGTAATTTCATCTCATTGTCGGGTAAAAGACAAAAAGTCCCACAAAATTTGAAGCGACGTCTCCAAAATGACCTTTACAGTGTTGACGGGGACGTTAAACCTCAATCAAACTAACAAACAAAACAAAAACCCAGAATAACATAACTGTCAAAGGTGTATCATTTCACCATGGGTAGAACTGCGACCACTTGTGATGGCTGAATATTGATCAGACTGCATGGATGCGCACGCCAACCTGGAAAAACCGTCCATGAAAGTGTGCGTGTGTTATTCCAGCGACTTCCAGTGTATTCATAGGCGAAAGGCTCATCAGACATATTACGCATGTACGTAAAGTAAAAAAAAATACTTGCCTTTCGGGAGCAAATTCTTTCCTTCAAGCGTAGCATTGAATGATTGATTGATTGATTTGTGGTTTAACGTCCCCGTCAACACTGTAAAGGTCATTTTGGAGACGTTGCTTTCAATTTTGTGGGACTTTACCCGACATTGAGTTGAAATGACATCTCAAGCCCTGTCGCCAAATGAAACCAATAGGGTTTATTAGCATTGACGGTCCGCCTCGCACCGCGGTTCCTGGACAGGCTTAGATCCTCTAAGCGGTTTACCAGTACTAGTGTGCGGACCGGATTGGATTCAGCTCTGCGTGAATGCATCATGCAGTCCATATATTTCTTCAAGCCCCTATGGGCGGGGGCCAATTCAAGAGTAGCATACCATCTCGGAAAAGGTTTTTTTTAGAACACAGCACCATAGAAAGTTTTCGGTAGATTGACAGTCGACCAAAACTAACGAAGTGCAGTAGCTTTACGATACTAATTCCAAATGAGTGTCACTTATTTGTATGAAATCCAGGTAGCGGTTTATTAAAGCCGCGCTGTTCGTACCAGTGAGGCCAGAGTAGTGTGTAAAGGTTTACCTGTAGAATCGATCTGGTCTGGAAATGGCAAACATGGTAGATCCCGGTCAGAAGCCAAATAAAGGGCCTCTGATAAGAGTCTGCATTGTCTGAGCTCCCATCAAGGGCCATTTTCCCAAATCATCAATGCCTCGATTAAACCATCTTATTGTGATGGTGTTTTCATTATTTCTCCATTAACCCATTTCAGACTGGAAACCCCTAAGCGGGTACCCTGGCAAACAGTGCAGGCCCAGATCAGACGCCGAAGAATGCGGCGTCTGATCAGGGCCTGCACTGTTTGCAAAAAGTTCAGCCCTTTTCCTAATCATTTTTGAAGAAAACATAACCTGACGCCCCTAAATGTTCAAATGGACTCCTGCCATATATAAGCTGGAAGATTCCATTTGGTACAAAAAGGGTTAAATATCTCTCGCTTCTCGTGAACAACCAGTGTGACAGATTGCTTTTTTCCATGCGCTGTCTCCGACTGAGCACATGATTCCCACGATTTACCGCAGTTCGTCATGAAAGCACGTGCAGATTAACCATACTACGTCATACTAGTGAGCACGCGCACAGTTATTGCGTGTGAAAAGGCACTTACAGGAAACATAATTGCTCGTCTGTGCAGTCTGATCAGAGCATTTGCTGTTCCTGTGAGCATTCTGATCTCTGGGCTATTCAAAGGGCAACAAGTGAAGACTTTGACCAAAGTGGATGCATAGACTGGGGAACACGTAATTCGATAAGACGTGTAACCATTGAAGACTCAGATCAGCCTGCGCATCCGTGCAGTCTGATCAGAGCCTTTGCTGTTCGAATAAGCCTACTATGTGGGCTATTCAAAGAGCAACAAGCGAAGACTGGACATGTTGTCTAGATGCAAATGCTGATCCGATACTTCTGTAGTAGAAAAAAAGTCTTTGTCGTGCGCCGGCTCATGTACAAGGAAAATGTATAAGAATGCGGTCTACATATGTGTCTGTTTTAGTTTTTCGTCCCACCAACAGCTAATGTCATACAGAGCCGGGTCCTCGGCTAAAACACGCATCCGAAGTCTGGAGAGGCCAGGGATTGATCCGACAATCCCTGGTTTATGAGGCGAGCAAAGTAACAACTATACACCGGCTATTATAATTTATTCCTCAATGACAGATTTCATGTTAAGGGGTCCGTTAACTGACTACAGATAAAGGTATGTAATAGTGGCAAATCATTATTATTTTAAATTTCTTTACTTCCAATTTCATGCGGCGTCTGATCTGGGTCTTCAAACCCGACAACAGGATTCCAGTCCAGATTCTAGAGATAATTAACCCATTTGCGCAACACTCTGACCTCACAGCGATTAGAATAGCGCGGCTATCAATACCAGGATTTGTGAAATCAACAATTTTTAATCCCCCGCCGCGAAGTGGAGCGGGGATTATAGGAATGTCTTTCGTCTATCCGTCCTTCGCGGCGGGATAATAGGAATGTCCGTCCGTCTGTCTGTCCGTAACACTTTCTTGTCCGCCCCATATCTCCTTTACCCTTTGATAGATTTTCATTAAACTTTGGTCAAGTGTTAGTCTCAGTGAGCTGATGTTCAGACCCCATAACGAACCATGCCGACTCAAGGTCAAGGTCACAGTTGAAGGTCATGAGTTTGAAACTTGGTATTTTTTGTCCGTTTTATATCTCCTTTACCCTTGGAACGATTTTCATTAAACTTTGGTCAAATATTCATTTGAGTGAGCTCATGTGCAGAACCCATAAATGATCCATGCCGACTCAAGGTCAAGGTCATAGCTGAAGGTCAAGAGTTTGAAACTTTGATTTTTGTGTCCGTTCCATATCTCTTTTACCCCATTCTTTTACCTCAGTGAGCTTATGTGCAGAACCAATAAATGAACCATGCCGACACAAGGTCAAGGTCACATTTGAAGGTCACGACTTTGTAACATTGAATTTTGTGTCCGTTCCATTTCTCCTAGACCCCTCAAAGGATTTTCATTAAACTTTGATCAATTATCCCCCCAGTGAGCTCATGTGCAGAGTTCATAAATCAATCTTGCTGACACCAGGTCAAGGTCACATTGGAAGGTTACTACGCCGTATGGCTTTCCGGTCATACATTTTTGATGGCTACGTTGCTCATCCTGGAATGTTCAAAACCAACAAACACCATTTCTTCTATAATCATTTTATTCTAGTACATCACGCCCATTGCCAGCCTCGGTATCTCATTCGGATGCGCGTCTGACTTGGGATCAGGAGAACGTGGGTCCGATACTTGCCGGGGTCGGCAACATTCTGTTGTGGAGACTGATCATGAAAATTGTTCTGGCCTTTCTCTCCTTTTCGCTGTTATCAAGAAGGGCAGTTGTCATTCTCTGTCGAAAGAATACGCACTGTGCTGGTTACCGTAAAAGACTGCCCAGGAATAGTGCTGATGGGTAAACTGATCAGTTAAAAAATGACGCCCATAACGGCAATGGAAATGGAGTGCTTTATTGTGCAATAAATCTCAGCGAAGAAGAGCGTGACCGAACAGCCGCAGTTGTAGAACGTCACTCCTTTTTTTGTATAAGAGTTTGACGGTCCAGTCAATACTATTTAGGTCATTCTTTTAGCTGTCAACACTTCCTGTGCAGACCTATTGGCTACGTAAGCGTTTAACTAATAGGCTGCAGTGTGCAAATTCTTTCACCAGAAACTGGCAAGTGCCCTTGACTCAGCGGAATGGATTTGTTTGTTTGTTTGATTTGATGTTTACGTCCCCGTTAACACTCTATAGGTCATTTTGGAGGCGTTGCTTCCAATTTTGTGGGACTTTTACCCGACATTGAGATGAAATGACATCTCAAGCCCTGTCGGCCAATGAAACCAATACGGTTTACAAGCATGGACGGTCCGACTCGCACTGCTTTGCCTGGGCAGGCTTAGATCCTCTAAGCAGTCAACCAGTACTAGTGTGCGGTTGGTTTCAGTTCTGCGTGGAAGCACCTTGCAGCCCATCTATTTCTTCAAGCCCCGATGGCGGGGGCGGTCAGTGAAATGGAGAGAATGACTGTAGAAAAGTTGTAATGATCGATTTCCACGACAGAAAGCTACCGACTCCTGGCAGTTATTGAATCCGCATCCCCCTGAATCACTTAATTTGCCGGGATTCCTTTTAACATATTACGTGCCTTGATAGCTCGGTGGTTAGTGCACTTGCATTTGATGCTAGAGGTCCCAGGTTCGATCCCCGGCAGCGGCGATAAAATTTCGATGTCCGAACACGCTCCATTGGCATCATTTGCAGGGATGAATGTCATAAAGGGCATCGTCCTTCGGATCGGGACGCTATCTGGAGGCCCCCCTGTGCAGGGAGAGTCATGCCCTATGCAGGTTGAAGACCCCTACCGTAATTACATGATTACTGTGTTGGCTTTCATCCTGCAAAACTGGTGTGTATGTAATGTACATCTGCGAGTAATGGTAAGATGTGACCGATCGCAGTATTAGTAGAAAGAAAAGGAAGAAACAGTCGAAAAGTTGGGAGAATTTGATGGTATTGTCGAATATGAGTGTGTTAGAATCCAAATAGATCAGCTCCAGTTTGTGAACCATAGCAAAAAAAAATCATAGTTCAAGCTGCCGGTTACTTTAAAGTAGATACACCAATCGTGGTTTAATCTTCTTTACAAATGCCTCCAAACTGTGATTTATTACTCAACAAATCACATAGAATATGATAAAATAGAGTCATTTCTCATATAACTTGTCTTGACGATAACAAGACTGTGGGCTAAGGGGTGGGAGTGTTTCGCGGCCCTCTCAAGATTATTTCATTTATTTCTATCAAAATGCTAATCTGAGATGGGCGAAAACTGGAGTACCCAGATAAGAACCTGATAGCCGTTGTTTTTTTACATGCCCCAGTGAGACCCAACAGCGGTAAGAGACCAAATCATTGCTCTTGCAAGGGAGGCTCTCATCGTCTTCCTTATCTGTAGAACTAACGTTTTTTTTTTTTGTTTGTTTGTTTTTTTAAGATGACATAGTTCGGTATCATCGCGAAAACATGTCTAAATAATTCTGACCCCCTTTAACCCCACTTTTATACAGTAAAACTGGGGTTTAGAGGGGTAAACGATATTAGCTCGTCTGTTTTTTGAAAAAAAACTTTCGAGCTATTGTCATCACTCCGGCGTCTGCGTAGTCGTCCTGCGTCGTCTTGCGTCGTCCTGCGTCGTTCCAAAAAAACTTAACCTTGGCTATAACTTAAAAAGTATTAGACCTAGCCTCATGAAACTTCATACACACACTCATCATCACAAGAGCTACATTTTGACCAAGGACCATAACAACATTGTTGATTTTGGCTGAATTATCTCCCCTTTTCCAATTTTTTTCTGAAACACATTTTTTGCTCTCATTTTAATACTATTCACAACAGAGCCTTCAAACTTCACATGAATGTTCCTTGGGACAAGACCTTTTCAGTGATACCACACTTTTTGATCTGTGACCTTGACCTTTGAACTTTGACCTATTTTTCGAAAATTTAACCGAAAACCTTAACCTTGACCATATTTCCAAAAGTATTTGGCCTACCTTCATGAAACTTTATACACATACTCACCATCACAAGAGCTACATTCCCTACAAGTTTTATAACTCCATCTTGCAATTTGATTGAATTATCTCCCCTTTTCTCTCCGTTTTTTTAAATTGTTTTTGTCTCTTATTTCAATACTATTCACAACAGAGCCTTCCAACTTCACATGAATGTTCCTTGGGACAAGACCTTTTCAGTCGTACCACGCTTTTTGACCTGTGACCTTGACCTTTGAACTTTGACCTATTTTTCGAAAAATTAACCAACAAACTTAACCTTGACCATATTTCCAAAAGTATTTGGCCTACCTTCATGAAACTTCATACACATACTCACCATCACAAGAGCTACATTCCCTACAAGTTTTATAACTCCATCTTGCAATTTGATTTGACTTAGAACTTTTTTTTTCTAAAAGAAACTGCAGACGAGCGTTGGCACCCGCTTGCGGTGCTCTTGTTTTCTTTATTCTGCTCTATAACACAGCCAGTGGTACTCGTTAGAACCGCCTCGATCAGGCGGTTCCAATGTGTATCCATAATCCATATTTTGAGCAGAAATAAGAAAACTATCACGTTTTTACACTGAAAAATTTCAATTTGGTGATAAAATTATCCTATATATTTGAATAGGCGTGCTTCCGTAATGTTTTTGCAAATCTAGTTCAAATGTAAACTACTGGTGCTCGTAAGAGCAGCCACAATTAGCCGATCCTTACGAGATCCATAAATCGGTACATGTAAGCTTCTGTCTAAAAATAAGAAAACTAATGAATATCCCCAATCCTCGTAAGCCCCACTGCTTTATATAAGCTAGGTGTTCATCTCACGGACCTGTCCACCTGACGGACACGTGCTCGGTTACGGTTGCTGTAGATGCTGACTCGGATGTTTTCCTTTTTCCCTTCCTCTCCTTGAAATTTGGATTCCGCCAGCCTTTAAAACAACGATCTGGTCGAAAGAAGTGAATTCTTCAACAGAACATCAAACCAAAAAAAAAAAAAAATATATATATATATATATTGCATTTGGGAACATATCACGAGGAGTACCTTATACTCATTATATGCCTGTTTATTACAACTTCAAGTAAGGCATTTTACCGTAATGGTCCCGTTTCCGTGCTGGGGTATATTAGTTGCACGTGCAAATTGAAAATCCAACCGGCATGAAAAAAGATTGGGTCAAATGATACATGTTAGGCTGCGCGAAAGTTGGCGAGGCATGTTAGAAAGGTGAAATTTTGATAGGGGAAGGAAAAACGACCTAAAGAAAAATTGTCAGTAAAATAATAATAATAATAATAATAATAATGACAATTAATATACAACCAATATCATATGAATAAATATAAACTTGAACCACTCGGAGTATTTCTACCGACATTCGGAATATTAGCCCCTGGCATTATTGACCAAACATTACCTGTATAGTCGTTCGGAAAACTCCGAGTATACTCGATATTTCGCGGAGTGTTTGGGAGTGGTTTGTTTCCTCATTCCGAGTGTTTTGATGAAAATATGCGGAGTGGTTTGGAGTACTGTGAAAATTGCATTCGGAGTGAAAAAGAAAACTGGCTTTTATGCGCGACCTGTAGTGTAAGCCTGTCGAGGAACCGCGGTGCGAGGCGGACCGTCCATGCTAATAAACCCTATTGGTTTCATTGGGCGGCAGGGCTTGAGATGTCATTTCGGGTAAAAGTCCCACCAAAATTGGAAGCAACGTCTCCGAAATGACCTCTACAGTGTTGACGGGGACATTAAACCTCAAATCAAACAAACAAAGTTAACCAGGTTAACAAACAAAGTAATGGAGATATTCAATTCAAAAATATTCTATTCATTACTCTGTGAAACAAAAGAATTGCCTTGCAAAGGCAATTTTTACAAATGTCCACAAGATTTGTTTCTTGGAGTGACTGAGGGGGAAAAGCTGTTAATTATATCCGCTTTTTCAAAGAAAAATCAGGTATACTGTTTTCGTGTCAGAGTCGAGTGTCTGTCAGCCCGTGGGTATGTATGTATGTTTGTGTGTGTGTGTGTGTGTGTGTGTGTGTGTGTGTGTGTGTGTGTGTGTGTGTGTGTGTGTGTATGTATGTATGTCCATCACATTTCTTTGGAATGGATCTCCTCTGAAACTGGTAAAGGTACATTTTTGAAACTTTGCCTGTGCATAGTACATGGGATGTAGATGGCACTGGGCTACTTTTGGTGTGAGCTTGACCTCAACATGACCCCAAGATCAAAGGTCAAAAAGTATGACTTTGTCATATCTCCAAAACTATTGGAGTTACACTTCTGAAACTCTGCTTATTGGATCGCCCCTGGAATATAGAATACATGTATATTGGGCTATTTTGGTGTGACCTCAACCTCAACATGACCCAAAGGTCAAAAAGATGACTGCCATATCTTCTAAACTATTGGAGTTACACTTCTGAAACTTTGGTTATTGGATGGCCATTGGAATATAGAATAAATTGGGATACTTTTGGTGTGACCTTGACCTCAACATGACCCCAAGGATCAAAGGTCAAAAAGTATGACTTAGCCATATCTTCTAAACTATTGGAGTTACACTTCTGAAGCTTGTTTATTGGATGGCCGTTGGAATATAGAATAAATTGTGATACTTTTGGTGGACCTCAACATAACCCCAAGGTCAAAGGTCAACAAGAGCTGTCGCCAGACAGCATAGCTCGCCTGTTTCGCGCCTTCAACATAGAAGGTAAAATTACTGAACCATGAAATATAGGTCACAGACACCTAGATACATTTTGAGGTCAGTGACCAGGTCGCATGGAACATGTATGCCAAATATTACATTTCAGAATCACAATCTGTATGAATTATAAGGCAAAATCAATGAACCATGAAAATAAGTCACACTGACCTAGATATACTTCTATGTCAATCAACTCTTCACATGGAACTTATAATTCAGGACTGAAGTTTCTAAAAAAAAAAAAAAAAATAGTATTCAATTTGACAGAGTCACTGAATCATGAAATTTAGGTCACACTGACCAAGATATAATTTCGAGGTCAATCATGGGGTCACATGGAATAAATAATCCAGGCATGATGTTTCTTCATGAAAAATTATTAAAGATAATAGGCAAATCACTGAACCATGAAATATAGGTCACAGTGACCTAGATATATTTTGAGGTAAATCATGGGGTCACATGGAACTAATAACCCAGGTATGACATTTCTCATCAAAAAGTAATAAAGCTAATAGGGAAAATCACTGAACCATGAAATATAGGTCACAATGACCTGGATTTATTTTGCGGTCAATAATCAGGTCACATGGAATAAATAATCCAGGTGTAACATTTCTTCATCAAATAGTATTCAAGATAATAGACAAAATCACTGAACCATGAAATATAGGTCACAGTGACCTAGAC
Organism: Lucinisca nassula; assembly: GCA_963580285.1. Classification (NCBI taxonomy): domain Eukaryota; kingdom Metazoa; phylum Mollusca; class Bivalvia; order Lucinida; family Lucinidae; genus Lucinisca; species Lucinisca nassula. The sequence continues at coordinate 78,445,622 of OY757022.1, read as the reverse complement.
ATATTTTGAGGTCAAGCATGGGGTCATATGGGACTAATAACCCAGGTATGACATTTCTCCATCAAATAATATTCAAGATAATAGGCAAAATCACTGAACCATGAAATATAGGTCACACTGACCTAGCTATATTTTGAGGTCAATCATGGGGTCACATGGAACTAATAATCAAGGTATAACATCTCTCCATCAAAAAATATTCGAGATAAAAGACAAAATCACTGAACCATGAAATATAGGTCACACTGACCTAGTTATATTTTGGGGTCAATTATCCGGTCACATGGTAGTTATAATCCAGGTATGACATTTCTGCATCAAATAGTATTCGAGATAATAGGCAAAATCACTGAGCCATGAAATATAGGACACACTGACCTAGATATATTTTGCAGTCAATTATCAGGTCACATGGAACTAATAATCCAGGTATGATATTTCTCCATCAAATAGTATTCGAGATAATAGTCAAAATCACTGAACCATGAAATATAGGTCACAGTGACCTAGATATATTTTGAGGTCAATCATGGGGTCACATGGAACTAATATCCCAGGTATGTCATTTCTCAAACAAATAGTCTTCAAGATAAAAGGCAAAATCACTGAACCGTGAAATATAGGTCACCATGACCTTCACTCTTTTACACTTGAACCAATGTCACTTGGCTGGCTGATGTAAAACCAATTCTGTCTATAACTTGTTAGCATAAGGGAAAGGTATACAACAAATTACAAAGTTGTCCTAGATTTTGACCCCTAGCCCCACCCCATCCCCACTCCCAGGCATGAACCCAGGGGGAAGTTGTCTTGGAATCTCAGAAGACACTCCCAGGTATCCAAGTTGTAAATATGAATGCTTTGTGATGAGTGACTGCTGATATATAAGCATTTCAAAAACTTTAACAAAGTATTACATAGGTGTTCTAGATTTTGACCCCAAGCCCCACCCCGGACATGACCCCAGGGGTCTGTTATCTTTGAACATCAGAAGACCCTACCAGGTACTAAAGTTCCAAATATGAGTGCACTGTGATGAGTGACTGTTGAGATATAAGCATTTGAAAAACTTTAACACAGTGTGACGCGCACGCCATCCGAGGTGACAACAATAGGTCTCCATGTAATTCGTACAGGCGAGCTAAAAAGTATTCGAGATAAAAGACAAAATCAATGAACCATGAAATATAGGTCACACTGACCAGTTATATTTTGGGGTCAATTATCCGGTCACATGGAAGTTATAATCCAGGTATGACATTTCTGCATCAAATAGTATTCGAGATAATAGACAAAATCACTGAGCCATGAAATATAGGTCACACTGACCTAGATATATTTTGCGGTCAATTATCAGGTCACATGGAACTAATAATACAGGTATGACATTTCTCCATCAAATAGTATTCGAGATAATAGTCAAAATCACTGAACCATGAAATATAGGTCACAGTGACCTAGATATATTTTGTGGTCAATCATGGGGTCACATGGAACTAATATCCCAGGTATGTCATTTCTCCAACAAATAGTCTTCAAGATAAAAGGCAAAATCACTGGACCGTGAAATATAGGTCACCATGACCTTCACCCTTTTACACTTGAACCAATGTCACTTGGTTGGCTGCTGTAAAACCAATTCTGTCTATAACTTGTTAGCATAAGGGAATGGTATACAACAAATTACAAAGTTGTCCTAGATTTTGACCCCTAGCCCCACCCCATCCCCACTCCCAGGCATGAACCCAGGGGGGTGTTGTCTTGGAATCTCAGAAGACACTCCCAGGTATCCAAGTTGTAAATGTGAATGCTTTGTGATGAGTGACTGCTGAGATATAAGCATTTCAAAAACTTTAACACAGTATTACATATGTGTTCTAGATTTTGACCCCAAGCCCCACCCCGGGGCATGACCCCAGGGGTCTGTTATCTTTGAACATCGGAAGACCCTCTCAGGTACTAAAGTTCCAAATATGAGTGCTCTGTGATGAGTGACTGTTGAGATATAAGCATTTGAAAAACTTTAACGCAGTGTGATGCGCACGTACAGGCGCACGAGCACGCGCACGCCATCCGGGGTGACAACAATAGCTCTCCATGTACTTCGTACAGGCGAGCTAATAAAAAGTATGACTTTGCCATATATTCTAAACTATAGGAGTTACACTTCTGAACCTTTGCTTATCAGCTAGAATGTTCTTTGCAACTTTTTTTTAACTTAAACAGTGTATGTAGTTATGGCTAGCTAATACATAGTCATTAGTGTTATTCATAGAAAAAGCGGGTATTTGCGATGGTATACCATCGACTATGCGATCTAGTTCTTTATTGTTCTACTCTTCTTTATTGGGATTTTTACAAAAAGTGATGTTACTGTTTTGAATTGTGAAGCAAGAAACTGACAGTCGAATACAGCCATTAACACTGTCCTCCAGTCAGAACAACCACCATTATACATCACAAACCTAAGGCTGAATCTGACATATCTCCAGATATGGAGGAGAAAGACGATTTTTCTTCTTATTCTCCGTTAAAATATATGTTGTGTGTACTTGTTAGAATCGCCTCAATGAGGCAATTCTAACAAGTATCCACAGCATATGTTTCTCTTAACCCTTAGGCTCCCGAGAAAAACACAATATGAAAATGTTGTCTGCTTATATCGTCTGCTGAATCTTCTAGCAAATGTTTTAAAACATGTTTTTGCTTACAGGCAAACAGTGTGGACCAAAATCAGACTGCTCCTAGAGGAGCAGTCTGATTTTGGTCCACACTGCAGTCTCATTTTGGTCCACACTGTTTGCAAAAAGTGACTTTTGAAGTAACCAGCAGACGACAAGGCAGACAACAATTGTCCTGATTGGCATTTTATGGGTTAAACGCTGAATCTTACATAGCTACAGATAAGGATTACTGAGGGTATTTTTTTCTTATTTCTCCATTAAATATAGGATCTTACATGTACATGAATAGTCATGTATTATTGAATTTATTAAAAGAGTTGAGGAAAAGGATAAAATGTGAGGCTTTGCCAAGTATTTTATCCCTTTTCCTCAACAAGTTTAATAAATTTAATAATACATGAACACAAATGCAGGATTCTATTAAATATCATATGACATATAAAATGCATTTTATTCACAATTTTTTAACAAATATGTCAATATTCCGCTATTAGTAAACGTGACATCGTTGAGGACGTCATACGTGTAATGTTATGGGAGGTATGTAACTAATTTGAATATTTAATCCACTATTGTATTACAGAATGTAATACATGGCCGTCATGGCGTCATTACATTCTCAGACGCGAAGTCATATAATGAACATGTATTGTTGTGGATACTGGTTGGAATCGCCTCAATGAAGCATATGTTTTCTTAATAATTGTTATCCTTGTTACTTGTTACTCCCCCTTGTCTGGAGTTATGATTAGGGCTGGCTAATCGGAGCTGAAAAGATAATCGATTATCAGTCCTGTCATTGCGATCCACAATCGATTAGTAATCGCTATGATTTTTGACATTATTTTACCTGTCTGGCTTTCTGTCTGAGCATGACTCTTACAATATGTTGCACTTTACCATATATGTATATTTGAACAGACAGGCCTGAGCAAACAGTGTAGACCCAGATGAAGCGCCTCATAATGCAGCGTCTCATCAGGGTCTGCACTGTTTGCCACTCATCCAGCTATTTTAGGCATAACTTTGGGTAGTAAATTGTGCCTATCAAGTAATCAATTAAAAGCAAATCAGAAATGATACTCATTTTTGTGGAATTTATCGATCGATTAATAGATTATACGATTAATCGCGGCAGCCCTAGTTATGATCTTACATAATTTTCTTACCTGTAAACCTGACTCAAGGAAGTAGACCCCTAGAGCAATAACAGCATCCTGGCCTCTCTGATCTAGAGTTAATGTCCCCAGAGGTGTCAGGGTCGGGCAAAGTGACACCAATTTTGATACCTTTAAATAGCAAAAACAACAATATCTTAACCTGCTGAATAAATTAATTTAGCCACACACATTTCTGACAAGCGACCAATCAGATTAACCCATTTTGTACTGGAAACCCCACAACTGGTACCCGGCAATCAGTGCAGGCCCAGATCAGATGCCGCAGAATGAGGCATCTGATCAGAGTGTACACTCTTTGCAAAACCTCTTGCCTGTCTTTTGCGTGTCTTTGCACGTTTTTGCGTGTCTTTGCCCGTCTTAGCGGTGTTTAGGTAGACCCCCGACCCAGAGGTATGCGTCTTAGGATACCTCCAGTGTTATTGATAAGCTTTTGCTCGAGGAGTACTGTTACTCCTTCAACCAAAGACTATAGGCGTATCCTGTGATTCTTTGAGAGTATCGGTACTCCTAAATTCAAAACTAGGGTCGTATCTTCATCTGTCATCACAGGATGGTTGCTAGTTAGTAAGTGCACTTATGACAGACATGGCAATGGCCATATGTAAAAGACGTTAAATACATTCTATCATCGTAACATACCAATATACATTTTCATGTTAATAAGCTGGCAGACAGCAAAATGAAAAATTACTTTTTCTTCTAAAGAATGTAAATCCAGCCAATGTGGTCATAGTCTTCGCATGTGTTTTTGGAATTTCCCAGACGCCATTAAGGCTCGTTTTGATCAGACTGTGCAGGCTGGACGGAGTCTTCAGCCGTCACACAGCTCATATTGTCATCAAAACGTTTTCAAACCCATGTTTTGTGTCTGCAGCGGCCTTATGTGCTACACGTTCAAAGGTGGGAAATCTCCACTAATTGTAGCAACTGCATGCGATTGGTAAATGGCGAGAAATTCAGCGCTCAGCAAAAATACAATAAAAGGTGGGGCCAGTGAAGACTCAGATCAGCAAGCTCATCTGTGAAAGCTAATCAGTCTGTCCCGGTTGCTGTGTTTGCGTTCTTTTATGATGCGCTGCCAGTCATTCTGCTTAATGTTCAAAGACGCCGGCGAGACATCTTAGCGTGTTAATTTAATCGGCTACTTGATAGATAGCGGTAAATAAGCATGCACTGCATGCTGACCACCTGTGATTAGATATATGAGTACCCAAGAATTACGGGTTAATCCTGCCATTGTGACTCAATAAACATAATTTTGGTCAAATATATACGGAACAAGGCGGACAAAGAGATCAGTCTGTGCAGCAGTGATTCTATCTCAGATGTGCATTGACAACAATGTTGCGAGAGAAATACGTTGGGATGATAAAAGTATGAAAAATAGAAGTGGAGTCAAAGTAAACAACCAGTATGATGCAAAAAGCAAAGGCGCAGACATACACATGTCGGAAAACGGCATAAAACAAGGTTTTTAAGCCTCCGTTAAGAGTTTTCGCCAATGGCCAAAGGATGCGAAAAAAATGATTCATGGAAACAAATTTTCTTGCATCTGCGGCCTGCGGACGCTAAGCAGAAAGAGCTAGTGCTAACGCTGCCTGGTCAGATACAGTACAGTCTTAGAAATCTTATTATCCCTCACGATCGTGCATGAACGAGAAAAGGATTACGCTTCGCGCACAACCCTCGCAAAACCCACGCTAGTTCCACGCTTGATCCACGCTTATTTCACGTTTGTCCACGCTCGTATCTCGCAACCATCGCGATCCACGGAAAGCCTTCACGCTACACGCTTAGGTCCACGTTGGCCCACGCTTGTCTCGCGCATCAATTTTTATCGAATTACATGTACATGTATAGGTTTTTGTTCATTAAATTACAACCAATTGGAATAAAAATAATAATAAAAAAAACCATTATGAATGGTTAAGTACCGTAAATTACGACTAAATGACCCGGTGAAACAAAGCATGAAATGATTATAGTGCTTCTGTGACTATGAAGAGAGAGATAGTGTTCGGTTTCCTTAAATTGGCAATTTAATTGGCAATCAAACATACATGTAGCTATCCGTAGTATTATTTACGCTACGCACTTAGGTAACAAACAAGTATGCTTAAGCTGCAGATAATTATGATTGATTGGCCTGGTCAAACAAAATATCGCCCAAAGAAATTTAACACCAACTGACCCGGTGAGACAAAGCATGTTATAATTACAGAATTAGGTTTTAAATGGTCCGAGACGACGAAGAAGGAGATCGTGATGAGGCCCAAGGAAATTTAGCACTTAACTTTGGAATTTTGAAGAAATATTGTGTAATTGAACCTAATTTTTTTCTCCGGGTACTCCGGTTTTTGGCCCAACTCTGATTAAAAATCGGATTCATTACGAAAACACGCCTATAAAATACAATGCCACCTTATTTCGCCGGAAAAAAATGAAATTTTTAAGGTGAAAACTTGTAATATTTTTCTTATTTCTGCTTCAAATATAGATTGTGGGCACTCGTCTGCTTAAAATATAGATTGTGGGCACTCGTCTAACGAGGACCCACAATCTTTATTTTAGAGCAGAAATAACAAAAATAAGGTATACCCCTGGAAACCCCAGTTTTACCATATAAAAGTGGGGTAACTTCAAGGGGGTCAAAATTATATCGGCGTGTTTTCGTGATGTGAAGCAACTGAATTGATTTTGAAAGGCCACCCCAACCCACAGACACAATATTTAAATAGTTATTTAATAAGTTGTGTGCTGACGTTAACACTGCTGGGCCCCACCCATCGGAGCTACAAGAAAAAGATTGGATTGCCTGATGCTTCCACGCAGAGCTAAAACCCAATCGAACATGAGCTTAACCCAAGCAAAGTGGTGTGCGTCGAGTTTCATTGGGCGGCAGCTTATGGGATGTCGTTTCATCTCAATGTCGCTAAAAGTCATTCAAAAATGGGAGCAGCCTCTTTAACATCCCCTTCAACACTACACATATTCCCAATTATTGCTGGACTTTTACCCGACATTGAGATGAAATGACATTTCAAGCCCGTTGCCCAATGAAAACGAAAGGCTTATGTGCGCTTGACGGTCTGACTCAAGTCGTGTGTGGTCAGTTTCAGCTCTGCGTGGAAGCATTATGCAGGTCAATCTATTTCTCCAAGGCCCGATTGGCGGGGGGCAGTTCTGTTTGCTTTGTTTCTTTTTCAGCATTTTTTTCGCATCACCAGCTTTTCAAGTAGTCGGTTCAGTGTTGTGACCCTTTGACGAAAGAGACTGCCCAACCCGACAACCTGAGAGAGCACAGAAAAGTTTGACCAGACTGCGTTTATGCGCATTGTGCAGACTGAGCTTGGTTTGCTGAGTGCAATATAAATTAGAGTATTTCTGCATATGTATATGTTCTAGGTTTTCCTCCTATTTCACTTGTCAGAGTTTGTTTGAAATCACTTTCGCTCGAGTTTTGTGAGACTTTTACCCGACATTGATATGAAATAGCGATCACATATAAGTTTGAGTGGAGATACCCCAAGGATGCCGGGCCTCTCCAGACTTTCGGATGAGTCTTTTAACCGAGGACCCGGCTCTTTATGACTTTAGCTGTTGGTGGGACGAAAAACTAAAACACACACATATGTAGACCGCATTCTTATACATTTTCCTTGTACATGAGCCGGCGCACGACAAAGACTTGTTTTCTACTACAGAAGTATCAGATCTGCATGTGCACCTAGACAACATGTCCAGTCTTCGCTTGTTGCTCTTTGAATATCCCACATAGTAGGCTTATTCGAACAGCAAAGGCTCTGATCAGACTGCACGGATGCGCAGGCTGATCTGAGTCTTCAATGGTTACACGTCTTATCGAATTACGTGTTCCCCAGTCTATGCATCCACTTTGGTCAAAGTCTTCACTTGTTGCTCTTTGAATAGCCCAGAGATCAGAATGCTCACAGGAACAGCAAATGCTCTGATCAGACTGCACAGATCAATTCTCAAACGAGCGATTATGTTTCCTGTAAGTGCCTTTTCACACGCAATAACTGTGCGCGTGCTCACTATTATGACGTAGTATGGTAAAACTGCACGTGCTTACATGACGAACTGCGGTAAATCGTGGGAATCATGTGCTCAGTCGGAGACAGCGCATGGAAAAAAGCAATCTGTCACACAGGTTGTTCACGAGAAGCGAGGGGTGTTTAACCCTTTTTGTACCAAATGGAATCTTCCAGCTTATATATGGCAGAAAAATCCATTTGAAAATTCAGGGGTGTCAGGTTGTGTTTTCTTCAAAATTGATTAGGTAAAAGGCTGAACTTTTTGCAAACAGTGTAGGCCCTGATCAGACGCCGCGTTCTGCGATGTCTGATCTGGGCCTGCACTGTTTGCCAGGGTACCCGTTTAGGGTTTTCCAGTCTGAAATGGGTTAATGGAGAAATAATGAAAACAGCATTACAATAAGATTGTTTAATCGAGGCATTGATGATTGTCTGAGTGTGGACTGGGAAAATGGCCCTGGATGGGAGCTCAGACATTCGTTCGTTAATCCCTTAAATGCTCTAAACAATGCAGACTCTAATCAGACTTCCTTTATTTGTCTGACCGGGATCTACCCTGTTTGTCATTTCCAGACCAGATCGATTCTACAGGTAAACCTTTATACACTACTCTAGCCTCACTCTGATACGGACAGCCCGGCTTTAATAAACCGCTACCTGGATTTCATACAAATTAGTGACAATCGTTTAGAATTAGTAAAGCTACTGCACTTCGTAACTTTTGGTCAATCTACCGAAAACTTCTGTGGTGCTTTGTAATAATAAAAACCTTTTCCGAGATGGGATGCTGCTCTTGAAGGAAAGCATTTGCTCCCGAAGGGCAAGTATTTTTTTTACTTCACGCACATGCGTAATATGTCTGATGAGCCTTTCGCCTATAAATACACTGGAAGGCGCTGGAACAACACACGCACCCACCTTTCATGGACGGTTTTTTCCAGGTTGGCGGGCGCATCCATGCAGTCTGATCAATAGTCAGCCATCACAAGTGGCCGCAGTTCTACCCATGGTGAAATGATACACTTACCTTTGACAATGCATGTTATTCTGGATCTTTGTTTTGTTTGTTAGTTTGATTGAGGTTTAACGTCCCCGTAAACGCTGTAAAGGTCATTTTGGAGACTTCGCTTCCAATTTTGTGGGACTTTTTTGTCTTTTACCCGACAATGAGATGAAATGACATCTCAAGCCCTATTGCCCAATGAAACCAATAGGGTTTATATGCATGGACGGGCCGGCTCGCACCGCTTTGCATGGGCAGGCTTAGATCCTCTAAGCGGTTTACCAGTACTCGTGTGCGGGTCGGTTTCAGCTCTGCGTGGAAGCATCATGCAGCCCATATATTTTTTCAAGCCCCGATGGGCGGGGGTCGTTCGGGTCATGGTAGTAGCACGGGTTTTATGTAGAGCGCTAACTAATGTACGATCTCAGAGTTTGTTTTAAAATATGCTGAACATGAGGCCGGCGGCGACATCTATTTTCAGTAAAAGGGTATACGATTCCTTGGTCGAGTCTACTGATTAAAATAGATTTTAATATACCCGTTTTTATATTATTTTCGTCATTGTTGTTCATCCGTCCGTCACAAGTGGCCGCAGTTCTATCCAAGGTGAAATGAGCGAAAACACTTAACTTTGACAGTGGATGTTATTCTGAGTCTTTGTTCATGTCGAGCGCTAGCTAACGTACGATCTCAATGGTTTGTTTAAAACATGCTGAACATGAGACCGACGGCCAAAACCAGTCAGCTCCGGCTACGACATTTTATTTTTCAGCTAAAGGGTATACGATTCATTGTGCGGTGTCACTGGTTATTGTTTGTGGGAGTTATATTATTTTCGTCACTGGTGTTCGTCCGTCCGTCCGTCCGTCCTTCCTTCCAACTGTCACAAACCTTGTGAATGCAACTACTTTTTCACTCATCACGCAAACATGTCTATATAGTTTTGACCCCCTTCAACCCCACTTTTATATAGCGAAGCTGGGGTACAGGGGTTAATCGTTATGTTCTTATATAGATTGTGGGTACCCGTTACAACCGCCTCGCCGAGGTTGTGATAAAGATTACCCACAATCTATGTTTTGAGCAGAAATATGAAAATTATCGGGATTTTTATCTGAAAAAAAAATCCATTTTTGGTAGTAAAATTTTACCGATGTATTTCAATAGGTGTGTTTTCGTAATGTCTTAGTCTATGGTGACCGAACTTTGGACTGTAAAACTTGCACGAACTGCAAAGACTCGGGACTTGTAGACCGGACAAAAACCTGCACGCACATATTTCAAACGCCTGGGTGAGTCGATAAAGTTAGCCGTGTAGTGAGAAAGATTCTGACTGATCAGTGTTTGTAAAGGTCAGACCCAGTACCTAGCGCCGGCCAAAGCCTACACGCTCCTTTTGAAACGCCTCGGTGAGGTGATAAAGATAGCGGTGTAGCGAGAAAAGTTCTGACCCATCAGTCTATGAAAACCTCATCAGGTACTCGGATAAGGAACTGAACTGTTTACGCAAATAACAAAAATTATGTATGTTTTGTTTGTTGGTTTGATTTGAGGGTTAACGTCCCCGTCAACATTGTATAGGTCATTTTGGAGACGTTGCTTCCAATTTTGTGGGACTCTTAACCGACATTGAGATGAAATGACATCTCAAGCCCTGGCACCCAAAGAAAGCATTAGGGTTTATAATCATGGATGGTCCTACTCGCACAGCTTTGCCTGGGCAGGCTTAGATCCTCTAAGCGGTTTACCAGTACCCGTGTGCGGTCGGATACAGCTCTGCGTGGAAGCATCATGCAGCCCATTTATTTCTTAAGCCCCGATGTGCGGGGGTCAAGAGGTTGTGGTGTATATTGATATCCAGAGATTTGGGAACAATTCGCTATGTGCTCAAGAGCGATTTCGATTTGGTCATTATAAACAAGCAAGTACTCGTGTGCGGTCGGTTTCAGCTCTGCGTAGCCCATCTTTTTCTTCAAGCCCCGATGGGCGGGGCGTAATAATGTATGCTAAAGTCATGACTGATCATTCTTGTGAACGTTACTTTAACCCATCAGACCCAGTGCTTGCACGACCTGCAAAAACTCAAGATTAACCTGCAAATCCTGCCTAACCAGCGTAGATCAGCTTTTCCGTATGCGCAGTTTGGTTAGCATTTCCGTTTTGTAGGCATCTGGTCATGATCTACACGGTTTCAAAAAAAAAAAAAAAAAAAACCACGCACACACAAAAACAGGAGTTATTACAAGTTATGCTATATATATAGATGTCATGATTGTTATTATAAATAATGGAATCGCCTCGTTAAACAGGAAGTAAAGTTCGAGCGAGCGCCAGCCAAATACAGTAAGATTCGCATGACCGGTAAAGACTCAGATTGGAGCCTGACTAGAGTCGATCAGCCTGCACAACCGCGAAGTCTGGTCAGAGACAATCATCGGGCATTCAGATTGGGATCTGAACTGTTTACGCAAATAACGCTGGTCACGTCATAGATACGTTTACATGTATCGCAGCGACGAACAAACACTACAAAAAAAAATGGAATCGCCTCGCTAACTGCAGTTTGAGCCAGCGCATGGCAGTAAGTCCTGAACGAGCAGTAAAGACCTCACAGCCTGTGCACCTGCTCAGCCTCATCTGGACCAGCCTGCGCATTCGCGCAGTCTCATCTGCAGCATCTGAGGAAACAAAAGAGGGAAGTGAAAACATGCTAAGTTCTGCACCGAAAGGTCAAGTGGATTTTCTCCGGGTAAGCCGAGTTTCGCCCACCTTTGATTAACGATCAACATCTTGAAAGAGCCATATTACCACACTACACCTGCCAAAAAGATGGGTCAATTTATGAGTGTTTACGAGATGCAAACAGTGTGGACCCTGATCAGAAAAGGTGCAGTCTCATGTGGGCCCACACTGTTTGCCTGTGTGCAAAAGTAAGTTTGCAAAATAATCAGCAGACGACAAATACGTTATTTCGTGATGCTGATCAGATGGCTTCTTCAGTCTTTTGTTTGAATTTGGGTTTAATGTCCCCATTAACACTATTTAGCTCATTTTGGGGACGTTGCTTCAAAATTTGTGGGACTTTTACCAGACACTGGACGCTCGCTAATTTAAGCTATTGTTCAAAATGACTTTGTTTGAATTGAGTTTAACGTCCCCGTCAACACAGTGTATGTCTTTTTGGAGAGTTTGCTTCCAATTTAGTTTGACTTTTACCCGACATTGAGATGAAATAACTTCTCAAGCCCTGTCACCAAGTCAAACCAAAAGGGTTGTTAAGCATGGACGGCCCGACTCGCACGGCGTTTCCTGAATAGGATGCGGCCGGTTTCATCTCTGCGTGGAAGCATCATGCAGCCCATGTATTTCTTCAAGCCCCTATGGGCGGGGGCATGTTGTTCAAAATGACTTGTAGGTTTAAATGTTTTTAGGATTTTTATTAAAGTGTAACCAGTAAACTTGACTTTTCTTTTCTGATATTCGAATCATTTGCTTTCAATAATGGGAATGTGTGGCGGCGGTAAAACGTCTCCCTGCCCTACATCATAGTGTAGATTATATTTTCTTGTCCTTTTGGATCATTGAATTCATTGTGGAATTTTGAAAATATCTGAGGGTCACTGATGAGGCCTAATTGGCCGAAACTAGCTAGTCTGGCCCAGCAAACATGTACACTCCATATATTTCAGTTCTGTGGTGTATTCTTGCTTCCGGTAAAACGTCTCCCTGCCCTACATCATAGTGTAGATTATATTTTCTTGTCCTTTTGGATCATTGAATTCATTGTGGAATTTTGAAAATATCTGAGGGTCACTGATGAGGCCTAATTGGCCGAAACTAGCTAGTCTGGCCCAGCAAACATGTACACTCCATATATTTCAGTTCTGTGGTGTATTCTTGCTTCCAAAGGATAACCCTTTTATAGAACGTTATTAGCATGGACGGTCCGCCTCGCACCGAGGTTCCTGGACAGGCTTAGATCCTCTAAGCGGTTTACCAGTACTAGTGTGCGGGCCGGATTCAGCTCTGTGTGGAAGCATCATGCAACCCATATATTTCTTCAAGCCCCCATGGGCGGGGGCCTCGCATCCGTGCGACATAGTTTATTTTTTTTCACGTATCCAAAACGGCTACTTTTCTGATGAAAATCCCTGATTTTCTTCTTATTTATACGGCAAACATATGTTGTGGGTGCTCGTTAGAACTGCCTCTAACTAGTAGCCACAATCTATGTCTGAGAACAAATATGAGAAAAATAATTTATACCCCCGTAAACCCCATTTTCTCTATATAATGTGGGGCTTAGGAGGAGTTCATTTCACGGACTTGTTAACGTGGTGTGTCAATCAATGGCGTCGTGCGTCATACAGAACTTTTTATTGTTGTAGAACATGAACTTGTCATAGGTCAACATACTTTGTGTGAGCAGATAAAAGTCAGTATTCTAAAACTGAACTTTACACAGGTATGTATGATGAACGACCCTGGTTCGATGCAGTCCGTTCCCGTGCTCTTTCGGCGTTAAATGTCAGCCACTGCTGTATTCAGTCAAATGCCCACAATGGGCACGTGCTTCAGGATCGGCTGTGGGTATGTGCGTGAGCCAATGCATCCGTCAGATACTCTTTTTGATACATAATAACATATGTAAGTGACGATATGCCTTTTAAAAATTTGTTGATATCCAAGCGGGGTTTGTGTTTATTGTATGAATTCTTCTTTTCTCCTCAAGATCATACCTCTTTCCTGCATATAGTAAGTACAGTAAATAAGATACATATATCTCAATATCAATACGTATGGAGCGAGCACACTACAGCAGGCCAACGTCGGGCCGACAGTGATGCGACAATGTTACCACGTCATGTCATTGTAGACCCAACTTTGGGCTGAAAATTTTGTATATGCATGTGTGCAAAAAAAACAAACAAACAAAAAAACATGCATCCCGGGTCATGCTGATAAACTTCATCGGGATTATGACCAAAGGTATAACTCTCTAAAATTATTTGTGTTTTTGCGATAATTACTTTCTGCCCCATTTAATAAAATAAATGTACAATTTGCGCAAAAAAAAAACTGGTTCAATACAGGTATTTCTCGCAAAACGAAAGATAGATAATCCTCTTCGCGTTTACCGTTAATCTTTTCCACGCTCGCGATCACGCTCGCGTTGCGCGAGCTCACGTTCGTTCTCCACGCTCCACGCAAAACCCGCGCTAGTTACACGATTACTCCACGGAAAACCCACGCTAAAAAGTCACGTGACATTCGAAATTCATCACGCACGATCGTGAGGGATAATAAGATTTCTAAGACTGTACTGTATATATTCGCTGTTACATTAATTATAACTTTCTTAGCCCAGTTGTTGTTGCTCCTGTTTTGTTTTTCCACAAAATACAGAGCAATCCATTTGAAAGTGAATTTCTGCGATTTGGGAGAAATAGCCGCCAGAAATTTCTCATGCATAAATTTGATTTTTTTTTCTTGCGTTTTTCCGGAGAAACTTTGGCAGGTTCTCCACAAAAAGAAAAAGTGGTCTTAACTTTTTTTCGTCTGCGCGTCTGTTTTGATATTTAATTCCTAACTGCATGACAATGTAGATCTGTCGAACCCAATTGTTTTTCTCGAAGATGACACTCCGTAGAAGTCAATGTGGTTGCCTAACAATATTCAGGATCATATTTTTATGCACGCTTTTCATAAAGTTACTGTTGATGCTTCAGGCGTTGTTCATAAAGTTAATAATGAGGGCGGCTTTCCCTTAGATAATAAATACCGTTATGTAATCACGCATCAATAATCGGTTTCCTAATCATGTTGATAGTTGTCATAACTTGAGGCTAATTAAATATAAGCGGATCGGTATTCAATATATGATCGTCAAAAGGTAAGGTTGAAGTGTTTCAGCGTAATTAAAACAAATGCCATCGTTCATGAATGGATGAATTTCGAATCGTTCTTGAAGATTTGTTTGTTAGTTTGTTTGATTTGAGGTTTAACGTCCCCGTCAACACTGTAAAGGTCATTTTGGAGACGTTGCTTCCAATTTTGTGGGACTTTTACCCGACATTGAGATGAAATGACATCTCAAGCCCTGCCGCCCAATGAAACCATTAGGGTTTATTAGCATGGACGGTCCACTTGCACCGCGGTTCCTGGACAGGCTTAGATCCTCTAAGCAGTTTACCAGTACTAGTGTGCGGGCCGGATTCATCTTGAAGATTGGAACAGTTTTGTAGAAGACTATGTTGCGGCGAAAATTACCGCGATTTTGATTGCTTTTTGTCAGGCGTCACGTTTTTTTTTTTTTTTCCATTGCCGATATGACTGCAATGGCATGACCTTGGCGTATCACCAATTTAACAGTCATATTTGGTACGACTTTCTCTTCATTTCTAGGCGTATTTGCGACGATACGACCCTTATCAATTACTCTGTACCTCTGTTATGCAGATTGTAAATAGTTTTAAGGACGCATCCAGTGCCTCCTCTTTTTTTTTTAGCTAAATTCTAAATTTAGCCACCCAACCAACTGCGGTAATGGCCAGATATGACCGACTCAGTATAAGATGTCATTTGAAGTGATCGGTGACCCTATAATGTGATCTTCAGGTCTTTCGTGGCGTTAAAAGCAACCGACAAACCTTTTCCCATGGTGCAGTACTTAATTTACTCAAAGATCTTGCTAACTGGTGCAATGTTTGAGAGAGAATTTTTTCTCTCATTTTCAGGTTGGTAACTTCAGTACATGGTTAACCCCCTTGCCGTTTTTTTTTTTTTTTATTTTTTTTTTCTTTTTTTTAGGCGGTCTCACTATAAAGCGACAAGAAGCGTCAAGAAGCGACAAGAAGCGTCAAGAAGCGACAAGAACGTTTTTAATCGTTTTTTATATGCATCAAAGGCAGATTTGATCTTTTATAACATTTTCAATGCTTCCTGGTATATTTTTGTCAACACAAGTTCATTAGATACCCTTAAAGTTTGCTCCGAACAACTGTGCAATCCCGACTCTGAAAAGCATAGACAAGTATTGAGCGACAAGAAAGCGTCAAGAACATATTTTAACACTTGTAGTCAATCTTTCTGGTAATAAGATAAGACCAGACATTGGCAAACTTAATTGTGTAATTTTGTGTCCATACAAGTTCCTTTAAAAGCCCATAAATGCTTATCAGATCCACAATAGTGGCCTGTCGTCTAGCTTTATCGACTGATGAAAAAGCGTCATGAAGGGATTTTAACTTTTGTTTCGCTAGATACTAGCCTGCCTACATGTGATAGATTCCATAAGATATTTATATATATATACATAAGCATTCATATAGAGAGAAACAGATTTACGAATAATTCCGTTTTTTTTAATGTTATTTAAGGCTTTATTATGCAAACACGGTGCCGGTCAAGTATCTGGAAACAAGAAAGCGTCAAGAAAAAATGACGATTTCCACACGTATTTTTTTTCTGGATTTCTGACATATGCAAAGATCCACATATCCTTATGGGTTCAATTTGCTCATTTATAATACTTCTCGGGAAAATAAAATCCACTTCGGACCCTTATAGTTAAAGGAAAAGTTCCACCTTCTGCCGGTTGTTCGCTTACCAGGAAAAAGCGACAAGAAAATATATCATGTCCCAAATCGTTAATTACTTTCACTCAGTTTGAGTAATCTAAGTTGAATTACTCAATGGCTTGCGGGCTATGAAACCGATAAAATCAATGAGCGTATATTCCTTCATAGCACCGCCAATTTCTTTCTTTTCCTTCCTTTATTTTCATTTTCTTTCTTTCGTTCTATCTTTCCTCTCTTTTTTCTCTTTCTTATATAGAAACAAATAAGTGCACTTATTTGAGATATTTCATAGTTGTTGTGGGTTTTGTTTGTTTGTTTGATTTGAGGTTTAACGTCCCCGTCAACACTGTATAGGTCATTTTGGAGACGTTGCTTCCAATTTTGTGGGATTTTTACCCGAGATTGAGATGAAATGACATCTCAAGCCCTGTCGCCCAATGAAATCAATAGGGTTTATAAGAATTGACGGATCGACTCGCACCACGTTGCCTGGGCAGGCTTAGCTCTGTTTGAAAGCAGCATGCAGCCCATTTCGACGTTGATACGACGTTGAAAACACATTATGTGCCAACTCTTGTCTTTCTTTCAGCAGCCTCATAGAGTCACATATAACGAGTACCCACAACCTTGTATTGGAAGAGAGAGAGAGAGAGAGAGAGAGAGAGAGAGAGAGAGAGAGGGGTCATGACGTTGTTTCGACGTTGATACGACGTTGCAAACACGTCATGTGTCAACTCTTCTTTTCTTTCTTTCAACAGCCTCATTGATGCGGTTATAACGAGTACCCACAACATTTTATTGGAATGGAGAGAGAGAGAAAGAGAGAGAGAGAGAGACGTCATGCCGTTGTTTAGAGAGAGAGAGAGAGAGAGAGAGAGAGAGAGAGAGAGACGTCATGACGTTGTTTCTACATAGAGAGAGAGAGAGAGAGAGAGAGAGAGAGAGAGAGAGAGAGAGAGAGAGAGAGAGAGACGTCATGACGATGTGCAAAATTTTGAATTTTCTTGTCGCCTTTTTAGCTCCCGTGTTTCAGCTCTCGACGTTATTGTGCGGTTATTTTATTTTTTTTTCTTCATTTTTTTCTTACCAGCTGATTATCTACTTTGCGGTTTAATGCCTGAAATGGATACATGATTTTGATGGTTCTTCATCTTTGTGTAGCCGCCATTTAACCTTCTTGTCGCTTTTTCATGGACTCATGAAGTTTCGTGTCGCTTATTCAGAACTCAATTTATCGGGCGGTTTGCCTGCTTTCGTACTCCATGATGCGTCTTCTACAGGATTTTATGCATAAAATGCATACCAGAATATGTTCCATACACTTCATGGCGCTTCTTGTTATCGCTTCAACTGTGAAAAATCTTCTTGTCGCTTTTTCTAGCACTCAAATCGCACCGTAATTTCTTCATGTCGCTTTTTCACCACTCAAGATGCTTGTGCGGTTTGCCTTTCTTCTTGCAGTACGTTAGTCTTCTACACATTTCAATGCCTTTAATCCATACTGCATATAATAGACATAAATATATAAGACTTCACTTCGAGAAAACAAGACTTATGTCTAACATTTACTCTTTGTCAATCGCAACATTTTCTTGTCGCTTTTTCTCAACCGAACGCGGTTACTCACGCGATTTTTATTTTTTATTTTACACAAGAACATGCAATATTTCAGGAACTAATCAAACCTGATCCTTTGAAATACTTTATTTATTTATGAATTCATAAAAAAATCTAATATAGGAATGTATATTTCGAATGGAATATGATCATGACGCTTCTTGTCGCTTCTTGACGCTTCTTGTCGCTTCTTGACGCTTCTTGTCGCTTTATAGTGAGACCCTTTTTAGGTGCTTGACTATTATTTCAATTATCGTGCGCTGTGAAACGGTAGCAAGACAGTTCACCAAAAAGACAACTCTAGATAATGGAAACAGTTCATCGACATCACAAAGCCTCTTTGAATAATGTTTATGGACACACTTGAAAACAGTTCAATGACACAAAAGAGGAGCGTGTTGGCTCAATAGTTAGCGCGCTTGCCTCTGATGCTAGAGGGCACGCTATTCAATCTCCGGCAGTGGCGATAGAATTTCGGAGCCCTAGTTTGCTCCATTAGCGTCATTAGCATGTTACAAAGTGAACAGGTAT
Source organism: Lucinisca nassula (assembly GCA_963580285.1). Lineage (NCBI taxonomy): Eukaryota > Metazoa > Mollusca > Bivalvia > Lucinida > Lucinidae > Lucinisca > Lucinisca nassula. The sequence goes on along the minus strand of OY757022.1, from coordinate 78,426,971 downwards.
TTGGGAAAACCTAAAACAAACTTTTACCGGAAAAAAAATTCTTATAACCGAAAACAAACTATATCACCAATTATACTATGATTATTGTACAGTTAGATATATAAATGTTTAATTCGTATGTAAACAGATGATATGGCCAAGTTAATTTTAAATAATTACGATTTTATTGCAATGTTCATAGATGGACCGGAATCTACACTAGCTGGCCTAACTAACTGTTTGCCTGATCAGAAAACAAAATAATAATATCAGTACTATCATTTCCAGTGCCCCCGCCCATAGGGGCTTGGAGAAATATATGGGCTGCATAATGCTTCCACGCAGAGCTGAATCCGGCCCGCACCCTAGTACTGGTAAACCGCTTAGAGGATCTAAGCCTGTCCAGGAACTGCGGTGCGAGGCGGACCGTCCATGCTTATAAACCCTATTGGTTTTATGGGCGACAGGGCTTGAGATGTCATTTCATCTCAATGTTGGGTAAAAGTCCCACAAAATTGGAAGCAACGTCTCCAAAATGACCTTTACAGTGTTGACGGGGACGTTAAACCTCAAATCAAACAAAATCAAACAAACTATCATTTCTAAAATATCAGACGTTTTGGATATCGCATCACGTGAACAAGTCCGTGAACTGAACACCCCCCCCCCCACACACACACACACCCCTAAACCCAACTTTCTATAGAGTAAAGTGGGGTTTACGGGGGTATACATTTTTTTCTTATTTTCAGTCCAAGACAGGGATGTCCACTACACGGACTTGTTAGCCCGAATTTTTTTTCAATGTTTGTTTGATTTGAGGTTTAGCGTCCCCGTCAACAATATTTAGGCCACTACACGTTGCTTTCAATTTTTAATTTTGGGGACTTTTACCCGACACTGAGATGAAATGACATCTCAAGCCCTGTCGCCCAATGAAACCAAAAGGGTTAATATACATGGACGGTCCGACTCGCACCACTTTGCCTGGGCAGGCTTTGACATTCTCAGCAGTTTACCAGTACTCATGTGCGGTCAGTATCAGCTTTTCGTGGAGGCATCATGCAGCCCAGTCTACTTTTCCAAGCCCGCTGGGCGGGGCCGATTTTCCAATGTCGTTATTTTGTTGTTATTATTATTATTATGTTCGGAATAAAATGTTATTTATTTCAGTTCACGTATTCCTTGTTTTATTTAAAATCTTTGCTATTGTATGCAGACCTCCCTTGGAATTATTTCGTCATGTTAACAAGTCTATGTAACGAGGAAGCATGTAAGTATATTCTATAAAAGGGTTATCCTTTGGAAGCCAGGAATACACCACAGAACTCGAAAATATGGAATGTACACATTTTCGGGCCAGACCAGCTAGTTTCGACCAATTAGGCCTGATCAGTGACCATCATATATTTTCAAAATACCACAATGGAATCAATGACCCCAAAGGCCTTTGAAAAGGTACCTCACAAAAGGCTATTATATAAACTGGAGTACTATGGGATAAGAGGATCCACACATATGTGGATTAGCTCATGGCTCTCTGGGCGCTCACAACAAGTTGTACTTGCTGGCCAAGCGTCTGATCTAGTCCCTGTTTTATCTGGAGCCCCCCCCCCCCCACCACCACCACCACCACCAGGTGCGGTCCTTGGACCGGTCCTCATCAATGATCTCCCGGATAATATCAGGTCATCGTCCGTTTGTTTGCTGATGGTTGTGTCCTGTATAGGAACATTTATTCTTCCTCTGACTGTCTTATTTATTTATTTTACAAGATGACCTGGATCAACTTACACAGTGGGAAGTAGAAGTAAAACAAAGATAAAGAATCGATACAATTAACTTACTTCACCCATCAAAGAAACCAAAGGGAAAGAAACACAAACATTAAGCGACCAGACCATAATGGAAACCTAAACAAAGGTAGGCCATAAGGACAATTACTTTCCCACAAAATGGCCATATGGCCATCCAAAATAAAAAGACACAAGTGATATACACAGTAAGTAACAAACAACGCCACAAATAAACCGCCACAGAAGAACCGCCTTGGAACGGTCAGTGGAATGATTTCCACTGGGGGGCTTAAATCGATTTTACGTGGCCACAATCCTCGCCCTTACTTCCGTCGGAGGCCGATTGACAGATGAAGTTCAATGCGGCCAAATGCCATTCAATGAGGGTGTCACGACACCCTCCGGACAAGCAAATTAAGTTTGACTATACACTTCACCAGCAAATTTTGGAGCATGTTCAATCCACCAAATACCTTGGTATCACCATCACTGACGATCTTGATTGGGGTCAACATATCTCTGAGATTACATCTGAAGCAACTGGGACTATAGGATTCCTTAGACGTAATTTGGCCTTTGCACATAGGCAGACAAAGAATGTTGCATATAAAACATTGTTTCGCCCTCAACTTGAATATGCATCACCCATTTGGCATCCCTATGTTAAAACTCAGATTCAGCAGCTGGAGAAGGTGCAGAGGACAGCTGCTCAATGGACCTGCAGGCGATGGCGAAATAGAAGTAGCGTCGGTGACATGCTTAATGAGCTAGAGTGGCCATCCCTGGAGGCCTGTCGTGAGCAGTCCTCTTTAACCTTCTCCTATAAGATACACTCTGATACAGTGTCTGTTAATAAAGATCGATACTTGACCCCTATAACAGCGTCGACCCAAACAAGGGCGTCAAAATAAACGAATCACAATATCGTAGGTACCAGTCCTATAGTGATGCCCTGAAAAACTCCTTCTTTCCCAGAACTATTCCTCAATGGAATAGTCTTATCTCCTCTGCGGTGAATGCCAAATCCGAAGAAGAGTTCAAAACCCGTACAGTGTAAGATTGAGACTCAGAGGTATGCGTTTTAGGATACATCTGTTATGCAGATTGTAAATAGTTTTAAGGACGCATCCAGTGCCTCTTCTTTTTTTTTCTCTTTTTTTTCTCAGCTAAATTCTAAATTTAGCCACCCAACCAACTGAGGTAATGGCCAAATTTGACCGACTCAGTATAAGAAGATAGATAGATAGAAAGGACAAGAGCATATAAACTACACTATGATGTGATAAGCCCCACTTTAAATAGCGAAAATAGGGTTTACACGGGTATATATTATTTCTTCTTATTACACTTAAAACCCTTAGGTTGAGGGTACCCGTTAGAATCCTCTCAAGGACGCGGTTCTTAATGTTACAAGCAGCCACAACATAAGTTAAGTATAAATAAGAACAGTGCATATATTATAACCAATAAAATGAATGTTTGGAGATATGAAAGTATGCACTCTACTCCACTAATGTGTTACTTAAAGTTTAAAGTGCCTGTCGACACTATTTTGGTCATATCGAGGGAGTCAATTACTTAATCACATTTTCTGGACAAACTTAGACACCTATACTGTTAACTAGTCTAGTGCAGATTTTTTCGTTATAAAACTGGCAACTGCCCTTCTTGGGTGAGCAGAAGGAAGAGTGTCAAACTTGAAAGGATTTAATGATCAATCTTCCTGAAAAAGATGTTCCTAGCAGGACCGTTCTCAAACCATAGACAACCTGATGACCAGTGAGGCGCGCATCCGACGGGTATACTTGACGTATTGTTATACAAATTTTAAGCCTTATCCTGCTGAATAAATTATTTTAGTCGCACCCATTTCTGACTATCAAAATACAAGCTATAATGTATTCATTTAAATCAAAGACAACATGACACGCAGTAAGTACAAGCAGTGTAGATCCTGAAGTTACTGGCTTGGTAGTTACTTAACCTGGGACCTCCTGATGACCAGTCAGATAAACCAGTTTTGACTACATTTCTTAAGCAGAATTCTGCTGAATAAATCGTTTAAGTCACACACATTTCTGACTATCAAACAATCAAGTTACTAAGTATAATGTATTCATTTGAATCACAACGACAAGGCAAAGAGTTAGTACTGTCAGCTAGTGTAGATCCCGGTCCATCTATGAAAATTGTTCAAAAAGGCAATAAAATCAATATTATTTCAAATTATTCTCCAAAACTTGGCCATACCATCTGTTTACATATCATTTAAACATGCAGATGTCTAAATGCACAATAATAATTGTTTAATTGGTGATACAGTTTGTTTTCGGTTATGAGAATTTGTTTTCTTTTTTCCGGCAAAGTAGAAGTAAAACAAAGATCAGGAATCGATACAATTAACTTACTCCACCCATCCACTCCGTTTGTTTTCGGTTTTCCCAAATACCCGAGTGAACCGTCCTTCACATCGGGGCGTTAGCTGGAGGCCCAAGTGCATGGAATAGACATAGACAAACTTTATTGAACGTCGGATATACCTAAACTACAAACAATAGTAAAATAAAAGGACATATCACATATTGCTTATCATGCACATATACAACAAACATATATCACATAATGCTTATCTTGCACATATATACAATTACAACACATGGTGTGAGGAATCACTATAGTTTATAGATTGTTAAGGAGTTGGATAACCATTAAATATATATATAAATTTCATCATAACTTACGCATATTTCATCCATGAATGTCATTTGGCGTATCACCAGAAACAATTCTGATTTCGACTATTTTCATGGATCATCCATGGGAATAAGGAGAGAGGGAAAAAAGAAAAGTGGTTTACATGCATATCCTTAGGCTTTGGTATTGGTAGGAAGAAACAGAAGATGTCTTAGAGGGGTTCTGTCCCATTTAAAGTAATCTTCTCACGAAAAAAAGAAAGAAAAAGAAAATGGGTTGTATTGGGAGCAGGGGCTGGCAAAACCAGGTATAAGCGTAAATGGGAGGATTAACAATATAGGAGTTGGGATAGGCCCAAGAAAGCAGTGCATGGATGGAGTAAATTGACTTTTTGTTAAAACAAGTCAACAAAAGCTTAAATCGTAGAAAAAAAGAACAACAAAAACTAAAAGCAAGGCGAATAACTAAAACAATGGTTAAGACTTGTTAAGAAAAAAGTTACTAAACATTTAGACAGAAAATAAAACGATAGCAGAACATACAAAAAGAAGCTAGGTCAATCACAGAGAACATCCGCATATGTCGCCATTCCAGCTACGCCATAGCCTCCGAAAGAGTGGATAGATTCTGTAGTTCTTAATTCATTCGGTAGGCTGTTCCATATTCGGACAGTTTCATATCTGAATGATCTTAAGCCGTACCTTGTGCTGTTTACTGATGGGCCACTTAAGAAAAGAAACTCTCTCTTTCACAAACTGAAATCCGCCAGAAGTACGAAAGACGAACATAATTTCCTAAAAACCAAACAACTTGTTAAACAGAAAATTAGGCAGTCCTATGATTCATACATCGAGGACATTCTAGGCATCAACACCACTGATCGCACTGATCACAACTCATCCTCTGGCCCGATAGACCCTGGCAAGGGTCAGTCAAGCTTTTTGTCATAGGGTATAGGTATATAGCACACTTGTACTGCCTTGCGATACAAGCCGGCATTTATAGCGACGTGGTAGAGTGTTGGCCTGTCAGTCCGGCGGCCCGGGTTCGATCCCCGGCGGGTAAAGGTGATTAGCATTTTTTCACCTGTTACATTTCGAGCCCCACGTTGGGCGCCAGTTGTTACGGGAAGATTGTTCACGGGTTGATGAATGGATGGATTTAAGGTGGTTGTGGCCACATGATGATGATGAACGACGTTGATACAACGTTAGAGCTTCTCCCGTATCTCAAGGGGGTTCAAGAGATGACAACGATCTTCTAAGATTTCATGTTTTTGAGAGTTATCAGAACCTTCTCCCTCTCGACCTCGTCATCTGAATAAATATTATATAAACATCCTTAGTAATAAGGAAAACTATATTATTGTGTCCTGTAGGTGGTCGTAAGACCTACCCGTGCCAGGGACAAAGAAAGACTGACTCGAGGTCGAGAGATCGAAATGGCAAGATATGAATATTCATGAAAATAATGACAATTATGATAATTTACAAATGTTCAACATGATAAAGAAATAAAGTAAACGCATACCTGAATAAATATTATATAAACATCCTTAGTAATAAGGAAAACTATATTAATGTGTCCTGTAGGTGGTCGTAAGACCTACCCGTGCCGGGGACAAAGAAAGACTGACAAAGGCTGAGGTAAGAATGTGCGCATGCGGTGTTAATCAGTGAAGTGAAAAGCGCGCGAGACTTACATAAGGACACCGGAAATTGATATAAGCTACTCAGGAATGCTTAATAATGCTTAATGATAGATGAAATACATGAATAAATGCAATTCGAAGAATAACTATGAATGGGGGGAAAACTGGAAACGGCTAGAAAGTCCTAAGCGAAAGCGCTCCTTCAGTTTTCATTATTTCACTCTGTGACATTTTCAATAAAAAACTTTCCTCCCTTATTAAAAACTCAAGAGAGGCCTCACAAGGAATGGCACCACTAAGAGATTCTGACTCAGGTTCACCTGAAACACAGAACTCGGACAAAGCCAACATATTGAACAGGCAATTTCATATTAAAGGCCTTCATAAAAATCATCTCTCTCACTCGGCCAGCTTGCCACCCAGTCCATACAAAATGAGCTGGATGATGGGAATATTAGCAAATAATATATCCCATATACACTTCACTGTAAATACCCACTTATGCCCGAAATCTAAATGATGCCTGGTATCTTAAAATTGCTATGCAATCCAAAATCCAAGCAAAGCTTCAGGACCTGACTCCATAAAACCCATTGTTCTGAAAAAGTTAAGCAATGAAATAACCCCTTTCCTTGCCATATTATTCCAAAAGTCACTCAACACAGGGCAGGTGTCAAAGGACTGGACCAAGTGCGTGTTACATCATCTTCAAAAAGGGGGATAAGAGCGACCACATTAATTATCGCCCCATATCACTAACATGCATTCTTTGCAAACTGATTGAGCACATTGCAGCTTCTAGCCTGTCCAAGCATCTTAACTGTAACAATATACTCTATGGTTTCAGAGAGAGGAGTGTCTTGTGAAACCCAGCTCATCCAGGTAGTTGAGGCGCTTGCACGAAACACTTCACAAGGTCGCCAAACTGACCTTATTTTAGTATATTTTAGTAAGACCTTCGACAGAGTAAATCACTTAAAGCTGCTTCACAAACTTCACCAATACGATGTGAGAGGCAATACTCAGTCCTGGATCAAAGCATTTCTGATTGGGCGTTCTCAAACAGTAATACTGGAGGGATAATACCATCAGGAATCCCTGTAAATTCTGGAGTCTCACAAGGTTCTGTGCTTGGTTTCCTAATATTCCTCCTTTACATAAACGACCAACCTGAGAATATACACTCACAGGTCCGACTCTTTGCTGATGATACAATTTACATCACAGTCAATAACCAGGATGACCCTCACACACTTCAAAATGGCCTTGACACCTTACAACATGGGAAACCCTGTGGGATATGGATTTTAATCCAAGTAAGTGTCAAGTCATAGTGCAGATTATATTTTCTGGTCCTTTGGGATCATTGAGTTCATTTAGAATCATTTTGAAAATAGAGTTCCGCTTAAGCCTGAGCTAGGGGGCGTGACCGGTGTAGCACATTTCAGTTCTGGTCATGAACAGACTCAATAAAACCGAGTCTGCTATTTTCGTTTATTTGGTGTATTCTTTGCTTTCAAAGGATCTAGCTATTCAGAACGTATTATACATAGCAAAATCTAGGCATCCAGCTCAGCACATCTACATGCTACATGGACCGCATGAAGGCCTCCTAACTCATCAGTGCAACATCTCCTTGAACACAAATAATCAAAGAACCACAGAGGTGAGACAACGGTGAGGACTCGACAGCAAGAAACCACTGAAATGCTGGAGCAAAAGAAAACCAACAGTTAGACTCCGATGGGCCCGACCAGAGACAGAGCATCAGGCACCAACCAACATTACCTTGAATTAGATCTCTCTAATTCTCAATAAGCCTTTACGTTGGAACCGTCATAGAATCTGAGGCCTGACCCACCGGCGTGCAATTAAAGAGGGAAGCAAAGTTGCCAACCGTGATTGGGTTAACTAACATGCATGCAGTCTGTCGTATAACATCCACGTTGTACCCAATCTTTTTATATCGAAGAATGATTTTACGAAATTGGGTGCTGAAGTCATTGCGGTTATATATTTTTCTGAATTTATATACTAAGTAGAAGTAAAACAAAGATCAGGAATTGATACAATTAACTTACACCACCCATAAAAGACACCAAAGGGAAAGAAATACAAACATTAAGCGACCAGACCATAATGGAAACCTAAACAAAGGAAGGCCATAAGGACAGTTACTTACCCACAAAATGGCCATATGACCATCCAAAACCAAAAGACACAAGTGATACACACAGTAAGTAACAAACAACAACATAAATCAATCGCCACAGAAGAGCCGCCTTGGAACGGTCAGTGGAAGATTTCCACTGGGGGGCTTAAATCGATTTTACGTGGCCACAATCCTCGCCCTTACTTCCGTCGCGATTTAGACAAATAATTTGTTCAGTCCGCATGAAGACCTCCTAACTCATCAGTGCAACATCTCCGTGAACACAAAAATCAAAGAACCACAGAGGTGAGACAACGGTGAGGACTCGACAGCAAGAAACCACTGAAATGCTGGAGCAAAAGAAAACCAACAGTTAGACTCCGATGAGCCCAACCAGAGACAGAGCATCAGGCACCAACCAACATTATCTCTCTAATTTTCAATAAGCCTTTACGTTGGAGCCGTCATAGAATCTGAGGCCTGACCCACCGGCGTGCAATTAAAGAGGGAAGCAAAGTTGCCAACCGTGATTGGGTTAACTACCATGCATGCAGTCTGTCGTATAATATCCATGTTGTACCCAATCTTTTTATATCGAATAAAAATCAAAAATGAGTTCCTTTAAGAGCAATGAAAACATTCATAAGAAAGAAGATGGGTCATACTACGTAGTTTCGGCTAATAAAGCCTCATCAGTGACCCTGTAATGATCCGACAACGAAAGCCAGAGGAAACATACTGCAATTTTGCGAATTTCGAATAGGCAGTCGATTCAAAGACTGATATAAATCAAAATGGGGTCAAAATAATTAAAAACCTGTCTAGAATATGAGTCTAAACATATAATTTATTTCTGATTTCTCAGAATATTCACGCTGATCTCAAAGGACCAAAAGTAAAATATAAACTGCACTATGGTTGATGTACGGGGAGACGTTTTACGGCCGCCACACGGCACAACACCAGCTGCAGTGAAGGCAAATAAAAATCAAAAATGAGTTCCTTTAAGAGCAATGAAAACCTTCATAAGAAAGAAGAATGATTTTACGAAATTGGGTGCTGAAGTCATTGCGGTTATATATTTTTCTGAATTTATATACTAAGTCACCATAAAATTCGGGTTCCGATAGACCTTGTTGCAGAAGAGATTTAAGTCCAACATTGAATTTTGAAATTAAATCAGAAATAAAAAATTAAAATAAAATAAAATAAAAAAATAAAATTTTGAAAAGGCTTTGCGTAGTTTATGGTAATGATAACCCTGATTAAGGAGTTTAGCCGTTAATAATTTATTACGAGTGTTGAAGTCAGTTACATGACCACACACTCTAGCAAATCGAATTAATTGCGAAATATAAACGCCATAAAAAAGGAAAATTTACAATCTCAAAATCAAAGTCATCGCGTTTATCATAAATTTTGCACGAAACAAATCCATCTACAATAGATAGATGTAAATCCAAAAACGGGGCCTCGGTATCAGAAGAATTTGCTTTATTTAACTGAAGTTCTAGGGGGTAAATCTGACTGATCAAACCATCAAAATAGGTATTATCAATATTTAATAAATCATCTAAATATCTAGAAGTAGAGCTAAAAGCGTCAATAATTTCAGATTGGTTATCAATGGAAAGCGACAAAATGAAGTCTCTTTCATAACAATACAAGAACAGATCAGCCACAAGAGGTGCGCAATTAGTACCGTCCGGAATACCCACCATTTGTCTAAATAACTTAGTACCGAATCTAATATAAATATTGTCAAGTAGAAAGGTGAGGGCATCACACACTTTCTGACATGACCAAAGTGTATAATTCTTATGCTCTTTAGAAGTGAAAATGCATTTCTGACATTACATGCAAGATAGAGAGAATCTTCTCTGTGAAAAGCCCATTCATTTAAATCATTAAGCTTTTCTTTTATAAGATCATGAGGAAGTGTAGTGTAAAGAGTGGAAAAATCGTAGGTAGACATACTAGAAGCACGAAAATGTCTAGATTACAATTTATTTAAAACCTCATTCGAATTTTTTATAGACCAAAACAGATTTCTTCCTGATCTTTCAAAGACTATATCACAATATTTAATTACATGCGTTTTAATAGCAGTTAGACAGGAAGTTAATAATTTAGAAAGTTCAGTGGTAGTGCAAGAGCTAGAATTTGCAATAAACCGTGCTTTGTAAGGTTTTTTTATGAAGTTTTGGTAACCAGTATAGCGTAGGAAGCTTGTCTTGGCCTTCGTTAACACACACAGCAAACTTGGTGGCTGAAAGACAAACATGTTTATCTACTATAGCTCTCTCTTCAGCTAAATGCTGAAGTTCATAGGCCTTAGTACCACCAAGCTCCTGCTTAAGCGTGTTAACATAGTGGAGCCGTCACACAACTACGACGTTGTTAGCGGCCTTGTCTGCAGGGGCCAAAACAAACTTCTTATGAAATTCTTGAATACCTAGTTTAAGATGACGTAAAGACGTCTTGGGCTTAGGAGGTAATAAGTTTGTATTTTGAGAATAGAAAGAAATGCGTTTATTCACTAGTTTTAAAATGCTAAGTTTCCAGTCCTTAAGGGCTTTATGCTCAACATACTCTCGCTTACACCATCGATTACCGAATTCATTCAAGGAAGCAGCGATTTCATCTCTACATTTACTGAAATCAATTTTAGAAGGAAACCAATATTTCGGTCCTTTAGAAATTATATTCCTTATCCTAGAATCAGGAATAATTTTCAAATTGCCAGTAATTACATGACCAGCAGCAGGATAGCAATACTAAAACCATAAAATTCGGGTTCCGATAGACCTTGTTGCAGAAGAGATTTAAGTCCAATATTGAATTTTGAAATTAAATCAGAATGGCGTCTATAAAATTTTGAAAAGGCTGGGTGGCGTTCACTTGAGGACAGGCGAGCTGACGCCCTCCTGAGACTATCTAACAAAATTGTAAATAGTCTAGTTGTTGTTCCCCTCCCTACATATATTAGTCATCACATCAGGCTGACAAGGCATATGCACCCCCTTTACTATGTCCAGATACCGACAACAGCCAGTTACTATTAATACTCTTTTCTCACTTGGCTATTGTACATTGGAATCAATTTCCTAATCATCTTCCTGTCCTCCAAGATCTAGAGTCATTTGGGTCAGTGGTAAGGATTTTGTCACATTACATGCCATAATCCACAACACTTGTTTTTATCTGATTTTATTCTCTTCTGTAACATAAAATTTTAACTTTTCCTTCATACTGTCTCATTTTTATTTCTTTTACTTTGTCTCTGTGGACACACCTGACGATAGTCCGCTTAACGGGGTGATAGATAGATAGATAGATAGATAGATAGATAGATAGATAGATAGATAGATAGATAGATAGATAGATAGATACGTGCCAGGTTGTCTTTTCTGAAATTATAAGAGGATACTTTAAAATTTACCAAAGTAGAAGTAAAACAAAGATCAGGAATTGATACAATTAACTTACTCCACCCATAAAAGACACCAAAGGGAAAGAAATACAAACATTAAGCGACCAGACCATAATGGAAACCTAAACAAAGGAAGGCCATAAGGACAGTTACTTTCCCACAAAATGGCCATATGGCCATCCAAAACCAAAAGACACAAGTGATACACACAGTAAGTAACAAACAACAACATAAATAAATCGCCACAGAAGAGCCGCCTTGGAACGGTCAGTGGAAGATTTCCACTGGGGGCTTAAATCGATTTTACGTGGCCAAATTTACCAAATCTTGTATATATTCGGGAGATATATTGTTTAAAATTTTAAAAAACTTCTCTAGTCATTACCTTTAAACGTCTTACATGTAAGAAACTTCTTCCTCCAGCTGTAAGAAGATCCCGGAGAGGGGAAGAGTAGTCATTGTTAATGAATCTCAGTGATCTCTTCTTGATCCTCTCCATTTAGCTGGTATCAGTCTGACCGCAGAAGTGCCATGCAATAGTACAATAGTTACAATTTGACAATATAAAAGAGTTAAAAATTGTTAATTTTCCCCGTTTGGTAAGAAGTCCACCCAATCTTTTGAGAACAGCAAGCTGTTAGAGGCTTTTTTTTCTGCAAATCTCAGAGACATGATCACTGAAAGATAGCATAAAATCAACGTTCACTCCCAGGACCGTAACATTGGTTTCACACTGTATGACAGTGTCACCCATCTGGAAATGTTTGATGGCGTCGTGAGTTTTCTTGCCTGCACAGATTGCTTGGAACTTATCTGGATTGGCCTTCATAAAATTATCTTCGAAATATTTGATTAGCCTTAAGGACAACGATACAATGGTTTTTTAATAGTATCTCCAAAGCACGGTGATCACTTTCAACATTTGTTTTCAGGCCAAAAATATAGATATGAAATTTTGTGCAACCATACACTATAGCTAACATTTCCTTCTCAATCTGTGCACAGTTCTGTTCTGTTTTTGTCAATGATCTGGATCCATAAGCTACTGGTTGATCTTTCTGCATAATGCACGCACCTAGTCCATCTTTTGAAGTATCCGCATGAAGAGTTATTTCCCCCTGGTTCTGATCAAAGTATTTCAGAATAGGCGCTTTTGTGATGACTTCTTTCAATTGTGGAAAACAATGGCTATGCTGCTCTGTCCAATGCCAAGCTACATCTTTTTAAGTAATTCTCTCAGAGGCTTATTCAAGCTAGATAGGTTAGGAATATACTTCCAAAGATAGTTAATCATCCCTTGAAATCTCATAAGCTTTGTTTTGTCATGTGGCTCTTCCATTTTCAAAATGGCTTCCACATGGCTTTGGCTGGCTTTCGGTCCCTTTTTTGTAAATGTATGACCAACATATGTAACTTCCGGTAGTCCTATTTTACATTTTGACTTATTTAGTTTAAGATTCGAGTCTCTAGCTTTCTGTAACACGGCCCGTAATCTCTTATTGTGTTCTTCCATGTTACTAACCCAAACTAAAATATCGTCAGCGATAACTGCACATCCTTCCATGTTCTCATACAGCTGTGAAACTGCTCTCTGCCATACTTCTGACGAACTTACAAGGCCAAATGGCATTCTTAAGAATTTATACCTGCCAAATGCAGTGCTGAATACCAGCTATTCCGAAGACGGACCTGCCAGATGCATCTAACGTACTGAATACAGTAGCTCTCTCAACCTGAGCAGCCACCTCCTCTACTGTTTTCATTGGATAGTGTTCTCTTTTTATATATTTATTCAAGCCCCTAGGATCAAGACATATTCTCACATCCTTTTCATTTGCCTTTTCCGTTACAACAATACTATTTACCCAGTCTGAGGGTTCAGTCCATGCCTCAATCACACCATCCCTAACCATTCTATCTAATTCTTTCTTGACCTTTGAGCAAATGGTATTTTTCTAGGAGGGTGAATCACTGGTTTAGCATTGTCTTGAAGCTGAATGTTATAATCTCTCGGAAGGCATCCTAAACCTTCAAATATATTACTGTATTCTTTTAACAACTCATTAGGATCTTCAATGCTCACTGTATACATCCTTTTAATCAACTGTAAAGTAGAAGTAAAACAAAGATCAGGAATTGATACAATTAACTTACTCCACCCATCAAAGACACCAAAGGGAAAGAAATACAAACAGATGACGTAAAGACGTCTTAGGCTTAGGAGGTAATAAGTTAGCATTTTGAGAATAGAAAGAAATGCGCCCACCCACCAGTTTTAAAATGCTTAGTTTCCAGTCCTTAAGGGCTTTATGCTCAACATACTCTCGCTTACACCATCGATTACCGAATTCATTCAAGGAAGCAGCGATTTCATCTCTACATTTACTGAAAACAATTTTTGAAGGAAACCGATATTTCGGTCCTTTAGAAATTATATTCCTTATCCTAGAATCAGGAATAATTTTCAAATTGCCAGTAATTACATGACTAGCAGCAGGATAGCAATACACTGAGTTTTTACAATCACATGAATCAGGAGTATTAGTGTCAATATCAAGATCTGAAACCAGTTTATTAAAATTAAAAATGATAGATCTAACAGGTTTGTTATATTTATAGCAAATTATAGGTGTTTCAGTATTTTGAAAATAAGCAGGAATGGAAGAAAGCACAGAGCTCTCACGGAAGATACTGGGCAAATCTATAAAATCCATACCCTTATTAATGAAGGATATTTTGAAGAAATGGCGTTTATGATTAATTTCAGAATCAATGTAAGGACGGAGAGTATGCTGAGTATAGCCCCTAGTTAAGAGAGCCGCATCATATAACTGATTAGAACTATCGTAGAATTTATTCGCCTCGGTGTCCAGAAGACGTAAAACAGAAACGGGTAATGAACTTAAAAATGAAAGCATAGAGTGGCGTCCATGATTTAATAATATAATAGACAGTCACTTAAGTCTAATATTGTATCGTTTAAACGCACGTAATTTACGTTTAAAGTTGCCATTTTTTCTGGTGCCGTGAGATCTAGTTCTGCGTTTGTAAGTCTAAACAAGCCTGTAAACCTAACACGGGCTGTGCTTTGTGATCTACAACTTGAAATTATACTGGGAGTATCTATCTTTAGTCCCAACAAGTAGTGCTGCCTTACCAATTGTGTTCATCTTATGTCCTGAACACGAAATGAGTTTGATCTTTGATTTTGTTAGAGGAATGTCACTCAGTCTTTTGTTTACTCTAAGAGGTAATACATTGCATTGAGTTCCAGTGTCCAATTTCATTTCAAGCTTTTTACCACTTACTTCAGCAACTATTTTCCAGTCTTTCCAGTACCAATGCGGTTCTTTGGGTGTCCGTGATGCTTATATTATTTTATTTTGGATAGCCTATTGGCCATTTTGTGGGAAAGTAACTGTCCTTTTGACTTAGGGCAATTGATGTTTCCATTAGGTCTGTTGTTTCATGTTTGTACTTCTTTCCCTTTGGTGTCTCTGATGGGAGCTGTGGGTTGATTGTATCGATTCCTGATCATTGCCTTCACTTCTATTTCTCATTGCTAGATGAACTTTCAACACTTTCCACAAAGTACTGGTCATAGTGTGATTCATTACTGTTCTGATTATTACCATCCAAAGCATGCACTTTCTGTCTATTACACATCTTAGAAAAGTGGTTAAATTTTGAAAAATTTCTGCATTTCTTTCCATACGCAGGATTTTTCATTTTTTTTCCTGAGTATAATAGAAGTGGGGGCAATGATCATGAATCGATACAATCAACCCAAAGCTTCCATCAGAGACACCAAAAGGAAATACACACAAACATGAAACAACAGACCCTAATGGAAACACCAACAGCGGAAAGCCAAAAGGACAGTTACTTTCCCACATAATGGTCAATAGGCTATCCAAAATAAAATAACATTAGCGACACAAACACCCAAAGACAAACCATAACAAAATTAACCGCGACAGAAGAACCGCCTTGGAACGGTCAGCGGAAACGAATTCCACTGGGGGGGGGGGGGGGGGTGGGCTTAAATCGATTTTACGTGGCCACAATCCTCGCCCTTAATTCCGTCGCGATTTAGACAAATAATCAGTTCAGTCCGCATGAAGGCCTCCTAACTCATGAGTGCAACATCTCCGTGAACACAAATAATCAAACAACCACAGAGATGAAACAACGGTGAGCACTCGACAGCAAGAAACCACTGAAATGCTGGGGCAAAAAGAAAACAACCAGTTAGACTCCGATTGGCCCGACCAGCTCCGATGGGCCCCTTATATGACAGTGATACTGATTCTTTACTGGTTTGTTTAGCAGGTGGTGAGATGCTCCTGTCTTTGCTGTTTTTGGCTTGGGCTTAAAATTTCCTCCTTTTTGGACGAAATCTATTGGCTTCTCCTCAGCAAGACCTTTTAACACTGTCCCACTTGTTTCAGCCGCCCTACAGGTATCTATCGCCTTTTCTAGCGTAAGTTCAGAGCCTCTTAACAGCCCAGCCCTCACCACTTCACTTCTTATTCCGCATACTATTCTGTTCCTAATTAATGAGTCTTTTTTATGTGCTGAATTTACATAACTTAGCTTTGTTTCTCAAGTCTGTGAGATATGCATTTATGCTTTCACAAGCTTGTTGATTTCTTGTGTTGAAAATGTGCCTTTCATACGTCAAGTTCTTTCTTGAATTACAATATGCCTTAACTTTTTCCAAGATGTTGTCCAGTTTCTTTTCATCTCCATCTGTTTCCCAGGTAAACGTATTGTATATTTCCAAGCAGTCAGGACCAACTACATGAAGAAATGTATTTGATTTTTATACATTCTTCCCTTTTTCTCTTTTTTTTTTCTCCTATTACTGCTACTCGCTCACATCTGAGCATTACGAGCAGGATATCCGGGGTGGTAACCAGTACTTTTTTAAAGCAATGTGGATGAAGTGCCTTGCTCAAGGGCACAACCTTTTAGTCAGCGTGAGGCTCGAACCCGCAACCTCTCGATCACAAATCCGATGCGCTACCACTGCACCAATGCAGTTCCTGTAGCTGTCAAGTAAATTTCAAACTGTTGTTTAAAATGCCTCCAATTCTCTGACAAATTTCCAGTTAAATACAAAGGAGAAGGTAGTTGTAATCTTTCCATTTTGCCTTTTGAATCGACACAAATTCGATTGGTAATTCAAAGATTTTATTTCTGTTTTACTTCTGACAACATGAAATATTAGGAACAAGACGGTAAATGCTGTATACTCTTTTATTCAACAAACATCTACATGCACATAAGAGCAACTGACTACGTAGGCTAAATACTTCAGATTATATATATATATATCTTCTTGCGTGGATTCCATACCATATATCCTGACAGTTAGAGCTAGGGACTAACTTCCCACATCACAGGTCCTGGTGTATGAATGCCATTCGACGTGTCACCAGTAACAATTCTGATTCTGATCTGACTCTGCAGCATCACTGCCATCCCTTTTTTAAGGGATGGAATACCTTGCCTGTTTTTTTTTTTTTCTTACAATTTATGTATCTATAGAAATCTCTCGGAATCAGAGTCAGAATCAGAATTGTTACTGGTGACACGTCAAATGACATTCATACACCAGGACCTGTAATGTGGGAAGTTAGTCCCTAGCTCTAACCAAAGAGGTAAATTACCTACACAATCATCAGCACCTTCAGCTGTCGAAATAATCGAATCTGGAAGGGCATTCCAAACTCTAATGGTTCTGGGGAAGAACGACTCCTTATAAATGTCAGTTCTTGCAGTAAGGGTCTGAAACGCCAACGAATGGTGATTTCTACAGTGTCTAGCTGGGGGAACAAGGCCATCTGTTGGAATGCTGGCAGCACCCTTTAGACCTTTGTATAAAAGGATTAGCCTACTGTCTTTTCTCCTTTTCTTGAGGGACTCCCATTTCAATTTTCCAAGTATTCCAGTCATGCTCCCAGTTTCAAAGCAGTAATTGCCTGTTACAAATCCGGCAGCTCTATTCTGAACTTTCTCAATTTCATTGTTAAGGACCACTCCACTGGGGTCCCAGATACAACTACCATATTCCAAGATTGGGCGAACAAGATCTTTATATGCTGCCTCTTTTACATTCTTAGGGCACTGATGAAGATTTCGCCTCAGGAAACCAAGCGTTCTATTTGCCTTAGTAAAAATGTTGCTAATATGAGTATTCCATCTCAGGTTGTGTGAGATTGTCACTCCAAGGTATTTGATGGAGTCCACATTCTCGAGGACCGTTCCCTCTAAGGTGTAAGAAGCCTCGACTTTATATGATCTCTTCCTAGTTATCTGCATAATATTGCATTTAACTTGCTGGAATCTCATGCCCCATTTTGGGGCCCAACATCCTAATCTATCTATGCCAGCCTGAAGTTTCAACGAGTCATCTGTATCTCTAATTTCCCGGTAACAAACACAGTCATCTGCGAACAGTCTTATTTCTGAGTCAATGTCAGTGGAAATATAATTGATGTAGAGGGAGAACAAAAGTGGACCAAGAACGGTCCCTTGCGGGACTCTAGACAAAACTGGAACCCAATCTGAAGATTCACCATTAACAACAACCCGCTGTTTTCTGTAGCAAAGAAAGGAATCTATCCATTTGAGGGTCTTTCCCCCAATTCCATAACCAAATAACTTAGATTTAAGTAGTTCGTGAGGAGGGGTGCCAAAAGCCTTCTCGAAGTCCAGAATAAATGTGTCCACCTGTCCCCCTTTGTCCAAGATTTTTGCTCAGTCATTAATGTCTATGCTTAGCCGAGTTTCACAACTATGCCTTTTCCTAAATGCATGTTGTCTGTCTGACAAAAGTTTATGTTCGTCCAAGTGGGCCATGATGTTTGAGCAGACTATATGTTCCAACAATTTACACAGAACACAAGTCAGAGACACAGGGCGATAAATACGGGCAAGAGCCCTATCTTCTTTTTTTGAAGAGTGGACAGATGTTTGCTAAGATCTATCTATCTATCTATCTATCTACTTATACTGAGTCGGTCATATTTGGCCATTACCTCAGTTGGGTGCGTAGCTAAATTTAGAATTTAGCTTAAAAAAGAAAAAAAAGAGAGAAGTCACTGGATGAGTCCTTAAAACTATTTACAATCTGAATAACAGAGGTATACTAAAACGTATGTAAACCTCTGAGTCTCAATCTTACACTGTATGGGCTTTGAACTCCTCTGCAGTCTTAGCATTCACCACAGAAGAGGGAAGACTATTCCACTGGGGAATAGTCCTAGGGAAGAAGGAATTTTTCAGGGCATCACTGTAGGACTGGTACCTGTGATACTGTGAGTTGTTTACTTTTGATGCCCTTGTTCGAGTTGAAACTGTCACAGGGGTCAAGTATTTATCTTTATTATCGGCCACTGTACCTGAATGTATCTTATAGAAGAAGGTTAAAGAGGACTGTTCACGACGGGCCTCTAGGGACGGCCATTCTAGCTCGTTAAGCATGTCACCGACGCTGCTTCTATTGCGCCATCGTCGGCAGGTCCATCGAGCAGCTGTCCTCTGCACCTTCTCCATCTGCTGAATCTGAGTTTTAACATAGGGATGCCAAATGGGTGATGCATATTCTAGCTGAGGGCGAACCAATGTTTTATATGCAACATCCTTTGTCTGCCTAGGTGCAAAAGCCAAGTTTCGTCTAAGAAATCCTAAAGTCCTAGTTGCTTTTGATGTTATTTCTGAAACGTGTTGACCCCAGTCAAGATCATCAGTGATGGTGATACCAAGATATTTGGCGGATTGAACCTGCTCCAAGATTTGCTGGTGTAGTTTATAGTCAAACTTAATTTGTTTGTCAGGAGGGTGTCGCGACACCCTCATTGAATGACATTTGGCCACATTGAACTTCATCTGCAAATCGGCCTCCCACTGTGCTAGTTGATTCAGGTCATCTTGTAGAATAAGACAGTCAGAAGAAGAATATATATTCCTATAAAGGACACAATCATCAGCAAACAAACGGACAGATGACCTGATGTTATCAGGGAGATCATTAATGAATACCAAGAAAAGGACCGGTCCGAGGACCGAAACTTGGGGGACACCAGATAAAACAGGGACTGGATCAAACGCTTGGCCATCAAGTACAACTTGTTGTGAGCGCCCTGAGAGCCATGAGCTAATCCACCTGTGTGTGGATCCTCTTATCCCATAGTAATCCAATTTATACAATAGCCTCCTGTGAGGTACCTTGTCAAAGGCCTTAGCGAAGTCCATGATAATCAAGTCAGTCTGTTTGTGGCCACGGTTTGTAGCCCCATCCAGATTGCTCACAATGTCATGGTAAAACTGAACTAATTGAGTTTCGCAAGACCTTTGACTTCGGAAACCATGTTGACAGTCAGCAAGAATGCTCTCAAAGGCTAGGTGCTTGTTGATGTTACTAACTATTATATGCTCCAGGGTTTTGCAACAGATGCATGTTAGCGACACTGGTCTATAATTTGCTGCATCGTATTTTTCTCCTTTTTATAGACCGGGGTAACATTAGCTTGTCGCCAGTCATCTGGTACAGTGCCCTGGGCGAGTGATTCATTGAAGAGCCATTCTTTGGGGGATTCCACCCGTATCAAGAGACTGTTGAAAGAAGTATGCGAAAACTGGACCCAACTCATTTGCTAATTCCTTCAGGACTCAAGGATGAAGTTCATCTGGTCCTAAGGCCTTACTGGGGTTTAAGCCTTGAAGTACCTTGATCACTCCTGCAGCTGTCAACACACTATTATTCATGAATGGGGCCGATCTTCCAGTCAATGGAACCTCCGTGAACTCAGTTTTATTAAACGCATCATTGAATTGACAAACTAGTTCCTCTGCCCTTTCAGAGTCTGATTCAGCAACCCCGTTCCCTCCTCTTTTATTAAGGTGCAGGATAGCTCTTTTATTAAGGAGCGTGATAGCTCAGTGGTTAGTGCACTTGCCTCTGATGCTAAAGGTCCCGGGTTCGATCCCCGGAAGCGGCGATAAAATTTCGGTGTCCGAACACGCTCCATTGGCATCATTTGCAGGGATGAATGTCATTAAGTGCACCGTCCTTCGGATCGGGACGTTAACTGGAGGCCCCCTGTGCAGGGAGAACCATCCCCTGTGCAGGTCAAAGAACCCTACTATAATTACATGATTACTGTGTAGGCTTTCATCCTGCAAAACTAATATGTAATATGTATGTAATATACACCTGCCTAGAATGTCCGCGAGGGCGTATGGCAGTATATATAGAAAGAAAGATACCTTGCCCGTCCTTCTTCTGGCTATTGATATATCTGTAGAAGTCTCTGGGATTTGCCTTTACATCACCTACCAAATTAATCACATACAAATCATGCTGATTTTTTTTTATATCAGTCTTGATTTCACGTCTCAAGTTTTCAAATTTTGTCCGGAGTTTACCACTTCCCGTCTTTTTTTACTTTGCATGAATCTTATTCCTTTTGCAAATTTTTCTTCTTACCTCTGGAGTGATCCAGGGAATAGAAGATACAGAACTACTAGTTTTAAGGGGATATGATTTTCGGCCTAAGTATGAATGAAAGAAGTTATCAAAGTTCTCTTGTACAGACCCAGCATCTTAATGGCCATTAACGTATTTCTCCTTTGCAAATCTGAGTGCAGCCTTCCTCACAGTTTCATAGTCACCTTTCTGATATGAGTACACCTTCCTCCGAGGTTTCTTTATTGGTGGGATGTGATTTTTTAAATATCCGTAGACAATATCGTGGTCACTTAGTTTATCTCGGGAATGAATGTCTGATGGGAACTAGGGACTAACTTCTCATACCACAGGTCCTGGTGTATGAATGTCATTTGACGTGTCACCAGTAGCAATTCTGATTCTGATATTTGGAACTCCCCAACAGAGAGACCGAGAAAAAAAAAACGATGGCTGTACAAATAGTCATCATAAAGAGCGCAATGGCGGACTTGCATGAACCTGATGTTGGAACAGCTTATTATCGTTCTACAGATCCAGTGAAGAACCTCAAACTCAGGTTAAACATGAAGACCTCTGTCAAAATTAGAATTGCTTTTATTCAGCGACCTAAATAAATGTTAAATATTAAATTTAATCATGGTTTTCTCATTATAAATTTGCAACATTTGATATTCATTGTGGGTGGGGTATGTTGTTGGCATAAGTTTAATTTGTAGGTCCAATGTGGTCTTCGTACCTTTATAGTGGTCCAAAGTAGATAAAATTGGTATCAAAAGAAACATGGGCATCTTATCTCCACAATGAGACCTATTATTCTTTTCTAAACCATGTACTTTTTGCACCAGGGCAACTCAAATACCACTAGGGTCAGTCACATT
The DNA here is from genome assembly GCA_963580285.1 of Lucinisca nassula. Lineage (NCBI taxonomy): Eukaryota > Metazoa > Mollusca > Bivalvia > Lucinida > Lucinidae > Lucinisca > Lucinisca nassula. The sequence goes on along the minus strand of OY757022.1, from coordinate 78,404,910 downwards.
TTGATCTATCTGGATCGCGATATATTTTAGCAGTTTTTGACTTCGTTCACTGTGTCACAGATACGGAGAGTGAAAACCCGGCTTCAGTTATGAGGAGTAATCATTTGAATGTCATAAAATTGCTTTCTTACCAATATACATTGCAAACTCATATCATAAAACTGTGATTTCCAGACTTCAGTAGAACGACAGCCATTTTCACGCACTTGGTGACTTGTTTACATAAAGCGCCTCAATGACGTGGAATGACGTGCCAAAATTAAAGCGACCTCTGATAATGGCGCGAAAATTAAGGGACGTAACTACGTAAAACGATGTTTTTTGTTCTTCATTCTATTCTAGAGAAGACTGTAAAATCTTCTGAATGCGAGAGATAAGAGCATCCAAATTATTTCCGTCACTAATTATAGTAAACTTATTAGCTTCCGATGAATACAGATTTTTTTACCTCAGCAGGATTGTCAGAATCGACTGGTTTTTGGTCGATTGTAAGAAGGACGGCGGTGTATCATTTTGAGAATGCTTACAGTAACTTACTCATTTGCATACCGCATGCTAAAACAATATTCAGCCAAGAAATTCCAAAAACGTTCATTTTTCTGTTTACTATTTTGAATTTTATTATTTTTCAAACATTAACTTAGGAGTTATTCTTTAGTTGCATCTTACATCTTTATTTTAATAAATAACCAATGGTAAATGACGAGGAAGACAACAACAAAAAAGGCTCCATTGGGGGTATTTGGAAACTGTTTGGAGTGTGTAAAAATATTACTACATGCGATTTATTCCGTTAATGCTCTCTAATGGACCTATGTCTATAAAGTGACAAAAATTTGGCCTCAAATGCAAAAATATCCAATTTAGCCCAGGCTGAAAGAATGACAGAATAACAGCTTGCTGGAAGACTGGTCTCATCTCTGAATGGGGATGAAACCACATTATTTAGGAAAATGATAAATTCATGGCAAATCTAAAAAATGTGGTCTCACTCCTATATAGAGAAGAAAATCTGGAACATACTAAAAGTCTGGGCTGAAGGAATGTGGTCTCATCTCTATATAGGGATGAGACCACATTGTTAAGGAAAATGATAAATTCATGGCAAATCTAAAAAATGTGGTCTCACTCCTATATAGAGAAGAAAATCTGGTCTCACCTCAAATAACATACTAAAAGTCTGGGCTGAAGGAATGTGGTCTCATCTCTATATAGGGATGAGACCACATTATTAAGGAAAATGATAAATTCATGGCAAAACTAAAAAATGTGGTCTCACTTCTATATAGAGAAGAAAATGTGGTCTCACCTTAAATCACATACTAAAATCCTGGGCTGAAGGAATGTGGTCACATCTCTTTATAGGGATGAGACCACATTATTTAGGAAAATGATAAATTCATGGCAAATCTAAAAAATGTGGTCTCACTCCCTATATAGAACAGAAAATGTGGTCTCACCCTAAATAACATACAAAAAGCCTGGGCTGGGACGAGATCACAATATTTAGGAAAATGATAAATTCATGGAGTAGAAAAAAGCCTGTGCTAAAGGATTGTGGTCTTAATAATTTGGTTACCCGTTAAAAAAAAACTTAAGTTGATCCCTATTATTATTAGACACGCTACATACACGGAATGAATCTAATTTTGATGCTGATTAGGGCCCAATTATTCTGTATGTTAATTAGGATATAACTGCGCATCCCTCTAAAATGAATCCAGAAATCCCATTGGTGGAAGCTAAAAATCTTGTTGTGCTTTAGAATGCTTACAGCACTCTTCAAAATTTATGAATGAATGGTCACGTTGTCTCTTTGATCCAAGTTAGTGGACGCTTGCATGTTCGTAACGCCCAGAGAGCTAAATTTTGCATTGGATTGTAAAATGTAGACATTTTAAAGAATTTACCGTCATCATCAGATGAACAGTATCTCTAGTTAAGTATTTGGTTAAAGATAAATTGGAAATCACAATGGAATATAGTTGCCAAGTCATGCAAATTAGAGAAAAACCGTTGCTACCCCCTTGCACTAGAAAGCAAAATGGCGGAGCAGAAGCGGAAAAATTTCCATACCCTACCTCAGTTCAACCGATCCTAGCCAACCATCCTTCTGCCTAGGCTATCATTTTTCTTTGTGATATTAGAGATGAGATATTGAAGTTTGTTTTAAGACCTTATTTGGTGTGATTCACCTTCTTATAAGGCAGGGGACCACATTGGACCTACAAATTAAACTTTTACCATGTTGTTTACTGTAGCAACATTAGAAAATATTCACTTAAACCACACTGACTATGACTGACAGACTTTTTACACCTTACCAAACTATAGACGAATGGTGAGTGAATGTTCCTGGTGAATGAATGTCATTTGATCTGTCACCAGTGAAGATGTTTTGACATGTGACTTTTTTTACAATTCGTTGCGCCAACATACCCATTTTTAGTTTATAGGGATATATAACATGGAAGTGGCTAGAAGACCGTATCCGGTCTTTTTAGTCTCTGAGTCTAGAATGAGTCTAGAATGCCGGACCCGGCATTCTAGACTCTGAGACTAAAAGACCGGTTCTGGTATTCTAGACAAGTCCATTACGGAAGGCTAGAATGCCGGGAATATAATATTTGGCAGTTATAATTGACCGAAAACAGAAAACAAATACATATGAAGAACTGGACAAACCTTTTCCACCATTTTGGAAGGGGGAGATTACTTTCGTTTTATGTATATCGGCAACTACAATTTTCTAGATGTAACGGCCAGATGTAACGACTATTAATGCGGGACGGACACTTATGACTTATGTATTGGTTTTTATTATTATAATAATAAATGTTATTAGAGGTGTAACGATGCACCTACCTTAGGATACGATACGTATCGTGATACTTACCTCACGATACGATACGTATCGTGATACTTTTAATCAGACAGACAGACTGACACACACACAGCCTGTCCATATCAATGAGCCTACTATATTTGTTGCATAGTTTTGGTAACATGTTGCAAAGCTGTGCCATCCTTTGCAAATAAACTAAGATTCAGTAACTTTCCAAGTTACCGCCGTCTGCTAGCCTATAATGTGTAAAAAGAAAGCTTAAAAGATATTAGAACAATGAGTAAATTTAATTGTAGCTAAGATAATCCTAAGATAATAGAAACCTTCACTGAACAGTGAACATCCCAGATAAGAGGACAAATTGATGATAAACTGAGGATCTCAACCAAAACATATGTTGTGGTCTAATATAGAACAATGTTGTGTAAGATATTATCATTAAAACAATATTTCTTTCATGAAAATTGAGATATTTTATGGGGCCGAACAGTCTATTTTTGCGAGTGTTTTTAACCGAACGGAATATGGTAGTTGTCGTAAGGCGTGAGAAGACGTTTACATCAATAATTAATGCATCAATAAAGCAAAATTAAGTAGGATTCAACATAGAAACAACATTTAAGCAGTTTCTCTGCTATTTTTTTTTTCTTAATTTTGTCTTTCGAAGAAATTTTTGGGTGAACCGAACCGAAATTACCAAAAACGGAACCGAACCGCCAGCTTCGTACCGCGGTGAACCATACTTTCGGTGAATCGTTACCCCTCTAAATGTTATTATTATTTATATATGATGGAAATTGAATGTGATAAATCAGCCTTTGTCGTGTATGTCGCGGTTGTAAAATATAATTACGGTGTGTTGCAAACAAACATTAACCTGATTGAGCGGTCAAACGACCTCAAAGAATTCATAATGCTTTAAGATCCTATTGTTTTACTGTACAGAGTGCTACAAACAATTAGTTATTTGATTGAGCGGTCAAACGACCGCAAAGACATCTAAAAGTTTAAAGATCCTATTGTCTTAAACTATCACCGCCAACACATCACACACTTTAAATATCATAGTAATTTACTACTCCAAACAAACAAAGCAATTATCTCAACTTACTTAATGCTGTCCCTGGAAAGTTCGTCATTGCCAGTGTTCAATCTAGGATTTGGGGTTTGGGGGCCCTCTGGGCCCACAGACCTTGTAAAAGGGGGCCATTCGGAAAATTTAGGGGGCCCTTAAATTATATACTTCATAAAGTTGCCAGATTTATCTTAAGGTTTTGGCTGCATGATAAAAATGGACACAAAACAAGTTAAACATCGCAGACAAAATCTATTCTGTTAGTCTATCTATCCATCTTCTAATACTGAGTTGGTCACATATGCTCATTACCTCTGTTAACCAGTACAAAGCGGTTTGGATAAAGTGTCTTGCTCAAGGGTTAAATACATGTTTTATTTAGAATGAATGCCATTAAATTTATTTCTGGAAGAGAAAAACTCTATAATAAATATCGCCGGTCTCGGTATTTTGCGGTATTTCGGTCCGTTATTTAGCGTAAGCCGCACAGCGCACACGAATATGGCGTAAGCCGACTGGCGCATACAAGTATACCGAACATGGCCGCATCCCCGGTAAACAAAACATCGATTTGGGTTTGAAAAATAAGAATTGTTACTAGTTAAACAGATAAAACAAAAGGTTTTTTTTTCTGAGTTATTTTGATTGGGCAACATGCGGTTTGTGATAAACTCAATAATACGCAACAGGCAGCCGAAATATCAACGGAAAATCGCAAAAATGAACTCTAGAAGAAACAGTCACAAATTCTATAGTTGCACCCGACGGGCCCATTAAATGATCTCTAGTGCACCCCTCATGTAAAGGTGGGCCCAGGGCGCAATGGCGCAGCCTAGATTGAACACTGCATTGCCTCATGATGGCTTATAGACTGCACATAGGTCAAACGTTCGAAAACTATTCTGTACTCAGGTACAATGAATCCCATCATTAAACTAGACACTGAGATAATAATTACTGATGATTGAACTCATTCAGGCCTTATTAGCAATCAACGTAATTTACCATTGTGATTTTTTGACACCGCAAATTAGGTTCAAATTTTGAAAATAAATAAATAAATAAAACGATTGTCAAATTTAAGCAGTTGCCATTATATTGTTCACCGATATTCGTGATATTGCAGTTGTAGATATACTTAAAACAATCGTAGCTTCAAAATGGCGGACAGTTCATGACAGGTAAATGTTCCTTTCTAATTTAGTTTAGGCTACCTTGTGGATTATAGTTATCAAATGTTCTATTGCCGGCATTTTAGCCTGGCAACGGGGGATGGCTAGACGTCCGGGCCTGGTCTTCTAGCCGTTAGGTCTAGAATGCCGGGTGCGGCGTTCTAGACTCAGAGGCTAGAAGACCGGATCTGGTTGTCTAGCCACTTCCATATAGCATACCTCTGATAATTTTTTAACTGTTTGAGGGAGATTTGCCATTGTAATGAGGGAGATGTAAAGAATATATTGGGAAATACTCAGTTTAAATGAGGGAGACTCCAAAATTTTACTGTTCGCATAATTGGGCAAAAATTAGCATCAAACTGAAGGGGCTTGAAGAAATTGATAGGCTGCATAATGCTTCCATGCAGAGCTGAAATCTGACCACACATGAGTACTGGTAAACAGGTTAGAGGACCTAAACCTGCCCAGGTAAAGCGATACGAGTCAGACCGTCCATGCTTATAAACCCTATTGGTTTCATTGGATGACAGGGCTTGAGATGTCATTTCATCTCATTGTCAGGTACAAGTCCTACAAAATTGGAAGCAGCGTCTCCAAAATGACCTATACAGTGTTGACGGGGATGTTAAACCTCAAATCAAACAAAACAAACTCCCTCCGGATGAGGGAATTTTCAAAGTTTTGATGTAGTACTGTACATTAACCGTGGCCACAAACAGAATGACTTAATTATTAACATGGCCTTTGACAAGGTGCATCGCAGAAGGCTATTTTACAAACTTGAATACTATGGGATAAGAGGTGGATTAGCTCATGGCTGTCGGGGCGCACACAAGTACTTGATGGCCAAGCATCAAGCATCTGATCCAGTCACTGTTTTTTTTTTTTTTTTCTGGTTGTGTTATCCTAAACTACCTAAAGCATTCTTTTTTTTCCCAGCACTATTCTTCAGTAGTCATTGGTCATTTTTGTTGGGGCAAACCTTTCCATTGCCGTCGTTGGTTCAGACTCATCACATGAACAAGTCCATGAAATGAACACCCCCTAAACCCCACTTTATATAGAGAAAACAAGGGTTTAGGGGTGTGTATATTATTTTTCTTATTTCTGCTCAAAAAAATAGGTTGTGGGTACTCATTAGAACCACCTCATTGAGGGCTCTCGATCTACATTGAGGGTTGTCAATATGCATAATTTGGGGCCGAAATTCAGCCCCATTCCCAATGGAAAAAAGTATCTTTTTTCCCAATTGGCTGGAAAAAAATCCCAATCAGAAGTTGAAAAAAAAGGCAGAAAAATGTCCGTTTTCGAAAGCCACAAAAACTGATGACATTGCAGTGTTTTCTACTGCTGAAGTTAACAACTGGAGCAAGAGTAGTTTTGACTTGTATTTTTATCAACTTTTGGATTTCAAGGAGAAAAACACTTATTTTCAGATTTTGGCCACTCATACTTGCACAAAATTTCAACCGAAATTGCCGAAATCTTGCCGTTTTTTCGAACAGTACCAGTAGTCAACATCATCATTTCAAGTGTGTTACATGTAAAACTGGGACTGATGATGTAATCATCATGCAAAATATGGAAAAAGCCCAAGTATGGAATTTATTTGCTCATTTTAAGGCAGATTTCCTTGAAACTGTCAGGCTTAATCACTGTACAAATGTGTTCTAGCTATACTAGATATAACTTATGTACAAGCAGGCAACTTCTGCCAGCCACAAAGCTTTCAGCTTCCGGTTGTAGTTGATCAAACAAATGAATTGCAGTATTTGTAGCTAGGTTAATTCATTTTCATGGTCGTATGTATTTCTTGGTGATAAAATGGTTCAAATAGTAAATTTACATCAAAATGATTATTACATTTTTTAATAACAATTTTTCCTAATTTCAGTCAAAATGTCACTAATTTTCCCAATTCTAAAGGCCCCGGCCCCATTCCCCAAAAGTGGTGTGAGAGCCCTGAAATAAGAAAAATATCACAGAGTTTTACCAGAAACGTAGCCATTTTTGAGATGTGAAAAACGCACTATGTCGCACAGTTGTTATCGTAATGTAAAACTGACCCACAAGTCATTTACTGACTTGTGAGAGAGGTCAGAGGAAAGGGATGAATCTCTTAATGATGCCATGTGGTCTTCGCCCCCACCCATCAGGGCCTGGAGAAATTGATTGGGCGGCATGATGCTTCCACGCAGAGCTGAAACCGGCCACACATAAGTACTGGTAAATCGCTTAGGCCTGCCCAGGCAAAGTGGTGTGAGTTGGATGTCCCTACATATTAACCCTTTTGGTTTGTTTGGGCAGCGGGGACTGAGATGTCATTTTATCTCAGTGATGGGTAAAAGTCCCACAAACTTGGAAGTGACATCTCCAAAATAACATATATAGTGTTGAGGCCTTGATGGGAACGTAAAACCTCATTTCAAACAAAATACCATTAGGTCTCGGAGACCATCCATATCCGCATGCTTATATGAAATATTTTACCTGAGGCTTGTCGGATTCACTTAGCTTTTATATCATATTCAGTATGGACTGCAGTGTTCAATCTTGGCTGCGCAATTACACCCTGGGCCCGCTTTTAACATGAATTGCGCACTAGAAATCATTCCATGGGCCCATCGGGGCGCAACAGAAGAATTGTGTGCCTTTTCAATCTAGAGTTCATTTTTGTGACTTTCTCATGATTTTCTGCTGTCTGGTGCGAATTTATGAGTTTGACATAAACCGTATGTTGTACAATCACAGTAAAAAACGTTTTCATTTATTTGTTTTACCTGCTTCAATCCTGATTTTTTAAGTGCGTGTCGATTTATTGTTTACTGCGGATGCTGTCATGTCTTATTTTCCTATACTTGCTTCATTTATGCTGTAAACGCCATGCAAAACAGTAAGGCTCACACTAAATACCGGACCGAAATAATCCAAAATACCGAAGCAGATGGTATTTATTCTAGAGTTTTTATCTGGTAGAATACATTTAATTGGATTTGGTTGCAAATAAAACAAATGCATAGGCCTTCTGCTCTATACAGGCAACATGAAGAAAAGGTATCGGGCAAAATTCTAAAATAAATGCTTTTGTTTTGTTGTTTTCTCTTTTTTTTTTTATCATGCAGCCTAAAACTAAAGATGAATCTGGCATTTATATTTAGTATAATCTAAGGCCTAAGGGCCCCTTAAATTTCTGAATGGTCTTCTTTTCAGATGTCTGTGTGCCCAAGGGCCCGCTAACCCCAAATCCTAGATTGAACACTGGGACTGTCATGATCAGCCTTGCCTTAATTCGACTAACTGGGGGTGGAGAATTTGCAAATAAAAAATCAAAAGTCTTTTCTTGATGGGTGGGTTTGTGAACTACTTGGGCCAGGCAATGTTCTTTCATAATGTCCAAAAGTTCTTGCTGTGTTTGCCTTTTTCGCACCCCATGGGGTACCTGCATATTGCCCCATTCAGTATATCCACAATTGAAGTCTCCACCGACCAAAATATGAGCATTTCCATTTGATATTATCCTTGACAGGAATCAAAACATGTAAACAGTATGGCTGTTCATTTCCGTAATTTGTCCGGTGAATCTCTGATGATCATGTAGGCAAAGATAAAACCCAGTTCTTGGTTCTCCATACAGTGTATGAGAATTTTCTGTCCGTCTGCTTGGCGTACTCGGTGGAGGCAATAATAAATGTGTTGGCCCTTGGTGCTGCCAGTCTGCAGTTTCTAGATATGCAAATGGAGCAGTTTACTAGTATGAACTTAGACACAGCCTTAATGAAGTAGAGTAGGGGGTAGTGTAGTTCTGTTTGATTTGAGGTTTAACTTCCCCATCAACACTGTTTAGGTCATTTTGGATGCATTGCTTTCCATTTTGTGGGGCTTTTACCTGACATTGAGATGAAATGACATCTCAATCCCTGCTGACAAATGAAACCAATAGGATTTATAATAATCATGTCTACATGCACCAACATATGCCTGAGTCATAGTCGGACTCAAATAAAAGTACATGTGCAGCATTTCCTATGATTTACAAGTGCGTCCCACAAAGAATCAGATCAGCCTGTGCATCCATATAGTCTGACCAGTCTTCTCTTGCTGCATGAAGGAGCATTGGGATTAGGGCTGACTAATCGAAGCTGAAAAGATAATCGATTATCAGTAATGCTATTGCGATTGATAATCGATTAGTAATCGCTATGGTTTTTGTCATAATTTTACCTGTCTGGCTTTCTCTCTGAGCATGACTCTTAACATATGTTGCACTTTACCATATGTATATTTGAACAGACAGGCCTGAGAAAACAGTGTAGACCCAGATGAGATGCCGCAGATTGCGGCATCTCATCAGGGTCTGCACTGTTTGCCACTCATCCAGCTATTTTAGGCATAACTTTGGGTAGTAAATTGTACCTATCAAGTAATCAATTAAAATCTCAAATCAGAAATGATAATCACTTTTGCTGAAGTTATCGATTGATTATACGATTAATCATGTCAGCCTTAATTGGGACCCTACCTGTAGGTATTTTTAGAGTGCACAGTGAAGACTCTGATCAGACTGTGCAGATGCACATCAGACTGTGCAGCTGAGTCTTTGCTGGGCACTCATGTAAATTGTAGGAAATGCTCCGGCTCAATTGATTAACCTCTATATACTGTAAAAATCTTAAAAAATTCGGACACCTTGAGGACTCAGTGTAATTCTCCTAAAATGTTAACCCTTGTCCTGCTGAATATTCATATATGCCACACCCACTACCGATTATCAACCAATCAGATTACCTGTAGCAAATTATTACAACAAATTCACAATCTGAATGACAAACAAGTAGATCCTGATCAGATGGCTTCTTCAGAAGCCATCTGATCTGGATCTACATTGTTTCAAAGAAAATGCATATCCGGGCTCAGCAGAACAAGGGTTAACAAATTTATTTCATGATCCAGAAGGCCAAGGGGGTCCAAAAATGCAGACTGAAAGGCAAACAGTGTAGACCCTGATCAGACTGCTTGTTTAGGAGCAGTCTGATCTGGGTTGGCACTGTTTGCTTAGGCCTGCCTGGCCCAATACTTAGGATCGTTACGGTAACATGGTTTTGGATATATAACATGGTTTGAAGATGGATCCCAAAATACATAGATTACATATAGAAATTGACTTTAAATGGTTAATGTATACATACATGTATTTGTCTAGATATTATATATACAGTTGTGTAACAAACAGCATTTCTGTTTTTGACCCTAACAATAGGGTTATAAAGAGGTGGTGAATAAAGGGGTCATTCTTCTTATGAAACTTTGAAATTTCTCTTATTTATGCACACAACATAGGTTGGAGTTGCTCGTTAGAACCACCTTGTTTAGGCGGTTCTGATGCGTACCCTGTAACCCATAACCTATGCCTTGGAGCAGAACTAAGAAAAATAATCTATGCCCCTGTAAACTCCAGTTTTCTCTCTATATAAAGTGGGGTTTACTGAAAAAAGTTGGGTTTACTGAGGTGTTTATTCCACGGACTTGTTCACATGATGTCTGTTTTCTTTCAGTGTAAAGTTAGACCGTATAACTTCATCCAGTATAGTGCCTACCGGTAAAAGTGATGGGGAGGCCCAGGCAGAGGGAGGGTCAAGGGCGGGGTCAAGAGCAGGCTCACAGATGGAAATGAGAGACTTGACAAAGCAAGGTGTCAAAGATCCTGAGGAATGTGCAATTTCTTGGCAGCAAAAGATTTTCAGTCAGGTAAGTACTTCATTCAGAATTGTTACTAGTGACACATGAAATGACATTCATACACCAGACCTGTGATATGGGAAGTTAGTCCCCAGCTCTCACTTGATAGCTCTAGGAAGCCTTCGTGGTGTACATTAAGATAACACACCCTTGCGACATAGTGCATTTTTCATATTTCCTAAAATAGCTCCTTTTCTGATGAAAATCTATGATATTTTACTTATTTATACTGATAACATAGGTTGTGGGTGCTCGTTAGAACCGTCTCGTTGAGGTGGTTCTAACGAGTAATCACAACCTGTGTTTTAGAGCAGAAATAAGAAAAATAATGTTTACCCCCGTAAACCCCAGTTTTCTCTATATAAGGTGGGGTTTAGTGGGGTGTTCATTTCACGGACTTGTTCATATGATGAGTGGTTAGGCTACTCGCCTCATAAACCAAGGATCGTGGGTTGGATCCCAACCTTCAGACTTTTGGATGAGTATTTAAACCTATGTCTCCATATGACTTTAGCTGTTGATGGGATGTAAAACTGAAGCACACAGGCATACATAGCAACGGGTAAGGAGGAGGAAATTCTAACAAGTACCCACAACATATGTTTCTATCAAGCAGGCCTCATATTTTTCAGGCATATGCAGGATTTCAGGCTAACAGTTGGTTTTCTTTTGCTCCAGCATTTCAGTGTTTTTTTGCTGTCGAGTCCTCACCACTGTCTCACCTCTGTGGTTCTTTGATTATTTGTGTTCACGAAGATGTTGCACTGATGAGTTAGGAGGCCTTCATGTGGACTGAACAAATTGTTTGTCTAAATCGTGACGGAAGTAAGGGCAAGGATTTTGGCCACGTAAAATCGATTTAAGCCCCCCAGTGGAATTCTTTCCACTGACCGTTCCAAGGCGGTTCTTCTGTGGCGGTTTATTTATGTTGTTGTTGTTTACTACTCACTGTGTGTGTCACTTGTGTCTTTTTATTTTGGATGGCCATTTTGTGGGACAGTAACTGTCCTTATGGCCATCCTTTGTTTAGGTTTCCATTATGGTCTGGTCGCTTCATGTTTGTGTTTCTTTCCCTTTGGTGTCTTTGATGGGTGGAGTAAGTTAATTATATCGATTCCTGATCTTTGTTTTACTTCTACTTTTTATGCCCCCGCATCGTATGATGCCGGAGGCATATAGTTTTTAGGTTTTCCGTACGTGCGTCCGTGGGTACGTGTGTACGTGCGCACGTGCGTCAGAATGTACGAAAGTGTGTACGTACGTAATCCTGTTAGACTCAGGTTAAGGTTTTGGGTCAGGGTAGAACTTGAGCTCATATTTTGCAAACCATGCAATGGATGTGGTTTATATTTAGTATGATGATAGATATGGGTCCAAAGTTTTATTCAACAATACCCCCACACCTACCCATGGTCTCAAGGTCAAGGTCACGGACTTGGAAATTTTTAATGTTTAACACTCAGGTTAAGGTTTTCGGTCAGGGTAGAACTTAAGCTCATATTTTTCAAACCATGCAATGGATGTGGTTTATATTTAGTATGATGATAGATATGGGTCCAAAGTTTTATCCAACAATACCCCCACACCTACCCATGGTCACAAGGTCAAGGTCATGGACTTAGAAATTTTTAATGTTTAACACTCAGGTTAAGGTTTTCGGTCAGGGTAGAACTTAAGCTCTTATTTTTCAAACCATGCAATGGATGTGGTTTATATTTAGTATGATGATAGATATGGGTCCAAAGTTTTATCCAGCAATACCCCCACACCTACCCATGGTCTCAAGGTCAAGGTCACGGACTTAGAAATTTTTAATGTTTAACACTCAGGTTAAGGTATTTGTACCACGTTGAACTTTTAACTTTTATGATTCATTTGGTTCATATTTGGTTTAATGATAGATGCAGGTCTAAAGATTTATTCAGTAATACCCCCACCCATGCCTATGACTTCAAGGGCCAGGTCGCAGACATAGAAATTTTCAAAATTAAGTATGTTAATAGCTTATATTTTCCAAACTCTACAATGGATTTGCTTGATATTTGGTATGACAATAGTTGCAGGTCCAAAGTTTCATTGAGCCATACCCCCACCCCTTAACTGAAGGTCAAGGTCACAGACATAGAAATTTTTTATTTTATATTTTTGAGAGCTCATATTTCTTTAACCATGTGATGGATTTGCTACATATTTGGAATGATGATAGATACATGACAAAAGTTTCATTCAGCCATAACCCCGCCCCTGCCGCATGACCTTATTCTGATTGGGGGGGGGGGGGGGGGCATTTGTGTTGTATTGACACATTTCTAGTTAGATCTTGATTTTTTCTTATTTTCATGATTTCAGGCTTTTTAGAGTGAGTGAGTGTTTCAGTTTTACGTCCCACCAACAGCTAAGGTCATACGGAGACGGGACCTCGGTTTAAAGACTCAACCGAAAGTCTGGAGAAGCCCGGGATCGAACCTGCAACCCTGGTTTACAAGGCGAGTAGCGTAACCACTCGACCACGGAGGCTTCTCAGGCTTTTTAGCTCACCGTCACGTAGTGACGAGGTGAGCTTTTGGGATCACTTTTCGTCCGTCGTCCGTCGTCCGTGCGTACGTCCGTCCGTCCGTCCGTAAACAATTTCTTTAAACGACATCTCCTCCTAAACCACTGAATGGATTTTGACCAAACTTCACAGGAATGATCCTTAGGTGGTCCCCTTTCAAAGTTGTTCAAATGGTTCCGGTCCGTTGCACATCTAGGTCATAGGAGCCAAAAATAGATTTTTTTCACCAAAAACTTAAAAAATCTTCTTGTCTGAAACCACAAGGCCCAGGTCTTTGATATTTGGTATGAAGCTTCATCTAGTGGACCCCTAGCAAGATTGTTCAAATTATAGTGCTGGGACCAAAAATGCCCCCGCTCCGGGGCCCTTTGGTTTTACATGGGCTTATATAGGGAAAATCTTTAAAAATCTTCTTCTCTGAAACCATAAGGCCCAGGTCTTTGATATTTGGTATGAAGCTTCATCTAGTGGACCCCTACCAAGATTGTTCAAATTGTAGTGCTGGGGCCAAAAATGCCCCCGCTCCGGGGCCCTTTGGTTTTACATGGGCTTATATAGGGAAAATCTTTAAAAATCTTCTTCTCTGAAACCGCAAGGCCCAGGTCTTTGATATTTGGTATGAAGCTTCATCTAGTGGACCCCTACCAAGATTGTTCAAATTATAGTGCTGGGGCCAAAAATGCCCCTGCTCCGGGGCCCTTTGGTTTTACATGGGCTTATATAGGGAAGAGCTTTAAAAATCTTCTTCTCTGAAACCGTAAGGCCCAGGTCTTTGTTATTTGGTATGAAGCTTCATCTAGGGGATCCCTACCAAGATTGTTCAAATTATAGTGCTGGGGCCAAAATTGCCCCCGCCCCGGGGCCCTTTGGTTTTACATGGGCTTATATAGGGAAAATCTTTAAAAATCTTCTTCTCTGAAACCGCAAGGCCTAGGTCTTTGATATTTGGTATGAAGCTTCATCTAGTGGACCCCTACCAAGATTGTTCAAATTATAGTGCTGGGGTCAAATATGCCCCCACTCCGGGTCCCTTTGGTTTTACATGGGCTTATATAGGGAAAATCTTTAAAAATCTTTTTCTCTGAAACCGCAAGGCCCAGGTCTTTGATATTTGGTATGAAGCTTCATCTAGTGGACCCCTACCAAGATTGTTCAAATTATAGTGCTGGGGCCAAAAATGCCTCGCTCCGGGGCCCTTTGGTTTTACATGGGCTTATATAGGGAAGAGCTTTAAAAATCTTCTTCTCTGAAACCGTAATGCCCAGGTCTTTGATATTTGGTATGAAGCTTCATCTAGGGGACCCCTACCAAGATTGTTCAAATTATAGTGCTGGGGCCAATATGCCCCTGCCCCGGGGCCCTTTGGTTTTACATGGGCTTATATAGGGAAAATCTTTAAAAATCTTCTTCTCTGAAACCGCAAGGCCTAGGTCTTTGATATTTGATATGAAGCTTCATCTAGTGGACCCCTACCAAGATTGTTCAAATTATAGTGCTGGGGTCAAATATGCCCCCGCTCTCGGGCCCTTTGGTTTTACATGGGCTTATATAGGGAAAATATTTAAAAACTTTCTTCTCTCAAACCGTAAGGCCCATGTCTTTGATATTTGGTATGAAGCTTCACCCCACAAGGCCCAGGTCCCCCCCCACCCCCCCACCCACCTGGGCCTTTTGGTTTTACATAGGCTTATATAGGGAAAATCTTTAAAAATCTTCTCTGAAACCACAAGGCCCAGGTCTTTGATATTTAGTATGAAGCTTCACCTAGTGGACCCCTACCAAGATTGTTCAAATTATAGTGCTGGGGCCAAAATTGCCCCCGCTCTTGGGCCCTTTGGTTTTACATGACTTCTATAGGGAAAATCTTTAAAAATCTTCTTCTCTGAAACCACAAGGTCCAGTTCTTTGATATTTGGTATGAAGCTTCACCTAGTGGACCCCTACTAAGATTGTTCAAATTATAGCCCTGGGGCCAAAAATGCTTCAGCTCCAGGGCCCTTTGGTTTTACATAGACTTATTTAGGGAAAATCTTGAAAAATCTTTTTCTCTAAAACCACAAGGCCTAGGTCTTTGATATTTGGTATGAAGCTTAATCTTGTGGACCCCTACCAAGATTGTTCAGTTTTAGCCCTGGGGCCAAAAATGCCCCCACTGGGGCCCTTTGGTATTACATAGACTAATATGTAGGGAAAATCTTGAAAAATCTTCTTCTCTGAAACCAGAAGACCTAGGTCTATGATATTTAGTATGAAGCTTCATCTAGTGGACCTCTACCAAGATTGTTCCAATTATAGCCCTGAGACCAAAAACACCCCTGTCTCGGGGGCCCTTTGGTTTTACATAGACTTATAAAGGGAAAATCTTTAAAAATCTTCTTCTGTGAAACCACTAGGCCCAGGTCTTTGATATTTGGTGTGAAATTTCATCTAGTGGACCCCTACCAAGATTGTTCAAATTATAGCCCTGGGGCCAAAAATGCCCCTGCCCTGAGACCCTTTGGTTTTTCATAGACTTATATAGGGAAATCTTTAAAAATCTTCTTCTCTGAAACCACAAGGCCCATGTCTTTGATATTTGGTATGGAGCTTCATCTAGTGGACCTCTACCAAGATTGTTCAAATTATAGCCCCTGCCCTGGGGCCCTTTGGTTTTACATAGTTTTATTAGCTCACCTGTCATGTAATGACGAGGTGAGCTTTTGTGATCACTTTTCGTCCGTCGTCCGTGCGTGCGTCCGTCCGTAAACAATTTCTTCAAAGGACATCTCCTCCTAAACCACTGATCGGATTTTGACCAAACTTCACAGGAATGATCCTTAGGTCGTCCCCTTTCAAAGTTGTTCAAATGGTTCCGGTCCATTGCACATCAAGGTCACAGGAGCCAAAAATAGATGTTTTTAATGAAAACTTAAAATAATCTTCTTCTCTGAAACCACAGGGCCCAAGAGTTCGATATTTGGTGTGTAGCTTCATCTAGTGGACCTCTACCAAGATTGTTCAAATTATAATCCTGGGGTGCAAAATGTCCCCGCCCCGGTGCCCTTTGGTTTTACATTGACTTACATAGAGAAAAGCTTTAAAAGTCTTCTTGTCTGAAACCAGAAGGCTCAGGTGTTTGATATTTGGTATGAAGCTTCGTCTTGTGGACCTCTATCAGGATTGTCCAAATTATAGCCCTGGGGCAAAAGATACCCCCGCCCCGGGACCCCTTGGTTTTACATTGACTTATATAGGAAAAATCTTAAAATATCTTCTCCTCTAAAACCACAAGGCCCAGGTCTTTGATATTTGGTGTGTAGCTTCCTCTACTGGATCTCCACCACGATTGTTCAAATTATAGCCCTTGGGCCAAAAATACCCCCGCCCTGCCACCCC
The DNA here is from genome assembly GCA_963580285.1 of Lucinisca nassula. Lineage (NCBI taxonomy): Eukaryota > Metazoa > Mollusca > Bivalvia > Lucinida > Lucinidae > Lucinisca > Lucinisca nassula. The sequence goes on along the minus strand of OY757022.1, from coordinate 78,388,150 downwards.
TTGGTTTTACATTGACTTATATAGGAAAAATCTTAAAATATCTTCTCCTCTGAAACCACAAGGCCCAGGTCTTTGATATTTGGTGTGTAGCTTCATCTACTGGACCTCTACCATGATTTTTCAAATTATAGCCCTGGGGCCAAAAATGCCCCCTGCCCCGGGGCCCTTTTAGTTTTACACAGACTTATGTTTTATATTAGGATCACTTTTTGTCTGTCATCCGTGCGTAAACAATTTCTTCAAACGACATCTCCTCCTAAACCACTGATCGGATTTTTACCAAAATTCACAGGAATGATCCTTAGCTGGTCCCCTTTCAAAGTTGTTCAAATGGTTTCGGTCCGTTGCACATATGGGTCAAAGGAGCCAAAAATAGATTTTTTCACTGAAAACTTAAAAAATCTTCTTCTCTGAAACCGCAAGGCTCAGGTATTTGATATTTGGTATGAAGTTTCATCTGGTGGACCCCTACCAAGAGTGTTAAAATTATAGTGCTGGGGCCAAAAATGCCCCCGCCCCGGGGCCCTTTGGTTTTACATAGGCTTATATAGGGAAAATCTTTAAAAATCTTCTTCTCTGAAACCACAAGGCCCAGGACTTTGATATTTGGTATGAAGCTTCATCTAGTGGACCCCTACCAAGATTGTTCAAATTTTAGTGCTGGGACAAAAAATGCCCCCGCCACGGGGCCCTTTGGTTTTACATTGGCTTATATAGGGAAAATCTTTAAAAATCTTCTTCTCTGAAACCACAAGGCTCAGGTCTTTGATATTTGGTATGAAGCTTCATCTAGTGGACCCTTACCATGATTGTTCAAATGATAGTGCTGGGGCCAAAAATGCCCCCGCCCTGGGGCCCTTTGGTTTTACATAGGCTTATATAAGGAAAATCTTTAAAAATTTTCTTCTCTGAAACCACAAGGCCCAGGACTTTGATATTTGGTATGAAGCTTCATCTAGTGGACCCATACCAAGATTGTTCAAATTATAGTGCTGGGACAAAAAATGCCCCCGCCACGGGGCCCTTTGGTTTTACATTGGCTTATATAGGGAAAATCTTAAAAATCTTCTTCTGAAACCACAAGGCCCAGGTCTTTGATATTTGGTATGAAGATTCATCTAGTGGACCCCTACCAAGATTGTTCAAATTATAGTGCTGGGGCCAAAAATGCCCCCACCCTGGGGCCCTTTGGTTTTACATAGGCTTATATAGGGAAAATCTTTAAAAATCTTCTTCTCTGAAACCACAAGGCCCAGGACTTTGATATTTGGTATGAAGCTTCATCTAGTGGACCCCTACCAAGATTGTTCAAATTATAGTGCTGGGGCAAAAAATGCCCCCGTCCCGGGGCCCTGTGGTTTTACATAGGCTTATATAGGCAAAATCTTTCAAAAATCTTCTTCTCTGAAACCGCTAGGCCCAGGTCTTTGATATTTGATGTGTAGCTTCATCTTGTGGACCTTTGCCAAGATTGTTCAAATTATAGCCTTTGTTGATGTTTGGTATGAAGCTTCACCTTTAAGACCTCCCTCAACATTATGCACATTAAAGCCCTGGGGCCAATAATGGCCCTCTCTGGGGCCCACTTGTTACACTATGGATCAGGTGAGCGATCCAGGGCCATCATGGCCCTCTTGTTAGATTTTGATGATTTTTCCTCCTATATTCTGTTTAAAATGACTTTAACGCTTATCCTGCTGAATAAAATTATTTAGCTACACCCATTTCTGACTATTAACCAATCAAATTACTTGATACAATGTATTTGTTCAAATCAGAAACTGCATTACAAACAGTGTAGATCCTGATCAGATGGCTTCTTCAGAAGCCATCTGATCTGGATCTACACTGTTTGCAAAGGTAATGGTTGCTGTGTTTAGCAGGATGAGGGTTAAGTCTGCAAAATCGGGTCTTTCAGGCATGGAAAAGCTTGGTCAGTATGAGGCCTGTCAAGAAATAAGGAACATTATTCCCATTACTTCTCCTTATTTGGAGCTATGTTACTCCAACTAAAACAATTTACCATAAGGCCATCCTTAAAAAATTCTTGGTTTGCTGTGCTCCTACCTACCCACACAGATTGCCCCTACCCAAAAAATTTTATTATCATTCTGAGGAATTTTTTTTTTTAAATCCGGATTAAACTCAAATTTAACACATTAAGCCAAATTTCAAGAAGATTACATTCTTTTTTTTTAGCTCACCGTCACGTAGTGACAAGGTGAGCTTTTGGGATCACTTTTTGTCCGTCGTCCGTCGTCCGTGCGTCCGTCCGTCCGTCCGTAAACTTTTTCTTCAAACGACATCTCCTCCTAAACCACTGAGCAGATTTTGACCAAACTTCACAGGAATGATCCTTAGGTGGTCCCCTTTCAAAGTTGTTCAAATGGTTCCGGTCCGTTGCACATATGGGTCACAGGAGCCAAAAATAGATTTTTTTCACCGAAAACTTAAAAAATCTTCTTCTCTGAAACTGCAAGGCCCAGGTCTTTGATATTTGGTATGAAGCTTCATCTAGTGGACCCCTACCAAGATTGTTCAAATTATAGTGCTGGGACCAAAAATGCCCCCGCCCCGGGGCCCTTTGGTTTTACATGGGCTTATATAGGGAAAATCTTTAAAAATCTTCTTCTCTGAAACTGCAAGGCCCAGGTATTTGATATTTGGTATGAATCTTTATCTGGTGGACCCCATCCAAGATTGTTCAAATTATAGTGCTGGGGCCAAAGATGCCCCCGCCCCGGGGCCCTTTGGTTTTACATAGGCTTATATAGGGAAAATCTTTAAAAATCTTCTTCTCTGAAACCGCAAGGCCCAGGTCTTTGATATTTGGTATGAAGCTTCATCTAGTGGACCCCTACCAAGATTGTTCAAATTATAGTGCTGGGGCCAAAAATGCCCCTGCCCCGGGGCCCTTTGGTTTTACATGGGCTTATATAGGGAAAATCTTTAAAAATCTTCTTCTCTGAAACTGCAAGGCCCAGGTCTTTGATATTTGGTATGAAGCTTCATCTAATGGACCCCTACCAAGATTGTTCAAATTATAGTGCTGGGGTCAAAAATGCCCCCGCCCCGGGGCCCTTTGGTTTTACATGGGCTTATATAGGGAAAATCTTTAAAAATCTTCTTCACTGCAACTGCAAGGCCCAGGTCTTTGATATTTGGTATGAATCTTCATCTTATGGACCCCTACCAAGATTGTTCAAATTATAGTGCTGGGGCCAAAGATGCCCCCGCCCCGGGGCCCTTTGGTTTTACATAGGCTTATATAGGGAAAACCTTTAAAAATCTTCTTCTATGAAACCGCAAGGCCCAGGTCTTTGATATTTGGTATGAAGCTTCATCTAGTGGACCCCTACCAAGATTGTTCAAATTATAGTGCTGGGGCCAAAAATGCCCCCGCCCCAGGGCCCTTTGGTTTTACATGGGCTTATTTTGGGAAAATCTTTAAAAAATCTTCTTCTCTGAAACTGCAAGGCCCAGGTCTTTGCTATTTGGTATGAAGCTTCATCTAGTGGACCTCTACCAAGACTGTTCAAATTATAGTGCTGGGGCCAAAAATGCCCCCGCCCCGGGGCCCTTTGGTTTCACATAGGCTTATATAGAGAAAATCTTTAAAAATCTTCTTCTCTGAAACTGCAAGGCCCAGGTCTTTGATATTTGGTATGAAGTTTCATCTTGTGGACCTCTATCAAGATTGTTCAAATTATAGCCCTGAGGCCAAAATTGCCCCCGCTCCTGGGCCCTTTGGTTTTTCATAGACTTATATAGGGAAAATCTTGAAAAATCTTCTACTCTGAAACCACAAGGCCTAGGTCTTTGACATTTGGTATGAAGCTTCAGCTAGTGGACCTCTACCAAGATTGTTCAAATTATAGCCCTGGGGCCACAATGCCCCCGCCCCAGGGCCCTTTGGTTTTACATAGACTTATAATAGAGATAATCTTTGAAAATCTTCTTCTCTGAAACAACAAGGCCCAGGTCTTTGATATTTTGTTGTGTAGCTTCATCTAGTGGACCTTTGCCAACATTGTTCAAATTATAGTCTTTTGCTGATATTTGGTATGAAGCTTCACCTTTTTAGACCTCCCTCAACATTATGCACATTATAACATTGGGGTCAATAATGGCCCTCCCCGGGGCCCACTTGTTACTCTATGGATCAGGTGAGCGATCCAGGGCCATCATGGTCCTCTTGTGTTTTATATTAGGATCGCTTTTTGTCTGTCATCCGTGCGTAAACAATTTCTTCAAATGACATCTCCTCCTAAACCACTGATCGGATTTTGACCAAACTTCACAGGAATTATCCTTAGGTGGTCCCCTTTGAAAGTTGTTCAAATGGTTCCGGTCCATTGCATATCTAGGTCACAGGAGCCAAAAATAGATTTTATCACCGAAAACTTAAAAAATCTTCTTCTCTGAAACCACAAGGCCCAGGTCTTTGATATTTGGTATGAAGCTTCATCTAGTGGCCCCCTACCAAGATTGTTTATATTATAGTGCTGGGGCTAAAAATGCCCCCGCCCCGGGGCCTTTTGGTTTTACATGGGCTTATATAGGGAAAATCTTTAAAAATCTTCTTCTCTGAAACTGCAAGGCCCAGGTCTTTGATATTTGGTGTGTAGCTTCAATTAGTGAACCCCTACCAAGATTGTTCAAATTACAGTGCTGGGGCCAAAAATGGCCTCGCCCCGGTGCCATTTTGTTTTACATAGGCTTATATAGGGAAAACCTTTAAAAATCTTCTCCTCTGAATTCGCAAGGCCCAGATCTTTGATATTTGGTTTGAAGCATCATCTAGTGGACCCTTACCAAGATTGTTCAAATTATAGTGCTGGGGCCAAAAATGCCCCCGCCCCAGGGCTCTTTGGTTTTACATGGGCTTATATACTGAAAATCTTTAAAATTCTTCTTCCCTGAAACGACAAGGCCCAGGTCTTTGATATTTGGTATGAAGCTTCAGCCAGTGGACCCCTACCAAGATTGTTCAAATTATAGTGCTGGGGCCACAAATGCCCCTGCCCTGGGGCCCTTTGGTTTTACATGCTTAAATAGGGAAAATCTGTAAAAATCTTCTTCTCTGAAAGGGCAAGGCCCAGGTCTTTGCTATTTCGTATGAGCTTTATCTAGTGGACCCCTTCCAAGATTGTTCAAATTATAGTGCTCAGGCCAAAAATGCCCCCGCCCCGGGGCCCTTTGGTTTTACATGGGCTTATATAGGGAAAATCTTTAAAACTCTACTTCTCTGAAACCGCAAGGCCCAGGTCTTTGATATTTGGTACGTAGCTTCATCTTGTAAACCTCTACCAACATTGTTCAAATTATAGCACTGTTGCCAAATATGCCCAGCTCCGGGGCACTTTGATTTTACATAGACTTACATAGGAAAAATCTTGAAAAATCTTCTTCTGAAACTTCAAGGCCAAGGTCTTCGATATTTGGTATGAAGCTTCATATAGTTGACCTCTACCAAGATTGTTCACATTATAGCCCCCGGGCCACGAATGCCCCCGCCCCGGGAATCTTTTGTTTTACATAGAGGCCCGGGTCTTTGATATTTGGTGTGAAGTTTCATCTAGTGGACATCTATCAAGATTGTTTAAATTATAGCCCTGAGGCCAAAAATGCCCCCGCCCCAGGGCCATTTGGTTTTACATAGGCTTATGTAGGAAATATCTTTAAAAAATCTTCTTCTCTGAAACCGCAAGGCCCAGGTCTTTGATATTTGGTGTGTTGCTCCATCTAGTGGACCTTTGCCAAGATTGTTCAAATTATAGCCTTTGTTGAATTTGGTATGAAGCTTCACCTTTTTAGACCTCCCACAACATTATGCACATTATAGCCCTGGGGTCAAAAATGGCCCTCCCTGGGGCCCACTTGTTACTCTATGGATCAGGTGAGCGATCCAGGGCCATCATGGCCCTCTTGTTTTTTTGCTGTTTTATTTATTTTTTTTTCAGAGAAAATCAGGCTTCACATTTCATTTGAATGGTCTGCCTAGCAGACCATTCAAATGAAATTTCAAGCCTGATTTTCTCTGAAAAATCAGAAAATAAGTATTTGAAATGATGTTTCCGGTTGTTGTATGGTGCTTTAAGGGTCAAATACATGTATCTTTTCAGATCTAAAAAAAAAAAAAATACCTACCTTCCTACCCACCTCACATATGATGCGTAGGAGCACAGCAAACAAAAAAATTTGTAAGGATGGCCTAAAAATCCTAAAAGTTCAGACACCTTGCACACTTGCTGTAATTCTCCAAACATTTTTAACAAATTTGTTTCACAATCCAGCAAGGAGTCCAAAAGGTGCAGACGGAATGGCAAATAGTGTAGACCATGATCAGTCTGATCTGGGTCTGTACTGTTTGCACAGGCATATCTGTCCCAATGCCTAAGAGCATTACAAAAAGACAATGGTTGTGTAGTTTGTTTTTGCCTTTACAGTTCACCCTGTAAAAAGCAAGCACCTGGAGGATAATGATGTTGGTTGATTTGAGGTTTAACATCCCTGTCAACACTTTAAAGGTCATTTTTGAGATGTTGCTTCCAATTTTGTTGGACTTTTACCAGACATTGAGGATGAAATGACATCTCAAGCCCTGTCGCCCAATGAAACCAATAGGGTTTATTAGCATGGACGGTCCACCTCGCACCGGGGTTTCTGGACAGGCTTAGATCCTCTAAGCGGTTTACCAGTACTAGTATGCGGGCCGGATTCAGCTCTGCGTGGAAGCATCATGCAGCCCATATATTTCTTCAAGCCCCTATGGGAGGGGGGCCTTGGGGATAATGAAAATGTGTTTGTTTAAGGCAGTTGATTGCTTAATACAGATGAGTTTTAATGTACTTGCCCTTTTCAGGATCTAAATTCAGTTCTTGCTTCTTTCATTTATTACCAAAGATGTTTGATACTGAATAATATAACTTCCATTTTTTGCACTGTGAAGTAATTCTAAGCAAAATAGTGAAACGTAATTGGCCACAGTACCACATTGTGAAGGGTTTTTATTGACTACTAAATCTCCATATATGTGACTGACAAGAAAAAAGGAAAACTGTCCAATGTTCATAAAAAATCCCTACTTACTTTACTTTTTTTTCTGACATGAAACCCTAAACTTATACAGAAGAACCTCGGTGATTCAAACGTCGATTTTTCGACACTACTGGATTTTTCGAAAGTGTGTGTCGGTCCCAATCTTTTTTGTATTTTATGTAAAAATATTACCGATTTTTCGAATTTCAATTATTTGAAAAATTCGATCTTTCGAATAAAATTCTCGGTCCCCATCAAAGAAATTCCTTTTAAAATCCATCTCCAAATTCGAAGTCAAAATATGTCAAGGACATTATTCATGCTTGAAGAGCACGTTTTCTTTGAGCTTGTTCACACCAGACTGATTTCTCAGGTGCATTATATTATTGTGTATACAGTGAAATTGACACCTAGTTAATCCTGAGCTTCTTAGTTGATATATCTATAATTGGTAATGAGCATCGTTAAGAAGATTATCCTGTTTGATGTTTTAAATAAAGCAACTTTAAGCTGAGACCTTCTGTTCAAAGCATTAGAGCATATGGGAATTTCGGGAAACTGAAAGTAGATGATTTTCAGAGAATTTCAAAGACAATTGAAAGTGAAAATAGAAAATAAAAATGCAGTACACGAGTGATGAGAAACATGTGGTTTGCCAGTACAGACTTTAACGGTATGCTTATTGCATTCTGATCTAGATCGTTGCTGACTACTCCCGTGAGCCATTTCTGTTCCGCCTTTTTACTGGTACAATAGTTCGTCTGTTAGAGATTTATTGTTTTACTTTACACAGTTGTTGCGGGATGTTAAATGGCTCATGTTGTTTTGTTTCCTTATAGATGAGGTACTTTGCTCTTATATCGAAAGTCTGTGTTCTTGCCTATGGTCAAATATTGTACCAAACAAAAACTTCCGAACATTTACGAAAACTACCGATTTCGAAAATTCGAACTCTCGATAATTTGAAGATAATCTGGTGGTCCCTGTCACTTCAAATTATCGAGGTTTGACTGTATATTTTTATTTGGTCTAAGGGTATTTGTTTACCATTTTGCTCAAGTACATTAGTATTTGTATTCTGACATATTTCAGAGGGAAATTGAACATTACAGCAAGAAAGAAAATTGTCAAACTCCAGTAGATGAGAAATATTATAATGAAGTCACAGCTCTTCTGTAAGTATGTGCATAACGCTTATCCTGCTGTTCACAACAAGCCCTAGTACTGGCCCCGATAGCTCAGTTGGTAAAGTGTCCGCTCCGGGGAACGGGAGATCACGGGTTCGATCTCGGGCCGCGACATACCAAAGTTGTTAAAAATGGTACTAGCTGCTCCTCGCTTGGCACTCAGATTTACGGGGTAGAGCTAGGACTGGTTGACCCAGTGTCAGGATAATGTGACTGGGTGTGGTATCATGTAATGTGTCTGGGACATGATACTTCAGTGAGGCAACACTATAAAAGTGAGCATTGAGCTCCCTGTCGCATCGTGATATGACTGAAAAATTGTTGAAAGCGACGTTAAACCCGAATTCACACAAACACACAACAAGCCCTACCTTTGCAAACAGTGATCAGATGGCTTCTGAAGAAGCCATCTGATCAGGATCTACACTGTTTGTCATTCAGTTTGCGAATTTGAATGAATAAATTTCATCAGCTAGTTTGATTGGTTAGAATCCAGATGGGCGTGGCTAAATTAATTTATGCAGCGAGATAAGGGTAAATCTCTTTTTTAACCCATTTTGTACCAGAAACCTCATAAGGGGTACCCTGGCAATGCAGAAAATTTATCCATTTTCCAAATCAGTTTTGAAGAAAACACAGCCGGAGACCCCTAAATTTTGAAATGGACTCTTGCTATATATAAGGAGGAAGATTCCATTTGGTACAAAAAGGGTAAAACCTTTACACAGCGGAGTTTCTGAAGTGGCCTCTTCTATCTTTGAATATGGACATGTCCAATGTTATTGGTAGTAAGGGTTTTACCATATTTACCCTTAATATTCGGACACCTCAACTCCTTACCATACTTGCTCTCAAATTTGAACAAGTACGTTTTACTACCTTATGTGTGTCTGAGTGGCAAACAGTGTAGCCCCTCATGAGACATTGCATTATGGGCATCTGATCTGGGTTTACGCTGTTTGCTCAGGCTTATCTGTAAGAATAGGGTAAATATGTTGATTAAAAACATTAGCAGACTGGTAAATAATCTGATTAGGTTGCCTACACTGTTTGCCACTTAGACATAACATCTGTGAGCTATTGTGATCACTTTTTGTCCGTCGTTCGTCCGTCAACAATTTCTTCAAATGACATCTCTGAAACCACAGTGCCAATTTTAAGATAATTCACAGGAATATTCCTTGGGTGATCCTCTACCAAAACTGCTGAAATGGTTCCAGTCTGGTGGACAAAATGGCCACCAGAGCTAAAAAATAAAAAAAAACTATTAAACAACATCTCCTAGGCTAATGGTCCAATTTCAAAATAATTTTACAGGAATGTTCTTTGGATGACGCTCTACCCAAATTGCTAAAATAGTTCAGCTCCGCTGAACAAAATGGCCACTAGAACTAAAAATAGAAAAACCTTTAATCGACATCTCCTCCTAGGTCCTGAAAACTTATCTTTTCTTTTCATCTTTAGCTTGTTTGATTTCAGAGATAAAGGCAAACCTACTAATAGAATCTTTACATATGTGGACCATGATGCATTCTTACAAAGAGATGAGGTAAGAAAAAACATGTACTTGTCACTGTGCATCTAAAAATGTTTATTTGTATGAATTGATGTTTTTCATCCCCGTCAACACTATTTATGTCATTTAGGAGACATTATAAAACTGTTTTTCATTAGGCATTTCCAACCTTAGGGAAAAAACATGTCTAAGCGGAGGGTCTGTTTGGTCAGGCGTCCATAGAGTTTGAAATGACTTAATTATTGAATCCATACAAATTAAAGATTCTTTTTCTTGCTGTGAGGCTTGCCTAACCGCACTATTCCTGGACAGGCTTATACATAAGCTGTCAACCAGTACCGTCCACATTCTTCCCCAAGAAAATTGACAGCAGCTTTTCTTGAATCAGTGGAAGGTAGAAAATGACTGTAGAAAATAATTAGTGATCAGTCTGCACAAAAGAGGGTTGCCGGTCCTCTGGTGGGGATCGAACAAGTGACCTCATGATAAATGTTATATTCAATCAAGCCAATGAGCCTCCCTGATTAACCCTTATCTTGCTGTTCACGACAACCCCTATCTTTGCAAACAGTGTAGATCCAGATCAGATGGCTTCTGAAGAAGCCACAGAAGCCATCTGATCATTATCTACACTGTTTGGCATTCAGTTTATGAATTTGTAGCAAAACATTACATCAAGTAATTTGATTGGTTGGTAGACAGAAATGGGTGTGGCTTAAATGAATATTCAGCGAGATAAGGGTTAAACTAAGAAGAAACTCCAACAGATGAACAACGGAAATCACTGATATTTTTTATGCAGTAACACTTGCCAGTAAGGGTGACACGATTAATCGTATTATCGATTAATCGGTCGATAAATTCAACAAAAATGAATATCATTTCTGATTTGCTTTTAATAGATTACTTGATAGGTACAATTTACTACCCAAAGTTATGCCTAAAATAGCTGGATGAGTGGCAAACAGTGCAGACCCTGATGAGACGCCGCATTCTGCGGCTTCTGCGGCGTCTCATCTGGGTCTACACTGTTTGCTCAGGCCTGTCTGTTCAAATATACATATGGTAAAGTGCAATATATTGTAAGAATCATGCTCAGACAGAAAGCCAGACAGGTAAAATAATGACAAAAACCTTAGGGATTACTAATGGATTATCGATCGTAACGACGGGACTGATAATTTATTATCTTTTCAGCTCAGATTAGCCAGCCCTACTTGCCAGGTTTTTCTGAATGTCAGGGTGACCCTTTCAAATATCTTCTGGTGGACGAAACAAATGGCAACAAACATTGGCAATTAACAAACATAGACTAATTGCCACTGCTGTATTACTCTTACAAGTCTCCTTATAACATGGTTTTGTATACCACACAGTTTGGCGCATGTAGGAGTCTTGTGACAAGGGCTTCCCACTCATACAAAATATTGACCTGTAGCTTTGACTGATGACCTACTTTATCATTACTTTTGAACTGTTTGAGATAGAGCCTTCATATTTGGCATGTAGGTTTCTTGTGACAAGGATCCGCCACTCAAAATTTTGACTTGTGACCTTGATCTTGATCTGTGATTCACTTTAAAGAAAAAATTGACCTCGGCCCGCGAACATGTCCGTGTTTCACAACCACAACCATATCTTGTTTTGATGACCTTCTGTCAAAATTGATCAACTCCACTGAAGAAGATGGTCTCAAGAACACTTTGGATCAGGTGAGTGATCCAGGGCCATCATGGCCCTCTTGTTTAAATAGAACATATTTAACAGTGTCATGTATTTTTTACAGATGACTGACTTTGTGACAACATCTCCAAATGAACAGCCATCTTTCCTGGCAGAGAAAATGTCACATGTTCGAAAGAGAAGAGTTGGTGCTGCAAAACAGAAACGTGAAAAGTAAGTTCTCCATCGGCATAGCTCTCATCACACATAGTATGCAAATGCGTAATAAGAAGTGTTTGGAATAAAAAAATCACCCAGGCTAAGTGTGAAATAGTTTCCTTCCCGATCATAGGGATGCTCATTTCATTTTATATTACATTGCGATAACACACCTGTGTGACTTAGTGCATTTTTTCCGTCTCCAAAATGGCTACTTTTCTCATGAAAATCTATAGTATTTTTCTTATTTATACTGCAAACATCGGCTGTGGGTACTCGTTAGTTCCTCCTCAATGAGGCGGTTCTAACGAGTACCCACAACATATGTCTTTGAGCAGAAATAATAAGAAAAAATGTATACCCCCGTAAACCCCAGTTTTCTCTATATAAAGTGGAGTTTGGTGTGTGGGGGGTGTTAATTTCACAGACTTTTTAACGTGATGAAATGACTACTCATGTAAAATCATCTCTTTTCTGAGACATGTGATGGATTGAGTTTATGCTTGGCATGATGATGGGTGTTGAGTTCAATACAATTGTCTCCTGTGACATGCTTAATGGCAAAAGAAAGTGCATCATGCTGGTTAACCACTTTCGGAGGACCATGCTAGCCCAAGGAATTTTTGGTTAGGTTTATTACCTGGCTTAACCCATTGTATACTGGTAGACTCTTCTATTGCTATATGTTGGACAATTCCATTTTTCATATAAGGGGTGTCAGGCCTATATTTTCGTTTTTATTCTGTTTGACGAAAAATTATGTTAGCAAATAGTGCAGGCCCTGATCAGACGCCGCGTTCTGCGGCATCTGATCTGGGCCTGCACTGTTTGCCAAGGTACCCCTTTAGGGGTTTCTTGCATACAATGTGCTAATTTCTGGAACCTTTAATCCGGTCAGGGATCAAACCCGGTTCGCTGAAGTGGCAGGCCAACAAGGCAGTACAAATGTATTTTATACCTATCACTACTATATATTTCCCCTCCTATTTTACATTTGTTCTCGAATATCTTAGAATTCACTGGTACTTAGATGTGGTCTGAGTCTCTGTGGGTCATTTACATTGGGTGCCAGATGTTACAATTGAAAAAAATACTAATCACCTTTACTGTGGCTGGGGATCGTCCCGGTCTGCTGGAGTAATAGTGCCATTTTACTGAAAGAAATAAAACAAAAAAATTCGTCATAATGAATTCTGCTTTGAAATGCAGTAATTACGTGGGTAATATTTCAAACAACAGCCACCCCGCCGGCTGGCAACCTCTTTCATGGAAATTGATCATGAAATTGTTCCTACAGTGATTCTGTCCCTTCTGCTGATTCAAGAGGGGCAGTTGTCAGTTTCTGGTGAAAGAATGTACTCTGTACTGAATAACCAATTATGTGTAAGCCTGTCCAGGAAAGGTGTGATTAGGTTAATCTTTACGACTCACTAGGCAAATTCAGTAGATGACAAATTGTTGATATTTTTTCCTGTTTTCTAGGAAAATTAGAAAAATAATTCAAAATGTCTGATGCGAAAAAATAGACAGCATGCAGAGCGTTAAACAGACTGGCTCAACATGACCTAAATAGTGTTGACTGGACTATTGAACTTCAAACCAAATCAAATTCAGACGAGATTAAAGCCATTTTGGGCCATATGACAATAACCCTACTGAATCCTGCATTGAAAGTGTTTATATTGTTTTCCTAGACAAAAGTCTGGACTTATATACAGGTAAAATTCAGTTCCTGGCAATGTTCATTGACCACCTAGCTCCTGGTGAGGGGAAGTAACACATATTTTAGATTTTTATGCCCCCGGAATCTAAGAGATTCGGGGGCATATAGTTTTTGGTCTGTCCGTCTGTTTGTCCGTTTGTCCGTCTGCAAAAACTTTAACATTGGGCATAACTTTTGAATGGTAATAGATAGAGCTTTCATATTTCACATGTGTATACCTTATCACAAGACCTTTCCAGTGGTACCATAATTTTTGATCTCGTGACCTTGAACTTGACCTTTGACCTATTTTTTTCAAAAATTTTTAAAACATTAACATTGGCGCTGTCCGGGGGCATCAGTGTTTCACAAACACATCTTGTTTTTCCTTCAAATTTTCTTATTTCTCTGTTAAAACATATATTGTCGCCCCCCCTCCCCCCCTCCCCATCGGGGCTTGAAGAAATATATGGGCTGCATGATGCTTCCATGCAAGGCTGAAACCGACCGCACACAAGTACTTGTAAACCACTTAGAGGATCTAAGCCGGCCCCGGCAAAGTGGTGTGCGTCGGACCATCAGTGTGTATAAACCCTATTGGTTTCATTGGGCGACAGGGCTTGAGATGTCATTTCATCTCAGTGTTGAGTAAAAGTCCCACAAAATTGGAAGCAACATCTCCAAAATGACCTGTACAGTGTTGACGGGCATGTTAAACCTCAAATCAAACAAAGCATAAATTGTGGGTACACGTTAGAATGGCCTCAATGAGGCGACTCTAACGAGTACACAAAATATATATTTCTAGGAAGAAATGAGGATAAATTACCCTTTACGTAACCTCGTTACTCCCGGCCCCCGCCCATCGGGCTTGAAGAAATATATGGGCTGCATGATGCTTCCACGCAGAGCTGAATCCGTCCTGCACACTAGTACTGGTATACCGCTTAGAGGATCTAAGCCTGTCCAGGAACCGGGGTGCGAGTCAGACCGTCCATGCTAATAAACCCTATTGGTTTCATTGGGCGCAGGGCTTGAGATGTCATTTCAACCTATACAGTGTTGAAGGGGATGTTAAACCTGAAACCAAACAAACAAAGCATATAATGCGGGTACACGTTAGAATCGCCTCAATGAGGCGATTCTAACGAGTACCCACAATATATGTTTCTAGGTAGAAATGAGTATAAATTATTCTTTACTTACCCTTGTTACTCCTCCTCACCGGAAGCTTCACCTAGGGTAAATTTGTTGTCTGTACATGTTCTTATGTTGTTCATTCACCCCATTTCACCCCAGTGCGTCAATGTGCTTTTTAAGAAATGAAGCGGGGCTGTTGGGTTAGGCAAAGGTGACATGTATCTTGCGTAACTCGGGCTTCCAACTGATATTGAATTACAGTTGGACAAGGCCTGCTGTCCTGGAAGGGGGTTGAGGGGGTGCATTGTTAATTCTTCTGTCTCGACATTTCCATTCATATTCCTCTTTTTCCCCCTTGTCCCTCACTTTCGCCTCCTCTACTATCTCTTCTATCTCTTTTCTCCCTTTCTCTGGGGGACGTCACAAAGTGGCCCACAAGGGTTGACGTGTCCTTAAGCCCAAAACAATCAATCAATCAATTGTAGAAATGAAGGTAATTTTTCAACATCGCATCAGGAACAAAGTAAGTGAACCCCAGTTTACTTACTTTGCTTGTGACATGTTGTTCATACTTCAAGAAGGATTGTTTATTTTGTACGTGACCCGATGTTGTTCAGACTTCAATGAACATAAAATAAGTACCTTTATTTTGTGTTTTGTTTGTTTGTTTGATTTGAGGTTTAACATCCCAGTCAACACTGTGTAGGTCATTTTTGAGACATTGCTTCCAATATTGTGGGACTTTTACCCGACATTGAGATGAAATGACATCTCAAGCCCCGTTGCTCATTGAAACCAACAGGGTTTATAAGCACCACTTTTCCTGGGCAGGCTTAGATCCTCTAAGCAGTTTATCGGTACATTTGTGCGGTTGGTTTCAGCTCTGCGTGGAAGCATCATGCAGCCCATCTATTTCTTCAAGCCCTGATGGGTGGGGGTCGCCTTTATTTCTTGTATTTACACTATTTTCCAGCCATTATTTAATGGAAAATTCTGTTTTGAGGGCTAAAATTAAAGATACAAACCAATCGCAAACAGTTTATCTGTTAAAGCTTATCCTTCTGTTCACAACAGCCCCTGCCTTTGCAAACAGTATAGATAGATCCAGATCAGATTGCTTTAAAAGAAGCCATCTGATCAGATTCTACACTGTTTGTCATGAAGTTTGCGGATTGAACAAATATATTAAGTAATTTGATTGGTTGATAATCAGCAGTGGGAGTGGCTTAATTTATGTAGCGGGATAAAGATTAACAGTGGAATGTGGTCATTGATGTCATAGCCTCGCCATTGTCCAATCATTTTGGTGATGACCATGATCACTTAACCCTTAAGAAGCCTAAAAGAACTGCATCTGAAAATGTCGTCTGCTAAATTTTTTTGCAAACCTTTTAAAAATATTTGTGCATACAGGCAAACAGTGTACCCAAATCAGACTGCTCCTGGAGGAGCAGTCTGATTTGGGTCCTTACTGTTTAAATGACTTTTAAAGTAACCAGCAGACGTCAAAGCAGACAATTGTCGTGATTGGCATTTTATGGGTTACATGATCATATGATGTCGCCTGAGTCAGTTTAGTCTTTCAAAAGAGGTAGAAGAGATGGTTGGGGAGGTGAAAGAGAGGGACTAGGGGGAAAGAGGAAACTGAAAGTGACAAAACAGGAGAAATAAGAACATTCCCCCTCTACCCTTATCTGCTGCAATGACACCAGGCTTTGTCAATATCAGTTGGGCATCTCAGTGACATAAGATACAAGACTGCACATTAACCCATAAGACACCAATCACGACAGTTGTCGTCTGTGCTGTCGTCTGCCGGTTACTTTAAAAGTCATGTTTGCAAACAGTGTAGACCCAGATCAGACTGCTATATGAGCAGTCTGATCTGGGTCCACACTGTTTGCCTGTATGCAAAAATATTTTTAAAAACTTTGGAAAAAAAAATTCAGCAGACAACATAAGCAGACGACATTTTCAGATGTAGTTTTTCTCGGTGTCTTAAAGGTTAAACTCCATTTCTTGAATACCAAGGTCTATATGCTAATAAAAATGCATACATGCATCCACCATGAAGCACCCTGCCTGAAGCTTTCCGCTGTTACTGGCCTTGACACACATGTACACTTTTCACTCTTGGCTGAACATTGTTTAGTCTGTGCATTAATCTCAGTTTTTTTTAACACCACCAGCAGTCAAGATATAGCCATTTAGGGAATTTCTTGTGTGTCATATGTGGATTAAAAGTGATAAAGAAAACAATAAAGAAACCAGGACATGTAGTTAAGATGAGGATGGCAAAGGTTTTAAAATCCCATGTATTCTTAGCTTTTTTAGCCTTTATTGCTTTGTTTTGCCCTTCTTATAGGCAGAATATGGTATTACAGAAGACCCTCGCCATAACAACAGTATTTGCTCTGTAACAATTTGCTGCTTTAGCAAATTTGTCGCTATAAAGAATCTCCATGATAGGTTATAAAGGATTTTTTCCTTAATTACTCCAAGAAAGAAATGTTGTGAACATTTGTTAGAATCTCCTCAGCAGAATTGCCTCACAAAAAATATCCACAGCATTTGTTTCTTGGAATATTAAATAATTATTGTAAAATATTTATATTTGGCGGTCATTCTATTTTGGTGCTATTGGCAGTCAAGGAAAAAATGCCAAAATTAAAAACTGCCAATAAAGATAGAAAAAAAAAGAATAATAAACTAGGGCGATACAACACTTTATCAAAAGTCTTTCTCTTTACTTAAAGCCATTAAGCTGAATAAAAGCAAATGCACTTGACAGTAATCGTCAAAAATTGCATAATTGATATTAATTGGCCGCTTTGCCTGTGTATTTACCCAGTAATTAAATAACAATAGAACCGATTTGTTTTCACACACACCAAGAACAATGCCATGTGTAAAACAATTGAAAATCACTGTATATAACTTGCAAATTGCCATGCTAAACCCGCATGCATAAGACAGATAGGACTACGTCAGAAATCACAGATTTTTTTAATTTATTTTGGAAATTGAAAATCCGCCAAAATATAAATCCACCAAAAGGTCCACTTATAAAAACTGCCAAAATTTGCTGCTGTGTTTTACATTACAGTACTCTTGAATATCTCCATTAATCATCTCATCCTGAGCTAAGGATTTGTTCCATTGAAATTGTCATTATAAAATGTGTTTGAATGCTGGTATAAAGAGGGTTGACAGTATATTATAAGCAGATATGGTATTATATCACACATTGTGTACATAAACCCGTTTTTAGTGATAATTCTGGTTCAGAATCACATGGGAGAAAATATCTCACTCAGCCAAAACTGTGTCAGAGAAAGTTTAGCAAAATCTCCACCTATCTTAAGTTTTGCTATGAGATTTTTCTCTCATTTAGCTCATTTCAATGAGCTTTTGGGGGACAAAAAATGAGCAAATCTCTCAAAATCTCTCCTAAAAAACATCCCTGCATTTTATACCGAAAACCCCAAAACGGGTCTCTAGCAAATAATGCAGGCCCAGATTTGCCCATTTTTTTATACAATTTGGGCTTACCGATAATCAAAATCTCTAACAGGACGGCAAACAATGTAGATCCTGATAAGATGGCTCATTATGAGCCATCTCATCTGGATCTACACTGTTTGCTTAGGTACTGGTACATGTATTTGTACTGGTCTGCAGGGTTGAAAGGGTTAGTTCATATCAAACTTGCTATGTACATTAATGAATATGCATAATTTAATCATTTTCAGCACTCATTTAAGGTAACGTAAATATCCTAAGCACTAGCTAAGCTTGTTACAGAAGATCTCATGCGAGTGGCTGTTTCGTTTGAAAGTTTTGAACAGAGCATTTGGCAAATTCCATAAATTTCAGAAGAAAAGGCCACAAGTGTGAGATTCTGTTTATCATATGACTCTTGTTTTAATTGCCTATTCCACACCTGGGACTGACAGTGCCTTCTCCAATATCATTACATTGCTACGGACCTCCAGAAATTATTACATGTTACGGACAAACTCGTTCAATCACTGATGCAACAAAAGTGTACTGTATTTATCCTAAGTATCAGGACAAATAGGCCAAAGCAAACGGTGCAGACCCAGATAAGACTGCTCCTGAAGGAGCAGTCTGATCAGGGTTTACACTGTTTGCCATTGTGTTTGTACCTTTGGACTCCTTGCAGGATCTTGAAACAAATTTGTTGAAATTTTAGGAGAATTACAGCAAGTCAACAAAGTGTCTGATTTTTTAGAATTTTTATTGTAATATACAATAGGAGGTTTTAGGGATTCCGTTTATGACGTCATTCTTGCGCATGCGCAAAGCACTGGCCGTCAATTGAAACGGCCATCGCTATTCAAATGCATTGGCGGAACTCAAAATGCTAACAATATTCAGACATTTTGAGAGAAAATATACCCGTTTACATTGAAATAATGCCTCGAGACGGAAAGTATGATATTTTGCTTTCATTACTGAAATTCATTTATCCTGGATCCGTTTGTTATTGACGAAAATCTCTTCGTGAAAGACCCATGTCAATGGCTTATGAAAGCTTACTTACAAAATAGATTTTTACGTAACTTTTCGTTATTCGCTATCCAAGTATAGCTATCCCATACGGACAGAACTTCTATCTATCTATCTATCTATCTATCTATCTATCTATCTATCTATCTATCTATCTATCTATCTATCTATCTATCTATCTATCTATCTATCTATCTATCTATCTATCTATCTATCTATCTCTGTCTGTCTGTCTGTCTGTCTGTCTGTCCATCCGTCCGTCCATCCGTACGTCTGTCTGTCTGTTTGTCTGTCTGTCTATCTATTTAGCTAGCTAGAGGGGGAGAGGTTTGACTGAGAAACTGACAGTAGACAGACAGACCGACTGACTGAATGAATGGCTAACAGGTGAACGGACGGACAGTTAGACAGAAAAATAAACTGATACTGACAGTAGAAAACAATGAATGAGTGGACTGACAGACGGGCGTCGAGTCAACGTTGGTTCGACGTCATGCCGTCGACACCAACTCCAACTCACTTCAACGTCACATGGCCGTTGAGAGAGAGAGAGGTTTGACTGACAAACTGACAGACGACAGACTGACCGACTGAATGAATGAATGACTAACAGACGTACGGACGGACAGACAGAAAAATAAACATACTGACAGTCGAAAAAAAAGCTAATGAGTGGACTGAAAGACGGTCGTCGAGTCAACGTTGGCTCGACGTCATGCCGTCGACACCCACTCCAACTCACTTCAATGTCACGTGACCGTTGAGATGAGAGAGGTTTGACTGATCCATGTATCCAAGAAGATATTGTGGAGCTAAGCTAATAAGCCATTAACCCGTTTTGTACCAAATAATGAAATCTTCCTCCTTATATATAGCAGGAGTCCATTTCAAAATTTAGGCGTGTCAGGTTGTGTTTTCTTCAAAATTTGTTTGGAAATTGGCTTGACTTCTGCAAACAGTGTAGGCCCTGATCAGACGCCGCATTCTGCGGCGTCTGATCTGGCCCTGCACTGTTTGCCAGGGTACCCGTTTTGGGGTTCCTGGTAATGTAAGGGCTGGGCAGGTTGATCTACCTGATTTTACTGTAAACTCTTGCACTTGCAAAGGAGTGTTTCATTCTCATGCACTGAAAGGGTGTTCTACGTTTGTTTTGAATTTAATGTTCCAATCCCACTGAGTCTTGATGGGCCCGAGCACTGGGCAAATGACCTTATTAAGCAACGCCGTATTTTCGCAAACGCAACGTTCTGACGTTTCATCGACGTTGCAAAGTCAAATTCAGTGCATCGCTTTGATGTTTGTTTGATGTAGACACGACGTTGTTGACACGTTACATGTCGGTTGACGGGGAAACTGTAATTTACATTTACCTACGTTCGCTAAGTGTTGGTACGCTAAGAGAGAGAGAGAGAGAGAGATGTAGGCCATGCGAGAGAGAGAGAGAGAGAGGATCCTGTTGGGTCGTTTGTAAACATATCTTTAAGAGCAGTTAATTAAAACATAAGACTAGGGATTTGCCATCATGAAAAACACGCCTATGCGATTTTGACCCCCTCAAACCCCACTTTTATATAGTAAAACTGGGGTTTACAGGGGTAAACATTATTTTTTTTATTCCTGTTGGTGGGTACTCGATAGAACCGCCTCAAAACATAGATTGTGGGTACTCGATAGAACCGCCTGTACTTAATGCACAAAATGATTAAATGTTAAAAAAACAAAAACGGGCAAATAAATAAAAACCTTTATCTCGTAGAGGTGGTTCTATCGAGTCCCCGCAATGTATGTTTTGAGCAGAAATAAAAAAAAATATCACAATTTTTCATCTTAAAATTTCCATTTTTCCCAGAAAAATTGATAATATATTTGTATAGGCATGTTTTCGTAATGCGAAATTTCACACCTGCATGGTAGCATATCGGTGTTTGTCCCATTATCTTACATTAGAATTCGTCAAAAGTTAAATTTACGCTGTACATAATTAACACTTTATCTGTCCCACTGCCTTGAAGCATATACGACGTTGACGGCCAGGGCTTTTCCCGTTCTATTTTTAGAACCGGAAGTACGTCACGAAAAAAGCTCCTATATGAACCCATGATTTTTAGCTCACCTGTCACGTAGTGACAAGGTGAGCTTTTGTGATCACTTTTTGTCCGTCGTCCGTCCGTGCGTCCGTCCGTGCGTCCGTAAACAATTTCAAATAAGTATATCTCAAATACCCCATGGTCAATCTTGATCAAATTTCATGAGAAGCATCATCAGGTAGGGGGAAAGGCTGCATAAGGTTTTTGGGCTGATCAGATTGGAATTCTGGTTGCCATGGCAACATATAGCTCCCATAGACTTACAATGGGAAAAAATTAAAATATCTTCTTCTCGGAAACCACAGGGCCCAGAGCTTAGATATTTAGCATGTATTAATGGCCAGTGGTCACCTACATAATTCCTGCCATTCGTGCCCCTGGGGTCCAAATTGGCCACGCCCCGAGGCCCCTTCGCTCCCATAGACTCATAATGGAACAAAAAGCTTCAAAAATCTTCTTCTCGGAAACCACAGGGTCCAGAGCTTAGATATTTAGCATGTAGCAATGGCAAATGGTCACCTACATAATTCCTGCCAATCATGCCCCTGGGGTCCAAACGGGCCACACCCCGGGGCCCTTTAGCTCCTAAAGACTCATAATGGAAAAAAGCTTCAAAAATCTTCTTCTCTGAAACATGTAGCAACGGAAAGTAGTCACCTACATAATTCCTGCCAATCATGCCCCTGGGGTCCAAATTGGCCACACCCCGGGGCCCCTTAGCTCCCAAAGACTCATAATGAAAAAAAAGCTTCAAAAATCTTCTTCTCTGAAACTACAGGGCCCAGAACTTAGATATTTAGCATGTAGCAACAGCCAGTGGTCACCTACATAATTCCTGCCAATCATGCCCCTGGTTTCCAAATGGGCGACGCCCCAGGGTTCCTTTGCTCCCATAGACTCATAATGGAACAAAAAGCTTAAAAAATCTTCTTCTCAGAAACCACAGGGCCCAGAGCTTCGATATTTAGCAGGTAGCAACGGCAACTTGGGCAAGTGGTCACCTTTATAATTTCTGCCAATCATGCCCCTGGGGTCCAAACGGGCCACCCCCCGGGGCCCTTTAGCTCCTATAGACTCATAATGGGAAAAAGCTTCAAAAATCTTCTTTGGCTCCTATAGACTCATAATGGAAAAAAGCTTAAAAAATCTTCTTCTCTGAAACCAGGGGGCCCAGAGCTGACATATTTGGCATGTAGCAACGGAAAGTAGTCACCTACATAATTCCTGCCAATCATGCCCCTGGGGTCCAAACGGGCCACCCCCGGGGCCCTTTAGCTCCTATAGACTCATAATGGAAAAAAGCTTCAAAAATCTTCTTCTCTGAAACCACAGGGCCCAGAGCTGAGGTATTTGGCATGTAGCAACGGCAAGTGGTCACCTACATAAATCCTGCCAATCATGCCCCTAGGGTCCAAATGGGCCACGCCCCAGGGCCCCTTAGCTCACATAGACTGATAATTGAAAAAAAAAAAGGTTCAAAAATCTTCTTTTCTGAAACCACAGGGCCCAGAGTTTAGATATTTAGCATGCAGCAACGGCAAGTGGTCACCTACATAATTCCTGCCAATCATGCCCCTGGGGTCCAAATGGGCCACGCGCCGGGGCCCCTTTGCTCCCATAGACTCATATTTAAAAAAAGCTTAAAAAATCTTCTTCTCTGAAACCACAGGGCCCAGAGCTTAGATATTTAGCAGGTAGTAAGGCAAGTGGTCACCTACATAATTCCTGCCAATCATGCCCCTGGGGTCCAAAAGGGCCACGCCCCGGGGCCCCTTATCTCCCAAAGACTCATAATGAAAAAAAGCTTCAAAAATCATCTTCTCTGAAACCACAGGGCCCAGAGCTTAGATATTCACCATGTAGCAATGACAAGTGGTCACCTACATAAATCCTGCCAATCATGCCCCTGGAGTCCAAATGGGCCACACCCTGGGACCCCCTTAGCCTCCATAGACTCATAATAGAAAAAAAAAACTTCAAAAATCTTCTTCTCTGAAACGACAGGGCCAAGAGCTTAGATATTTAGCATGTAGCAACGGCAAAAGGTCACCTACATATTTCCTGCTAATCATGCCCCTGGGGTCCAAATGGGCCACGTCCAGGGGCCCCTTAGCTCCCATAGACTCATAATGGAAAAAAGCTTAAAAAATCTTCCTATCAGAAACTGTGAAGCACAGAACTTAGATATTTAGTATCTAGCAACATAAAATAGCCATCTACGTAAATCCTCCTAACCCTGCCCCTGGGGTCAAAATTGGCCACGCCTGAGCTCATCACCTCCAATAGACTTATAATGAAAAAAAAAAACTTAAAAAATCTTCTTCTATGAAACCATAAGGCCCAGAGCTTAGATTTTTAGTATGTAGCAACGTCAAGTGGCCACCTACATAAATCCTGCCAGTTATGCCCCTGGGATCCAAATTGGCCCCACCCCAGGGTTCTTTAGCTTCCATAGACTTACAATTAGAGAAACTTCAAAAATCTTCTTCTCTGAAACCACAGGGCCCTTATAATGAAAAAAAAAAAAAGAAAAGAAAAAAAGCAACTTAAAATGGGGAAAAAAAATCTTAAAAAATCTTCTTCTCTGAAACCATAAGTCCCAGAGCTTAGGTATTTAGCATGTAGCAATGTCGAGTGGTCGCCTACATGAATCCTGCCAATCATGACCCTGGGGTCCAAATCCTGTGGCCCCATAACTCCAACAAACTTATAATGGAAAAAGCTTCTAACATCTTCTTTGAAATCATGAAGTACCGACCTTAGATATTTAGTATATAGCAACACAAAATGGTCGCCTACATAAATCCTGCCAACCGTGCCCTTTGGGTCAAAATTGGCCAAGCCCCAGGGCTCATTAGCTTCTATAGCCTTATACTGGAAAAAACTCAAAAAAATCTTTTTCTCCAAAACCATAAGGCACAGATTTTGCTTGATTTGAGGTTTTACATCCCCGACAACACTGTATAGGTCATTTTGGAGATGTCTCTTCCAATTTTGTGGGACTTTTACCAGACATTGTGATGAAATTACATCTCAAGCCCTGTCGCCCAATGAAACCAGTAGGGTTTATAAGCATGGACACCGCTTTGCCTGAGCTTAGATATTTAGTATGTAGCAATGTCAAGTGGTGTCCTACACTAATGATTTTCTTGTACACAGGTGAGCGATATAGGGCCATTATGCCGTCTTGTTTATGTAATGATGTTATGGCCTCATACCATTTTCAACAAAAAGGCAGAATACAGAAGCTCATGCATCCTTCGCCATATGAACTCGTGCCAAATATTTCACAATATTAAGTCAAAAATCCATAATTCTTTAACATGTATGTAATGATGCTAAGATTGCTTTCAACATTAGTCATATGATAAATTCTGTTTCAGTGGGTTTAGGTTATTGTTGTATCTACATGTATATGACACTTGAAACATTAATTGTGCACACTTTCTCATATTTAAGCAAATCTACTTTACTATTTTTTTACATTTAGAAACTGCATTTAAATAAAAAATGCTTTGGTCACAGTACTTTTAGTGGATCGCCTAGAAAAAATAAGTTCTCTCAGCTTGACTTCTTAGTTTTTGATCAAATCTTTTTGGGTCTGTATTTCTTGGTGTATTTTCTGTAACATATTATGTAAGCATAAATCTAGATATGAGTAACAACTCGAATTAAGGGGAATGGATACACATTCAGGAGAAGCAACTCCTGTAAAAGTATTTTTGTCTCCCCTGTCAATAGGGGTCAACTCTTAAAGGAAAGAATTTGCTCCTCAGGAGCAAATTCTTTCCTTTAAGAGTATACCCCTTTTTCAGTGGGACAGGGCTTATAGAAAAGCGATCAGGAAGTCCCTAAAGTTGTCACCCTTTGAAAAATGGCAGAAAAATATGCCAGGTGTTCCCATTCCTCTTAGATAAAAAAATGCTTTGGTCACTACTATTAGTAAATCACATAGGAAAATAAGTTCTCTCAGCTTGTCTTCTCAGGTTTTGCTCAAATGTATTTCTTGGTATATTTTCTGTAACATATTATGTGAGCATAACTCTCGATAGGAGCAACAAGGCTAATTAGGTGGAATGGTTACACATTCAGGAGAGGCAACTCCTGTAAAAGTATTTTTGTCTCCCATATCCATATGGGTCAACTCTTAAGGAAAGAATTTGCTCCTCAGGAGCAAATTCTTTCTTTAAAGAGTAGACCCCTTGTTCAGCTTTTCTATAGAAAAGCGAACAGGAGGTCCCGAAAGTTGTCTTCCTTTGAAAAATGGCGGAAAAATCTGCCAGGTGTTCCTATTCCTCTTAAGGGATAATTATCTTCATATCTTATTAGAAACATATGTTGTGGGAACTTTGCCGCCACCCATCGGGGCTTAAAGAAATATATTGGCTGCATGATGCTTCCACGCAGAGCTGAAACCGACCCGCACACAAGTACTGGTAAACAGCTTAGAGAATTTAAGCCTGCCCAGGCAAAGCGGTGCGAATCGGCCCGTCCATGCTTATAAACCCTATTTGTTTCATTGGGCGGCAGGTCTTGATATGTCATTTCATCTCAATGTCGGGTAAAAGTCCCACAAAATTGGAAGCAACATCGCCAAAATGACCTTTACAGTGTTAACGGGGACGTTAAACCTCAAATCAAACAAACAAAATGTTGTGGGTACTTGTTAGAATCACCTCATTCCAACAAGTACCCATGCATTTTCATGGCAAATTAAGAAATAAGCTCCCTTATTACTTGTTAGCCCATTGTATACTTGTGGACTCTTTCATTGCTATATGTTGGACAAGTCCATTTTTTCGTTTTTATTCTATATTTGACGGAATATTCTGTTAGCAAATAGTGCAGGCCCTGATCAGACAGATCTGTGCCTGCACTGTTTGTCAAGTCATCATCATCATCATCAATGGATTTTTGATTAACATGCAGGTACAGGGGCAACATCCACATAAGTGGGCCCCCTTTCAAGGTACCCCTTTAGGGGTTTCCCGCATACAATCAGTTAAAACATTTTAAGGGTACTTGTTAAATTGCCTTCATGAGGTGATTGTCTCGAGGCGATTCTAACAGGTACCCACAACTTATTTTATGGCAAAATTAGAAAAAATCCTTATCTCTTGCTAGAAACATATGTTGTGGATACTTGTTAGAATATCATGATGAGGAAGTTCTCTCGGGGCGATTATAACCGGTACCCACAAAGTAAGTTTTTATGGTGGAATAGGGAATTCCATTTCATTTTACAAAACATTCATCAAATTATCCCCAAGTTCTACCAGGCTACAACAGCCTGCTACAATTTATCTCTTTTCATGTAGCTGCAAGAGACTGTGGATACATGTTAATGCTGCTTCACACTCACTGGGTAGTTACTCACACTGGCTGAGTAGCTGGATTTCAAGGCAAACTGGTCACACTGGCTGACTGGATAGTTACTCACACTGGCTGAGTAGCTGGACTGAAATTAACTGCAGACCAGTCACACTGGCTGACTGAATAGTTACTCACACTGGCTGAGTAGCTGGACTGAAATTAACTGCAGACCAGTCACACTGGCTGACTGAATAGCTACTCACACTGGTTGAGTAGTTCGACTGAGAATCAGCATTATCATGTTTTCCAGCCAAATGCAAGTATTGCCAATATGGCAAATGCGCTGTGTCAGCCGCACTGATCAGAGCAAGTGCCATGTTTGTGAGTATATGATTCATTCTATCAGCAGCTACTGAAATGTACGTCCCCCTGGTTCAGCATGATCTGCATACCGCGTGGCCAGTGTCAGGCCCAGTACAAATGACACTGGTACACAGTCTGAACTAGGACTTCTGGGCCAATGACTGAGCTGGTCCCATTTAGCCAAAATATAAAAGGAATAAAGAGAGAGATAATAAAAGAAAACATAGAGTACTTGTAGTTTTACTGACCCCTAAACATTATCTGTCATTAAGTCATACTTAATGAAAACTGTCAGGTGAACCATCATAAATGGTGGAATAAGATTTTTTTCCTTATTTCTTGTTAGAGACATGTGTGGGTACTAGTAAGAATCATCTCTATGAGGTGCCCACAACATACATTTTTGTGGAAAAATGGGAAGAATATCCCTAAATTATCCTCATCTCTTTATCTGGAGATATGATGTTTGTCAGTTT
Source organism: Lucinisca nassula (assembly GCA_963580285.1). Classification (NCBI taxonomy): domain Eukaryota; kingdom Metazoa; phylum Mollusca; class Bivalvia; order Lucinida; family Lucinidae; genus Lucinisca; species Lucinisca nassula. The sequence goes on along the minus strand of OY757022.1, from coordinate 78,360,911 downwards.
TCTGTCAGCATTGTATGTTTATTTCTGCGGTGTATTGCATACAAAGGTGCAGCTTGGAGAACTGCCGAATTAGATGACTTTTAAGGGAGTGGAGATGCCTGGTGTATTTGAGGCTATCTTTGACAAGGGAGTTAATTTTAATGACAGTCTACTTACTTTCCTGCAGCCAAGTCCCTATGAGAAATTGATCTACTCTTGCCGGAAAGAATTTGCTGCTGATCATATGAGGAGCCAAATTGTTTCTGTCAGTTAGCCCTTATTGCTGTCTCTTAATCGTTAAGTCTTTCACCTCTGTGGTTTTGGGCCTCGCTTGGGTCACCGAGTTCTGCAACAGAAGGTCAGGTGGTTTTTCTCTGGGTACTCCTGTTTTTTGTTTTCACCCACCTGATAAACGATCAGCTCAAAATAAGTGAAATAATTTTGAAAATGGCATACACCCCTCCTCCTCTCCTTATAGTCAGAATGGGCATGGCTTAATTAATTTATTCAGCGGGATAAGGGTGAAGAATAGATAACTTCTTCAGATGGGCTTAGCTCTTAGGGTCTTGAAAGTTCCCTCCCTTGTCAAAAAATGGCTCACAATATGACAGGGGTGTCCAGTTCCCTCTCTTGTCAAAATATGGCTAACAATATGACAGGGGTGTCCAGTATGCTTGATCTGTTATGGTTCATAAGATTAACCCTTGTCCTTCTGAGCCCGGATATGCCTTATTTTCCAAACAATGAAGATCAAGATCAGATGGCTTCTGACGAAGCCGTCTGATCAGGATCTACATTGTTTGCCATTCAGATTGTGATTTTGTTGCAATAATTTGCATCAAGTAATCTGATTGGTCGATAATCGGTAGTGGGTGTGGCAGATTAAAATATTCAGCAGGACAAGGGTTAACATATCAAAATCTTCTTATAGTTACCTTAGGAAGATTCGACAGTAAGGGGTTTGATTTCAGTTGATTGAATTTTAAAGCCATTAAAGTAACACACCCTTGTGCTACAATGGGATCTTTCTTACCTGTAGAATAATCGTTTTACACATGTAAATATTTTTCACATGTAAATTTTCGACATTTTCCTTTTTTCTGCTCCAGTCATAGATTGGTGGTGCTTGTTAGAACCGCCTCATTGAGGCTGTTCTAACGAGTTTCCACAATCTGTGTTTTTTAGCCAAAAAAAAATGGAAAATAATTACGGCATTTTAAACCCCACTTTTTTCCTATGTAAGGTAGGGTTCACAAGGGTGTTCATTACATGGATTTGTTAATGTATGGCAACATTTTCCAAGTTTGTTTATTTAAATCATTATCTGTTTCTGTTAAACTTGTATTTTTTACTTGATACAGTGAAACCTGTCATAGTGGTCACTTCTATTAAGCAAGCAACCTGTCTTAAGCAAGCAGGCATTCAGTTCCTGAAGAAGGAAAATACATTAAAATTCACCTGTATCAAGCAAGCACCTGTCTCAAGCAAGCACATTTTGATAATCTATTAGGTGCTTGCTGAATACAGGTTGGACTGTATATAGTTTTGTGTTACATACTGTATTTACCCTATTTATCATATGACGTCGCGTCTGAGAGTGTAATAACGTCATGTTATATTTTCGATAATCCACTAGTGGATTAAATATGCAAATTAGCTACATACGTGCCGTAATGTTACATGTACGACGTCGAGTTTACTAATGGCGCAATATTGACAATTTGGTAAAACAATCATGAATAAAATTCGTTTTAAATGTCATATGATAAATAGAATCTTGCATTCGTGCTCATGTATTATTGAATTTATTAAACTCGTTGAGGAAAAGGAATAAAATGCTCTGCAAAGCCTCGCATTTTATCCCTTTTTCCTCAACTCGTTTAATAAATTCACTAATACATGAACACTCATGTAAGATCCTCTGTGTATTCGGACAGATAGGCCTGAACAAACAGTGTAAACCAAGACAAGAAGCCGCAGAAAGCGGCGTCACATCAGTGTCTACACTGTTTGCCACTCAGACACAATACGAGTGGTAAACTGTACTTGTTCAAATTTTAGAACAAGTATGGTAAGGAGTTGTGGTGTATGAATACTTAGGGTAAATACTGCATTATGTAAATTGTTTTATCATATGACGTCGCATCTGAGAATGTAATAACGTTGTGTAATATTTTCAATAATCCACTAGTGGATTAAATATGCAAATTTGCTAGATACATCCCGTAACGTTACATGTACGACTTCCTTAGCGACGTCGCGTTTACTAACGGCAGAATATTGACATTTTTGTAAACAATGGTGAATAAAATGTGTTTTAATTGTCATATGATAAATAGAATCTTGCATTCGTGCTCATGTATTATTGAATTTATTAAACTCGTTGAGGAAAAGGAATAGCCTCGCATTTTATCCCTTTTCCTCAACTCGTTTAATAAATTCAGTAATACATGAGCACTCATGTAAGATCCTCTATTTAGTTTGCTTTTTATACCCCACCACACGATAGTGGCGGGGTATTATGATATACCCTCCGGTGTCCGTCCGTCCGTCCTTCCGTCCGTCCGCACCATTTCCGATCGATAACTTGAGTAATTTTTAACGAATTTTTTTCAAATTTTGCATACATGTATATATCGGGAATGAGTGGTATGGGATTGTTAATGGGCAAAATCCGTTAACATTTGACAGAGTTATGGCCCATTTTAGTTCAAAATAAGGGGTTTTGGGGCGTTTCCGATCAATAACTTGAATATTTTTTCACGGATTTTCTTCAAATTTTGTATACACATTGGCATTGGGTATGAGTGGTTTGGGATTGTAAATGGGCAAAATACATTAACATTTAACAGAATTATGGTCGTTAAAAATTCCGATTAAATGGTTTTTGGGGACTCATTCCTTTACTATATGGAATATTTGGATGAAACTGCACTGATGTATAAACGACCATAATAAGCAGGTTTTGTGTTGTGAATACACAAAATGCGTTAACATTTAACGAAAAATTGGTCGTTAACAATTCCCATTAAATAGTTTCTGCGCATTTATTCCTTTAATTTATGAAATATATTGATTATCACTGCCAGTGTAGTGGTTAGAGTGCTGGACTACAAATCCTATTGTTGACTATGAATCTGAGGGGCGTGAGTTCAAATCATCGACGAGGAGTGGAAATTTTTTTTTTTTTTTTCGTTTTTTCTTTTTTTTTGTGTGTTCTTTTTTCTTTTTTCTTTTTCTTTCTTTTTCATTTTGGCAATGAATTTATTTATTTTTTTTATTTTTTTTAATTTTCCTCATTTTTGGTTTTTCATTCCTTTTTTTTCCCTTTTTTTTTTCACCCTTCTTTTTGTTATACCCCATCACACGATAGTGCTGGGATTTTACAATATACCCTCCGGTGTCTGTCCGTCCGTCCGTCCCCACCATTTCCGACCAATAACTGGATTAATTTGTGCTATGAATCTGAGGGGCGTGAGTTCAAACCCCCGTGGAGGAATGGAATTTTCTTTTTTTTTTTTTCCTTTTTTTCTCGTTTTTTCTTTTCTTTTTTTTCCGTTTATTTTTCTTTTCTTTCTTTTTGCAATGAATTTTTTTTTTTTTTCGTTTTTTTTTTCTCATTTTTTGTTTTTCATTCCTTTTTTTTTACCTTTTTTTTTTTCCTTTTCTTCTTTTTGTTATACCCCATTACACGATAGTGCTGGGATATTATAATATACCCTCCGGTGTCTGTCCGTTCGTCCGTCCATCTGTCCGTCCGTCCATCCCCACCATTTCCGAACGATAACTTGATTAATTTTTCACATTTTTTTTTTTCAAATTGTGCCTACATGTTTATATCGGGAATGACTTTTTTTTCTTTTCTTCTTTTTGTTATACCCCATCACACGATAGTGCTGGGGTATTATAATATACCCTCCGGTGTCTGTCCGTTCGTCCGTCCATCCACACCATTTCTGACCGATAACTTGATTAATTTCTCACAATTTTTTTTTGGAGTTTGCGATCAATAACTTAAGAATCTTTTCATGGATTTTCTTCAAATTTTAAAACACTAAAGGACACATATTATTGCCAAGGACAGTCACTCTGCTTTTCTGGTTATTGTATTATCTGCCCTTTTGATATACATGTATGTAGTTCCTTTACTATATTGAATGCCTTAGTGAAGTTTTACAGATAACTATAACACTTAAAAGTACCACTATTATGGGCAAGGCTATAACCATATTATCTTGCAGTGGTGGGGTATCATGCAGTGTTAGCGTGCTTTTATTCTGTTCATTGTTTTATCTTTTATGCTTTGTTATTTTTTGAATATTTGTTTAATGTTAAACTTATACAGCTTTATTTTGCATATTTCACACATTTATTCTTTTAAGTTTGCTTTTTCTTTTTTTGTTTATATATACAGTCGAACTTCGATGGCTCGAACCCCTTTGGGACCATGACAATATGTTCGAATCAGCGGTAGTTCGAGCCACGGAGGATTACTATTAGTACCATACCAAGAGGCATAATGGAGTAATTATAGGATATCATGTTGGTGTTATATATTATAAATGTATGTTGTGTGTACTCATTAGAATCGCCTCATCGAGGCGATTCTAATGAGTACACACAGCATACATTTGAATGATAAAAGAAGAAAATCTCCCTACATTATCCCTATATCGTATTTGGAGGAATTCCCTGCGGACTTAAAAACGGGTTCGACTCATCCCGGGTAAAGGAGCCATTGGGGTTCGAGTCATTGAATTTCTACTGCAGCTTGTTGTTTTATGTTATGTATATACATTTATTTTGCTTCTTCTGTTTAAGAAATAGATTATCTCTAGCAGTGATTGATTAAGTGGAAGATAGGTCAAACCACGGGCCACTGTAGAAGTGATTTATTTGCTTACAAGGCATGCACAAACTGATTTTGATTTATCATCCAGCTAATCATACACTGAAGCTGATCTTATTTGATTCTAATGCACCAAAAGTCAATGAAAACTATCATTTCATTCAAATTTTCCCAGCATTTGGCCATTGTTAAAAGAAATCAGTCCAAAAACATTCGATTATGACACATGTGAATGACATTACATCATCTTAAGTCAAGGAAAAGACAAATGACTTAATAAAACAGAGTGTCCGCTCCGGGGAACGGGAGGTCACGGGTTCGATCCCGGGCCGCGACATACCAAAGTCGTTAAAAAGGGTACCAGCTGCTCCGCCCTTGGCACTCAGATTTACGGGCTAGAGCTAGGACTGGTCGACCCAGTGTCAGGATAATGTGACTGGGTGTGGTATCATGTAATGTGTCTGGGACATGATGCTTCAGTGAGGCAGCACTATAAAAGTGAGCATTGAGCTCCCTGTCACAACCAGACACCGTCGTGATATAACTGAAAAATTGTTGAAAGCGACGTTAAATCCGAGTTCACACACACAGAGTTCATAAAACAGGATGACGTAATAAAATGGTGTCTCTTTGTGACTTTTGCCAGTGATTCTTCTTTCTTTGCATTGCCTATGTAGGCATGCTGTGTTAGAATAAATGTCTTGTCTTAAATATGGCCCCCACCCATAGGGGCTTGAAGAAATATATGGGCTGCATGATGCTTCCACACAAAGCTGAATCGGGCCCGCACACTAGTACTGGTAAACCGCTTTGAGGATCTAAGCCTGTCCAGGAACCGCGGTGCGAGACGGACCGTCCATGATAATAAACCCTATTGGTTTCATTGGGCCACAGGCCGCCCCCGCCCATAGGGGCTTGAAGAAATATACTGGCTGCATGATGCTTCCACGCAGAGCTGAAACTGAACCGCACACTAGTACTGGTAAACCGCTTATAGGATCTAAGCCTGTCCAGGAACCGCGGTGCGAGGCGGACCGTCCATGCTAATAAACTCTGTTGGTTTTATTGGGTGACAGGGCTTAAGATGTCATTTCATCCCTATGTCGGGTAAAAGTCCCACAAAATTGGAAGCAACGTCTCCAAAATGACCTTTACAGTGTTGACGGGGACGTTAAACCTGAAATCAAACAAAACAAAAATTGGGCCACAGGGCTTGACATGTCATTTCATCTTAATGTCGGGTAAAAGTCCCACAAAATTGGAAGCAACATCTCCAAAATGACCTTTACAGTGTTGACGGGGATGCTAAACCTCTAATCAAACAAATAAACTTAAATATACACCTTAATTGTTTTTTGACACTGTTGATTGGCTACAAAGCAGAAACTGATTTAGTTAAACAGCCGTGTTACATCCAAACAAAATGTATAGATTATGTACATAATCTACATAATCTGTTTCTCTTACGGATCTATCATTGAACTTTGATAGCTGCAAAACTGTCCAGTAATGAAAAATGTTATAAAGAGGTTGTTGTGTTGCACATTACATGAATGTTATTCATTTGTGATCCTGCCAGTAAATCTAGTAATATTCTGTGCTGTAAAAGTACACTTTTAAACTAAAATCCTACTAAGCATTACGTGACCAAGTCCGTGAAATGAAGACCCCCCTATACCCCACTTTATATAGAGAAAACTGGGGTTTACGGGGGTACACATTATTTTTCTTATTTTTTCTCCAAGACATAGGTTGTGGGTACTCATTAGAACCGCCTCAATGAGGCGGTTCTAACGAGCACCCACAACCTATGTTTTGAGTATTAATAAGGATAATATCGCAAATTTTCATCAGAAAATTGACCGTTTTGGAGATGTAAAAAATTGCACTATGTCGCACGGGTGTGTTATCGTAATAGTCTAACAAATCTAGCTACTGTATATACTCTGTTGGACATAGAATATACCTGGGGTTTTGGGAGAACAGGGGAACATTAGCAAACTTTTTAAGGGAATATAAGAATCTTATATGGGTGTGAGGGGTGGATGGAAAAATCCGTCCCAAGGGTCACTGTCCGGCATCACGAGGCTTGCCTGGTGATGCCGGACAGTGAGCCTCGTGATGCCGGACAGTGATCACGAGGGACGGATTTTTCTATCCACCCCTCACACCCATATAGGATTCTTTTTCTTGCAAACCTTCCATTTCTTAGCGCGGATTTTTAATGCTGCAGTCACTTCGGTTACCGATGTCCGCCATGTTGTGATGACACTGCAGGAATGTTTATTAACACGTCCATGTAATGTTTAGTGACGTCACGTAACGTGCTGTGACGTCAACCTTAACGACATCGCATACGACGTCATAATCAACCAGTGCATTTATCAAACACGTGCTTATATTCGAGTTTGGGTCGGAACACCAGGGTCAGGGTAAAATCACGGATTTCCTTGTCTGGTGTGCAAGAATAAAGAAGCTAAATTAATTTTGGGGAAAGGGAACATGGATATTTTGAAAGTCAGTTTTAGGAACAAGGGAGCATGGTCAATTACTTTTAGGGAACATGAGGAGCTCACCTTTACATGTTAATTCTATCAGTAGATCTAGTTATATTCTGCACTGCAAAAAACTGCACCTAAAAGCTTCACTAACAAATCTTGTAATATTCTTGTGGAAAAAGATCATTCCTTAACAGAAATTCTGCTTGCAAGTCTGATGTCTGTGGTGTCAAAGTAACCACCATAATCTATGTTACTGCAGTTGGACACATCAGAGGTTGTCTTGGGCTTACAGGTTTCTACATCTGCAGCTGGGCTCAGGTTTCGGGGCATGCTGTTTGGACATCGACCCCCCTACATGTTTACCGTCTACCTGAGCTTGTCTTAGACTGGAATCTTTCTTGTGTGCGACATGGATTCTGTGCTGAAAAAGCTGTTATATGGTAGAAATGTTCTTATATACATAAGTTGTTTGTACTATATTTTATGTTATAGAGAGGACAACATGGTAGAATAGTTTTATAGCTATATGTGTTTTACCCTCTTAAAATAATGTATATGAACCATTTAAACAAAAATCCTTCTAGCAAAACCTTTTAAACAGAAATACTTTTAGCAAATCTGCTCAAATTCTGTAGTGTAAGTGTACACTCCTAGCAAGTCCGGTGATATTCTATTGTTTCAAATCCTGCCAGCAGATCTCACCCAGGATATATTTTATAGTGTTAAAGTACACCTTTTATACAGAAATCCTTCCAATCAGGAATTTCTACAGTGTAGAAAGTCCACCTCCTTTTAGTTAATATGGTTGTTCATACATCTTGTATAATCCTCTTACATTTTGTAGTGTAAATAATTTTATATACCCTATATAGAGAAGTCAAGACCAGTTGTATGTAATGGCCTATGTGAATCTTATATGGGTGTGAGGGGTGGATAGAAAAATCCATCCCAAGGGTCACTGTCCGGCATCACGAGGCTTGCCGAGTGATGCCGGACAGTGATCCTGAGGGACGGATTTTTCTATCCACCCCTCACATCCATATTGGATTCTTTTCGTTGCATACCTTCCATTTCTTAGCGCAGAATTTCAATGCTGCAGTCACTTCGGTTACCAACGTCCGCCATATTGTGTTGACACTGCAGGAATGTAAAGTGACGTCACGGATCGTGCATGACGTCAACCTTAACGACGGCGCACACAAGGTCGTAATCAACCAGTGCATTTATCAAACACGGGATTATATTCGATTTGGGGTCGGAACATCAGGGTCAGAACATAAATTTCTATCTTGGTGTAAAATCGCGGATTTCCTTTTTCTGGTGTGCAAGAAATAATTTTATATACCTATATAGAGAAGTCAAGACCAGCTGTATGTAATGGCCACTAACTTCCCACTCAAGACCAAGATAAAATAAGTGTGTCCTGTTACTGTATTTACCCCGAACCCCACACTCCCCAACAACTTACACTTTAATGAGTCGTGAAGTATTATAAATTATTCATTATTATATATTTCGGTCTCCAAGACTTTTGCTCAGTGGCAAACAGCGTGGACTTCGATCAGTGGGAAAACAGTGTAGACCCTGATTAGACTGCTCTTTCAGGACCAGTCTTATCAGGTTTTACAATGTTTGCTCCAGCTTATTTTTATTTCTTTTTGGTGTCCAACTACAGTAAAATTCTTATATTAAGACCACCTATGGGACTGTTCAAAAGTGGTCTTTAAGACCACTTTTGAACTGTCCCAAAGGTGGTTCCTGACAAGAGAACATTGTAGGCAGAAACCACAAAGAAAAATTAAGTGTACCCGTCAAAATAAGCTTTTTAAAGCGGAATTAGTCTTAATTTTAGGTGGTCTTAATATCAGAATTTCACTGTATTAAGGGAAAATATGCTACATACCAGAACTATTGGGGTAGGTAACCCCACTAGATAGGGGTAACAATTCATCTTGCAGTCAAATTTTCAAAGCTAAGGCAGGAACTGGAAACATGCCCTTATCAGTAATCTTTTTACTGAGAGGAGCAATGGGCCCCTACCCATTGGGGCTAGGAGAAATAGATTAGGCTGCATGGTGCTGAAACCGACTGCATGTGAGTACTGGTAAACCGCTTAGAAGGTGTAAGCCTGCCCAGGCAAAGTGGTGTGGGTTTAACCATCCATGCATATAGATCCAATTGTTTTCATTGGACAGCAAGGCTCTAGATGTTGTTTCACCACCAGTTGTCGGGTAAAAGTCCTGCAAAAGTAGTGTTGACCGGAAAATTAAACCTCAATTCAAACAAAAAAACTGAGAAAAGCAAGTTATTTAGAACAGGTTGAAATAATTAGTATTGGTAGAGAAACAGAAAATACACATACTTTGTTTAGGCCTAATATGTTTACGCCTAATATGTTTCCAAATTGTACACAGCCTTAACTCTTAAAGTCCCAGTCACAACAGTAGCAGATGATATTTTCAGTATTAATTTCATACTTTTCTTTGGGGGAAAAAACAACAGGTGTCACGTTTTGTAGAGATTGTCTGTCTTGCAGAAAGTTCACATTAATGCCAAGCCTGATTTTTTTCTGAAAGTTTGCCTTTATCACTCTCTGGGCTAATACGGCAGACAACAAGTTGTTGGTCTTTTACTTAATTTACCCAGAAAACAAGATTGATATTACTTGCAAACGGTCTACTATGAAAACAGGATTATGCATCTCCTGTTTTCTAGAAAAAATAAGGAAAACTATTTCAAAATATTGTCTGCTGAAAAATACCCAGCATGCAGAGTGTTAAGAAAAAATATATAAGACTGTTGTTATTGTTTGTGACTCAATTTGCTGATGCTTTAAGGACTGAAATGTACTAGAATAATATTTTATTTTTTGTAAATAAATTATTTCAGGGAGAGCACATTTGTCCCAAAACTGAATGTGATAGATGATAATCCCTCGGAAGAATTGTTGACCAAAAACCACCTCCCAGCCCCACCAGTACTCGTCATGAAGATAATGGGTGATCTCAGTCCTAGAGAGAGGTAATATTTAGATATTGGATGAATTAAAATAAGTGGTCAGATTGGTTAGTTCATGTTTGAGTTACATCCCCTTGAATGCTGCAGATGGCAGTATTTGACCTTGAGGACCTGGAAAATGCTGATGTAATGAAACACTGGTGGACACTGTCTTTGCATAATTAACCCTTTTTATACCATATGGAATCTTCCTCCTTATATATAGCAGGAGTCCATTTCAAAATTTAGGGGTGTCAGGTTGTGTTTTCTTCAAAATCTGTTTGGAAAATGTCTTAACTTTTTGCAAACAGTGTAGGCCCTGATCAGACGCCACATTCTGCGGCAACTGATCTGGGCCTGCACTGTTTGCCAGGGTACTCCTTTAGGGGTTTCCGGTACTAAATGGGTTAATGCTTCGATAGAGATTTTTATCAAAACTTTCCTCAAAATGAACATTTAGTTGGGTTAAGCTACTCAGCGCATAAACCAGGGGTTGTAGGTTGGTTTTGGGTTTCTCCAGACTTTCAGATATGTCTTAAAACTGAGGTCTAGTCTCAATATGACCTATGTTTGTAAAAATGCTCAGAAAGTAATCAAAATCCACATGGCAATGAATTCAGAACAATGTTACTATAACATGATGTAAATTCCGCAATTATCAAACTGAAGTTGATGTTGGCAGAAGTTCCGTAGAGAATGATTCAGTAGCAATTCACCATGTCAAAAATGTTACTATTTATAGTTTTATTCCATTTTCATCTGATCCACAGGGAGCAGTCTGATCTGGGTCCACATTATTTGGTTTGGCGTTTCAATTCCATAACAAGCCATTGCTAGTTTTACAGTAATGGTCCAAGTCAGATTGCACACTTTTATTGGTGCACATAGCACAATCCACACTAAATAAAATGCTTTCATAATTTAGTTTGCTTAATTACCTCAGTTATCTGTTAGGTGGGTACTTTTTCCTATCATCTGATTGGTTCTTATTAAACCAAGCTATTCAAGGAAAATGTCTATACATATAGAACTAGTTGCCATAAGTGTTTTTCTTGCAAAATGTTAGATTTCTTGCCATATTAAATGGTCAAAGTTTGAGGATACGTAAACTAACAATGTTGTTAGTTTTAAACTTGTGGCCCCTGATCTGTCGCTGCTGGGCATTAATGGTGAATTTAAGCAAAAGTGAAAGAAGGAAAGAAGAAAAAAAAAACAATAATCCCTAAAAATTTCTCAACAAGGGTATGAGAATTTTTGAGGAATCGAGAGGGAGTAGTAATCAGTCTCGGTAAACAAGTCATGTTTTTTTCAGCCAATGATATGCTGATGTTCTAAGGTACGTGTAATAAGAAGTTCACCACAACTTTTTCTGACACTGTGCCAGTTAAACAACCGTGTTGTATACAAACAAAAATGTATAGATTATATATAGAAAAATGACCATTCATGGTCATTTTTCTATATAATCTCTACATTTTTGGGATCCATCTTGAAACCCTGTTATATGAAATCTATGTGAAATCTATGCATTCTTGGGATCCATCTTGAAACCATGTTATATCCAAATGGTGTTGTAATAAACCATGTTATAATGAAGTTGTGGTGTAATGTTGTTTATTTCAGACCCGCTGGGGAGGAGGATGAGGTGGTGCTATGCACAATAAAGATTGATGCCAGTGGTGTCTTGACCATACATCCTGATTTCAACAGGGGAAGGAAGGCCTATATAGCCGAGTCGAACAAAGATTATGCCAGAGGTTTGTATATGTTTTTCTCAAAACTTAACTCTTTCCCACTCAGATATGTCTTTTTACGTGTCTGAAACCCCCTCCCCTTTTTCTGAGCCCCAGAACCACCTAAAATCGGCATTCCCCACCCCTGGACAGCTAAGTTTGCGTTAGGATTAGTTGTCCAAAAAATGGCCTGTTTTTTTGCGCGGCTCCCCTCTAAAAATATACCTATGGTGGGTTTAAAAAAATGGGGGTATGGCCCAGCCGGCCACTGAAATGAAATCTTAGGGTGTCTGGGGTCAAAAATGCCTCAAAATTGACGCTGGCAAAACATGCTGCAGGCAGTGAAAATGGCCAGTGCCAAACATCTTAATTGTTGCCTTGACAGCAGTGTGAAGATTAAGATTCGGTCAAAAATACGTGTGAAATCACACTTTTTGACAACTTTGAGATGCCACCTCATTACAATGGCAACAATGATTTAGCCTAAAAAGGTTCCATTTGAAAGGCTAGTGCCCAGTAGTGCCCAGTAAACATTGCGGCCGAGTTTGATGTAAAACACCATTCATTATGAAAAAATGGTTATATGAAGTTGCTGTCCTAGGCAACTCTGTGAAAATCAGCAAAATTCACAAAGTCCCCAAGTGGGAATGGGTTAAGATCTCATGGAAAGGACCAACTGTCAAAACTTAAGATCTCATGGAAAGGACAAATTGTCAAAACTTAAGATCTCATGGAAAGGACAAACTGTCCTGCTCAGAGGTCAAGAATTGTAATGTTAGCAGAAGAATTTGACCTGTGCATGAGATCTTGAGTTTTAATACTCCTGGGTCAGTTAGCTCAGTTGGAGTGCAGCCAACAGGTGGTCATAGAGAGGCTGTGCTGCTGGCTCAGTCAGATATGTATCTTCACTGGTGACCAGAAAGTCACAAGTTCATTCTCTGCCAGGACCTGCTACATTCTTTCATGTAGATGGATTAAAAATATTTTCTACAGTCAGTCTGTGAATAAAGGCCATCATCTGAGCAGGTCTTGGTAGCCGAGCCAGATGCATGTGTGACTGGTGATTAGGAGGCTTCTGTGCGGGCAACTTACTTCCATGGTGGTTGGTCATAAAATCTTTTCTATGGTCATTCTCTCCCTTTCCACAGATTCAAGAAGGGCAGTTGTCTGAATGTCAGCTTTTTATGCCCCCGCATCATATGATGCCGGGGGCATATAGTTTTTCGGTTTTCCATATGTACGTACATGTATACGTCCGTCTGTACGTGTGTGTGTACGTACATACGTACGTACGTGATCCTGTAACATCAGGTTAAAGTTTTTGTAACAGCTAGAGCCTGATTTATGAATGGCATTTGACGGGGGCATCCGTATCCTATGGACACTTTTTCTAGTTGTGAAAGATTTGCACTGTACTGGTTAATTGCTTATGTATAAGCCCTCCCAGGAAAAGTGTCACTAGGTACAACTGACCAGCTCGATTTGACCTAAATAGTGTTGACTGGGTTGTTAAAACAAATCATTATCTTTGAACAACTGGTCCCAGGGCTCTTGAGGGGCAGATTTTTTTTATGGGAATGGTAGAAAGGGCACATACCATCCCGGCCCATCGGGGCTTGAAAAAATAGATGGGCTGCATGATGTTTCCACGCAGAGCTTAAACCGACCCGCACATGAGTACTAGTAAACTGCTAAGAGGATCTAAGCCTGCCCAGGCAAAGCGGTGCGAGTCGGACCATCTATGCTCATTAACCCTATTGGCTTCATTGGTCAGCAGGGCTTGAGATGTCATTTCATCTCAATGTCGGGTAAAAGTCCCACAAAATTGGAAGCAACGTCTCTAAAAAGACCTATACAGTGCTGACATGGACGTTTAACTCAAATCGAACAAACAAAACTACCAGGTGGGGGCATTCATATCCTTTTAACACATTTGTAGTTTCTTTTAAGGGGAATGGGAACACTTGGCAGATTTTTTCAACATTTTTCAAAGGGAGACAACTTTCAGGACTTCCTGTTCGCTTTTCTATAAACTCGGTCCCGCTGAAAAAGGGGTCTACTCTTAAAGGAAAGAATTTGCTCCTGAGGAGCAACTTCTTTCCTTAAAGAGTAGACCCCTATTGACAAGGGAGACAAAAACACTTTAGAAGGAGTTGCCTCCGCTGAAGGTGTATCCATTCCCCTTTAGAGTAGACCCTTTTTCTGGAGGGTCTCAGGTAAATACGGTAAAGCAAACAGGATGTTCCAAAAGTTGTCTGTTTTTAAAAATCAGAACAACAGAAAATATGTCAGCTGTATGAATTCCTCTTAAAGTTTTATTTTTTTTTCTTTCAGAGGTTTTTGAATACACAATAGAACATATGTCTAAAGAAATGAACAGGTAGGGTATTAGTATTAAGTAAGCAAAAACATATAATGCAAAATTTTGGGTTAAACATTTTGATGTTTACATATAGCTGATGATAGCTGATGCTTTGGGACCTCGAAAATCTGTTCGAGACAGGGGTAGTTCCCCACTGAGGATTACTGTCAGTAGGCATAACGGGGTACTTTCGGACATATTTTCGGTGTTCTGTAATGAAAATGTTTGCTGTGTGTACTCATTAGAATTGCCTCATCGAGGCAATTCTATTGAGTACACACAGCATACATTTGCAAGATAAAAGACGAAAATCTAAATTATCCTGCCATTTCTTACGTAGAGGACTTCCCTATAGGGCTCAAGAATGGGTTTGACTCAGCCATGGTAGACGAGCCATCGGTGTTCGAGTCATCGAAGATCTACTGTAAGTATATGGAAAAGTTTGGTGAAAATCCACAGCATCAACTCTAAAAAATGTTTTCTAGCAGTGGGCATAATTATGATGAAAAGCATGATAAAAGGAACCTTCAAAATTTAAAATTCATGAAAAAAGTAGGTTCTGACTACGAGAATAATTCGGACAGACTTTAGGCCATAATTAAGCTTTTAGCACCATTATTTTAAATCTCTACTGTTGGCCAGGCATTCTCAAATTTGGTGAGAATTCATAATTTGTCCTGAATTACGGTTATTTTCCTCACTTATGGAAGCTTTACAATCACATTCAAGACAACAGCAGTTGCATTTGCTGTGAAAAATTTCCACATATGGATACCTCAACAAAACAGTTCTATCTTACAGACAAGAACAAGACAGGGAGATGAAAATGTACCGTGAAGTTTACGCCAGACACAAAGACTTCCTCACAGCTTGTGTTGGTCAAGAATTTGAAATGGTATGCATTTTCATACACTATAACATCATTATAAAATGTTTATGTGTAGAACACAGCATTTTTATGGATAAAACATAGCATGTATATAAAAGCCTCAACATTGCTACAGCATGCATATATGTTGGATTGTTCATATTCGCTGTAAACTGTGGAGCCAATGTTAACCCTTAACATGCCAATCACAACTATTGTCATCTTGTTTGTCATCTGCCGGTTACTTTAAAACTCATTTTTGCAAACAGTATGGACCCAGATCAGACTGCTCCACTAGGCACTAAATGAGATTTGGGACATTAGGGCGGTTCCAGAATTAGCCATGGGGGGAGGGCGGGCGGCACCCGATATTTTTTTGTACGGGTGGTGGGGTCGGGTGAATATTGTATTTCACGGGTGGGGGGATCCAGAGAAAATTGAATTCCATGCCTGGTTGGGGTCATTGTCAAACCCACAATTAAATAATTATGGGTAGAAAACTACTCTAATGGTAATTAATTAATTACGGGTAGAAATTCAACTTCTGTCTTTTTTAACGGCGGTGAAACGACCGAATGATTCCGAATGTTTGCTTACATGTTTTTGGGTAAAACACAGAACTTTGGGTGAAACACAGCGTTTACAGAGGATTCGCCACCAAACAAGTTCGCCATCGGAGGTTTCGCCACCAAGAGTTTCGCCACTATGAGGTTTCGCCCCACGAGAGGTTTCGCGCATCTTTTATAATTCAGGGATGCGATAGTTCCGCGGAAACGCGTATAACCGCGGATCGGAGGTCCGATTTTGACGATCTTGTGATTCATGCAGATCCGAGGAGAAAATTGGGGGGGGGGGGGGACGATTTTCCGAAAAAAGACTCCCAGGTAATGACCAAGTATGACTCTGAGGTAATGGCTAAGTATGACCGACTCAGTATTAGAAGATAGATGGATAGATAGACAGTAAAGGACAGGCATTTATTGTGAACACGCTAGGAAAACGAGTGGAAAAATCAGCCATCATTGTTATATTTATGATAAATTTGTTGGATTGGAGGCACAAAAAGGGGAGTTTAAGGTATGTGGCATTTAATTACATTTATCAATTTTCCAAAAGTTCTATCAATTGAAGAAGAAGGTGTTCTGGAAACTTTGTTTACTTTGCATTTCAGACACCCCACCCACGTCTTCTTCACTCTGTCTTTGCCCAACTCTTTTGAAGGCCGGGATTATTATGGGCGGGGGGTGAACAAAGCTGGCCAGCGCCTAGTGGGGGGAACCCCTGCTCAATTTTTTTTAGGTGTGGACTTAGGGCTGTTCCAGCAAAAGAAATAAGGGTGACCCGGACGGCAGTTAATAGATCTTCTACACTAGATTGTCATCACTCTTAATTGTTCTTCTACACATGGCTATCGGAAGGGAAAAATCGCTTCTATGCTAGGCTGGTCAAGGGAGCATAGTGGGGCAGGTTATTTCAGAGTTCCCAGTCACGCAAAATCTTACGTGAATCACGCAAAGAAAATAAAAATCACGTACGATTTTTTTCCGTCGGGCGATATTCCGCGCGTCCGAAATTGACTGGGGCGAACCGGCCGATTTTTTTCGTGCGTCCGAAATTGACGCGGGCGAATCGGCCGATTCGCTGAAATAGATTTTGGACAAGCCGCAGACTTGAATCCGTCGCATAGTAGAGCTTCCGCGCATCCGAAATTTACTGGGGCGAACCGGCCGATTTTTTTCGAGCGTCCAAAATTGACGGGGGCGAACCGGCCGATTCGCTGAAACAGATCTTGGACAACCCGCAGACTTGAATCTGGCGCATATAACTTCCGCGCATCCGAAATTGACTGGGGCGAATCGGCCGATTTTTTCCGAGCATCCGAAATTGACGGGCGCGAATCAATGAGATGAAACCACCGCTACAGTTTTTTTTTTCTGCACGTGATCGGTAATGGGGCGTATCTCTTTCATAAAAAAATTGTTTGGAAACGGTAAAAAAATTCTCGATAGCAAAACGGTTGAGGAAAACAGCGTTTTCTGTAAGCTCCGTGTCAATAACCAACAACAGCATACAGATGTGTTAACACAAATTAAAGCGTCCAACTTTTCTCGCCAAGCGTCTGCTATTTGGCGCCAAAACATAATCATTCATGAGATAGTAGAATAGTCGTAGCAACTCGTCTTAGGGGCAATTAAATAATTTCCACATTGATTGCGGATTAAATTTTATGATCGGGGAATAAACGCAAATTAGAGACATAACTTGACCATATTTTCACACCTTATCAACATGCACCGCAGGGTGGCAATTATATGACAGAGATTAACAATAGTGTCATAATTGAACCGTTATTAATCATCAAACAGTGTAAATCCAAATCAGATGTCTGCGGCGTCTTTCTGGGGTGTCTGATCTGGGACTGCACTGTTTGCCGATGTCCCAAAGAGGGCCGCGGGCATATGTGGGTTAATAAATAAATAACAATGGTGAACAGGTAAAGTCTTTTCAACATTTTAAGGTAAAATACATGCTTTCTGGTGATTTTGAAGACGATCGCGCGTTCCGTTGTGTGTTACAAAAACTGGCCAAATTCTTACTTTTTCTCACGCATCCACCAAAATTTCAGCAAATGTTCCATGCGGGTAATACAACAGAATAACAGTTTCCCCCAGAGACATAACTTGACCATATTTTCACACCTTTCACACCCAGATTTTGGAAAAAAGGTGCGGGTAGTATGCAAATGCGGGTAATACACACCCGAATACGGTAACAATTATGGACAAGTATACAGGTTTTCTCACCAATTTCTTTTCGTTGCAAAATTTCATACCCCCTGAATTTGATTCTTACCCCCAGTTTTTGTACCCAGGGGGTAAGTTTACCCCCAGAAATAAAAATGAGTGGGAACACTGTTATTTTGAGTAAAATAGTTTGGATTATTTCCCTTGGCTGGTTTCAGCTGGTTTCCCGTTTATTGGAAATTCTACTATACAAATACTCTGTAAAGCCGAGCACCAGCACAAATATTGATCTTATTTCCGTTTCCAACATGGCTGTTTCCTGTAAAATCATGAAATAATGTAGATCGTTTTTTTTATGAATTTAACGGCTGTCTGGTGAGTATTTTAAAAAGAAAATGAATTTCAGGTGTTTTAGATACCACAGGCTTGATATTCAGTTCACAACCAAGCTGAACTAGCGGAGAATTCGAAGTGAGAGCTGTTTGTAATTAGTTTTCGTGGTCCCATTTAGTGGTTATACTCGCCTGTCACGCGGGAGACCGGGGTTCGATTCCCCGCAGGGGAGCTTTCTTTAACCTACCTGAGAGTATTTACTAAGAGGAAGAGTACTAAGAAGACAACATACCTGAGAGATACTTTGACCAAAGCGTCAACAACAACAAACAGTGCTGCATGCAACTGTGTGCCGGTTGGTGGGAGGGGTGGCCTGTTTATTATGGGTGGAGGCGAGATGAGAGAAAAAAAAAGATGCTTAATAAAAAATCTACCCTGTCCATTTTTTTTTTCAAAGTTTTCTTTGAGCTATTGTCTTAGGATTGTCTTAGGACGTATCACCAGTAAACAATTCTGATTCTATTTGTTTGTTAAATTGTTTGTTTGTTTTCCAATACTGAGACACCCTCAGTTTTGAGGATTATGCGCAGGGGCACTTATGAGGTGCACCGGGACAGAACCCGGCCGGTCCCTTTATCCTGGCACCGAGGAACCAGTCGTAATGCTAACCCCTAAACTCTGAGCGCCAAGGGGGGCAGCCATTACTACCAATTTTGTAAGTCTTTGGTTTGACTCGGTTGTGGGTTCGGCAGGGTATCGACCCCACAGGTTCGGTGGGGTATCGAGCCCACAACCTTCCGATCCGCAGGCGGACGCTCTACCACTGAGCTATTTATTTGGACTTAGTACAGTTTGCAAGGGAAAAACATTTGTCTACCATAACGGACATTAATATTGCCCGTTCAAATACATGTACATTTGTAAAATCTTAAGGAAAAAAATGAAAATTTTCATGGGAAAAATTTTTTTATTATTTCATTTCAAAACATTGATTGTGGGTACATGTTAGAACCGCCTCGAGTCAAGTCGGTTTTAACACATACCCACAATCTATGACGATTTATGTTTGTCATAAAGGCAAAAATGGAAGGAATATACATCTCTAGCCAGAACAAGTTGGGATAACAAATATTTTGTTTAAAGAAATAATGTCAACATGCTCAATTTCTTGCAACATACACTGTCAGGTCAAACACTTAAATTTATAGCCCTTTATCTTTAAAAAAAAAAAGTTCTATGCATGGGTGATATGAAGCGAAAATAATTCTATGCATGGGTGTAAAACAGCTAAAATTGCTTCCATGGGTGGCTAGTCAAATTTCAAGCTGGTGTCCACCCCCCCCCCCCCCCCCCCTGATATGTTTTGCTGGAACAGCCCTTAGTTTTTTCATGCAGAAAAAATTTGTCAATTTTTGGGGGTTTTAGGGGGTTCTAATAGACTACAACCATCACACCTTGCATGAAACATTAATATGACGCTGTAGAAATTCTTCTTTAGAAAAGTAGAGAAAATTGCAAAATTCTGAAGGTTTACAGTTGTCAAGGCGAGTGAGAACACCAACAGAGAAGGTAAATCTTGTCTTGAAGTTGGCCCCAATTTTATAAAGGTTTCTTTTGCTTGAAAGAATCTGCAACTTCTTTACCCTACCCAGTCTTTTTGTGCAACAGTAGCCCCATACATAGAAAAAGTATTACTTATTTGAAAACTAAGAAAAAAAAAGCTACCAAACCTGCAGGTGTTCCATGTCACCTTAAGAGACTAACAAAAACACAAGCAACAACACTGCCAGGTACAAATCTATTTTTTAAAAAGTTTAGAATAGCATAGCATATTTTCAGATGTCTAAATTGTTTTTAATTTCACTATTAAATTAAAAACTAATCCTTCATGTGGCCCTCTGATTTCAACAACCATGATGGGTTGTAGTGGTTGAGTACTCGCTTCATAAAGTAAGAGTTGTCCGTTCAATTACTGAACTTAACAGACTTTTGGATGAGTCTACATATGATCTTAAGAGTTGTTGAAACATACAACCCAAACACAAAAACCTTGATGGACATTCCTATGAGTAATGGTACTAAACACATATATCACCAGCCAAGGCTCTTGTGAGCTTGTGCATTTGTACAGTATCACCAGAGCCTTCACTATTTGCACATATGCAGTACAGAACTAGACAGAGGTTCTTGCAAAATGTCTGCCTTCTAGCCCGATTTATCCCTTTGATGTAAGTCTCCAGAATCAACTGGTCAGGAAACTGGACAGTTCATTTCTTCTGACATGCAGATATTTCTCATTCTTGAAGGGACCCCTGAGCAGCATCCCTCTTCTTTATACTAATTCAGATGTGACTATAGGCTTGAAAAACCTATATATTCTTCTATGACATGTTCTAAAAAGGAAACAAAGTATACAGCTGTTGAGTACAGTCAAATCACTCCGGCCTTTAACCATTTTAACATTTCTTTATTTATTCATTGATTTTTTTTTTTTTTTTGTGTGTGGGGGGGGGGGGGGGGTAATTTTATACATACATTTTTTTTTACGGTTGGTGGGGGTAAAAAAAAATTTTTATGGACTGTGGATGGGGTATTGAATTTATTCTTAAATAGGGGGTGGCGGGGTTCTCATTTTTTTTAAATTCATGGGTACTGGGGGTCAGGGAAAATTATATTTTACGGGTGGTGGGGTTTTTAAAAAAGTGCCTCCCACCCACCCCCCCTGACTAATTCTGGAATTGCCCTTACACAATTTGCAAAGATTTTTGTTTTTAAACTTCAACCTGTCAATCATGACATTTGCAGGCATCATTTTCAGATATTTTCTTCTTATTTTTCAGAGAAAATGAAGTTTGACTTTGCATGTGAATCATCTGCATTCAAATGAAATGTCAAGCCTTATTTTCTCTGAAAAATAATTTTAAAGTACTCTAAAAATTGCTGTGTAACTTAATGGGGAATGGATACACCTGGCAGATTTTTGCCGCCATTTTTCAAAGGGAGACAACTTTTGGAACTTCCTGTTCATTTTTCTATAAAGACAGCCCCACTGAAAAAGGGGTCTACTCTTAAAGGAAAGAATTTGCTCTGCGGGAGCAAATTCTTGCCTTTAAGAGTATACCCCTATTGACGTGGGAGACAAAACTACTTTAGTAGGAGTTTCCTCTCCTGAAAGTGAATCCATTCCCCTTAAAAAGAAGGATCTACTCTGAAAGGAGCAAAATCTTTCCATGAAAAGTAGAGCCCCAAGAGCTGTCTTTATTATCAAGCAAAGAATGGCGGAAAATATGTCGTGTTTCAATATCCTTTGAAGTTCTATAACATGTAAAATGCTCTCGGTCGATTTTTTATCAATCGACACAAAGTTACTATGATTGTCAATAATGACCAATACGAAATCTAGGCAGCCAGCCTCAATAGCTCAGTCAGATGCATGTCTGACTGGTGATCAGGAGGACGCAGGTTCGATACCTGCCGGAGTCGGCAACATTTTTTCGTGGAGATTAACATGAAATCTTTTCTACGGTCATTCTCTCCCTTCCGTTGGTTCGAGAAGAGCAGTTGTAAGTTTCCGGTGAAAGAAAGTGCATTGTACTGGTTTACCGCTTACGTATAAGCTTGCCAAGGAAAAGTGTGGATTGGTAAACTGACCAGCTCAAAAATGACCTAAATAGGGTTGACTGGGCCGTTAAACTCCAATACAAACAAACAAACTAACAAAATCAAGGCCATGGTCATTTATAGTTGTGCTTTTCTTGTCACTGTCAAGAGGGTGTGTAAGAGGGTTATCTATGAAATCTTGACCGGGCTGATGTGCTGGGACATTGGCAAACAGTGTAGATCCAGATCAAATTAAGCAGAACGTGACATCTGATCAGGGTCTACACTCTTTGCATAAAATAAAGAAGTTTAACCCATTGCATGCGGGAATCCCCTAAAGGGGAACCTTGGCAAACAGTGCAGGCCCAGATCAGACGCCGCAGAATGCGGCGTCTGATCGGGGCATGCACTATTTACTAATAGAATTTTCCATCAAAAATAGAATAAAAGCAAAATAATATGCCTATCACCCCTTATTTGACAAATGGACTTGTCCAGTATATAGCAATGGAAGATTCCATTAGTATACAATGGGTTAAGGGTTAAAGGAAATAGTCTCAGTATCCATTCTCGACCATTTTCCTTGCCTACAGATCGGAGACAATCAACCAAGCAGTGTTAACAGTGCTTTGATTGTTTCTTTCAGCCACCACAAGATGTTTTACGTCTTCTTGTATACGGAGAAATAGAATCTGCAAAGGATTTTGAATTTGATGACCTGTACCTTCATTTCTTTGTGGACCTTCCTAAATGTAAGTTGCATCAAAACCTCTTTATAATCCAGATGAAAACTTTTGTTTGCTAACACCTTTGGGACCACGAAAATTTGTTTGAAAAAAACGGGTAGTTTGAGCCAAGGTTAGGAGACACAGGGTTGTCTTTTTTAGTCGTCTGTTTTTTGAAAAAAAAACTTTCGAGCTATTGTCATCACTCCGGCGTCTGCGTTGTCGTCCTGCGTCGTCTTGCGTCGTCCTGCGTCGTTCCAAAAAAACTTAACCTTGGCTATAACTTAAAAAGTATTAGACCTAGCCTCATGAAACTTCATACACACACTCATCATCACAAGAGCTACATTTTGACTAAGGACCATAACAACATTGTTGATTTTGGCTGAATTATCTCCCCTTTTCCAATTTTTTTCTGAAACACATTTTTTGCTCTCATTTTAATACTATTCACAACAGAGCCTTCAAACTTCACATGAATGTTCCTTGGGACAAGACCTTTTCAGTGATAGCACACTTTTTGATCTGTGACCTTGACCTTTGAACTTTGACCTATTTTTCGAAAATTTAACCAAAAACCTTAACCTTGACCATATTTCCAAAAGTATTTGGCCTACCTTCATGAAACTTCATACACATACTCACCATCACAAGAGCTACATTCCCTACAAGTTTTATAACTCCATCTTGCAATTTGATGGAATTATCTCCCCTTTTCTCTCCGTTTTTTTTAAATTGTTTTTGTCTCTTATTTCAATACTATTCACAACAGAGCCTTCCAACTTCACATGAATGTTCCTTGGGACAAGACCTTTTCAGTCATACCACGCTTTTTGACCTGTGGCCTTGACCTTTGAACTTTGACCTATTTTTCGAACAATTAACCAAAAAACTTAACCTTGACCATATTTCCAAAAGTATTTGGCCTACCTTCATGAAACTTCATACACATACTCACCATCGCAAGATCTACATTCCCTACAAGTTTTATAACTCCATCTTGCTATTTGATTTGACTTAGAACTTTTGTTTTCTAAAAGAAACTGCAGACGAGCGTTGGCACCCACTTGCGGTGCTCTTGTTATCTTCTTTAAACTAAAGGTATTCTTTGTGCACTAATTAGAACTTGCTTGCTTGATTTGAGGTTTAACAGCCCCAACAACACTATTTAGGTCATTTTGGAACACTGCTTCCAATTTTGTGGGTCTTTCACCCAATATTGAGATGAAATAACGTCTCAAGCCCTACCACCTAAAGAAACAGCCATTGTTTAAGGAGTGGCCTGACTGGCACAACATTTTCTTGGCAGGCTTATACCTTCTAAGCTGTTTACCAGTACTCAAGTTCTGTCGGTTTCAGCATTGCGCAGAAGCACCACGCAGACCAATGTAGTTCTCCAAGCCCGATGGGCAGGGTGCAGATAAAAACTGGAGAATCTTGACCATATCACTTTAATTTCCCTTGCATGTTTTTTTTTTTTTTTTTATATATAAAAAATCGGAGGTAACATATTCCAAATATACAGTTAAAATACAATAATATATAAAAATTAATGATGTTACTGAGATGCATAAATCTGAGTTCGCCAGTCACCTGTATTTTGTGACATTATGTATGTTTCAAACGTATGTTGTGGGTAGTAAATAGAATTGCCTTATCTAGGTGCATGTAGTTGAACTGAGTTCCTGAAAACTTTCATTTACACCATTTTAGCAATACCTGTGATTCCTCCCTCATCAGGAGGGAGACTCCCTCATATTGATGCTAATTTCTGCCCAATTTATGCCTAATTTTGTAAAATTTTGGAGTCTCCCTCATTTGAACTGATGATTTCCCCATATATTCTTTACATCTCCCTCACCAAAATGGCAAATCTCCCTCATACAGTTCAAAAAACTATCGCAGGTATGTAAATTAACGTCCTTGGTTTAGTGATGTTAGGTCCGTAATGTTACTGTATTACAGATTGGAGTGCGGAAAGACATCAGCAGTTGTCCTGGGTTACTCAGACATGTGCTACAAAAGTTCGTGGAAGGGTAGGTTCTTTTCACTGTCTAGTTGTTCTTTATATCCACAGCGATAACATGAACGAAGTTTTTTTCTGTCTTGAAATTGATTTTGTGGACTAAGGAGATGTCCCGGCTATCATCTGGCATAGCAACAGATAAGGTTTGTATTTTGTGATAATTGAAGGATAGTTTTTGTCAGTTCTTCAGAAAATATGTTCTAGAAAGGGTTATCCTTTGGAAGCAAGGAATACACCACAGGACTGGAAAAAATGGAGTGTACATGTTTTCTGGGGTAAACAAGCTAGTTTTGGCCAATTTGGCCTCATCAGTCACCCTCAAATATTTTCAAAATTCCACAATGGAATCACTAATTCTAAAGGACAAGAAAATATAAACTACACTATGATGTAGGGCAGGGAGACTTTTTACGGCCGCCACACATTCCCAGACGCCAGCTGTAGTGATGTCAAATATGTTCTAGAAAGGGTTATCCTTTGGAAGGAAAAGCTTATATTGTGGGTATTCATTAGAACCACCTCAGCAAGATGGTTAGAATTGGCCATTTTGTGGGAAAGTGACTGTCCTTTTGGCTTTCCGCTATTGATGTTTCCATTAGGGTGTAGTTGTTTCTTGTCTGTGCTTCTTTCCCTTTGGTGTCTCTGATTGGAGCTGTGGGTTAATTGTATCGATTCCTGATCATTGCCTTCGCTTCTTTTATGTGGAGAAATAAGGAAAACTATCCTTCAATTATCACAAAATACACCTTATATGTTGCTATGTCATCTGGCTCTGATAGCTCAGTCAGATGCACTTCCAATTCTTGATCAGGAGGTTGTGGGTTTGATCCCCACCAGGGGCCAGTTGTTCAAAGCTAACAATATCGTTAGTTAACGAATCCTTGGAACTTTGGTCATTAAATATGGCAAATGAACTAATATCTTTGCTGAAAACAATGTGAGCAGCTTTTGGAAATGCAAAAGCTGCTCACATTTTTCCAGCAAAAATACCAGAGTATTAGATATTGTACTGGCTAGAGTAGTTAACATTTTGACCAGTAACGAGCTCATTAATTTAATGATGCTTTGAACAACTGGGCCCAGGTCGGCTGCATTCTTTAGTGGATATCACGAAATATTTTCTGCAGTCGTTCTGCCCCTTCTGACAACTACCTCAAGAAGGGTAGTTGTCAGTTTCTTGTAGAAGAACTGTGCACTCAACTGATAAACAGCTTAAACCTGGGGTCTACATGGCCTAGTTGGGAAGAGCGCTGACTCTTAATCATTAGGTCTCACACTGCTATGGTTCGATCCTTGCTTGGGCCGCATATGAGACGTCAAGTTCTGCAAGGGAAGGTCAGGTGGTTTATCTCTAGGCACTCCGATTTTAACCCACCTCTTATTGACTATTGGCTCCAAATAAGTGAAATATTCTTCCAAGGGCTAAAAAACCACAACCAAAAAAATAAAAATAAATATGGAACAGTGTTATGAAGCGGTGGTGTACAAGGGGAGGTTAAAAAAAATCATAGAATAGCATTATCCCATTTTGTACCGGAAACCCAAAATGGGTACCCTAGCTAACAGTGCAGGCCCAGATCAGACGCCACAGAACGTGGCGTCTGATCAGGGTCTACACTATGTGCAAAATGTTCAGCCATTTTCAGAATAAATTTTGAAGAAATCACAACCTGACACCCCTAAATTCTGGTACAAAAAGGGAACATAATGTTATAAATTTTATTGATTCTTGACAGGAAACATGGGATCACATTCCCCGCCTGCAGGCGATAATTGCCCAAGCCTAACCTTGATGGGGAACATGGGATCACATTCCCCGCCTGAGTGCAATATTTGCCTGAGCCGTTATGTGAGGGCAAATATCACTTTCAGGCGTGGAATGTGATCCCATGTTTACGGAGAGGGTAAATATTGCACTCAAGCAGGGAATGTGATCCCATGTTCCCTGTCAGTAATCAAAACAACGAATTTGTTATACTACAAAGCTTTTTCAGGATATTTTGTAAATTTTTGCAATATTTTCCAAAGAACTCTTTTGTAGCAGACATTCTGAGAAGTATGTTTACATGTGACGTCATCAAACACGCCTTTCTGCATCCACAAGGTTGATTATTGTGCTCAGTGGGAAAATGTAAAGTGATGCTAGAAATAGGGTTTTATGACGGATAACATTGAAATAAAGTACTGAATGAATGGAAAACAAAAGTTTTTATTTATTTATTTATTTATTGGCTGAAAATTATGGTGGTGCATGACATTACATGTACTTTTGAACCACAATAAATCCAAGATGGTGGACATAGCAATTCAGCGAAGGCAAGAGCGATAGGGATATATATTTTTGCTGATGGGGTATATGGAAAATTATTGCCCTTGCACTGTCCAATCAAAAGCCTGGAAATTTCTTGCAATATAACAATATTTAACATATTACTAAACATGAATGTGTTCAAATCAACCGTAATAAATGAGTATTTGGTGTCCAAGGTATTCAAGTTTCACCATAAATATACTAAAAATTCATAAATTTTGAAGACTTGCTGCAATTCTCCTAAACTTTTTTAACAAATTGTTTCCTGATCCAGAAAGGAGTCCAAAAAGTGCAGATGATATGGCAAATAGTGTAGACCCTGATCAGACAGCTCCTAAGGAGCAGTCTGATCTGGGTCTACACTGTTTGCTTAGGCGTGTCTGCCCCAAAACTTAGTCTCATTACTGTACCTTGTTCTATGAAGTTCCATGGATTGTGGACGGTCATTGGAACCACCTTCATGAGGCAGTTCTTAACAGTATCCACAATCTATAGTTTCAAGCAAAATTAAGGAAATAATGTACATGCATACCCCTGTAAATTCCACTTTTCTCTCTAGTAAGGGGTTTTCATTACAGGAACTTGTAAACCAGATCGAGTGTAGTGTCTCTCTTTTTCAGGATGATGTGGCATATTTCAGTTTTCCATTCGATTTTGAATTGTTTTACAAGAATGAATCTCTCATAAAAGAGGAACAAGGTATGATGATAAATGTTGCGTAATTTTCAGAGTTTGAAACTGCAGCTTCCAATCTATATCTATTAATTTTGGAGTTAACAGCCCACTCAACAGTACTTAGGTCATGCCATGGTGGTTAGTTAACACTTATCCTGCATAAATTAATTAAGCCACACCCATTGCTGACTATCAACCAATTGAATTACTTCATATAATATATTTTCAATTCACAAACTGCATGACAAACAGTGTAGATCCAGATCTGATCTGATCTAGATCTACACTGTTTGCAAAAGTAGGTCTGTCGTGAACAGCGAGATAAGGATTAACCTAACCACAAGTTTCCTGGGCAGCCTTAGATCTTCTTAAGCATTAATCAGTACTTAGTTTTGAATAGTTGGATCCTTTGGAAGCAAAGAATACACCAAATAAACGAAAATAGCAGACTCAGTTTTAATGAGTCTGTTCATGACCAGTACTGAAATGTGCAACTCCGGCCAAGCCCTCTAGTGCCGGTTTAAGCAGAACTCTACTTTCAAAATGATTCTAAATGAACTCAATGATCCCAAACGACCAGAAAATATAATCTGCACTTTGGTGGGTGTACGAGGAAACTTTTTACAGGCTGCCAAGTCAACTATTTGTTCATGATAATTAACAGCTGCCCTTCTTGAATCAGCGGAAATGGGGAAAATCAGTCTTGAAAGAATGATGTGTCGCCCAAGGATAGAATCTGCAGCTGCCTGTACACCAGGGGCCAGTTGTTCAGAGAATTGTTAGCTTAATGAGCTCATAAGTGGTCAAATTTGTAACTGTTCTAGCAAGTACAATTTCTATTACTGTGGTTTTGTTTGATTTCAGGTTTAGGGCTCCCCTACATTGAGATAAAATGACATCTCAAGCCTTGCCACCCAATGAAAAATAGGGTTTATATGCATGGACGGTCCGACTTGCATCACTTTGCTTGGGCAGGCTTAGACCCTCTAATCGGTTTACCAGTACTTGTGCAGTTGATTTCAGCTCTGTGTTGAAGCAACACGCTGCACAATCTATTTCTCCAAGCCCCAATGTGTGGGGCCCCAATACTATGGTATTTTAATTCTTTTACTTGAAAAAAGTTGCAACAGCTACTCACATTTTTTCTGCAAAAAATATTAGCATATTTGCTGTATTATATGATCAAAATTTCAATGATATGTTAACTAATGACATTGTTAGTTTTGAACAACTGGGTCCAATTTGACTGAGCTTATGGGCCTGACCCTAGCCTTACTTTGATATTGACTGACCATTCTAAAAAGGCTATTATGATTGGTTTAGTAAGCAGGTTATTTTAGTATTGTTTTTGTCATTGCCAATTATGACCGATTTCATAAAACCATGCTTGATTTGTTTGTTTGATTTGAGGTTTAACGTCCCCGTCAACACTGTAAAGGTCATTTTGGAGACGTTGCTTCCAATTTTGTGGGACTTTTACCCGACATTGAGATGAAAAGACATCTCAAGCCCTGTCGCCCAATGAAACCAAAAGGGTTTATTAGCATGGACGGTCCGCCTCGCACCGCGGTTCCTGGACAGGCTTAGATCCTCCAAGCGGTTAACCACTACTAGTGTGCGGGCCGGATTCAGCTCTGCTTGGAAGCATCGTGCAGCCCATATATTTCTTCAAGCCCCTATGGGCGGGGGCTAAAAACCATGCTTGAAGAAAAAAAAGAAAGGAATTCCACATTTCTTCAAAGATTGAGCTGAAATTTCGCACATGCATTCCTTGTGAGGTGAAGGGATGCCTAACACAATTTACACATTGGTCCTATTATTTTCGGCCCTTTCCTCAAATAGGCTCCCACAGGGGCATTGCTCACTTATAGTGACAGCCCTTGCTTGGACAAGAAATAAGAAAAAAAATAGCAAAACTTTTTATCTGAGAAATGATAGTTCTAGAGATGAGCAATACACCTTTTTAGCATATGGGTGTGTTATTGTAATGCAGGAAATGGAAAATTTTGTGGGAAGGAACTCTTTTAATAGACAGTAAAATTCCTGTATTAAGACCACCTTTGGGACTGTTCAAAAGTGGTCTTAAGACTTTTTTGAACAGTCCCAAAGGTCGTCCCTGACCAGAGGACACTGTGGCCAGAAAACACAAAGAAAGATTAAGTGCACCCTTAAAAATAAGCTTTTAAAAGCAGAAGTAGTCTGAATTTAGGTGGTCTTAATAGCGGAATTTCACTACTTTTGTCCCTCATGAATAAGGAGAGGAGCAAATTCTTTCCTCTAAGAGTGGACCTCATCTGTGATGGGTTCAGTTTGCTGGTAAGAAAGCCAGGCGAGCAAAAGACTGACCGGCTCAAAAATGACCTAAAATAGTCTTGACTGGGCCATTAAACTCCAAAACAAACAAGACGGTAGCTTACGGTATACTGTGGTATTTTTGCTGAAAAAATGTAAGTAGCTTCCTCATTGAGGTGTTTCTAACAAACACCCACAATTTTTTTTTTGGACAAGAAACAAGAAAAATAGCAAAACTTTTTTATCTGAGAAATGCTATTTCTAGAGATAAGCAATTTTACCATTTTATCATACGTGTGTGTTATGGTAATGTAGGAAACGGAAACTTTTTTTATGGGAAGGAACTCTTTTAAAATATTTTTATCTCTTGTGAATAAGGATCTACTCTAGAGGAAAGAATTTTGCTCCTCATAGAGCAAAGAATTTTGCTCCTGAGGAGCAAATTCTTTCCTCTAAGAGTGGACCTCATCTGTGATGGGTTCAGTTTGCTGGTAAGAAAGGCGAGCATACGACTGAGCTGCTGAGGCGGGCCAGTGTCCATATAATCTTAGTTGTTGGTGGGATGCAAACTTCAAACGAACTAACCATTTCTACCGTTTTTGCAGGAGATCCGCCACATTTTCCAACCATTTTGATAGAAGTTTTGTCAATAGATACCTGGAACAGATTCAGAACAGAGGGGTATACATACCTTGCCATACCATTTCACCCAGGTAGGGATGTACTCACCTGTACAAAAGTACAGTCAAACTTCGATAACTCGGATACCTTCTGGACCATGGAAATTTGTTCGAAATAGAGATAGTTCGAACTACTGAGGTTTAATCATAGTGCCAGGGTCATGAAGCTTAATGGGGATCACTTTAATATCTCTTGATGATCTTATATGAAATAAAGGTAAGTTGTGTGTACTCATTAGAATCGCCTCATTGAGGCGATTCTAATGAGTACACACAACATACCTTGTATCGATCAAATCAAGAAAACCTCCCTAAAAATCAAATATATGGAAGAGTTCCCGAGGGACTCGAGGACTCATTCGAAATAGCCATGGTAAACAAGCTTTCCGTTTTTGGGTTTTCGAAGTTTCACTGTATATGGAACTGTCATTGCAATCCCTGGGCCAAGGTTTCAAAACCGTTCTCATTATTAAACTTAAATGACGAGAACTTTAAAATGCTCATAACAAATATTACAATACAAAGAAGTGAGGCAATTTCTTGTTCAGACCAATGGAAAGTGTTATTTGCTTTAAACTTTATTTTAATTGCTTCAATGACATGTATAAATAACAGACAAATACATATTATCAAGGATTTGACATTAAGCCAAAGGCTTGTGCAGTGGCCATCTCCTTGAGAAAGTGTTATTTGTCCAGGTCATAGATTTTAAAATGCCAACAGATTGGCAAACAGACACAAAATTGGTCTGTAAATTGTGCCATGCTTAAAGCAGGCATGGCAACAACATTGAAAATTGCTTTACCCTTAAGATGCCAATCACAACAATTGTTGTCTGCTTTGTTGTCTGCTGGTTACTTTACAAGTCATCATTGCAAACACTGCTCCTGTAGGAGTAGTCTGATCAAGGTCCACACTGTTTGCCTGTATGCAAAATATATTTGAAAAGTTTGCAAGAAGATTCAGCAGATGACATAAACTGATAAACATGCGACATTTTCAGATGCAGGGTTAAAGCCAAATATCAGTCATTGAAAAGTGACGTTATGTATTAATGACACCAGCTTTCTGCCCGTTATAACACAATTTTGGATATAACATGGTTGGAAGATGGGTCTCAAAAATGCATAGATTATATAGAAAAATGACCATAAATGGTCATTTTTCTATATAATCTATACATTTTTGTTTGGATATAACATGATTGTTTAACTAACACGGTTTTTGCTTTGGACCCCATTAATAGTGTCATAATGTGTTGTATTAATAGTGTCAAAATGTGATGTATTAATAGTATTATAATGTGATGTATTAATAGTGTTATAATGTGATGTATAAATAGTGTTAAAATGTGATGTATTTGAAAGTGCATTAGAATGTATATTTTTTCAGGTGTATATAAGGAAACTGTACATTGTTGGCGGCCTGTCGGCAGCAGGATTGTGTCGGAACTACGCAGGTTTTTCATAGGTGGCTCACCAGAACTTGAAGACCCTACTTATACTGCAGTGCCATCAACTTTCCAGGTACGGTGTGACCCAAAGTTAAACAAGCATCTTTGGGAAAGTCCAAAACTGCTTGCTCAAGATAGGTGCTTGCTTAAAGCGAATGAATGCACCTTGCATGTTTTTTTTTCCTATTTTTTGTATGTTTTTTTTTTCACCAAACCAGTTTGTTCAAGGGCTGGTAGTATTTTTATAAGAAATAAGAATACTACATGTATTTTTAAAAAAAAAAATGCCTTTGCTTCTGCCAGAATAATTAGCCTGTTTCAAAACTGTACTGAAAAACCTGCTATATTGCTGTGTCTACAAGGGAGACAACTTTTGGGATTTTGTGCACTTTGTCTCTCTGGAAGAGGGTGTGTGTGTGTGTGGGGGGGGGAGGGTCTACTTTTAAAGGGAAGCAAATTCTTCCTTTAAGAGTAGACCCCTTTTAATGAGGGAGACAATAATATTTCAGAACAAATTTCCTTGCATGAACTTGAATTTGCCTTAAAATGATTCAGACGAAGTTGTCTCCCTTGAAAAGACTAATGGAATAAACTTGTTTCTTACAGAAGGTTCAGATTAAAGGAGAGCAAATAGGTCAGAAAATGTTGTCCTTTTTGCAAAATTAAAAAAATGCAGAAAACATGTGAGATGTATCCAACCACCTTTAATTAAGCACAAATTCAACACATTATAATGGATCTCTGTGACCTAGTTGTAAGAGTGCTGTCTCTTAATCATTAAGTCCCACACCGCTGTGGGTTTATGCCTCCCTCGAGTCACATGTTCTGCAAAGGAAGGTTGGGTCTTTTTTCTCTGGGTACTCCAGTTTTTGCCCACCTCTGATTCTATGCAAACAGTAAGTCATCTCATCAGGATCAACACAGTTTGCCATCATGATTTTGACTAAACTCCCTATTTAGATTGACTTAGGGAATACAGTATTAAAAATTGTCATTTGGGGAGTTAAAGCAGAGGTTTTACGGTCGGTAATCTTGTTTTATGGTGACGTGCTAGCGGAGCCATAAAACGTAATTTGCGACCGTAAAACCAACGATTTACCTCCCCAAATGACAATTTTCAAAACAGTTATCCCCATTCGAATGCACTTATTCATCTGTTTTGTTAAAACTGTACTATTTTGCACAAAGTGCAGGCTCTGTGAGCTACATAAAACCAAACGTCAGCCAGTGAAAAACGACATTACGTGATGATGCCAGATTTCCGATAGTATTTCGTGGAATATACTGCCGCAAATTTTTGATGTTATCCAATCAGATGTCGCGTTACATACGTAAGTGCATTAGAATGGGCTGTTAATGTCTAAACCACCAACATTAGCTGTACATGTTTGTTTGAGTTTTGAATGTGAAATGAGTGGCATTGTATTTCAGGGATCACATTTGAGCAAGTTTGGCTTCAGGACAGAAACAACAGGAAGTGTGAATGTCAAACTGAACGTCATCATGCAGTCAAGGTTGGTTTTATTGTATTAATTCCTTAGTCCAGGGGCCAGTTGTTCAAAACTAAGGACGTTGTAAGTTAACATATCATGAAAACTTTGATCATTTAATATGGCAAATATGCTAATAGTTTTGCTGAAAAAATGTGAGCAGCTTTTGCTGCTCACATTTTTTCAGCAAAACTAACAAAATTTTAAGGTTAAAGACGTTGGCCACTGCAGTGCTAGGCGACGTCGCCGCATCTGTAGGTGGGTTCGAATCGCAGTCAAAACAAAGTTTTAGTATGTGTGCTTGCTGGAACAGTTAACAATATGACCACTAATGAGCTCGTTAAGCTAACGATGCTTTGAACAACTGGCCCCAGATAAAGGGGAGTAACAAGGATTTCTCCATAAAAATACTCCATGAAAATACAGTAGAACTTCGATGGCTTGAACACCGATGGCTCGTTTACCATGGATGTTTCGAACCAATTCTTGAGCCCCTAGCGAAATCCTCTACAAAAGAAATAGTGGGGGATAATAAAGGAGATTTTAGTCTTTTATCTTGCAAATGTATGCTGTGTGTACTCATTAGAATCGCCTCAATGAGGCGATTCTATTGAGTACACACAACATACATTTTCTTTATAGAACACCGAAAAGATGACTAAAAGTATCTCGTTATGCCTCCTGACAGTAACCTGAGTGGCTCGAACTACCCCTGTCTCGAACAGATTTTCGAGGTCCCAAAGGTGTTCGAGCCATTGAAGTTTGACTGTATATGTTGCTGGTACTTGTTAGAATCTTCTCGATGACAAATACCCACAACATACCCTAATGATCCCGAGTACTGGGACAACTAGGCATAAGCAAACAGTGCAGACTCAGATCAGACTGCTCCTTCAGTCTGATCTTGGTCTACACTGTTTTCCCATTCCGTCTCCAATTTTTGGACACCTTGCTCAATTGCCAAATAAACCTGAAGGATAAGTCTGATCTGGGTCTACACTGTTTGCCATTCCATCTCCACTTTTTGGACTCTTTGCTCGATTGCAAAACAAACCTCCTGAAGGAGCAGTCTGTTCTGGGCCTACACTGTTTACCATTCCGTCTCCACTGTTTGGACTGCTTGCTCGGGATCCTGAAGGAGCAGTCTGATCTGGGTCTAGCCTGTTTACCATTCCATCTCCACTGTTTGGACTCCTTGCTCGAGATTGCGAAACAAACCTCTTGAAGGAGCAGTCTGATCTGGGTCTACACTGTTTGCCATTCTGTATCCACTGTTTGGACTTCTTGCTCGATATCGCGAAACAAACCTCCTGAAGGAGAAGTCTGATCTGGGTCTACACTGTTTGCCATTCTGTATCCACTGTTTGGACTTCTTGCTCGAGATCGCGAAACAAACCTCCTGAAGGAGAAGTCTGATCTGGGTCTACACTGTTTGCCATTCTGTATCCACTGTTTGGACTTCTTGCTCGATTGCAATACAAACCTCTGATCTGGGACTACACTGTTTGCCATTCTGTCTCCACTTTTTTACTCTTGCTCGATTGCGAAACAAACCTCCTGAAGGGCGTGATATAAGAGTCTGGTCTTCCCTTCTTTCGTCCATCAAGCCATCAATATTTCTGACCACCCTAACACCCTAATGTAAGAGTCCATTTCTCAAGGCGCAACATAGCCTCTTGTGGAATTCTTGTTTAGCATACAAGTGAAGGCAATGATCAGGAATCGATACAATTAACCCACAGCTCCCATCAGACACCAAAGGGAAAGAAACACAATCACAAAACAACTAGACCTTGATTGAACACCAATAGCGGAAAGCCAAAAGACAGCTACTTTCCCACAAAACTGCTAATCGGCTATCCAAAACAAATAGATATAAACCGATACATGCACTGAAAGACAAACCATAACAAAAACAAACTGCAACAAAAGAATTGCCCCAGAATGGCCAGTGAAAAGAATTTCACTTGGGGTCTTAAATCAATTTTATGCGGCCATAATCCTCGCCCTTAATTCCATCGCGATTTAGACACAACCTGCTAAGATGCATGAAGACCTAACTCATCAGTGCAATATCCGAGACACAAAAATCAAACAACCACAGAGATGAAACAAAGGTGAGAGCAAGAAACCACTGAAATGCTGGAACAAAAGAAAACCAACAGTTAGTCTCTGATGTGCCCGACTAGAGACAGAGCATCAGGCACCAACCAACATAAACCAGACTATGTCCCACTCGGCAGATCACAGCTAGGGTAAGTAAATGTTCCAGAGTAAATAACTGTTACCAGGTTTTGGTTGTTTACAATAATTCATTTATCTTCAGAGCATTTAAAGAGAAAAAGGCCAGCAAGCAGTCTCTTGGATCATTGCTAGAAACATTAGGGTAAGTTTAAAGATGAACTTTTTTTTTTTTTGCGGGGGGGGGGGGGGGGTTTACGGCCCTTTCAAGATTATTTCACTCATATCGAGCCGATCGTTAATCAGAGGCGCGCGAAAACCGGAGTACCCGGAGAAAAACCGCCTGACCTTCCGTTGCAGAACTTGGCGTCTCACACGTGGCCCGAGCGAGGCTCGAACCTACGGCGGTGAGAGACCTAATGACTAAGAGTCAGCGCTCTTATCCACTAGGCCACGGAGGCCCGTTTAAAGATGAAGTAATTGCAAGAAAAGAAGTTGAAATGCATCTGACTGATAACAAAGAAATTGCAGATTGAGTATCAGATTGCTGCTCCAAGACATAGGTTGTGGGTACTCGTTAGAACCGCCTCAATGAGGCGGTTCTAATGAGCACTCACAACCTATGTTTGGATTAAAAATAAGAAAAATATCACAAATTTTCATCAGAAAAGGAACCATTTTGGAGATATAAAATAAAGCACTATGTCACATGGGTGTGTTATCGTAATGTGTCTGGTTAGTCTTTCCCATCCACTGATTCAAGAATGACAGTTGTCAGCTACTGGCAAAGGAAAATGCATGGTACTGTTTAACGGCTGAGAAGGACTACATCAGCCCATGAAAAGTCTGGTTAAGTTAACCAACTGACTCAATGTAGTGCTGATCTAGATGCAAATCTCCAAAAATACTTAGACAACTACTTAAAATTGTCTAAAATTGTCAGTTGTAAAAATATGTTCCATGGCCATAAAAAAATTATTTGGCCTAATAATATAAGTATGGATGTTCATTATTGACTGTATTCCATATCACAAATGTTTTAGGTTTTGATATGTCTATATTTTATTTCATAGCTGGTGGTTTTATCACTTTTCTAATGACTTGAAGGCCCCTGCCCATCCGGGGTTGAAGAAATAGATGGGCTGCATGATGCTTCCAGGCAGAACTAAAACCGACTGCACACAAATACTCGTAAACCACTTAGTGGATCTAAGCCTGCTCAGGCAAAGCGGTGCTAGTGTCGGACCAGCCATGCTTATAAACCCTGTTGGCTTCATTGGGCGACAGGGCTTGAGATGTCATTTCATCTCAATGTCGGGTAAAAGTCCCACAAAATTAGAAGCAATGTCTCCAAAATGACCTATACAGTGTTGACGGGGATGTTAAACCTCAAATCAAACAAACCACCTTATGACTTGGAATACTTTGGTATAACAAAATGCAAATGTCCTGAAAGTCATGTTTTCAATGTCAAGGAAACAAAATTACCCACTTGCTTATGTCTAAAATTAATAGTTGCATCATTTTCTTTTTCAGAATTAATGCAGTACAACAGAATGTGTCCAATGTGTTAGGTATGCACAAAATACTACACCACAACCCCTTTATAACACTATTGTTTGGGTCCAAAGTAGAAACCGGGTTAGTTAAACAACCGTGTTATATCCAAACAAAAATGTATAGATTATATAGAAAAATGACCATTTATGGTCATTTTTCCATATAATCTACACATTTTTTTTTTATCCATCTTGAAACAGTGTTATATCCAAACTGTGTTATAACAGACCATGTAATAGTGAAGTTGGGGTGTTAAACAACCGTGTTATATCTGAGCAAAAATTTATGGTCATTTCTCTATATAATCTACACATTTTTTGGGGATCCATCTTCACTCTTGAAATAGAAGCCTTCGTGGTGCAGTGGTTACGCTACTCGCCTTGTAAACCAGGGATCGCAGGATCGATCCCGGGCTTCTCCAGACTTTCGGATGAGTCTTTAAACCGAGGTCCCGTCTCCGTATGACCTTAGCTGTTGGTGGGGCGTAAAACTAAAACTCACTCACTCACTCTTGAAACCGTTTTATATCCAAACTGTGGAATAACAAACCGTTTAATAACGAGGTTGTGGTGTACTTGGTCTTGGCTTCTACAGATGCATGCTTCCTACTCTGACATGAAGCTGTCTAGAAATCACTAATGACACTGCAAGAAATCCTTTTCCTGGGCCCAATTGTTCAAAGCCATATAACGAAAACACGCCCATACAAATACATTGTAAACTTAACCGCCGAAAAAATGAAAATTTTCAGATGAAAAATTGTGATATTTTTCTTATTTCTGCTCAAAATATAGATTGTTGATACGAGTACCCACAATCTATATTTTAGAGCAGAAAAAAAGAAAAATACGGTATACGCTGTCAACCCCAGTTTTACTTTATAAAAGAGGGGTTCAAATGGGTCAAAATTATATAGGCATGTTTTCCTGATGATTGTTAGCTTAACGAGCTTCTTAGCGGTCAAAGTGTTAACAGTTCTATCATTTACAGTATCCAATACTCTGGTATTTTTGCTGAAAAACTTTGAGTAGCTTTTGCAAATGCAAACTGTTTAATTTTTTCAGTAGAAAAATTATTTTATTTGCCACATTAAATGTTCAAAGATTACATGATGTGTTAATTAACAACAATGTTAGTTTTGAACAACTGGCCCCTGGTCTTTTGACCATTGAAGATGTAAACCAGTATCCAGTTGTTCAGAAATAACAATGTCGCTTGTTGACATATCATTAATATCATTGATCATTTAATACAGCAAATATGCTATGCCAATATTTTTGCTGGAAAAATGTGAGTAGATTTTGTAAAAGTAAAAGCTACACACAAATTTCCAACAATTAACCAGGACAAGCCTTCTTGTAATTGGTCAAACTGTTAACTGTTTCACTTTTGTTTGTTTGTTTGTGTTAGGTTTTATATCTCAGTCAACACTATTTTGGAGATGATGCTTCTGATTTTGTGGGACTTTTAGCCTTGCTTCTGATTTTGTGGGACTTTTCCCTGACACTGAGATGAAATGACATCTCAAGTCCTGCCGCCCAAAGAAACCATTAAGGTTTCAGATATGGTCCAATTTGCATCATTTTTCCTGGGCAGGCTAAGACCTAAGCCTTATACCAGTACTCAAATGTGCGATCAGTTTCAGCTCTGCACGGAGCAATATGCAGCCAATCTATTTCACCAGGTTCTGATAGGCTGTTTTAGTAAGTATTTTTGCTGAAAAAGATGAAAATGTTTTGTGTACGTAATGAGGTAATTCTAATGAGTACATGCAACATGTCTTTATTTCTAAGAACATCGAAAAGATACGTCTCGTCACAAAAACACGCATATATAATTTTGACCCCTTTGAACACCAAGTTTATATAGTAAAACCGGGGTTTACAGGGGTAAATCCAACCCCCGCCCATCGGGGCTTGAAGAAATAGATGGACAGCATGTTGCTTCCACACAGAGCTGAAACCGACCGCACACGAGTTTGTTTGTTTGTTTGATTTGAGGTTTAACGTCCCCGTCAACACTGTAAAGGTCATTTTGGAGACGTTGCTTCCAATTTTTTGGGACTTTTACCCGACATTGAGATGAAATAACATCTCAAGCCCTGTCGCCCAATGAAACCAATAGGGTTTATTAGCATGGACGGTCCGCCTCACACCGCGGTTCCTGGACAGGCTTAGATCCTCTAAGCGGTTTACCAGTACTAGTGTGCTGGCCGGATTCAGCTCTGCATGGAAGCATCGTGCAGCCCATATATTTCTTCAAGCCCCCTATGGGGGGGGGGGGGGGGGGAGTGAAGCATGGTTCTCTACCCTTGGGATTGGACTGTTAAACAATGCCATTAACCCTTTCATCCCTGTGTTTTTAGCTCACCTGTCACGTAGTGACAAGGTGAGCTTTTGGGATCACTTTTTGTCCGTCGTCCGTCGTGCGTGCATCTGTGCGTCCGTCTGTAAACTTTCCTTCAAACGACATCTCCTCCTAAACCACTGAGCGGATTTTGACCAAACTTCACAGGAATGATCCTTAGGTGGTCCCCTTTCAAAGTTGTTCAAATGGTTCAAGTCCGTTGCACATAGAGGTCACAGGAGCCAAAAATAGATTTTTTTCACCGAAAACTTAAAAAATCTTCTTCTCTGAAACTGCAAGGCCCAGGTCTTTGATATTTGGTATGAAGCTTCATCTAGTGGACCTCTACCAAGGTTGTTCAAATTATAGTGCTGGGGCCAAAAATGTCCCCGCCCCGGGGCCCTTTGGTTTTACATGGGCTTATATACGGAAAATCTTTAAAAATCTTCTTCTCTGAAACTGCAAGGCCCAGGTCTTTGATATTTGGTATAAATCTTCATCTGGTGGACCCCTACCAAGATTGTTCAAATTATAGTGCTGGGGCCAAAGATACCCCCGCCCCGGGGCCCTTTGGTTTTACATAGGCTTATATGGGGAAAATCTTTAAAAATCTTCTTCTCTGAAACCGCAAGGCCCAGGTCTTTGATATTTGGTATGAAGCTTCATCTAGTGGACCCCTACCAAGATTGTTCAAATTAAAGTGCTGGGGCCAAAAATGCCCCGCCCAGGGGCCCTTTGGTTTTACATGGGCTTATATAGGGAAAATCTTTAAAAATCTTCTTCTCTGAAGCTGCAAGGCCCATGTCTTTGATATTTAGTATGAATCTTCAGCTTATGGACCCCTACCAAGATTGTTCAAATTATAGTGCTGGGGCCAAAAATGCCCCTGCCCCGGGGCCCTTTGGTTTTACATAGGCTTATATAGGGAAAACCTTTAAAAATCTTCTTCTCTGAAACCGCAAAGCCCAGGTCTTCGATATTTGGTATGAAGCTTCATCTAGTGGACCCCTACCAAGATTGTTCAAATTATAGTGCTGGGGCCAAAAATGACCCCGCCCCAGGGCCCTTTGGTTTAACATGGGCTTATATTGGGAAAATCTTTAAAAAAATCTTCTTCTCTGAAACTGCAGGGCCCAGGTCTTTGATATGTGGTATGAAGCTTCATCTAGTGGACCCCTACAAAGACTGTTCAAATTATAGTGCTGGGGCCAAAAATGCCCCCGCCCCGGGGCCCTTTGGTTTTACATAGGCTTATATAGGGAAAATTTTTAAAAATCTTCTTCTCTGAAACTGCAAGGCCCAGGTCTTTGATATTTGGTATGAAGCTTCATCTTGTGGACCTATATCAAGATTGTTCAAATTATATCCCTGGGGCCAAAAATGCCCCAACTCCTGGGCCCTTTGGTTTTTCATAGACTTATATAGGGAAAATCTTGAAAAATCTTCTACTCTGAAACCACAAGGCCAAGGTCTTTGACATTTGGTATGAAGCTTCAGCTAGTGGACCTCTACCAAGATTGTTCAAATTATAGCCCTTGGGCCACAAATGCCCCCGCCCCAGGGCCCTTTGGTTTTATAAGACTTATAATAGAGATAATCTTTGAAAATCTTCTTCTCTGAAACAAAAAGGCCCAGGTCTTTTATATTTGGTGTGAAGCTTCATCTAGTGGACCTCTATCAAGATTGTTTAAATTATAGCCCTGAGGCCAAAAATGCCCCTGCCCCGGGGCCATTTGTTTTACATAGGCTTATATAAGGAATATCTTTAAAAAAATCTTCTCTGAAATTGCAAGGCCCAGGTCTTTGATATTTGTTGTGTAGCTTCATCTAGTGGACCTTTGCCAGGATTGTTCAAATTATAGCCTTTGTTGATATCACCTTTTTAGACCTCCCTCAACATTATGCACATTATAACCCTGGGGTCAATAATAGCCCTCCCCGAGGCCCACTTGTTACTCTATGGATCAGGTGAGCGATCCAGGGCTATCATGGTCCTCTTGTTTCTTATTTCTGCCAAAAATATAGATTGTGGGTACTCGTTAGAACCGCCTCGATTCTAACGAGTATCAACAATCTATATTTTGAGCAGAAATAAGAAAAATCTGCGACACAATTTTTTATCTTAAAATGTTCGTTTTTAGGCGGTAAAATTTGCAATGTATTTGTACTCGTATGTGCGTGTTTTCGTAATGAATTTATTCCCATTATGTCTCCTGACCTGTTAGGAGTCACCCTGTGTTGCTCCCACTTTCCACGTCTCTTACAAATTTTTATGATCCTAAAGGTATTTTTAGCCATTGAAGTTTGTAGATGTTGACCATATTTATTAAATAAATAAGTAAAATTGTGTTTACCTTATATTTCAGATGCCTTTAAGAAAGCAAGACAGAGAATGTTACAGGCACGAGAAAATGCCACCCAAGATCTCAGGAAAACTGCCAAGTCCTCAGTGGCTGTAGCTTGAAATTGTGATAATCTGACTGATGTACATGGACTGTGATATGCATATTAAACAGAGGGCTTATTTGGAGACAGTTCTGGGATATGTTTCTCTTATCCGTCCATCCTGTTCCGTCTACAATGATGTTAGCACTTTGTGTTTAAGTTTTTTTAATTGCGCTACCAGGCAGGGGCATCCATGTCCTTTGGATACATTTCTAGT
The DNA here is from genome assembly GCA_963580285.1 of Lucinisca nassula. Taxonomy (NCBI): domain Eukaryota; kingdom Metazoa; phylum Mollusca; class Bivalvia; order Lucinida; family Lucinidae; genus Lucinisca; species Lucinisca nassula. Next base: position 78,318,544 of record OY757022.1, on the reverse strand, counting down.
TAATATCTCTATGGAAACTGAAACTGTGGTCAGCCACAACCCAGCAGGCTTCTGGCAATCAGGTTGACCCAACCTTGGTTCAATGTTAAAATGTTTTAACATTGATTTAAGGTTAAATGTATACAGATAATTTAAGCTTTTATTGAAAATTTGAGAATACTATCCTGGAGTTATCTGGAAACAATTTATAAGATAAAAATGTGATTACCTTGTTAAGATCTGTGAATTCCTACTTTTGAACAGGATGTGGAAACCTCAGATCAGACTGCATGGGTCATTAAGGCCCTTGTTGACCACATGAGTAGATGTGGGGTTTTAAATCCTTCAGATGGAGTGAAGCATGGTTCTCTACCCTTGGGATCGGACTGTTAAACAATACCATTAACCCTTTCACCCCTGTGTTTTTGAAGTGGACTCATCTCATGTCCGTACTCTAAAGGTGAATGGGAACACCTGGCAGATTTTTTCACATTTTTTTTAAAGGGAGACAACTTTCAGGACTTTCTGTTTGCTTATCTAGAAATATGTTCTATAAAAGGGTTATAATTAGAAGCCCTGTCCCACTGAAAAAGGGGGGAGACAAAAAGTTGCAGGAGTTGCCTCCCCTGAAGGTGTACCCATTCCCCTTAAATAGGACATTTGAATACTATTGGACAGCTTTAAGATAGGTAAATCCTCAGTTTTATAGTCGTAAATTTCATTACAGGGTGACATCAGAGGAGCTGTAAAACATCATTTGTGAACATAAAATTGACAATTTACCTCCAGAAATGACAATTTATAATAGTTATTCCCTGTCTGATCGACTTATTTGTTTGTTTTGTTCAGAAGGTGTTACGTTTGCACAAATTAGAAGTGTTGTCATTTTCCGAAGTAATGTTATGATAAAGTTGTTTCTGGCCATATATATTGTAAAATATACTGTGCAACAAACTTTTGAAGTTATCCAACAGGATGCTGTGTAACATTTGCAAGTACATTAGAATAAGCCTTCTCTGTTCTTTGTTAACCTATTTTCAACAGAAAAGGATATTTCTCAATGTACACCACAACCTCATTATAACATGGCTCATCATAACACGGTTTGGATATAACACGGTTTCAAGATGGATCCCAAAAATGTGAAGATTCAATAGAAAAATGACCATGAATGGTCATTTTTCTATGTAATCTAAACATTTTTGTTTGGATATAACACGGTTGTTTTAGTAACACGGTTTCTGCTTAGGACTCCATTAATAGTGTTATAAAGAGGTTTTGTTGTATATAGCAGGAGTCCATTTCAAAAATTAGGGTGTCAGGTTGTTTTCAAACATTTATAATAAAAAATAGCTGGCATTTTTTTTTAAAAAAAAAAAGAGAAGGCTCAGATCAGATGTCTCAAAATATGTGGCGTTTGATCTGGGTCTTCTCCGAGTTTGCCTGTACCACATTTTGGAGTTACCTGTCTAAAATGGCTTAGTAGCTAATGCTGTCAAGGACGGTTTTGATGTTATGTTCTTGAATTTGGACTTTAAATTTTTTGTGAACTCAATAAATTCTGTCCATTTTTCTTGTATTTTTTTTTTTATCGTCATACATGTATTTGTATATATCATATAGTTTATATCTGCAGGTGTTCATAGCTTTTGTAAATGATGTACATATACTGTTATTTATTTTGCTGAGCCACATCAGGAGAGAACATGTTTATACATGTACCATTTGGAAACAACAAACATGTGGATCAGGGGCCAGTTGTTAAAAACTAACGACGTCGTTAGGTAACAAATCGTCAAAATTTGGATCATTTAACATGGAAAATAATTCAAAATATGCTCATATTTTTGCTGAAAAAATGAGAGCAGCTTTTGCAGATGCAAAAGCTGCTCTCATTTTTTCAGCAAAAATCACACTTTATTAGATATTGTACTTGCTACAACAGTTAACATTTGACCACTAACGAGCTCGTTAAATTAATGATGCTTTGAACAACTGGACCCAGGCTGCACATCCACACAGTCTGGTTGCCACCTTAGTGTTTGCAGCCTGGTTTCTATATCTAAAATTTCAAGACTTGTCAGTCTGTGCATCAGAGCAGGCTGGTTGTGTCTTAAAGGGAATGGATACACTTTCAGGGGAGGGAACTCCTGCAAAAGTATTATTTGTCTCCCATGACAAAAGGGGTAAACTCTTAAAGGAAAGAATTTGCTCCTGAGGAGCAAAATCTTTCCTGTAAGAGTATCCCTTTTTCAGTGGGACAGGCCTTACAAAAAGGGAACAGGAAGTCCCAAAAGTTGTCTCCTTTTGAAAAATGGCAGACAAATCTGCCAGGTGTTCCAATTACACTTACGTTAATGGAAATTGTTTTTGTTTTTTCACAAGGGAGACAATTTTTGTTTCTTTCTGTATACTTTTCTGTGAACTCCACACTTAGGGTCTGCTCTTAAGGGGAATGGGAACACCTGTACCACTGAAAAAGAAGTCTACTCTGAAAGGAAAGAATTTTATCCTCGGGAACAAATTCTTTCCTTTAAGAGTTGACCCCTATTGACATGGAGACAAAAAATACTTTTGCAGGAGTTGTCTCCCCTGAAGGTGTTCCAATTCCCCTTAAAAGAGCAAATTCTTTCCTTTAATAGCAGACTCCTGCTGATAAGGGAAATCAATTTATCTTTGAAAGAGTTGCCTCCAGTGACGTATGCTATGGGGGTATATAGTTTTCGTCCTGCCGTTCATCCGCCCGTCCGTCCATCTGTCTGTCTGTTCAGGCAAACATGTCGGGTTAGGGGTTAGTGTCCCCGGATTGGAAAACTATAGAAAATGATTGGTAAATAATAGATTTATTACGTAAATAAAAGGTTTAGGAGGTTAGCCCCTAAACCAAACAAAAGAAAATAACTAAAAAAATAGCCCTTAAACCGACATGTTGGAACATTCATGTGTCCGTCCGTCTGTTAACATTTTTATACCCCCGCAAACGAAGTTTGAAGGGGGTATATAGGAGTCAGCTTGTCGTCGTCGGTCCGTTACAAAAAAACTTTAACATTGCTCATAACTTCCTTATTCTTTGACCGATTTCTTTAATATTCACACACCACACACCTTGCCACTAGTACTTAAGATTGATATACACAAACCTGACCTTGACCTTTACGTTGACCTTCCTCAAGGTCAAATACTTGTAAAAATTTGTCTGACAACGCATGCGGGGGTATAATTGGCGCCCGTTAGGCGGCAGCTCTAGTGGTTAAAGTTTAACGTCAAAGTTTCTAAGAGATTGTATCTTCTGAACCCTTTGATAGATTTAGTTGAAACTTACACTGAAGTTACATACTGGTCTAAATATTTCATTGCTGCATGTCCCACCCCCACAGTGATCTTGAGGTCAAGGTCACAGACTTAGAAATTTTACATTTGGTTAAAGTTTTACATCAAAGTTTCTAAGTTTCGTTTGATTTGAGGTTTAACGTCCCCGTCAACACTGTAAAGGTCATTTTGGAGACGTTGCTTCCAATTTTGTGGGACTTTTACCAGACATTGAGATGAAATGACATCTCAAGCCCTGCCGCCAAATGAAACCAATAGGGTTTATGAGCATGGACGGTCGGACTCAAAGTTTCTTAGAGATTGTATCTTCTGAACCCTTTGATAGATTTAGTTGATACTTACACTGAAGTTACATACTGGTCTAAAGATTTCATTGATGCCAGTCCCACCCCCCACAGTTACCTTGAGGTCACAGACTTTGACATTTTACATTTGGTTAAAGTTATATTACAAAGTTTTATAGATCCCTGTATGTTCTAAACTCGGAGACAAATTCAATTGATACTTGCATCAATCTTGTATACCAGTCCAAAGATTTGCATACCCCACCCTGCTGCTTCAGTAACATGGATGCCCCGACCCCTTCAGTAACTTTGATGCCCTCAATCCCTTGGTCCATATGGAAATTTTATGTTTGGTTTAGCACATTTATAGATTCTTACAGCTTCTTCATTCATATTACGTACAATTAAGCTCGAAAGATATATCAGACCGTGGCACTGGCCGGGGGTATAAGTGACCCACAGGTCGCTTTCTCTAGTTCCTGTTGCCATTGTGATAAGCACATGTACCTTTTTTCGCATGCCTTACTTATTTAGCAATATCTTCATTGCAGACAATTTTTTTTTTATCCTCTTAAAGATTATTTCATTTATAAGCAGCTGATCATGAATTGGTGGTTTTGTTTTGTTTGATTTGAGGTTTAACGACCCCGTCATCACTGTATAGGTCATTTTGAAGACGTTGCTTCCAATTGTGTAGGACTTTTACCTGACATTGAGATGAAATAACATCTCAAATCTTGTCGCCCAATGGGGTTTTGGTTTATAAGCAATGCCGGTCCGACTCGCACCACTTTGCCTAGGCAGGCTTAGATCCTCTGAGGGGTTCACCAGTACTCGTTTGTGGTCGGTTTCAGCTCAGCGTGGAAGCATCATGCAGCTCATCTATTTCTTCATGCTCAGACAGGAGGGGTCGCAATGAATTGGTCCTACACAATTGGAAGCACAAGAGGCCTTACAGATCCCCATTGCTAAACCATATATATTCTTGTTCCTTATGATAAGACGCATTTAGTGATACCAACCAGGGCTCCATTGGGTCCATGCCCCACCCCCTCTACTTCATAAAAGGCCTAATGTTTCAGATACCGAGTCTACATGGGTGCTCATTTGGACATGGGGGTTCATTTGGTAGATTAAAATGATATGTTAAAATACATGACTGCCATCGGGCAGTGCCAACCTAAGCTCTGGTGAGCATAGTGGCCCATGGGCCTCTTGTTTTAAAAATAAGATTCAATCGAGTTTCCAGTTTTATTCAGTGACTGAAGATTTGTAGAATATATGAGATGATATGATGGGATTAAGCTAAATAAATGCTGATATAATATTTGGTTGTTTCTTTGTTTTGTATCTACCCTCAAATAATATAATGTTACAGTAAAGCTCCAATATATCGCGGTAGTCGGGGGCCATAGCCCGAAAACCGGGATGTGGTAGGAGCGCGATATAAGTCGTGGTAGTTTGCCGAGATGCCACTACAAGTCGCGGTGATAGTTTGGTGAGAACCGTTTATCAATCCACACTAATGGCTGTCAGTAATGCTATCTGCCGTATTTCACCATTAAAGTAGGTTCAGAATTACTCAGTGACAGAACAAACAAAGGGGACTGTGTCTACCAATTAACTTACATTCAAGAACAGCTGAAAATCTGCTTCTGAAAACATGTGAATGCTAAAATGTCAAAACAGGACGCCATTTTGGATTTGCTGGTTCCCCTGGTTGTCTGTAACGGCTGACGGCCAAGGGGCGCAACTACCATAAGCGCTAAGCGCTAAAGCAATTCTAGTTGTTTCCCTTGGCTTGCCAAATCTCAGAATCATTAAAAGTAGTGGTTGGAAAAAAATTATTTAACGTCTACCACGGGCCGAAAAACTATACAACAACAAAACCATCACTTTATTGTGTTTTGATTGCGGGCAAGTGTAAAAAAAATCGTCTGCAACTGTCAGTCTTTTTGAGTCCTTAAATAAGGTAAAACTAGACCAGTAAGTAAATCACAATAATTGCTGCACTGTCAATTGAGAGACAAACCATCTGTGTATTTATTACGGTTCAGGTATGACACTATTGTTAATCCCTGTCATATAATTGCCACCCTGCGGTGCGTGTCGATATGGTGTGAAAATATGGTCAAGTTATGTCGCTAATTGGCGTTTATCTTCCAATCATAAAATTTAATCCACAATCAATGTGAAAATGATTTAATCCCTCCTCAGACAATTAGCTACATCTAACGGTAGATGTTTGCATCATAAAAACGGACTTTTCTGCGATCTTGTGAATGGTTATGTTTTGGCGCCAAATAGCAGACGCTGGCCAGGAAAAGTCAAACGCTGTTGGGGCCTGGTTTAACCTGGTTTTAAATAAATTTTAACAACTTAAAACTCTATTTTTTTTTAATTATGAATTTTTAAGGGAAAAAAAACGGGATCCACGGCGCGACCGCGATAGATTGGACATCGCGAAATATCGAAACGCGATATATTGGAGCTATACTGTATTAATCAAGATATTTCGTATTGGCCCAATTACAGGTCTGTGGTACGATTAATGACAAATTAATTGACGCAATTAAAAAAATGTGATTATTGTTTTTTGACCTCTGCCTAATATCACTTGACCTCTGGTTAATATTGGTTGACCTGGTGTTAATACAGATGACCTCCAATCAATACAGGATAGTAGATAAATAAAAGTTGCTATAAATTGACTATCCTGTATTACACCAGGTCAACCAATATTACCCGGGGTCAAAAATCATAAATCATGTTTTTTAATTGCGTCAAATAATAAAATTGTCAGAAATCAAGTAGTTTCGTATTGGCCAAGTTACTGGCCTCGGCCTTCAGCCTCAGGCCAATACAGCAGACCTCGGACCTGTAACAGGACTGATACAGACTTACTTGATTAATAACATTATAATATTAAAATGGCAAGAAATTTCACCATGCAGACTTAATCTGAATATATGCATTTCTCAGCATCTTTAATTTATTTGCCCTTTACCACACTTGCTTCACTTTCGAGGACTGTTCAAATATGAATGCAAGTAGAAGTTTTCTCATGCACTTATGCGAAAATCACCTGGAAATAAATATCACAGCGTAGAAAAACATTTTACCTATACATTGATACCAAACCTGTTAAAATCCGTCCACTTAAGCCATGTATATCGTTCGATAAACATTGTCTACTCTTGTAAACTAATACAAAACATGGTTGGAAGAAGGTCAGAGTACGCCGTTGAAATACGGTCCTATATTAAGAATCGTTGTATTCTTGGTATACGGTGCAAAGACATTTTTGTTGAAATATGTTCTGTTTATGGGCATAATGAAATGTCTTTTCCGACAGTTTTTCGTTGGTGTAAGAAATTCAGCTGTGGGCTAGGCTCAACAGAAGATGCACCATATGATCGTCGGCCGAAAAGAGCAACATCTGCCAAGATGGTTGCTAGAGTGAAAGAAATAGTTGCTACCGATGCAAGATACACCATTAGGCAAATAGCTAGTATGGTTGGCATCTTATTAGGAGCAGCTCATACAATTCTGAAACGGGTTTTGAAAATGAGAAAGATCTGTGCTAGATGGATTCCCCATCTGTTGACAGATGAGCAGAAAAAGACACGCGTTCAGTGCACCAAGAAGTTGCTAAAAAAGCTTCCAAATTACAATGCACGGTCTTTCGCTAATGTCGTCACAGGTGACGAGACATGGGTTCACTTTTTTTGAGCCAAAACGAAAGATTCAGAACAAAATATGGGCAACAAAGTATTGCAAAAGACCATGCATTGCAAAGCGGACCATGAGCGTCAAGAAGGTATTGTATGCCATATTCTTTTCAAATCAGGGCCCTGCTATTAAGGTTGCTGTGCTTAAAGGCAAATCTGTAAATGCGAAGTTTTACAAGAATAAAGTTCTTCGAAAATTGAAAAAATATTTCAAAGACCGAAGACCCGCAACTGGTTTGGCCAGTGTCAGATTGCTACATGACAATGCGTCATCGCACAAAAAAGTTCTTGTTGAACTCACTCCCCCCCCCCCCCCCCGTATTCCCCTGACCTTGCCCCGTGCAATATTCCAGTGCCTTCATAGTATACCTTGAAAATACTACCAAAATGCATTCAATGATTGGATCAGAAGACTGAAAGTTTGTATATCTGTTAAAGGGGAATACTTTGAGGGGACAAAAGACAATGATCGTCAACCCTTGTCCTGGTGAACCACGACAATCCCTACATTTGCAAACAGTGTAGATCCAGATCTGACAAAAGGAAATTTGTTTTATTTGTTGTTTCTGGGAATCCACCATAGGAATGAGTCTTTCCTGATTCAATATTACTACCTGAAACATCACTGCATGCTAACACCTAGGTAATTTCTGCAGACAAGTCAATGTTGGTTGACCCTCCGGAGCTCATAGGTTGCCCTGGCTAGGGGAAGGAGATTATAAAACATTTCATGCTTGTTTGAAAATGAAATATGTCCTCATTAATACCGGCCCCGATAGCTCAGTTGGTAGAGTGTCCGCTCCGGGGAACGGGAGGTCAAGGGTTCGATCCCGGGCCGCGACATACCAAAGTCGTTAAAAATGGTACTAGCTGCTCCTCGCTTAGCACTGACTTACGGGGTAGAGCTAGGACTGGTCGACCCAGTGTCAGGATAATGTGACTGGGTGTGGTATCATGTAATGTGTCTGGGGCATGATATTCAGTGAGGCAGCACCATAAAAGTGAGCATTGAGCTCCCTGTCGCAACCAGACACCGTAGTGATATGACTGAAAAATTGTTGAAAGCGACGTTAAATCCGAATTCACACACACACACACGTCCTCATTAATATTAACCCATAAGATGCCAGTCATGACAACTGTTGTCTGCTTTGTCATCTGCTTTTTGCAAACAGTGTGGACCCAGATCAGACTGCTCCTCTAGGAGCAGTCTGATCTGGGTCCACACTTTGCCTGTATGAAAAAAAATTTCTAAAACATTTGCAAGAAGATTCAGCAGACGACATAAGCAGACGACATTTTCAGATGTAGTTTTTCTTGGCATCTTAGATTAAAATATCAACTGTTGGCATTTTAATATTTATGAGTAGGTCAAATACCACCCTCTACATGTGTATGAAAACGGCTTAAAATGTTGGTACTTTAATAATTTACAAGATGGCCCGATTCGCTCACCTGAATGTCACTGTCTCTAGTACATTCTATTTTAAGCTCTGGTGGTCATCTTGTTTGTCAGAGCACAATGATCTTAGCTATTTTGGTAGGGTGTCACCTAGGCAACGTTCCTGTGAAGTTTGAATCAATTTGACCCAAGGGTTTAGGAAGAGTTTGCATTTGAAGAAAATTTACAATGTTTTTAGCTCACCTGTCACGTAGTGACAAGGTGAGCTTTTGTGATCACATTTTGTCCGTGCGTCCGTCCGTCCGTGCGTGCGTGCGTGCGTGCGTAAACAATTTCTTGTCTGCACAATAGCATCTTCATTTATGATTTGATTTTAACCAGACTTGCATACAACTTGTACCACCATGAGATCTTGGTTCCTTTCTTGAACCAGCCATATCCCATCATGTGTTAAGGAGTTACGGCCCCTGAAAGGGCAAAAATTGCCTTTTTTGGTCTTGTCCGCACGATAGCACCTTCATTTATGATTTGATTTTAACCAGACTTGCACACAATTTGTACCACCATGAGATCTGTGTTCCTTTCTTGAACCAGCCATATCCCATCATGTGTTACAGAGTTACGGCCCCTGAAAGGGCAAAATTTGCCTCTTTTGGTCTTGTCTGCATGATAGATGTTTCATTTATGATTTGATTTTAACTAAACTTGCACACAATTTGTACAATCACAAAATCTCGGTCAAGTTCGAATATGGGTCAAGTCAGGTCAAAAAGTAGGTCAGTAGGTCAGATCAGAAAAAAAAACCTTGTGAAGTCACGAGAGGCCACAGTTTTGGTCCGATCATCATCAAACTTGCCCAGAATGATCATCTTGACAATATCTCAGTCAAGTTCGAATATGGGTGTTGTCGGGTCAAAAAGTAGGTCAGTAGGTCAAATCATAGAAACACCTTCTGAACACACTAGAGGCCACAATTTATGTCCAATCATCATCATACTTGCTCAGAATGATCATCTTGATAATATCTTGGTCACATTAGATTAATTGTCATGCTGGGTCAAAAAGTAGGTCAGTAGGTCAAATCATAGAAAAACCTTGTGAACACACCAGAGGCCACAGTTTTGGTCCGATCGTCATCAGACTTGCCCAGAATGATCATTTTGACAATATCTCGGTCGAGTTCGAATATGGGTTATGTCGGGTCACAAAGTAGGTAAGTAGGTCAAATCAAAGAAAAACCTTGTGAATACACTAGAGGCCACAATTTTGGTCTGATCATCATGAAACTTGCTCAGAATGATTATCTTGACAATTTCTCGGTCAAGTTCGAATATGGGTCATGTAGGGTCAAAATGTAGGTCAGTAGGTAAAATCAGAGAAAAACCTTGTGAACACACTAGAGGCCACAGTTTTGGTCCGATCTTCATCAAACTTGCTCAGATTGATAGTCTTGACAATATCTCAATCAAGTTTGAATATGGGTCATGTCGGGTCAAAAAGTAGGTCAGTAGGTCAAATCATAGAAAAACCTTCTGCACACACTAGAGGCCACAGTTTAGGTCCGATCATCATCAACTTTGCCCAGAATGATCATATTGACAATATCCGGGTCATGTTTGAATATGGGTCATGTCGGGTCAAAAAATAGGTCAGTAGGTCAAATAGAAAAAGCTTGTGAACACACTAGAGACCACAGTGTTGGTCTGATCATCATCAAACTTGCCCAGATTGGTCATCTTGACAATATCTCAGTCAAGTTCAAAAATGGGTCATGTTGGGTCAAAAAGTAGGTCAGTAGGTCAAATCATAGAAAAACCTTCTGAACACACTGGCGGCTACAGTTTTGGTCCGATCATCATCAAACTTGCTAAAATGATCATTTGACAATATCTCGGTTAATTTCGAATATGGGTCATGTCTGGTCAGTATGTAGGTCAGTAGGTCAGATTGTTGCAAAAACCTTGTGAACACACTAGAGGCCCAAGTTTTGGTCCAATCATTATCAAACTTGCTCAGAATAATCATCTTGATAATATCTGTGTCAAGTTTGAATATGGGTCATGTCGGGTCAAAAAGTACATGTAGGTCAGCAGGTCAAATCATAGAAAAACGTTTTGAACACTCTAAGAGGCCACAGTTTCAGTCAAATCATCATTAAACTTGCTCAGAATGATCATCTGGACAATATCTCAGTTAAGTTAGAATATGGGTCATGTCAAATCAAAAAGTAGATCAGTAGGTTATTTTGTCTTAACTTTTGAACCGTTTGCGATGGAGCCTTCATATTTGGCATGTAGGTTCCTTCTGACAAGGGCTTCCCACTCATAAAGATTTGACCTGTGACCTTGACCTGTGACCTACTTTATCATACCTTTTGAACCATATGAGATAGAGCCTTCATATTTGGCATGCATGTTCCTTGTGACAAGGTTTTCTCAGCCATTCAAAACTTTTGATCCATGACCTTGACCTTTGACCTACTTTGCCATAACTTTTAAAGAATTTGAGATACAGCCTTCATATGTAGAATGTAGGTTCCTAGCGACAATATTGCTTAGATGATCCTCTACCAAAAAGGCTAAAACAATCCCACTCGGATGAACTAAATGGCCACCGGAGGTAAAAATAGAAAAATATTGTAAATTTGATTCAAACGGAAACTCCCCCTAAACCCTAAGGCCAATTTGATTCAAAGTTCCCATGGATGTTGCCTAGGTTACACCCTACCAAACAAGATGGCCACAAGAGCTAAAAATAGAATTTACCCGAGACAGTGACACACAGGTGAGCGAACCAGGGCCCTCTGGGCCCTCTTGTTCTATTTTTAACTCTGGTGGCAAAAGTGTTCATCGGAGTGAGATCATTTTAGCTATTTTGGTAGAGGGTCATCTAAGCAACATTCCTATGAAGTTTGAATGAAATTGGCCCAAGGGTACAGGAGGAGTTGTCATTTGAAGATTTTTTCCATTTTTAGCTCTGTTGACCATCTTCTTCATCAGCGGAATGATTTTAGCTATTTTGGTAGGGAGTCACCTGGGCAACCTTCCTGTGACGTTTGAATCAAACTGGCCCAAGGGTTAAGGAGAAGTTCGCCTTTGAAGCAAATTAATGTTTTTCTATTTTTAGCTCTGGTGGCCATTTTATTCATCGGAGCAGGATCCTTTTCGCTATTTTAGTATTTAAGTCATCTAAGCAACATTCCTATGAAGTTTGAATGAAATTGGCCCAAGGGTACAAGAGAAGTTGTCGTTTGAAGATTTTTTCTATTTTTAGCTCTGGCAGCCATCTTGTTCGTCAGAGCGGAACAACTTTACCTATTTTGGTAGGGAGTCACCTCATAAAATTCCTGTGAAGTCTGAATCAAATTTGCCCAAGGGTTAGGGAGGAGTTGTCGTTTAAAGATTTTTTTCTATTTTTAGCTCTGGCAGCCATCTTGTTTGTCAGAGTGGAACGATTTTAGCTATTTTGGTAGGGAGTCACCTGGGCAACATTCCGGTGAAGTTTGAATCAAATTGGCCCAAGGGTTTAGGAGGAGTTCACGTTTGAAGCAAATTTACGTTTTTCTATTTTTAGTTCTAGCGGCCATATTGTTCACATGGAGGTAGAACGATTTTAGCTATTTTGGTAGAGGGTGACCTAAGCATCATTCCTATGAAGTTTAAATATTATTGGCCCAGGGGTTTGGGAGTAGTCGTTTAAAGATTTTTCTATTTTTAACTCTGGTGGCCATCTTGTTCATTGGAGCAGAATGATTTTAGCTATTTTGGTAGTTGGTCACCTAGGCAACTTTCCTTTGAAGTTTGAATGAAATTGGCCAAGGGGTATGGGAGGAGTAGTCATTTAAAGATTTTTTGTATTTTTAGGTCTGGCTGCCATCTTAATCATCAGAGCGGAACCATTTTAGCTATTTTGGTAGAGGACCACCTGGGCAACATTCCTGTGAAGTTTAAATGAAATTGGCCCAAGGGGTTTAGGAGGAGTAGTCTTTTAAAGCAATTGTTGATGACGGACGACTGACGACGGACATTGACTGATCACAATAGCTCACCATGAGCACTTCGTGCTCAGGTGAGCTAATAAGCAGTAAAAGTTTCCTGCTTAACTGACTTGAGCATGAAAATAGTCTTAACAACCTCAAGGCTGGAACTACTGTAGCACTAATGGAAGAGGTGTACGAGTTTTACTTCCCATCAACATTAAGTCATATGGAGAGTCATCCAAAAGTGGAGAAAGATGTAATCAAACCCATGAGCCCTGGTTTATGAGGATTACACCAACCACTACACCACGGAGACTTATGCGAGAGATGCTGGGGGCTATAATAATAATAGTTTGTCTGTCATTACTGACAATGACCAGTCTTAATCACATTTGAAAAATGTTACTGTTTGTGTGTTCTAAGGCATGTTCTGAGACCAATTCTAGCTCTGAATTGTCTGTTGCTGATTAAGCAACAAAGGTTAGAGGAAGACAGTTCTATTGGTTATGCCTTAGCTCTGGCTTTGTGAGCATTCCGCTCAGCTTTGCGGATTCTTTTTGCCTCATATTCACTGAGGCCTTGCAACTTTGCTCTATCCTGCGCAATTTGTTCCCACGACTCTGTTGGTATGTTGAAGTCCTTGAAGGAGGCTTTGAGGGTGTCCTTGTACCACCATGGGAGCGTTTGGCCTTTTCTAGTTCTCCATAGAATTTTCTTTGGCAAACGTTCCTCAAGCATTCGGGTAACATGGCCTGTCCATCTTAACTGTGCCAGTTTCAGAAGAGTATGTACACTCTGCATCTCTGCCCTTTTCTATGTCTAGAATTCTGTCTTGTCACTTTATCTTGTTTGTTTGTTTGTATTGGAGTTTAACGACCCAGTCAACACTATGCCATTTTTGAGCCGGTCAGTTTACCTATCCACACTTTCCTGGGCAGGCTTATATGTAAGTGGTTAACCAGTACAGTGCACATTCTTTCGCAAGAAACTGACAACTGCCCTTCTTGAGTCAGCGAAAGGGAGAGAATGACTGTAGAAAAGATTTAATGATCAAGCTCCACGAAAGAATGTTGCTGGCCCCTGCAGGTATGGAACCCTTGTCCTCCTGATCACCAGTCAGACGTGCATCTGACTGATCTACCGAGGCCGGCCCAAGACAGTTGTATGGAAGTGATTCAGCCTTTGGGCATGTGGTTGGTAAACTGTCCATGTGTCACATGCATACAATAGTGTTGGCAGAAGCACAGCTCTGTAGTGAGTGAGTGAGTGTGTGTTTCAGTTTTACGTCCCACCAACAGCTAAGGTCATGCAGAGACGGAACCTCGGTTTAAAGACTCACCTGAAAGTCTGGAGAAGCCCGGGATTGATCCTGCAATCCTGGTTTATCAGGCGAGCAGCATACCCACTACACCCCTGGGGCTACTAATCCACAGCTCTGTAGACTTTCAGTTTTGTGTCAAGCCCGATTCCACTTCGATCCCAAACACAACCACGTAGTTGGCCAAATGCTGCACTATCTTTGGCAATCCCGGCATTGACTTCATCATCAATGTGCGAAACTCTTGACAATGTGCTCCCAAGGTAGGTGAACTTATCTACCACTTGCAATCTTTGGCCTAACACTGTGATGGAGGGCTCTTTGTTAAGTCTTGCCAGGTGCTAGTTAATAGACTACCTCAGTCTTTTTGATGCTGATTGTAAGGTCATAGCTATCACACAAGTCAGATACAGTCTAATCTGTCTACAAAGACCACTCAAGGGTTAGAAGAAATATGGTCTTTGTCCACAGGTGGTCTTTATTCAGAGGGTCAGTTTTGCATCAACTTCTCTACATCTTTAGAAGACAAGGCTTATTTCACAGCATTTATGTAGATATGTATTGGATAATCCCAGTTACACCGGAATGATTCACTGAAGGTAACATTATGTCAGGTTTTAATAATGAATCACCAAAAAATAATTTGGCTCATTAAAGGATGTCCACAAACAATTAATTGCCCAATTAAAACTTTGGTCAATGCTATTCCCAGCACAAAGTGGTCTTTGTTCAGGGTAATAATATGCATTTGGGAAGGATTTTGACTGTCCTCTGGTCCTAGTGCACAGGTGGTGCATAATATAGTCTAATTGGTTGGGAGGAATTGGAAGCGGTCTTTGTAGACAGGTGGTCTTTAAGACAGGTTTGACTGTACTTGATCTATACCTTTTTTTCATCTTTTCTGTTGCAGCACCTTTTGCCATGTTTTCAGCAAAAAGGAACTCGTCTAGCACCTCTGTCTGCACCTTGGATTTGAGATTGAGATTGAACAGCTTCCCATCAAAGCGATACCTAATATGTATACCATTGTCAACATCCTGGAAAGCATGTGAGCATTGCAGAGAACTCAACATCCTGGAAAGCATGTGAGCATTGCAGAGAACATCATGCTGAACAGTGTTGGGGCTAGCACATAGCCTTGCTTGACTCTGTCACAGGGAATGGATCCAAAAGCTCACTATCATTTTGGACCCATGCAAGCATACCATCCTGGAACTGCCTCACCATTGCTATGAACTTGGTTGGACATCCATACTTCACCATGATTTTCCAAAGACCCTCACGTCTGTGTCAAATGCTTTGGTGAGGTCAACAAAGGTCATGTATTGGTCCATGTTCTGTTTCTCTTGAAGCTGCCTTACTGTGAAGATCATGTCAATTGTTCCTCTGTCTTTCCTGAATCTACACTGGCTTTCTTGTAGAAGCCATGACTGTTCAAGGTGTTCATTCAGTCGGTTAAGCAGGACTCTTGCAAGGACCTTCCCAGCAACTGACAACAAAGAGATGCTATGATGATTGTCACAGACCTGAGGGTTCCCTTCAGTCGGTTAAGCAGGACTCTTGCAAGGACCTTCCCAGCAACTGACAATAAAGAGATGCCATGATGATTGTCACAGACCTGTGGGTTCCCTTTCCATTTGAATAGGTGGATAATTGACACATCCTTGAATTCTTGAGGGATGGCTTCATTTCTCCACATAATGTGAAATAACTCGGTCATCTTCTTTGCAACTGGAGTACCACCTGCTTTGTAGATCTCAGTAGGTATTGCATCTGATCCTGGAATCTTGCCTGATGCCAGACGCTTTATTGCTTTCATTGTTTCAGTAATGGTTGGGAACTTGTCAAGCAGCAGATTAAATTCAATCTGTGGTAGACTGTTGATTGCATCATCATTGATAGATTTGTTTGTTTGTATTGGAGTTTAACGGCTCAGACAACACTATTTTAGGTCATTTTAGAGCCGGTCAGTTTACCTGTCCCCACTTTTTTCTGGACAGGCTTATACGTAAGCGGTTAACCAGTAGAGTGCACATTCTTTCATCAGAAACTGACAACTGCCTTTCTTGAATCAGCAGAAATCATCATTGATAGAGGCTGGCTGATTAAGAACCCTATCACAGTGCATTCATGAAATTGGTGCTGCTTATACTAAAATGCCGTCAGTTGTTGGCATTTTAATATTTATGAGCAGGACAAATATTTTCATTTTTCATTAGCAAGAAATGAAGTAATTTAATATTAACAAGGGCTCATGCTCAACTGAGTTAAACAGGAAATAAGTTTTATAACCGAAGATCCTGGGTCTTACCACATTCGGCAAAATAGTAGTCAGAAACATTGCTTTAATAGCAGCAAGATGTGGATTCAGCCAAAGCCCTTTAGTCTTGTTTGTTTGATTTGAGGGTTAACGTCCCCGTCAACACTGTTAAGGTCATTTTGGAGACGTTGCTTCAAATTTTGTGGGACTTTTACCCGACATCGAGATGAAATGACATCTCAAGCCCTGTCCCCCATTGAAACCAGTAGGGTTTATTAGCATGGACAGTCTGCCTCGCACTGCGGTTCCTGGACAGGCTAAGATCCTCTAAGGGGTTTACCAGTACTAGTGTGCTGGCCGGATTCAGCTCTGCGTGGAAGCATCATGCAGCCCATATATTTCTTCAAGCCCCTAAAGCAGTAAGGTATGGAGTCCTTTAGCTAACATACCTTGCTTTGCTCTTTCAGCGCCCTAGTCACATAACTGCGACTACGTTGCAGAGTGCCCTAGTTGCATTTTTGCAATTGGAGTACCAGTTTGATTCCGTCTTTAGTATCCACAAATTAAGGGCAAGTACCATCACAAGTATGCTGCAAATCATTACGCAAGACCCTTTTTCGGCAAAATCAATAAAGTTGTTTTTGGTCATCTCTTTACCTACAGTAGAACTTAAGATGGCTCGAACACCGATGACTCGTTTACCATGGCTGAGTCGAACCCGTTCTCGAGTCCCTAGGGAATTTCTGTACATAAGAAATAGGGAGGGTAAAAATTAGGATATTTACGTCTTTTATCTTGCAAATGTATGCTGTGTGTATTCATTAGAATCGCCTCGATGAGGCAATTCTAATGAGTACACACAGCATGCCTCCTGGCAGTAACCTCAGTGGCTCGAACTACCCCCGTCTCGAACAGATTTTCGTGGTCCCAATGGTGTTCGAACCATTGAAGTTCGACTGTTTATCAAGTTACAGATAATGCATCTTGCCCTGGAAGTTACATTTAGATATCAATTTGGCTCCTCAAGAGTTGACATACTGAAGGATTTTACACAGAAGGAATGCGACGTTAAGTATGCAACTGCAAATGCGCCCCAACCCACCGGGGCTTGGGAGAAATAGGTTCTTCCATGCAGAGCTGAAAATGACCAAACTGGAGAACTGGTAAACCACTTAGGTCTAGCCTGCCCGGCAAAAGTGATACGAGTGGGACCGCTCCTTAAACCCTATCCGTTTCCATGGGCAGTAGGGCTTGAAATGTCATTTTGTCTCAATGTCGGGTAAAAGTCCCATGAAAACGGAAACGAAATCTCCAAAATTCAATAAATAGTGTTGATGGAGATGTAAAACCTCAACTCAAACAACAAGAGGGCCCAGAGGGCCCTGGTTCGCTCACCTGAGTGTCACTGCCTCGAGGACAATCTACTTTTAGCTCTGGTGGCCATCTTGGCCATCAGCAGAGTGATTTTAGCTTATTTGGTAGGGAGTAACATAGGCAACATTCCTGTGAAGTTTTAATCAAATTTGCCTAAGGTTTTGGCCCCAGGGCTATAATTTGAACAATCTTGGTAGAGGTCCATTAGATTAAGCTTCACACCAAATATCAAAGATCTGGGCCTTGCGGTGTCAGAGAAGAAAAGTTTTAAAGATTTCCCCTACATAAGCTTAGGTAAAACCAAAGGCCCCCTGGGTGGGGGCATTTTTGGCTCCAGGGCTATAATTTGAACAATCTTGGTAGAGGTCCACTAGGTGAAGCTTCATACCAAATATCAAAGACCTGGGCCTTGTGGTTTCAGAGAAGAAGATTTTTAAAGGTTTCCCTTTAAAGGGCTATGAAAAACCAAAGGGTCCAAGGGTGGGGCCATTTTCGGCCCCAGGGCTATAATTTGCACAATCTTGAAAGAGGTCCACTAGATGAAGCTTCACACCAAATATCAAAGATCTGGGCCTTGTGGTTTCAGAGAAGAAGATTTTTAAAGATTTTCCCTGTATAAGCCTATGTAAAACCAAAGCCCCCCGGGGCTGGGGCATTTTTGGCCCAAAGGCTATAATTTGAACAATCTTAGTAAAGGTCCTCCAGGTAAAGCTTCACACCAAATATTAAAGACGTTGGCCTGCTGGTTTCAGGGAAGAAGATTTTTTAATGATTTTCCCTATATAAGCCTATGTAAAACCATAGGCCCCTGGGGCGGGGGCATTTTGGCCCCCAGGGCTATAATTTGAAAAATCTTGGTAGAGGTCCACTAGATGAAGCTTCACACCAAATATCAAAGATCTAGGCCTTGCGGTTTCAGAGAAGATTTTTAAAGATTTTCCCTGTATAAGTCTATGTAAAAACAAAGGACTCCGGGGCGGGGGCATTTTTGGCCCAAAGGCTATAATTTGAACAATCTAAGTAAAGGTCCTCCAGGTAAAGCTTCACACCAAATATTAAAGACGTGGGCCTGCTGGTTTCAGAGAAGAAGATTTTTTAATGATTTTCCCTATATAAGCCTATGTAAAACCATAGGCCCCCGGGGCGGGGGCATTTTGGCCCCCAGGGCTATAATTTGAACAATCTTGGTAGAGGTCCACTAGATGAAGCTTCACACCAAATATCAAAGATCTTGGCCGTGCGGTTTCAGAGAAGAAGATTTTTAAAGATTTTCCCTGTATAAGCCTATGTAAAACCAAAGGCCCCCGGGGCGGGGGCATTTTTGGCCCTAAGGCTATAATTTGAACAATCTTAGTAGAGGTCCACTAGGTAAAGCTTAACACCAAATATTAAAGACCTGGGCCTTGTGGTTTCAGAGAAGAAGATTTTTTAATGATTTTCCCTATATAAGCCTATGTAAAACCATAGGCCCCGGGGCGGGGGCATTTTGGCCCCCAGGGTTATAATTTGAACAATCTTGGTAGAGGTCCACTAGATGAAGCTTCACACCAAATATCAAAGATCTGGGCCGTGCGGTTTCAGAGAAGAAGATTTTTAAAGATTTTCCCTGTATAAGCCTATGTAAAACCAAAGGCCCCCGGGGCGGGGGCATTTTTGGCCCTAAGGCTATAATTTGAACAATCTTAGTAGAGGTCCACCAGGTAAAGCTTCACATCAAATATTAAAGACCTGGGCCTTGTGGTTTCAGAGAAGAAGATTTTTTAATGATTTTCCCCATATAAGCCTATGTAAAACCAAAGGCCCCTGGGGCGGGGGCATTTTGGCCCCCAGGGCTTTAATTTGAACAATCCTGGTAGAGGTCCACTAGATGAAGCTTCACACCAAATATCAAAGATCTGGGCCGTGCGGTTTCAGAGAAGAAGATTTTCCCTGTATAAGCCTATGTAAAACCAAAGGCCCCCGGGGCGGGGGCATTTTTGGCCCTAAGGCTATAATTTGAACAATCTTAGTGGAGGTCCACCAGGTAAAGCTTCACACCAAATATTAAAGACCTGGGCCTTGTGGTTTCAGAGAAGAAGATTTTTTAATGATTTTCCCTATATAAGCCTATGTAAAACCATAGGCCCCGGGGCGGGGGCATTTTGGCCCCCAGGGTTATAATTTGAACAATCTTGGTAGAGGTCCACTAGATGAAGCTTCACACCAAATATCAAAGATCTGGGCCGTGCGGTTTCAGAGAAGAAGATTTTCCCTGTATAAGCCTATGTAAAACCAAAGGCCCCCGGGGCGGGGGCATTTTTGGCCCTAAGGCTATAATTT
Source organism: Lucinisca nassula (assembly GCA_963580285.1). NCBI lineage: Eukaryota > Metazoa > Mollusca > Bivalvia > Lucinida > Lucinidae > Lucinisca > Lucinisca nassula. The sequence continues at coordinate 78,298,568 of OY757022.1, read as the reverse complement.
GAACAATCTTAGTGGAGGTCCACCAGGTAAAGCTTCACACCAAATATTAAAGACCTGGGCCTTGTGGTTTCAGAGAAGAAGATTTTTTAATGATTTTCCCTATATAAGCCTATGTAAAACCAAAGGCCCCCGGGGCGGGGGCATTTTGGCCCCCAGGGCTTTAATTTGAACAATCTTGGTAGAGGTCCACTAGATGAAGCTTCATACCAAATATCAAAGACCTGGGACTTGCGGTTTCAGAGAAGAAGATTTTTAAAGTTTTCATTTAAAAAATCTATTTTTAGCTCCTGTGACCCAGATGTGCAATGGACCAGAACCATTTGAACAATTTTGAAAGTGGACCATCTAAGGATCATTGCTGTGAAGTTTGGTCAAAATCTGATCAGTGGTTTAGGAGGAGATGTCATTTGAAGAAAAAGTTTACGCACACACACACACACACACGCACGCATGCACGCACTGACGACGGACGAAAAGTGATCACAAAAGCCCACCTTGTCACTACGTGACAGGTGAGCTAAAAACTGCAACTGCAAACACGTGATCAGAACTGAGTAAACACATAGCTAAAGATAAGGTGTAACAAGGATAATTAAACCTTAAGTTGCAAAGAAAAACTGCACCTGAAAATGTTACCTGTGTATGTCATCTGCTGCATCTTTTTGCATTCGTTTCGAACAAATATTTGTATATAGGCAAACAGTGTGGATCCTGATCAGACTGCTCCTAGAGGAGCAGCCCGATCTGGGCCCACACTGTTCGCAACAATAACTTGTACAGTTACCAGCACATGATAAAGCAGATGATTGTTGTGATTAGCATCTTATGGGTGAGGGGATAATCTTCCATGTTTTTTGGTTAGAGGCTATGTTGTCGGTACTTGTGAGAATCCTGAGGCAATTCTAACAAGTACCCACAACATGTTTTTTATAGATAATAAGAAAATTAGAAAAATTATCCCAAAATGAATCTTAGTCCTCTTTCTGTAGCTAAGTTAATTTTACCATAGTCAACAGTCCTGTTCCTTAACATCTCGAGAAGCCTCTGTGGTGTAGTGGTTATGCTACTCACCTTGTAATCCAGGGGTTGCAGGATCAATCCCGGGCTTCTCCAGACTTTCGGATGAGTCTTTAAACTGAGGTCCTGTCTCCGTATGACCTCCTTAGCTGTCGGTGAGACATAAAACTCAAACACTCACTCACTCCCCAAACATCTCGAAACTAGGAGTGCAAAAGAGAAGTGAACAACTTCCATCCTTATATGTATTTAATATCAAGAATTGCCATCAGAATTCTTGCAACAACTGTTTTTAGGAGAGTTCATACAAGAGGTGTTTGATTGCAAAGTACTGTCTTTCATCAATTCTGTATCTTCTGCACCTCTCTCTAAAGTCTTCTTCACATCATCTGTTTGCAGTTTAGATTTTGAACATGAAGATTCACTAATTTTACTAGAGTCCATATCTAACACCTTGTCATCTCCTTTTGAAATTGATTTATCTCCTTTCTCATCTTCTGTCCTTTTGTCACCTTCCTTTGAAATGCACTTATCTCCCTTGGAAGTAATCACAGGTCTTGGCCTTCTCTGACGGACTGGTCTGTGAACTTCATTGTTATTAGTCCAGGCACCTAGACTGTCATTTGCATAGTAATCCATCGGATACACAGTCTGCCACTGTATACTGTCTAGAGCCACTGACATCTGAAACAGGGGAACCAGTCAAAGAACCAGTTGCATTAAAGGGGAATGAATACACTCACAGGGGAGGCAACTCAAAACTATTTTTGTTTGCCATTAACAACTGTGGTCTACTATTAAAGGAAAGAATTTGCTCCTCAGGGGAGCAAATTCTTTCCTTTAAGAGTAGACACGTTTCTTAGTGACACATTTACAAGTATGTACAGAAGTTCCAAAAGATGTCTCGCTTGCAATAAATAGGAGACATAATTAGGTGTATTTAACTGCCCTAATAAGACTTATGTCTAAAATGAAAGGGCTCAAAACTAGAACTGAAGCAACAATTTACACTGGAATGATCAGGACGATCAGTCTTCACTGTTTTATGTTTGAAAGTTCGTATTATGGCCCATTTCTCTTTTGCCTTAATTCATTCATGTAATTAAATTGTGGAATTTAGATACATTTATGTCATTAAATTGTTGAATTTAGATACATACAAGCCGGAGTATTGCCATCTGACTGGTTATGACAAAACCTACAACGAAATCCAATATTATCCAGCCGGCCTCGTTAGCTCATTTGGATGCGCATCTGACTGGTGATCAGGAAGCTGCGGGTATGATAACTGCAGGGGTCAGTAACATTCTTTCATAGAGATTGATCATGAAATCTTTTCTACGGTCATTCTCTCCCTTCCACTGATTCAAGAAGGGCAGTTGTCAGTTTCTGGCGAAAGAATGTGCACTGTACTGGTTAGCCGCTTACGTACAGAAGAACTTAGATGGCTCGAACACCGATGACTCGTTTACCATTGATGTGTCGAACCCATTCCTGAGCCCCTAGCGAAATCCTCTACATAAGAAATAGTGGGGGATAATTAAGGAGATTTTAGTCTTTTATCTTACAAATGTTTGCTGTGTGTACTCATTAGAATCGCCTCGATGAGGCAATTCTAATGAGTACACGATGCATACATTTTCATTATATAACACCGAAAAGATGTCTAAAAGTATCTCTTTATGCCTCCTAGGCTCCTGACAGTAACCTCATTGGCTCGAACTATCCCTGTCTCGAAGAGATTTTTGAGGTTTCCAAAGGTATTTGAGCCATAGAAGTTCGACTGTATAAGCCTGCCCAGGAAAAGTGTGGATAGGTAAGCTGACCGGCTCAAAAATGACCTAAATAGTGTTGACTGGGCCGTTAAACTCCAATACAAACAAACAAACTAATAATATCCAAGTTAGAGTACCAGCATACATGTAGAGTAAAGGCCACTATTATAGTTCATATAATATTTTCCCAGACATCTACCTTTTGAATTTAGAGAAAACAGATCTGGTGGGAGATCTGCCATGCATGCAGCAAGCCAGCTACATGGAAGGGGGCCCACTTATGTGGATGTTGCCCCTGATCCTGCAAGTTAACTCATTGTATGTAAGAAACCCCTAAAGGGGTACCTTGGCAAACAGTGCAGGCCCAGATCAGCCGCGGCAGAATGTGGCGGCTGATCAGGGCCTACACTATTTGCTAATAGAATTTAAAACGAAAAAATATGCCTGACCCCCATTGTATGACAAATGGACTTGTCCAACATATGGCGATGGAAGAGTCCACTTGCATACAATGGCTTAATTAAAAATCCAGTGATGATGATGAGAAAATAAATTCACTCTCCATTATTGAGCAGGTAAGACACAGACCAATCTGCTCAGCTATACAGACTAGCAGGAGTCTTGATCTTTTAAGATATTGAAACTAGAAATATTATAAGAATCTTACATGGGTGTGAGGGGTGGATGGAAAAATCCGTCCCTTGGGTCACTGTCCGGCATCACGTGGATGGAAAAATGCATCCCTCGGGTCACTGTCCGGCATAACGAGCTTAAGCCTCATGATCCCAAAGGACAGATTTTTCTATCCACCCCTCAGACCCATGTAGGATTCTTTTTCATGCATACCTTCCATTTCTCAGTGTAGATTTTTAATGATGCAGTCCGTCATATTGTGATGACACTACAGTGATGTTTAGTGATGTCACATAACATGCAGTACGTCAACCTTAATGGTGGCGCATATGAAGTCACATTCAACCAGTGCATTTATCAAACATGCAAGAATATTTGATTTTGGGTAAGAACACCAGGATTAGAACAGAATTTCTATCCCAATCTAAATCTATGGATTTCCTTATCTGGGGTGCAAGAATGTACTATCCAAGCGCAAACTCAAGAAGGTGCTGAGCAGTCTGCACATATGCACACAAAAGACAGTTTCCTTCTGATGTGGCTCACACAGCCTCCTATCTGTAACAGCTAATTATCTTTCAGACCAGAAGTAAGCTCTTTCATATGGTTTTTCTGTATTTTTTCTTACACATTACTGATAGACAAATATTTACCTCATATGGTGTAAGCAAAGGCTTATCAAAAGCCATTCCCCAATCTATTGACAGTCTAGGACAGGCAACCTGAACCCATCTGAAGAATAAATATCAAAAGAATTTTTCAGAAATTGATAATAACCAGAAATAATGTTTGTAAAACTCTTTGTCCTTTTGTAAAACACTATTCCCCCAACCATAAGCTTGGCCCTAAATACAAAAGTTTTCAAAGGTCCATAACTGAAGAACAATATTTCATCCAAATTTTCTCAACGGGCCATAACTCATCGCTATATGTTGGTTTGTTTGATTTGAGGTTTAACGTCCCCGTCAACACTGTAAAGGTCATTTGCTTCCAATTTTGTGGGACTTTTACCCGACATTGAGATGAAATGACATCTCAAGCCCTGTCGCCCAATGAAACCAATAGGGTTTATTAGCATGGACGGTCCGCCTCGCACCTTGTTCCTGGACAGGCTTAGATCCTCTAAGCGGTTTACCAGTACTAGTGTGCGGGCCGGATTCAGCTCTGCGTGGAAGCATCATGCAGCCCATATATTTCCTCAAGCCCCTATGGGCGGGGGCAATGCTATATGTTGGACAAGTCCATTTGTCATATAAGGAGTATCAGGCCTTTTTTTATTTTTGGCTTTTATTGTATTTTTCATGGAAAATTCTGTTAGCAAATAGTGCTGGCCCTGATCAGACGCTGCATTCTGCGGCATCTGATCTGGGTCTGTCCTGTTTGCCAAGGTACTTCTTTATGGGTTTCCCGCATACAATGGGTAAAACTGTTTTATTATGAACCATCTTATAATGAGGTTTATGCATTATGGGTTACAGACAGCAAGCCTTAACACTGTAAAAGTACATGTAATCTACCTTTGAAAATTCGTAGCTAGTCTATTTTTTCATTTCCTTTAAAATGTAAAATTTGAAGGACAGTCAACTCCCTTTAAATCGAATACTGGATATAATGACACATTGTATTATAACAGCAATTTCACTGAAAGAAATCCTTTGATGAAGCTGAGACAGATTAACCCATTGTATACTAGTGGACTCTTCCATTGCTATATGCTGGACAAGTCCATTTGTCATATAAGGGGTGTCAGGCCTATTTTTTTTGTTTTTATTCTATTTTTTGCCAAGGCTTTCCTTTAGGGGTTTCCCGCATACAATGGGTTAATGAAGATATTCCAGAATATTGTCTTGTATTGTATTTAATACTCCAAGAAATAAAGGTTGTGGATAATTGATAGAATCATCTCGGCAAGTAGGTTCTAACAGATGTCCACAACATTTGTTTCTTGAAGTAATAATTAGAAAAGGGCCTTTTATTACCTATCATTATGCTCCTTATCGGGTTACGAAAACATGCCTATGTAATTCTGACCCCTTGAACCCCACTTTTATATAGTAAAACTGGGGTTTGAAGGGATAAACCTTATTTTTCTTATTTCTATTCTAAAATATAGATTGTGGGTACTCGTTAGAACTGCCTCAATGACCACATCAATGAGGCGGTTCCAACGCCCACAATCTATATTTTGAATAGAAATAAGAAAAATATCACAATTTTTCTTCTTAAAATTTTAGATTTTTGGCGGTAAAATTTTCAATGTATTTTTATAGGCGTGTTCTTGTAATGGAAGATTTCTCAATAATGGCAAAACTTTTACGGAATAAATGCTGTCATGAAAACAAGGGTCCACTGTACTAACATATGCTGAAAACGTTTTTACTTACGCATCCACATCACGGAACATAGCCATTTTGTCTGGGAAGATCTCCGATAGTAGAACTGTCACAAACTTGATATCGCATGCCTTCAGTTTCTCTTGCAAGTGCTATAATTAGATGAAAATAAACACAACCTCAATGATGACATTTTTCGTATCACGTGAACAAGTCCATGAAATGAATACCCCCCTAAACTCCACTTTAAATAGGGAAAACTGGGGTTTACGGGGGTAAACATTATTTTTTTTATTTCAATACCAAGACATACGTTGTGGGTACTCGTTAGAATCGCCTCAATGAGGCGGTTCTAACGAGCACCCACAACCTATGTTTGCAGTATAAATAAGAAAACTATCACAGATTTTCATTGGAAAAGTAGGGATTTGGGGGATAAAATGCACTCTGTCGCACGGGCGTGTTATTGTAATGTAACCAACTTGTCAGATCTAATACACTAATATTTTTGCTGATAATGCAAATGCAAAAACTACTCACATTTTTTGGACAGCAAAAATAGCACTATATTAGATGTTGTTTAAATTGAACATTTATTTCTACAAATGTAAGTATTAAAGTTAGTCCTTTGTCTGAACTGACTTTAAGGTGGACGGGGTTGATAATTTAATTTTACAATCCACCAACAACTATCGTCAAATAGAGACTGGACCTCGGTTAATGTCCCTTAATTTTTCTCATTACTCTTTACTTAATGCTACAGAGGACCCTCATTATTTTATTTTTGTGTGTGTGTGTCTGTGTGTGTTGGGGGGGGGGGGGGGGGGTTACGGCCCTTTCAAGATTATTTCACTAATATCAAGGCAATTGTTAATCAGAGGTGGGAGAAAAATGGAGTACCCGAAGAAAAACTACCTGCCCTTCAATTGCAGAACATTAGGTCTTCTTCAGAGATCTAATGATTTAGACTCAGCCCTCTTATCCACTAGGCCACGGAGGCCCCTGAGGACCCTCGTTATAACGACAATATTTGTTCCCTTACATTCCAATGTTATATAGACTTTACCGCTATAAAGAATCCTTTATATCAGGAGTAGTATAAAAGGTAATAAAAGGCCTTTTCCCCTCAGTTACTCCAAGAAACAAATGTGGACATTTGTTAGAATGGCCTCACCAAGGTGATTCTAACAAATATCCACATCATTTTTTTTTCCCATCTTGAGTCAAGGATTTGTTCCATTTAAACTGTCGTTGCTAGCCCAGAGAATGCCAATCACGATAACTGCCGTCTGCCGGTTCCTTAAAAACTAATTTTTGGAAACAGTGTGAACCCAGATCAGACTGCTTCTCTAGTAGTCTGATCTCAGTCTACACTGTTTGCCTGTATGCAAAAATATTTTTAAAAAGTTTGCAAGAAGATTCAGCAGACGACATATTCAGATGTAGATTTTCTCGGTGTTTTAAGGGTCAAGAGTTTTGTCGTAAGATCAAATGTCGGTATAAAGATGGTTGAGAGTATTAACCATCTTAGGCTTAGCAAACTACTGGTACAGATTTGTAAAATCATTAAAAGTACAACAGAAAATAGAACAAAACTAAAAACTCTGAGAGTATCACCAACCTGCAAGATTTTTGGAGACCCTTGTCTTCCAAGAGTTCCTAGTACAATGCCCACTTGCTTAGCTGACGAAGCCTTCAAAATTGCATCTTGCCTTATCTGCTGCATCTTCTCTGTGTCATAATACTCTCTAGAAAATATCTTACTGTAGGGATCATATCTGCAAGGACGAAGTAGACATTTGTCAACTGTCAGTCCTGAACAAAGACAATAAAGCCCAGTTCAATACAAACAATGATTGATTGTTTTTGGGTTTAACGACATGTTAGCCCTTGTGGGGTTGCCATCTGATCAGGATCTATACTGTTTGAAATTCAGTTCTTGAATTTGTAGTAATAATCTGATTGTGAAAGTTTGGCTACACTAATTTATTCAATAGCACAAGAGTTTAGAATAAACCCTTATGTAAATTGAGACAAATACTTCAGATAAAGTGTTACTGCCCATGCAGGTTTGTTTGGAGTTTAACAGCCACTTCAACACCAATTAGGTCATATCCAGTTTACCGTAACGCACTTTTCCTGACCAGGCTTGTACGTATGCAGTTAACTGGTACAGTGCACATTCTTTTGCCAGAAACTGATAACAGACCTTCTTGAAACCATAAAATGGGAGAAAATGTACGGAAAAAAGATTTCATGATCAATCTCCAGAAAAAATATTGCTAACCCAGCAGGTACTGAATCTGTGACCACCCGATTACCAGACAAATGGGCATCCCACTAAGCTACTAACCTGTAAGCTGGTATATCGGGATTGTGTATCATAATAGATTCAAGATGAAATCTCCCATCACCTAGGTAACTGAAATAGAAGATAAAATGAGCCATGTCACAAAATAAAACCTGTCTTCGTGGTTTGCAACCAGGTGAATCTTAAACCAGCCTGTGCAACAAAACAGACTAGCAAGTCATGAAATTTTAGATAAACAATCATTGCTGTATTAAGCCTAAGTAATCGGACACCTTCTTACCATACTTATTCTAAAATTTGAACAAGTATGTTTTACTACCCAATGTTAAGTCTTGGGGTGGCTGGATGAGTGGCAAACAGTGTAGACCATTCTGTGGCATCTCATCACGGTCTACACTGTTTGTGCAGGCCTGTCTGTCTAAATACATGCAGTAACTAGAGCTGTCAGTGAAACTGACTAGGGCCCCGGCAGCGCTATCAGAGGAGTAGGAAAATTTGTGGACGGACAGACAGACGGACGGACAGAGTGATTACTATAGGGCACCCACACTTTCAGTGCGGGGCCCTAAATATGGTAAATGTATTCATGCAGCAATAAGGTACAGCTCAGACTGGACATCTGGGGCCAGTTGTTCAAAGCTAACGACGTGGTTAGTTAACATATCGTTAAACCTTTGATCATTAAATATGGCAAATATGCTGAAATTTTTGCTGAAAAAATGTGAGCAGCTTTTGCGGACGCAAAAGCTGCTCACATTTTTTTCAGCAAAAATACTAAAATTTACGATATTGTACTTGCTAGAGATAACAATATAACCACTAATGAGCTCGTTAAGCTAACGATGCTTTGAACAACTGGCCCCTGTGCATTCTGGGGCCATTTGTTCAGAACTAACCACTTCATTAGTTAATGTATCATTAAAACTTTGATCATTTAATATGGCAAATATGCTAATAATTTTGCTTAAAAAATGTGAGCAAAGCTGCTCACATTTTTTCAGCAAAAAATACCAAAATTTTAGACATTGAACTTGCAAATGCAAAAGCTGCTCAAATTTTTCAGCAAAAATAACAAAATTTAGATATTGAACTTGCTAGAACAGTTCACAATATGACCACTAACGAGCTCGTTAAGCTAATGAGGCTTTGAACAACTGGCTCCGGATCTACATCTTGGGTGTTCCCAAGGTTTCCTGATGATGTTTCTCAAATACAAACTTCAGTGGCTCAAACACCCATGGGGCTATAAAAAGTTGTTAGAGTGGTATTTTGAGCCACTGAGAGTGAATCATAGGGCCTGGGTAGGAGGCATAATATTGATAACTAGAGAAAGTGACCAGCGGGTCACGTATACCCCCGGCCAGCGTCACCCTCTGATATATCTTTCGAGCTTGTATGTATTATGAATGAAGTCAAGAAGCTATAAGAATCTATAAATGTGCTTGTAAAAGCTAAACCAAACATAAAATTTCTAAATGGACCAAGGGAGTGAGGGCAACAAATAGAACATACAGGCATCTATAAACTTTGACATAAAACTTTAACCAAATTTAAAATTTCTAAGTCCGTGACCTTGAGGTCAAGGTCACCGTGGGTGGGGGAAGGGACATGCATTATGAAATCATTTATCAAACATGAAGAGAATCTAACATGTGGTTACAGAGATATCAGCCATGAAAAAGGTTTAACACAAAACTTTTGACGTACAAGTAGATGAACAGACAGACACCAGGGGCTTGACCCAGAGGCTTAGATATTCCATATGAAAGGTAATGCTATAGAGATATCCGTTACCAAACATGAAGAGAATCTAACATGTGGTTACAGAGATATCAGCAATGAAAAAGGTTTAACACAAAACTTCGACGTAAAATTAGATGAACAGACAGACAGACAGCTGACCCAGGGGCTTAGATATTCCATATGAAAGGTAATGCTATAGAGATATCCTTTACCAAAAATGAAGAGAATCTAACATGTGGTTACAGAGATATCAGCAATGAAAAAGGTTTAACACAAAACTTTGACATAAAAGTAGATGGACAGACAGATGGACAGACAGACAACCCACCCAGAGGCTTGACCCAGGGGTGTAGATATTCCATATGAAAGGTAATGCTATAGAGATATCCGTTACCAAACATGAAGAGAATCTAACATGTGGTTACAGAGATATCAGCAATGAAAAAGGTTTAACACAAAACTTCGACGTAAAATTAGATGAACAGACAGACAGACAGCTGACCCAGGGGCTTAGATATTCCATATGAAAGGTAATGCTATAGAGATATCCTTTACCAAAAATGAAGAGAATCTAACATGTGGTTACAGAGATATCAGCAATGCAAAAGGTTTAACACAAAACTTTGACAAAAAAGTAGATGAACAGACAGATGGACAGACAGACAACCCACCCAGAGGCTTGACCCAGGGGTGCAGATATTCCATATGAAAGGTAATGCTATAGAGATATCCTGTACAAAATATGAAGAGAATCCAACTTGTGGTTACAGAGATATGAGCAATCAAAAAGGTTTAACGCAAAACTTTGACGTAAAGGTTGACGAACAACCGAACAAACGTACGAACGAACATACGAACAAACCAACAAACGGACGGAAAGACGAAAACTATATACCCCCTGACATACTTCGTATGCCGGGGTAATAATAACGGGATATCTTTTTGATCTTTTATAACATGTAAGTATGTTTTGTGAACTCATTAACACATCGTATACTAGTGGGCTCTTCCATTAGAATAGATGGGCTGCATGATGCCACACAGAGCTGAAACCGACCCACACATGAGTACTGGTAAACTGCTTAGAGGATCTAAGCCTGCCCAGGCAAAGCAGTGTGAGTGTCGGACTGTCCATGCTTATAAACCCCATTGGTTTCTTTGGGCGGCAGGGCTTGAGATGACATTTCATCTCAATGTGCGGTAAAAGTCTCACAAAATTGGAAGCAATGTCTCCAAAATGACCTTTATAGTGTTGATGGGGACATTAAAACCTCAAATCAAACAAAAAAATTTCCATTGCTATATGTTAGACAAGTCCATTTGTCATATAAGGTGTGTCAGGCCTATTATTTCGTTTTTATTCTATTTTTGATGGAGAATTATGTTGGCAAATAGTGCAGGTCCTGATCAGATGCTGCATTCTGTGGCATCTGATCTGAGCCTGCACTGTTTGCCAAGGTACCCCTTTAGTGGTTTCCTGCCTGCAATGGGTTAAAATTGCCTTGATGAGACAATCAAAAAGAAATCACATTGAATACATTTACAAAACAAGAATTCTGTCACTGAACCATAAAATCTATGTCAAGGTTAAACATGGATGCTTGCATAGAAGTTGCAAGCTTGTACCAAGTATCATTAAGGAAGCTCTTATAGTTCTTGAGAAATGAACTTCAACATTAAAGTGAATGCTAGGGTTGATGCAACAGATCACTAAGCCAGTGAACCATACCAGAAATTCAACTTCGGTGAAGTTGATGTCGCACCTGCTCCCCACCTGCCCCACACAAAAAATATAAGTTTATTTAAGGCAGAAGAAATGAATATAGGGCTTTGAGAAGAATCCATAGCCTATATATGTGAGGTAAAAACAGACTAAGTTCACAATGTGGAAAAAGTGATAAAAATTGATCCCAAGATAAAGTCAAAACCACATGCACATCCTCATACCATAGCAAAAACACACACAAAGTTTTAAAATGATCAATATAAAACTGTAAGAGAAGTTGCGATGACAAGAGGTACCTATTGTATATTAACTGAAGCTTAAAATTGGCTAAGTTCACAATGTGCAAAAAGTGAAAAAAAAAAATTCTGAGAATTATGTCGAAACCACATGCACAACCTCATACCATGGCGAAAGCACACGCAAAGTTTCAAAATGATCGGTATAAAACTGCAAGAGGAGTTGCGATGACAAGAGGTACCTATCATATATCAATTGAAGGTTAAAAATGACTAAGTTCACAATGTGGAAAAAGTGACAAAAAATGATCCGACGATAAAGTCCAAACTACATGCGCATCCTCATACCATGGCAAAAGAACATGCAAAGTTTCAAAATTATCGGTATAAAACTGCAAGAGGAGTTGCGATGACAAGAGGTACCTATCATATATCAATTGAAGGTTAAAAATGACTAAGTTCACAATGTGATAAAAGTGACAAAAAAATTTATCCGAAGATAAAGTCCAAACCACATGCGCATCCTCATACCATGGCAGAATCACACACAAAGTTTCAAAATAATCGGTATAAAACTGTAGGAGGAGTTGCGATGACAAGAGGTACCTATCGTATATCAAATGAAGCTTAAAAATGGCTAAGTTCATAATGTGCAAAAAGTGGAAAAATATATTCTGAAAATTATGTCGAAACCACATGCACATCCTCATACCATGGCAAAAGCACATGCAAAGTTTCAAAATGATCGGTATAAAACTGCATGAGGAGTTGCGATGACAAGAGGTACCTATCATATATCAATTGAAGGTTAAAAATGACTAAGTTCACAATGTGGAAAAAGTGACAAAAAATGATCCGACGATAAAGTCCAAACCACATGCGCATCCTCATACCATGGCAAAAACACACGCAAAGTTTGAAAATAATCGGTATGAAACTGTAAGAGGAGTTGCGATGACAAGAGGTACGTATCGCATACCTAAAAATGACTAAGTTCACAATATGGAAAAAGTGACAAAAATTGATTTGAAGATTAAGTCCAAACCACATGCGCATCCTCATACCATGGCGAAAGCACGTGCAAAGTTTCCAAATGATCGGTCTAAAAGTGTAGGAGGAGTTGCGATGACAAGACATCCAGTGTAAAATGTTGACGGACGGACGGACGGACGGACGGACGGAGGAACGGACGGACGGACGGACGGACGGAAACTTGCACGCCTATGTCTTCCTGCTAAAGCAGGTGCGACAAAAATGTAGGCAAAGGTAAAATATGGATGTTTCCATTATTGTTGTCATTCCAATACACAAGTTTGTACCAATTATCATAAATGAAGGTCTCGTAAGTTTTGAGAAATGAACCTGTATATTAGAGTGAATGCAAGGTTTGACCCAGTATTTCACAAAGTCTGTGAATCATGAAATGTAGGTCAAGGGCAAATATGGATGCTCGCAATAAAGTACAAGCTTGTACAAAGTATCATTAATGAAGCTCTTATAGTTCTTGAAAAATGAACTTGAACACAAGGTTGAATTCTAGGGTTTGACGCCCGTTATATGACAAATGTACTTGTCCAATATATAGGAATGAAAGCGTCAAGTAGTCTACAATTGGTTAAGTAAAGAGCACTATCCATATACATAATTATTTTGTAGATGGTGTAAATGCTGACTGACAGACTGACTAAGGAATGAAAAAAAAACACACCTATGAACAGAAGGACAGACTGTAGATCTTACTTCAGCAAATGTCATTCAGTTTGCTAATCAAGTTATTTTGCCATGTGTCAACTCTCCAACAATTTTGTCACCACTTTAAAAACTTGCCAGTGGTTCAATGGTTTACCTTTCCTACTAGGAAGCATTTTCATATAAATTTCTTAAAAAATCTTGGCTACTCTTAAACAAAGCCAGTAAACTTACATGATATTTTTGACATCTTTTAGTTTCGGTGATGTGCAGCCTAAAATTTCTCCAGGTGACAGAGGTTTACACTGGGGCAGCAAGATCTTGTAGTCATTCTTCAACTGCTCACATGCTGACTGATAAAGAAATCAAAGCACTGAGGAGCAAATTCTTTACATTAAGAGTAGACCCCTTTTTCAGTGGGACTGAGCTTCCAGAAAAGTGTACAGGAAATCCCAAAAGTTGTCTCTCTTTGAAAAATGGTGGAAAATTTTGCCTGGTGTTCCCATTCCCCTTAAGTAGAACCACTTAACCATCCAGTATATACAATCAATGCATTTGGGAAATAAAAGTGTATACCTTTGTAAATTTGTTTGTTTGATTTCAGGTTTAACGTTCTGTCAACACTGTGTGTGTGTGTGAATTCGGGTTTAACGTCGCTTTCAACAATTTTTCAGTCATATCACGACGGTGTCTGGTTGCGACAGGGAGCTCAATGCTCACTTTTATAGTGCTGCCTCACTGAAGTATCATGTCCCAGACACATTACATGATGCCACACCCAGTCACATTATCCTGACCCTGGATCTACCAGTCCTAGCTCTACCCCGTAAATCTGAGTGCCAGGCGAGGAGCAGCTAGTACCATTTTTAACGACTTTGGTATGTCGCGGCCTGGGATAGAACCCGTGACCTCCCGTTCCCCGGAGCGGACACTCTACCAACTGAGCTATCGGGGCCGGTCTGTCAACACTGTAAAGGTCAATTTGGAGATGTTGCTTCCAATTTTGTGGGACTTTTACCCGACATTGAGATAAATGACATCTAACACCCTGGTGCCCAAAGAAACTAAAAGGGTTTATAAACCTTTGTAAACACCACCTTTCTCAATATATAGTGAGGTTTACAGAGCACTTCATTCCATGGACTACATAGCTAGTATGATATGTAAGAAACTGATGATGATACAAGAATTCTGCCAAAGGCTATTCCAAACCTGTGTGGACTTGAACATTATGTTGACAGATTGACAAATGAACGAATGGATGTAAAAACCAGACTTATATATTGCACCATTCTTAACCATTATCCTGCTAAATAATTAATTTTGCCCACCCATTTCTGACAATCCACCAATCAAATTACTCATTGGAATTCACAAACTCAATGACAAACAGCTTAGATCAAAATCATATGGCTTCTAAAAATTAAATGGCTTCTTTAGAAGCCATCTGTTCTGGATCTACACTGTTTGCAAGGATATGGGTTGTCATGTTCAGCAGGATAAGTGTCAGAGCAAGCATGACAAAAAATGAGGTTTGTGGATATCTGCTGCTTTGGGAAATACATGTATTCTAAGGGACTCCAGACCATGTTCGAATTAGCTGTGGTAAACAAAATATCCGTGTTCGAGTTATCGAAGTTTTGCTATACTTCTCCAAATGAAGAACTCAGAAGAAGCCGAGAATAAACTACATCTGAAAATGTCGTCTGCTTATGTCGTCTGCTGAATTTTTTCTGCAAACTTTTTAAAAATATTTTGTGCATACAGGCAAACAGTGTGGGCTCAGATCAGACTGCTCCTACAGGAGCAGTCTGATCTGGGTCCACACTGTTTGCAAACAATTACTTTTAAGGTAACCAGCAGATGGAAAAGCAGACAACAATTGTCGTGATTGGCATATTATGGGTTAAGATTAGGAATTTTAAATGTTCCCTCCTTGTAAACATCAAATGCATCTCTTTTTCTTATTCATTTATTTTTTTTTTTTGGAAAAATTGAAATCAATATCAGTGGTTTACAATGTAATTTAAATATCTGATAAAAGACAATTCTGAAGACAATTATCATAAAAATATTCACCCATCGAAAATAACAATGCCAAGTATGCAAATGTCAAACACACACAAAAAAAAAAGAAAAACATTGCTGTCTTCACTCTTTTGTCTCACAGATCATTTTTGCAAAGACATAGAGTCAATTTGTTTTTTTTTATTTTGTTTGATTTGAGGTTTAACGTCCCTGTTAACACTATAGGTCATTTTGAAGATGCTGCTTCCAATATTGTGCGACTTTTGACTGACCCTGAGATGAAATGACATCTCAAGTCCTGTCGCCTAATGAAACCAATAGGGTTTATAAACATGGACGGACCAACCCGCACCGCTTTGCTTGGGCAGGCTTAGATCCTCTAAGCGGTTTACCAGTACAGTCCAACCTGTATTAAGCAAGCATCTAAGGGACAACCAAATTATGCTTGCTTAAGACAGGTGCTTGCTTAAAACAGGTGATTTTTAATTTATTTGCCTTTTTCGGGAACTAAAAACATGCTTGCTTAAGGCAGGTTGCTTGCTTAATAGGTGGCCACTATGACAGGTTTTACTGTACCTGTGTGCGGTCGGTTTCAGCTCTGCGTGGAAGCATTATCTATTTCTTCAAGCCCTGATGGGCTGGGGCCGTGTTTTTTTTTTTGTTTTTTTTTTGATCAATAACGGTGAAATAGTTCACAAGTGTTCTAAGGCTTCCAAGTAAAAAATGAGTGAGCAATAGTGAAAGGGTTTTTCACAAGAAGCATTAGAGAATTATTTATCTGTAATCAATCAAAACTAAAAAATAAACTGTTTATTACATTTCCATTAATGTTTTACCTTTGAATTTTTAAATTCAACTATTCTGATTTCCAACCAAAGCCTCGTCCCTGGTTGAAATTCAGACCCCTTGGGTAAGATTTCCCTATCCTACATAAACAGTCATGATGGATTTTTATAATCTTTTACTGTCATTCTTTTCCACAGATTTGCCAGTAAGTAGGGCATCTGTCACTTTCTGGAGTAAAAATGTGCACTGTACTGGCTAACCCCTTAAGTATAAGCTTGCCGAGGAAAAGTGTGCTTAAGTAAACTGACCAGCTGGCTGTAACGTAATGAGTGTTGACTGGACCGTTAACTCCAAACAAACAACATAGCAACTGATAAGGTGCGTATTTTGTGATTACTGAAGTATAGTTTTCCTTATTTCTCCATATAAACCTTTGTTGTGGGTATTCATTAGAACCGCCTCATCGAGGCGGTTCTAATGAATACCCACAACATAGGTTTTTATGGAGTATTGACAAAAACTATCCTTCAATTATCACAAGATACCAACCTTATCTGTTGCTATGAACAAACTTACAAAGAAATTAAATTCAATCCTAAAAGGGCAAAGGCAGAGCCTTGTGATAGAGAAAATCAACATTTCTAAACCAGAGCAGTTGTTAACGACACACTAAACATTGTGGTCACAGACTAGAGTAATTTCCCTTTGCCAAGTGAAGTAACACCCACCTGTAAAGCTGTAACAAACTGTATTGTGGATACCATAGCCAGACTGGTTCCTGGACTGAAGTTGTGTTTCAATGTCTCCAGAAAGTGGACTGTGTCTATTTTTATATCCACAAACACATACAACATTTGGATCCCCTCTGTTCTGTCTATTGGAACTGGGTACATGAAGAAGAGAAATGAATCCTCAATAAAGGGTTTTGGTTTGGTAAATGCATACTAAATTTAGTAAATTATATGTTTCATCATCTATGAAAATTTGAAAATGTCTTCGTACCATATACAATACATTGCGTACATGAAACATGTGGCAAAATTTTACCTGTATCGCTCACCTGAGCTAACAGATTCAAAGTTTAAGGAAGTGCCAACCTTTACTGAAGGCTTTATGGGAGGACATGGTGATGACAGGGTAAGCATTTTCTGAAAATCAAGTAGAATTTAACTCTATGATAAACAGGCTGACCTCCCCCGTTTTCAAACTCATTCAAGCTTTTATTCCTGACTTGCTAAGAAGATCCGATTTAAACTGAAGTGGCTATGGTGATGACAAGTTCAAAAACAAGAGTTTTCAAACTCCTCCAAGCTTTCTGCCTGACTTCCTTGTTTGTAAGTTTCATGAAGATTCGTTCAAAACTAAAGGGGCAGCAGTGATAACAATGTCGAAAATAGGCATTTTCAGCAATCAAAGGCACGTCACTCTATGATAAATGTGCCAACATGGCCGGTATTCGAACTCACCAGAGGTTTTATTCCCAGCCACCTTACATGTAAGTTTCAGAAAGATCCGATCAGACTTGGCCAGTATTCAAACTCATCCAAGATTTTATTCCCAGCCACCTCACGTATAAGTTTCAGAAAGATCCGATCAAAACTAAAGGGGCTACGGTGATGACAAGGTCAAAATTTGGCATTTTAGCTATCAAAGGGATGTTACTCTAAAATAAATGAGCCGACTTGGCCAGTTTTCGAACTCATCCGATGTTTCATCCCAAGCCACCTTACATATAAGTTTCAGAAAAATCTGATCAAAACTGAAGGGGCTACAGTAATGACAAGTTCAAAAATCAACATTTTCAGCCATCAAAGGGACAGAACTCTACGATAAATGGGCTGACTTGGCCTGTTTTTGAACTCATCCACGATTTTATCCCCAGC
This sequence comes from Lucinisca nassula, assembly GCA_963580285.1. NCBI lineage: Eukaryota > Metazoa > Mollusca > Bivalvia > Lucinida > Lucinidae > Lucinisca > Lucinisca nassula. Next base: position 78,280,408 of record OY757022.1, on the reverse strand, counting down.
CACCTTACATATAAGTTTCAGAAAGATCCGATCAAAACTGAAGGGGCTATGGTGATGACAAGGTCAAAAATCGGCATTTTCAGCAATCAAAGGGACGTAAATCAATGATAAATGGGCCAACTTGGCCGGTATTCAAACTCATCCTAGGTTTTATCTCCAGTCACCTTACATATAGGTTTCAGAAAGATTCGATCAAAACTGAAGGGGCTACGGTGATGACAAGGTAAAAAATCGACATTTTCAGCCATCAAAGGGACATAACTATATAGTTAATGGGGCAACTTGGCCGGTTTTCGAACGTATCCGAGGTTTTATCCCCAGCCACCTTACATATAAGTTTCAGAAAGATCCAATCAAAACTGAAGGGGCTACAGTGTTGACAAGGTCAAAAATCAACATTTTCAGCAATCAAAGGGACCTAACTCTATGATAAATAGGCCACCTTTGCCGGTATGCGAACTCATCCAAGGCTTTATCCCCAGCCACCTTGCATATAAGTTTCAGAAAGATCTGATCAAAACTCAAAGGGCTACGGTGATGACAAGATCAAAAATTGGCATTTTCAGCAATCAAAGGGATGTTACTCTGTGATAAATGGACCAACTTGGCTGGTTTTCGAACTCATCCGAGATTTTATTCCCAGCCACTTTACATATACGTTTCAGAAAGATTCGATCAAAACTGAAAGGGCTACAGTGATGACAAGGTCAAAAATCAGCATTTTCAGCAATCAAAGGGACGTTACTCTACGATAAAAAGGGCCGACTTGGTCGGTTTTCGAACTCATCCGAGATTTTATCCACTGCCACCTTACATATAAGTTTCAGAAAGATCTGATCAAAACTGAAGGGGCTACGGTGATGACGAGGTCAAAAATCGGCATTTTCAGCAATCAAAGGGACGTAACTCTATGATAAACCAGCGGACTAGGCCGGTTTTCGAACTCATCCGAGGTTTAATCCCCAGCCACATAACATATAAGTTTCAGAAAGATCCGATCAAAACTGAAGGGGCTACGGTGATGACAAGGTCGAAATTGGGCATTTTCAGCAATCAAAGGGACGTAACTCTATGATAAATGGGCCGACTTGGCCGGTTTTCGAACTCATCCGAGTTTTTATCCCCAGTCACCTCACATATAAGTTTCAGAAAGATCCGATCAAAACTGAAGGCGCTACGGTGATGACAAGCATTTTCCCAAAGTAAGTCTATGGGACCTTGTGGTTGCCATAGGAACCAAAGTTTTAGAGCGATTTCAAAAAAAAGTTTATGTCATCAATGCCCCACCAGAGGCATACTACAGGTGAGAAATGATTGAGATCAGCCTGCAGGATACAGAGATATAGCTGCTCAAAAGTGTGGACGGACGACGGACGGACGACCCACTATACTATAAGCTCCCCTGGAGCCTTCGGCCCAGGTGAGCTAAAAATCCTATTTCTGTCATACTTTCTGCCATGCTCTTAAAAGATGGATGTAACTAAAAGCCGTTTACCTACGTTGTTTTAACAATCAAAGTATACATAAACCTTTTTATAACACTGTGCACAGGGTTTTGGATATAACATGGCTTAAAGATGCATCCCAAAAATGTGTAGATTATACAGAAAAATGACCATAAATTGTCACTTTTCTCTAAAATCTATACATTTTTGTTTCGAACATGGCTGTTTAACAACACAGTTTCTGCTTTGGAGCCTGACAATAGCATTTTGAAGAGGTTGTGGTGTAATAAGCTAAAATGGTCATTTGCATTTAACTTATTCGTCCTTAAAGCGAAATGTATCATATATGACAAATGCCTGTCACTTGCACTTAAATCCGTGCCACTTTTTTTTTTTCACTGCCCAAAGTAAATTACTGGAAAGAATATGAATCTTTCCGGACAGTATGGTCTGTGTGTGTGTGTGTGTGTAAAAGAGGGTTTTCCTTTACATATAAAATTGGCCAAAAGTTTTTTAACTTCTCCCCATAAAAAAGTTAGTATTTCTACACATTTATACCAGTAATTTCCATTTTCCAGATATTACCGGTAAAGAAAGTGTCTACTACAGTTTACAAGGTCAGCAAAAGATTTTCAAGGAGTGCCTCTCATGAAATTGTTTGCATTCCTCTTTGCAGTTTACCTAAACAGCTGTGGCCGTAGTGTACCATAAATTCAGCACCCAGGGCTTTGGCTGAGAAGTCATCTACACAACAGGCACCGTACGTCACATCTCCCATTATCAGGGTATCTGCATCTGTAAATCTGAAATGAATAATAATTTCATAGAAACAGGTACGTTTGTTTTAAGTTTAAAGTCCCCCTCAACATTATACAGGTTATTTTGGAAAGGTTGCTTCCAATTTTGTGAGACTTTTACCTGGTTTTGAGATGAAATGACATCTCAAGCCCTGCTGCCCAATGAAACCAATAGGGTTTATATGCTAGGACGGTCCAACTGGCACCACCAGATAAGGTGGGTTTTTTGTGATAACAGAAGGATAATTTTTTATCAATTCTCCATTAAAAACACTATTTTGTTGGTATTCATTAGAACCACCTCGGTGAGGTGGTTCTAATATATGCCCACAACATAGGTTTATATGGAGAAATTAGCTAAATTATCATTTGATTACCACCAAATAACCATCTTATCTGTATCTGTTGCTATGAATGATGTCATATTTTTTTGTGCGTGTGTGTTTGTTTAACCTTCAGGGGAGGCAATTCCTGCAAAAATGTTTTGGTCCTCCGTGTCAATAGGGGTCAATTCTTAAAGGAAAGAATTTGCTCCTGAGGAGTAAATTCTTTCCTTTAAGAGTAGACCCCTTTTTCTGTGGGACAGGGCATTTTATCCCTTTTCCTCCAACTCGTTAAATAAATTCAATAATTCATGAACACTCTCTTAAGGTCCTCTTTGTAGCATATGACCTCATCTGATCTGGACCTTCACTGTTTGCTTGTGTCATCATCATGTTAACAAGTCCATGCAATGAACACCCCTCTAAACCCCACTTTATATATAGAAAAATGGGGTTTATGGGGATATACCTTATTTTTGCTCAAAAACATGGATTGTTGGTACCCGGATTGTTGCTTCATTGAGGCAGTTCTAAAGGAGCAGTTCTAACAACAAGCACCAACAATCTATATTGAGATGAAAAATAAGAAAAATATTGAATACATGTATTTTCATCTGAAAAGTACTTGTTCTTGATGAAAGAAAGATGCCATTACAGTGTATGGATGTGTTTTTGTAATGTTGTTTGGAAGTTCCTCTGTAAAATAGGAACCTTCCTTTAAGAAATTATGATGAAACTAGAGCAGGCGACCAGTGGGTCACATATACCCCTGGCTAGCGCCATCCTTGGATATATCTTTCAAGCTTGTATGTAAAATGAATAAAAGTGTCAAGAAGCTATAAGAATCAATAAATGTGCTTGTAAAAGCTAACCAATCATAAAATTTCTAAATGGACGATGGGAGTGAGGGCATCAAAGTTACTGAAGGGGTGGGAGCATCAATGTTACTGATGTAGTCGTCTCTTGCCTGATGCCTCAAGTTGACCTGTCTCATGATCGGCGTCGGTCGGTGTGTGCTCGGAGGGGGTTGTGCTGTGTTTGCCGGGACTTGTCCATCATCCATTTCGGTTTCAGAACTTTGGGGTTGAGACACACTGATGAAGATTAAATATCAGAAAGGCCTCTGTGTCACTAAATTTGGTATAGTTACGCCTTAATTACTGAAGCAGCAGGGTGGGATATGCATCAATGAAATCTTTGGACTGGTATGCAACATCGATGCAAGTAACAATTAAATTTGCCTTAGAGTTTAGAATGTTCAGGCATCTATAAATGTTGTCATAAAACTTTAACCAAATGTAAAATTTCTATCTCCGTGACCTTGAGGTCAAGGTCACTGTGGATGGGGGAAAGGACATACATCACAAAATTTTTGGACTGGTATGCAACATTGATGCAAGTATCAACTGAATTTGTCTTAGAGTTTAGAACATACATGCATCTATAAACTTTGTCATAAAACTTTAACCAAATGTAAAATTTCTAAGTCTGTGACCTTGACCTCAAGGTCACTGTGGGGTGTGCGACATGCATCAATGAAATCTTTAGACCAGTATGGAACTTCAGTTTAAGTCTCAACTGAATCTATCAAAGGGTTCAGAAGATACAATCTCTAAGAAACTCTGATGCAAAACTTTAACCAAAATGTTAATTGACAGATGGACAGACAGAAAGATGGATACACGGATGGATAGATGAACGAACGGTAGGATGAAAACTATAAGTCCCCATAGCATACTTCATATGCCGGGGATATAAATAGCATACTTTGTATGCCGGGAGTATAAAAAGTTCAGAGAACAAATGCAAATTGCAAATGTCATTTTAAACATGTCACATGATGTCAATTATAACTTCTGCATCTAAAGTCTAACCAATTTTACGAGTAAAAGAGTTCTGTCAAATCATGTCCTGAGGGTCAAGATTGTTTGGCTGTCCTATCCCAAGGGTATGCCCACCACTCAATATCTGTGGGAAAACTTACTCCTCAATGATATCAGCAATGGTACATGCAAACAGCAAAAGTCCCTCTGGAAACTGTAGGGCAACTCGTTTGGCACCAGCTGACCTTATTCTCCATACTGTTTTGTAGATTTCAAAGTTGTAGTTCTCTGGCAACTAGAATGGAAATACACACCGTAATGATCCAAAGTTTTTTGTTTGTACTGGAGTTTAACAGCCCAGTCAACCATATTTAAGGTCATTTTTGAGCTGGTCAGTTTACCTATCCAAACTTTTCCTGGGCAGGCTAATACATAAGGGGTTAACCAGAACAGTGCACATTCTTTCACCAGAAACTGACAACTGCCCTTCTTCAATCAGTGGAAGGTAAACAAGAGCTGTCGCCAGACAGCATAGCTCGCCTGTTTCGCGACTTCAAGATATAAGGAAAAATTTATGAACCATGAAATATATGTCACACTCACCTTGATATATTTGAGATCAATAATCAGGTCACATGGAACATATATTCCAGATATTACATTTCAGGATCAAATTGTATCTGAATTATAAGGCAAAATCATTGAACCATGAAAATAGGTTACAAGGACCTAGATATATTTCCATGTCAATCATCGGGTCACATGGAACTAATTATCCAGGTAAGACATTTCTCCATCAAATAGTATTCAAGATAATAGGAAAAATCACTGAACCATGAAATATAGGACACACTGACCTAGATATTAATTCAAGCTCAATCATGGGGTCACATGGAATAAATAATCCAGGTATGACATTTCTCCATCAAATAGTGTTCAAGATAATAGGCAAAATCACTGAACCATGAAATATAGGTCACACTGACCTGGATATATTTTGCGGTCAATTATAGAGTCACATGGAACTAATAATCCAGGTATGACGTTTCTCTATCAAATTGTATCCAAGATAATAGGCAAAATCATTGAACCATGAAATATAGGTCATACTGACCTAGATATATTTTGAGGTCAATAATGGGGTCACATGCAACTAATAACCCAGGTATAACATTTCTCCATCAAAAAGTATTCAAGATAATAGACAGAATCACTGGACCATGAAATGTAGGTCACCATGACCTAGATATATTTTGCAGTCAATTATTGGGTCATATGGAACTAATAATCCAGGTATGACATTTCTCCATCAAATAGTATTCTAGATAATAGGCAAAATCGCTGAACCATAAAATATAGGTCACAGTGACCTAGATATATTTTGAGGTCAATAATGGGGTCAACTGCATTTAATAACCCAGGTATAACATTTCTCCATCAAATAGTATTCAAGATAATAGACAAAATCACTGGACCTTGAAATGTAGGTCACCATGACCTAGATATATTTTGCGGTCAATTATTGGGTCATATGGAACTAATTATCCAGGTATGACATTTCTCCATCAAATAGTATTCGAGATAATAGGCAAAATCGCTGAACCATGAAATATAGGTCACAGTGACCTAGATATATTTTGAGGTCAATCGTGGAGTCACATGGAACTAATATCCCAGGTATGACATTTCTCCAACAAATAAACTTCAAGATATAAGGCAAAATCACTGGACCGTGAAATGTAGGTCACCATGACCTTCACCCTTTTACACTTGAACCAATGTCACTTGATTGGCTGATGTATAACCAATTGTGTCTATAACTCGTCAGTATAATGGAAAGGTATACAACAAATTACAAAGGTGTCCTAGATTTTGACCCCCAGCCCCACCCCATCCCCAATCCCAGGCATGAACCCAGGGGTATGTTGTCTTGGAATCTCAGAAGACACTCCCAGGTATCCAAGTTGTAAATATGAATGCTTTGTGATGAGTGACTGTTGAGATATAAGCATTTCAAAAACTTAAACACAGAATTACAAAGGTGTTCTAGATTTTGACCCCTAGCCCCACCCCGGGGCATGAACCCAGGGGTCTGTTCTCTTTGAACATCAGAGGACCCTCCCAGGTACTGAAGTTCCAAATATGAGTGGTCTGTAATGAGTGACTGTTGAGATATAAGCATTTGAAAAACTTTAACGCAGTGTGACGGGAACGCAAAAGCACACGCGCACTCCATCCGAGGTGACAACAATAGCTCTCCTTGTACTTCGTACAGGCGAGCTAAAAATGACCGTAGAAAAGATTTCATGGTCAATCTCCATGAGAGAATGTTGCGACCCCGGCAGGTATAGAACCCACGTCCTCCTGATCACCAGTCAAACGCACATCTGACTGATTTACCGAGGCCAGCTAATGATCCCAAGTATTGGGACAGATAGGCCTAAGCCAACAGTGCAGACCCAGATCAGACTGATCCCGAAGGAGCAGTCTGATCAGGGTCTACACTGTCTGGCATTCCGTCTTTATTTTTTGGACTCGTTACTGGATCAGAGAACAGAGTTGTTGTAAAATTTAAGGAGAATTACAGCAAGTGCTTAAGGTGTCTCAATTTTTAAGTGAGGCAACTCATTCAAAACTCATGACTTTCTCATCAGCAAGGAATCTACTGTTTAACTTCTCAGTTGATGTACAGAAAGCCTCTATAATTATTGGGACACAATATGGTTCATACCTCAATATTTACATTTCCGGTGTAAAGTCTAATGTAAACGTTGGCACAAAATTAATTTCGTACTTAATTTCATTGTTTTCCATTATAAAATTCTCATTCTAACATGCCGTTAAAGCTTTCCCACTGATCACCGTGATCAAAGTTGTGCACACATAAGCGTGCATTTGATGAAATCACATGTAAATGTGTAGTTCTCACAGCATTCACTACAAAAGAATTCTTTGGAAATGTTGCAACAATGTGCAAAATATCGTGAAAAGGCTTTGCAGTATAATAAAATTGTCATTTTGAAACTTGACAAATTAACTGATTTTGGGCATTTTGATGGAGCAGGTGACCTTTGATAATCCAGTCAGGAAAACTTGATCTACATAACACATTTTGTAAGCACTTAGCAATGATATTTCAATTTTTAACCAAACTAGAATTAGGTGAGTGAAATCTCAAGTAACCAGAGAAATTTCAACTGATATGACTTGTAGGAGGACCATTCTATGACACCATGTGTTGATGAGAAATTGTACATCTATATCTACCAGTTTTATAGCATGTTGAAGTCTGTCACTTGGAGGATCATACTAGGACAGAACATGTGCAGGTGTTGATGAGAAATTGTTCATCTATATCTACCTGTTTTATAGCGTGTTGAAGTCTGTCACTTGGAGGATCATACTATGACAGACCATGTGTAGGTGTTGATGAGAAATTGTACATCTTTATCTACCAGTTTTATAGCATGTTGAAGTCTGTCACTTGGAGGATCATACTAGGTCAGACCATGTGTAGGTGTTGATGAGAAATTGTACATCTTTATCTACCTGTTTTATAGCATGTTGAAGTCTGTCACTGCATCATGATAACATGTCCATGAAACTAAGACTCCTCTAAACCCAACTTTATGTAGAGAAAAGTGGGGTTTATGGGGTATACATTATCTGCTTTGTTTCATCTTAATAACATAGATTGTAGGTACATGTACATGTAGAACTGCCTCATTGAGGCTGTTCTAACGAGCACCTACAATCTGTTGAAAGAAGAAATAAGAAACATGTTACAATTTTTATCTAATATTTGTCACTTCCAACACCATGTTGGACGCAATTGTTTCACAAGGACATGTTTTCCTAATGTGGAGGATCATACTATGACAGACCATGTGTAGGTGTTGATGAGGAATTTTACATGTCTATACATGTAACTACATGTTTTATAGCATGTTGAAGTCTGTCACTTGGAGGATCTTACTAAGACAGAACATGAGTAGGTGTTGATGAGAAATTGTACATCTACAGCTACCTGTTTTATAGCATGTTGAAGTCTGTCACTTGGACGATCATACTATGTCAGACCATGTGTAGGTGTTGATGAGAAATTGTACATCTATACATGTAGCTACCTGTTTTATAGCATGTTGAAGTCGGTCACTTAAACGATCATACCATGACATACCATGTGTAGGTGTTGATGAGAAATTGTACACATGTACATCTATACTGAATCTACTTGAGCTATAGCATGTTGAAGTCTGTCACTTGAAGGATCATACTATGACAGACCATGTGTAGGTGTTGATGAGAAACTGTACATCTATATCTACCTGTTTTACAGCATGTTGAAGTCTTGTCACTTGGAGGATCATACCATGACGGACCATGTATAGGTGTTGATTAGAAATTGTACATGTATATCAACCTGTTTTATAGCATGTTGAAGTAGGTCACTCAGAGGATCTTACTATGACAGACCATGTGTAGGTGTTGATGAGAAATTGTACATCCTTAAAAACATAGATTGTAGGTACTCGTTAGAACTGCCTCGTTGAGGAGGTTCTAAAAAGCACCTATAATCTATGTTGATAGGAGAAATAAGAAAGATGTTACAATTTTTATCTAATATTCGTCACTTCTGACACCATGCTGGACGCAATTGTTTCACATGGACATGTTTTCCTAATGTGGATGATCATACTTTGACAGAACATGTGTTGCTACTGATGAGTAATTGTACACCTATACCTACGATTACCTGTTTTATAGCATGTTGAAGTCTTTCATCACAGAGGATCTCATCTGGGATCTGGTTTACAGCTCGTCTTTGACCTGCAAACATACATGTACAGGGAATAACCCATAGTATAGTGGTGGACTCTTCTACATACTGATATATGTTGGCCAACTTTTTTGTCGTTTAACCCTTTTTGTACCAAATGGAATCTTCTCCCTTATATATACCAGGAGTCTGTTTCAAAACTAACGGGTGTCAGGTTGTGTTTTCTTCAAAATTTATTGGGAAAATGGCTTAACGTTTTGCCAACAGTTTTGGCCCTGATCAGATGCCGCGTTCTGCGGCATATGATCTGGGCCTACACTATTTGCCAGGGTACCCGTTTTGGGGTTTCTGGTACAAATGGGTTAAACACACATTGCGAGTCCTTCATCTGATTCTATCAAGTACTTACAAGGTCACAAAATTTATTTCTTACTTTGCATTCAATATCTAGTAACTTTAGGAAAATTTGGAGTCCCACCCACAAAAAACAGGAGCCCAGACATTATGATAACTCACCCGTCCAACATAGTGCATTTTTCATATCTCAACTAGAAATGTGTCCAAAGTACACAGATGCCCCCGCTTAGCACATTAATCTTTAAGTGGTGCAAATACCAATCTGTGCGAGTTTCGGCGTTCCACCAATAGTGACTTTGACGTTAAAAGTCGAAATCGCTCGAGATATTGTCATAAGGAACATTTGTGTGAAGTTATTTTGAAATCGGTGAAGAAATGTAAGCGCTAGAGGGGTGACAAAGTTTTTCTAAAAATAGCCACAGTGACCTTGACCTTGAAAGTGGAACTCGCTAGAGATATTGTCATAAGGAACATTTGTGTGAAGTTATATTGAAATTAGTCAAGAAATGTAAGCGCTAGAGCGAATACAAAGTTTTTCTAAAAATAGCCACAGTGACCTTGAACTTGAAAGTCAAAATAGCTTGAGATATTGTCATAAGGAACATTTGTATGAAGTTATATTGAAATTGGTGAAGAAATGTAGGCGCTAGAGCAATGACAAAGTTTTTCTAAAAATAGCCACTGTGACCTTGACCTTGAGGTGATGACCTTGAAAGTCGAACTCGCTCAAGATATTGTCATAAGGAACATTTGTGTGAACTTATATTGAAATCAGTGAAGAAATGTAGGCGCTAGAGCAATGACAAAGTTTTTCTAAAAATAACCTCTGTGACCTTGACCTTGAGGCCATGACCTTAAAAGTCAAACCTGCACGAGATATTTTTATAAGGAACATTTGTGTGAAGTTTATTGAAATTGGTGGTACAAATACCTTAACCAAAGTCTTAAACATTAAAAAATTTCTAATTCTATGACCTTGACCTTGAGGTCATGGGTATGGGTGGGGGTATTGCTGAATAAACCATTGGACCTATATGTATCATCATAGTAAATATAAACCAAATCCATTGTATGGTTATGAAAATATGAGCTCAAGTTCTACCTGGTACAAATACCTTAACCTGGGTCTTAAACATTAAAAATTTCAAGTCCATGACCTTGACCTTGAGGTCATGGGTATGGGTGGGGGTATTGCTGAATAAAACTTCAGTCCTATATCTATCATCATACCAAATATGAACCAAATTCATTACACGGTTTGGAAAATATGAGCTCAAGTTCTACCTGGTACAAATACCTTAACCTGGGTCTTAAACGTTAAAAATTTCAAAGTCCACGACCTTGACCTTGAGGTCTAGGGAATGGGTGGGGGTATTGCTGAATAAAACTTTGGACCTATATCTATCATCATACTAAATATAAACCAAATCTATTGTATGGTTTGGAAAATATGAGCTCAAGTTCTACCTTGTACAAAAACCTTAACCTGAGTCTAACAGGATTACGTACGTACGTACGTACGTACACACTTTCGTACATTCGGAAACCGTACGCACGTACGCACGTACGGAAAACCGAAAAACTATATGCCCCCGGCATCATACGATGCGGGGGCATAAAAATGGTTACTTTTGTGATGAAAATCTGTGATATTTTTCTTTTCTCAAAACATAGGTTGTGGGTGCTTGTTAGAATTGAGGCAGTTCTAACGAGTACTCGTTAGAACTGCCTCAATTCTATACCCACAACACAGGTCTCGGAGTAGAAATAAGAAAAATAATGTATACCCCCATTAACCCCATTTCTCTCTATTTGAAGCGGAGTCAGGGGTTGAGGATCTTCATTTCGCAGACTTGTTCACATGATGAACGGCAAATTAACAGGATATAATTCCTTAACCCATTTAGTAACGGAAACCCCAAAACGGATACCGAGGCAAACAGTGCAGGCCCAGATCAGACGCCGCAAATGTGGCGTCTGATCAGGGCCTCCACTGTTTGCTAAAAGTTCAGCCATTTTCCTAATTAATTTTGAAGAAAACACAACCTGACACCCCTAAAGTTTGAAATGGACACATGCTATATATAAGAAGGAAGATTCCATTTGGTACAAAAAGGGTTAATTATCCCTGTCATTCTTTATCTAGAGCTACCATAAAAATCGTAAAAGTTTGGACACCTTGAGCACTTGCTGTAATTCTCCTGAAATTTGAACAACTTAGTTCTCCTATCCAGTAATGAGTCAAAAAAATAAAGATGGATTGCCAAACAGTGTAGACCCAGATCAGACTGCCCTGATCTGGGTCTGCATTGTTTGCTTAGGCCTATGTGTCCCAATACTTAGGATCAATACAGTATGAATTACCGGTAATGTTATTATATAAGGCTTACACAACTTCCGAAAATAAGGGATGTGGGGATGAGGGAGGTATCATCTATAGGCATGCAGTATACGCTAGCATCACAATGACATGCAGAGTTTCAGAACAGCAAGGGAAACATTGGACCAGATTATTCCACAGCATCTGTTTGCGTTCCTATGTCTATAATGCCTCTGTGAGGCTTATCAAATGATAAATCATGCAATGTGTTGAATATGTGTTGTCCAGGAGTACAGACTAATCATTTTGCTATAGACGCCCAGACTGCCATAAATCCAAATTTTACACAAAGTTAATAGGCTTTTTTATTAAAAACTTTTGCACACAAGCAAAAATTTAGGCCCCTTGGGCGACTGGGTGTAAGTCTGTTTCCCTGCAGTCTTTGTATATGTACATGTAATTTGTGCAAAAGGCAAATTGGCTCAAACTATTTTATAAATTATATGATCAGCCTGATTTTGTGTACCAGCAAAGACATATAAACCTGTACATCCTTCTATTGTGATCAGAATCAGGGATATAGACTAAGCATTTAGCTTAAGGTGCCCAGACTACCATAACTCCAAATTTTACAGTAAGTTAATAGGCATTTTTATTTGAAACTTAGGCACACAGGCCAAAACTTAGGCGCCTTGGGGGAATGTTAGTCTGTATCCCTGAGAACCTTTGCTGTTCGAAGGATTTTGTTTGAGGTTTAACATCCCCGTCAATACTGTAAAGGTCATTTTGGAGCGTTGCTTCCAAATTTGTTGGACTTTTATCCAACATTGAGATGAAATGGCATCACAAGCCCTGCAGCCCAACGAAACCAATAGGGTTTATAAGCATGGACGGTCCGATTCGCACCGTTTCGGTCCTGAGACGTCTCGGTCGGGTCATTTCAGCCCAATTTTGGGGATGGGCTGTTTCGGTCAAATTGGTGGGTCGTTTCGGCCTGAATTTTTTCTCACCATTTCAAAGCATTGCATTGAATTATTACATATCAGAGATCAGCCTGTGCTATTGCTCACTTAGCTTGTTCCATTATAATTAGCAGAGATGCCATTGAGGGCTCCTTTGAACAACAAATACTCTGATTACAATGTACTTGTATGTATCCTAAAAGACCTTGCAAGAATGAATTGGACGAAATGTCATAGAATGGCAATACTTTAATATCCTCTGAGTACGGGCTGGATATAATCAGGAAAGGTAACATGGCACACTTGTAGAAAAGACAAACACGTGCCACTGAACATCTTTCATCAAGGGATTGCCAGTCCAACTTGTGCAACAATGAAGAGACACTAGCTAGTTGTTCTGGCATAGTCATTCATGGTCCAACGGGCTGCACGTCCATGGACCATTTCAACCTTATACTTTGTATGGGGGTCCCATATGGCTGAAGCATTCGCCAGCTGGGGACTTACAAGGGTCTGGTAGGCCATTCCCAGGACTTTGGGGGACTTTGTTTTTATATTTCTCTTTATAAAGCCGAGAGGCCTGTTTGCCTTTGCTGTATCTCTGTCCAAGCGAGTGTTCCAGTTAAGGTTGCTGGATATATACTCTGTATTTAAGGGTGTCCTTGAAGTAGTCACCCGTATGACCCGACACTTGGAGGGGTTAAATTCCATATCCTATATGGAGGGTTTAAATTCCATATCCCATGCCTGTAGTTGGTCCAAGTCACTTTGTAAGCAGTCACTGTTATGCTTAGATTCAACAGTCAGGTAAATTTGTAAATAGCAGTATCGTCAGCGAAGAGATGCACCTGTGAGACAATATTCTGGGAAGTTCAATGATGTAGGCCAAGAACAGATTCGGCCCAGGATACGGCCCTGTGGGAGCGTTTTTGGGACACATATGAAAATAACTTTTAAAATTCTTTTATGGGCTTTCATAAACATGGCTTACGTGAAAGGCCATGTAAAAATACACTGAGCAAAAGTGAAAACGCTACACTTTTATTTTTTGTCAAAATGGCCGAAAATCGCTTTTATTTCAAAATATTATATCGGAGAAAACTTGTCTAACGTCGGTCTACAAGTTGCACTATACATGGTATTCAAGTGTGGTAAAAAAAACGGTCAACCAAGCATAATGTCTAAACAGTAAATTCACGTGTAGGTACATGTACGCTAAAGTTTACATTGAATAAAGATATTGACATTATTGTGAATGTACTCAGGATTAAAAAAACACAGTTTCTTAACTTTGTGATTTAGAGCTAAAATGCCGCGGCTGTCCAAAAATGAGAGAGAAGTGCAATTGGCATGCTTGAAAGTGGACGTTACCAAACTGACGTTGCGCGAAGATTAGGAGTTCATCGAACGACTATTGCAAGGTTGTGGGCTCGTTTTAACATCACTGGATCAACAGATGATCGTCCCCGTCCCGGTCAACTTCGAGCAACGACCGCACGTCAGGATCGCTAAATTAGACGTTTACATACGCGTGAACGCTTTTAATTCACCACGGTAACGGCACGGTCACTTCATGGATGTCAGGAGTGAGCGCGCAAACGATTAGAAACCAATTAAGATCCGTGGAACTAAGAGCAAGGCGTCCATTCAGGGGACCAACGTTGACTGCCAATCACAGGCAACGACGCTTAAATTGGGCACAAAATCACCTACGTTGGCGTCGAAATCAATGAAACAACGTTCTATTCACCGATGAATCCAGATTTATGCTGCAGGAAGTTGACGGAAGGCGTCATGTATACCGCAGCGACCTGTGTGTACAGACTTCTTACAGCGTCAGAATATCGACCTTCTTCCTTGGCCCGCACTCTCTGCAGACATGTCGCCCATAGAACATCTGTGGGACATGTTAGGTCGACGCGTGCAGAACGCGGCGTCTGATCAGGGCCTCCACTGTTTGCAGAAAGCTCAGCCATTTTCCAAATAAATTTTGAAGAAAACACAGCCAGACACCCCTAAATTTTGAAATGGATTCGGCTATATATAAACAGGTGATTACAGGCCCTGATCGTCTGTCAGGGTATTTCTCCCAATTCGGAAAATTGTATGAGGACAACTGTTTATCCTGCTGTAGGTGGTGATTTGTACAACCACCTGCACTGCATATTTTAGGCATTTTCTTTTCTGTCTCTCAGAATTTTACGTGTGAATATCATTCCTATTCAATTAAAAGTAACTCAAAAATTGGCGTAGCTTTTCACCTCCGGTTTTGGTGTCTATGCAGAAAGTCTTGTGACTATCGAGAATACCCGGATGACCGACTTCATTAATAGGGTTCGCTGGTCATCCGGGTACTTTCGTTTGTCACGTGATAGCAACGAGCACGCGGGTGAATACAAACGTCATTTTGAATAAGCAAATAGTGTAAATAAAACCCAAGTCACTAGCATATTTCTTACAATTTTGATAAAACATGCCAAAAATCTGTAGTGCTGGTGGTTGTACAAATCATCATTTACAACTGGATAAAAAGCTATCAGTTCCCAAATGGAGAAAAACATCCAGAGAGACGGTCTCGGTGGATAAGGGCCTGCAGTCGCCAGAACGCTGATGGTTCAGACTGGATTCCTACATCAAAATATGTTTACATGATGTGCAGTGAACATTTTATAACTGGTAATTGATTCACAATACATTATTCTTTGGGCCATGCTTTGTTGATAATGAACTGAAATTGTCCTTTCTATTGGTAAAATTGGGGTTGTCTGTTGATTTCTCTCTAGCAACACGAATTCGGCACGAACTAGTGCTCGTATTTCTCCCTTTCAACAACATTTCTGCACTTACCGAGGCGATCCCTTGGAACATCACCACAGGTGTTGGATGGGTGACTAAATTTAGAAATTGATTGTAATTAATTTTAAAGTGTAGAAAAAAAAAACCTCCTTACCGAGTGTGCTAAAGAAGATGAACAGGGGTCCTAAAATGAATGCCTCTGATCTAAAGGTCAAAACAACAACAAGGTCTTAAGAATGTGTGCCTTGTAAATGAACTAACAAACTAGCCTGTCCCCCTAGCCTTGGCATAACCTTGGATCTGGGTTCACACTATTTGCAGAAATGACATATGACATGCAAACAGTATGGACCCAGATCAGATGAGCAGTCTGATCTGGGTCCACACTGTTTGCAGATATGACTTAAAGCTACTGGCAGTCAACGATTTTTTACAGACAAACAGTGTGGACTCAGATCAGACAGCTCCTCTAAGCAATCTGATCTGTGTTATTTTGACAATAAACAGAATGTCAAACCTACCTTGACACTTGGATAGAGTATATTTTCCAAGTCCATGACACCTCCGAAATACACAACACTTGACACTAGTCCGTAGACATCGGTTATCAGGCAGCTGTTATTTCATTAAATGGAAATTTCCCGCCTCGTTATTCTTTACTTTTAATCATTTTTACTTACAGTAACATGCATTTTCAGGTTAAAAAAAAAAACGATTTTATTCAATGTAATTGTTAGCGATCTAAAGGGTAATTGCCGGTCGCTCTGTTATTGTTTTCACCTAAAAAAAATGGCGGCCTATTGGTTGCTACAGGCAGTGACGTCACGCCGGCGAACCCTATGGTCCAAAACGACTCAGGATGCCCTGTGTCTTTCTTTATTCTTCATTTCTTCCAATATGTCTTAACTTCGATGAAGGACATCAGACGAGCTTCGGTATACAAGTGCAATATCATATGTATGGGTATTGTCGGTATGTCGGTATTCTGCCAAAAAGCCACATATCTTCTCTTGAATAATAGTGATAATCAGCGGCGTTATTAGTTTTCGCGACATAGCGTCTTACATCTTACATCTTCTTGTAGGGTCGCGAGATTAATATCTCATATAACCCCCTCCCGGTTTTTAACCCAGCCTTTATCCGGTATAATTGTGTATTTCGTGTTTCCCATGTATCTGTCGAGACGGTTTTTAAAACAGTTTATAGATGGCGCTGACACAACATCTTCTGGTAATTTATTCCATTCTGATACGGCCCTCAATGAGAAGAACTATTTTCTGATGTCCTTCTTACTTTGTTTAACTTTCAATTTTCTACCATTCAATCTAGTTGCCTGCTCATTTAACTCGAAAAATGTTCTATAGTCAATATCTTCTAATTTGTTTAAAAGTTTGAAAACTTCTATCATATCCCCTCTGAACCTTCTATATGACAAACTTGGTAGTTTTAGAGCTTTTAATCGTTCTATGTAGGGTAAATCTCTCACATTAGAAACTAACTTTGTTGATCTTCTTTGAACTCTCTCTATAGCATCTATATCTTTTTTAAATCGTGGGTGCCAGATAATGTTTCCATATTCAAGATGTGGCCTGATCAGTGTCTTATACAATTTACAAAAAGAAGAAGGTCTGATATGTAGAAATGATCTTCTGACTAGTCCAGTTATTTGGTTTCCTTTATTAATACAGTCACTTATATGTTGACGAAATTTCATGTCTGTGGGGTCAGTATAAAACGCAGCACTTTAGTGCAGCTATATTAAAAATATAGGAAAATGCAGCCAATAAGGAAATCATAGGTAATGCAGCTATTATAGAAAACAGTATAAAATGCAGCCGCATATGCAGCCAATATATAATATATAGTGTAGTATAAATACAGGTTTCATTAGGATACAAATAACACTTGTGTTATGAATTATCATCATAAAAAATATATGTGCCAATATAATAATGACCCCCTTAAACCCCACTTGTATGTAGTACAACTAGGGTATACATTATTTTTCTTATTTTTGCTCCAAAACATAGATTGTAAGTTTAAACATTATTTTTCTTATTTCTACTCAAAAACATAAATTGTGGGTACTCGTTAAGGCTGTTCTAACGAGTACCCACAATCTATGATAGTGCAGAAATAAATAAATACCCTAATTTTTTAGGGAATGGGCGGGTGTAATTTTTTCAATATACTTGAATAGGCATATTTTCTTGTGTATTATGGTGAAATGTTTTGTTTGACTGACAAAAGAGGGGAAGAATGATAAATATGGACAGAGGGTCAACTCACAATAATTGCTTAATTAACAAAAACTTTATATAGAGAAAACTGGGGTTAACAAAACTTTATATAGAGAAAACTGAGGTTTATGGGGGTAAACATTATTTTTTATTCTTGCTCAAAGACATAGGTTGTGGGCACTAAATTGGGCGGTTCTAACGAGCACCCACAACCTAAGTTTGCTGTATTTATAAGCAAAATATAACGGATTTTCATCAGAAAAATGGACATTTTGGAGATGTGTAAAAATGTACAAATATGCACGAGTGTGTTATCATATTCATCACGAAAACATGCCTATACAATTTTGACCCCCTTAAACCCCACTGTTATATAGTAAAACTGGGGTTTGCAGGGGTAGACATTATTTTTTCTTATTTCTGCTCAAAAACATAGATTGTGGGATTCCGAGGCGGTTCTAACGAGTATCCACAATCTATGTTTTGAGCAGAGTCTCGGTGAGGTTCTAACGAGTATCCACAATCTGTTTTGAGCAGAAATTAGAACAATATTACAATTTTTCATCTGAAATTTTTCATTTTTCGGTGGTAAAATATACAATGTATTTTTATAGGCGTGTTTTCGTAATGGTTCTTTTTCGAGCCAATGTTAAAACATGCCTACAGATATAAAATATATACATGTATAATGTAATTTTAGGGCTTCATCTTGATAACATGTCCATGTGATGAATACCCCTGTAAGCCACATTTTGTGCAGAAAAAAATTAAGCAGAAATAATAAAAAAATATCATTTTGTTTCATCCTGTAATTTTTCATTATTACATCCATAAATAATCCATATAATAATATTATGATATTGTTTTTTTATTGTTATTTGTGGTACTTTATATTTATTATGTTATTGTACTTATTTTTTATTTTACTGTCAGACCACTATTGCACAGGTACTTGTCATAACTGATTGAATTATTATGTTTCAAAAGTTAATCTGTTTATCTGATATAATGATCTGATAAACGTATGCCCAGGTAATAAACAGGCTTCTTTAAATTGTCATGCACACTTACCTGCAGTCAAGTGTTTTATTAAGTGTTAACAAGATACATAATTAAGTGTGTCTATCAATTACCTCATAAATTTAAATGAAAAAGGGTTAGCACACCTTTGTTTGTTAGTTTGATTTGAGGTTTAACGTCCCCGTCAACACTGTAAAAGTCATTTTGGGGACGTTGCTTCCAATTTTGTGGGACTTTTACACGACCTTGAGATGAAATGACATCTCAAGCCCTGCCGCCAAATGAACCAATAGGGTTTATTAACATGGACGGGCCGACTCGCACCGCTTTGCCTAGGCTGAACAAATTATTTGTCTAAATCGCGACGGAAGTAAGGGCGAGGATTGTGGCCACGTAAAATCGATTTAAGCCCCCCAGTGGAAATCTTCCACTGACCGTTCCAAGGCGGCTCTTCTGTGGCGACTTATTTATGTTGTTGTTTGTTACTTACTGTGTGTATCACTTGTGTCTTTTAATTTTGGATGGCCATATGGCCATTTTGTGGGAAAGTAACTGTCCATATGGCCTTCCTTTGTTTAGGTTTCCATTATGGTCTGGTCGCTTAATGTTTGTATTTCTTTCCCTTTGGTGTCTTTTATGGATGGAGTAAGTTAATTGTATCAATTCCTGATCTTTGTTTTACTTCTACTTAGGTCCTCTAAGCGGTTTACCAGTACTCTTGTGTGGGTCGGTTTCAGCTCTGCGTGGAAGCATCATGCAGCCCATCTATTTCTTCAAGCCCCGATGGGCAGGGGCCGCTTAGCACACATTTACTTAAATGGTACTGATAGAGAAAATGGCCCTGATTTTGGCATCTGATTTTTATTGTCATTTATAATATTTCAAAAATATTTATATGCAAAACACATTGTCTAGGTACATTGCGACAAAACACCCGGAGTGTTAGATATAGCTCCAAATTTACCATTTTTCAAATGAAAATTTTCTTATGTCTTTTCTAAATATAGGTTGTTGTTGCTCATTAGAATGAGCCGGTACTAACGAAAATTCAGAATTATTGTATATGCAATTTACCAGAATGTTTTGATAATATGGTTCAGTGTGACAGATGCGAAAATTGGTTTCACAAATTCTGTGTAAAAGTACCATTTGATATATCTATGTCAAATGTTCAATTCCTGTGCAAGGCATGCAAAAATACATCTTAGTGTTTCCGCGCATTGACTTTCAGGGTTTACAGAGGTATTCATTATTTTCTTATTTCAGATAAAAAACAAAGATTGTGGGTTCTCATTAGAACAAACTTGCCGAGGCGGTTCTAACAAGTTCCCACAATCTATGTTTTGAGCAGATATATGAAAAAATATCAGAAATTTTCATCCGAAATACAGTGAAATTCCGCTATTAAAGGTGCATTATTGAGCTACCGGGTCTCATTTTTTTTCTGTTTTTATGTATACTCCTTTGTCATGTGTACACTTTTGGAGCCAAATACAGCTTCAGAACTTTGTGAAAATGGTCATTTTCATTCTTGTTTACCCTTCGCTCTGAACATGTGTTCGGAATTTCTGTTCTAAAAGTAAATCTGTCACTTTACACATACATGGCGACAGTATCGTCTCTGAGTGTTGTTACTTATGGTATGGTATTCAGCGTCATATTTTTTTCCAATTCATGCATGGCCTAAGCAAACAAGGCCAAAAATGAACGTCGCATATGGGGATTCTATTTTTGTCACGAATTAAACATAGATCTAACTAGTGTTCGAAACCTAGTTAGGGAATCCCTCTCAAACTCGTTTACCTGTTATCATAATTCTTCGCATTTTGCATAAAATGCATTCATTTGTATTGTTTTAAAGGAAAATACCGGCTATATGTATTTTATTTTTGGAAACATTTTTTCCAGATAGCTCAATAATGCACCTTTAAGACCACTTTCCAGACCTAAAAAGTGGTCTTATTAGCGGGGTGGTCCTAATAATTCCGCTATTAAGACCACTTTCCAAACTAAAAAGTGGTCTTATTAGCGGGGTGGTCCTAATAATGGAATTGGTTAATTGATTATTGTTGGCAAGATAGATTTAAATGTATATGTGTATTGTGCCTTTTTTGCTTCATGCTAGAAGGTATTCTGTAATTCTCTCTTGTCTTTAACTTTCCTGATTCTCATGTTATCTTGCATTTCTATTTTCATTGTTAATTAAAGGCAATAAAAATCACATTAATGATTACAGTATGGACATAATGCTGCTTTATATCATAGTCAATTTTTCCAAAATTATCTTCTGAAATTTCTGAAGAAAATATAGCTGCATATTACCAAATTATTAAAACTCTCTATTCAGTGATCTTGTTAAAACATCACACTGATTAATACAGGTAAACTTCTGCTTTTCACACCTTTAGGGATGTGTGTGAACAGTAGCGATCTTGTTAAAACATCACACAGATTAGTACAGGTAAACTTCTGTTTTTCACACCTTAGGGATGTGTGTGAACAGTATACAGCTCATAACCAAGAAGTTTTGGAATGGTGAAGAATCCAGTATAAATTTATAACTGACCAATGCATTGAGATATACAAATTAACTCAAATTATACATGTATATTTTTGTATATATATTGTATTTACAACTTTAACCCTTCTGGTACCAAATGGAATCTTAACTTAACCCTTCTGGTACCAAATGGAATCTTACTTCTTATATATAACAAGAGTACATTTCAAAATTCAGGGCTGTCAAACCTCAAAAAAGGTAATTTTTCTGATGAAAATTTGTGATAGTTTTCTTATTTATACTCCAAACATAGGTTTTGGGTGCTCGTTAGAAATGCCTCATTGAGGCGGTTCTAACGTGTACCCACAACCTATGTCTTGGAGCAGAAATAAGGCAAATAATGTATACCCCCATAAACCCCAGTTTTCTCAATAAAGTGGGGTTTAGGGGGGTCTATATTTCACAGACTTGTTCACGTCATGGGCCTTTCCTTTTTGCAAACAGTGTAGGCCCTGACCAGAGGCCATGTTCTGCGGCATCTGATCTGGGCCTACATTGTTTGCCAAATACCCGTTTTGGGGTTTCTGGTACATGGATTTTCTAATTGGGGCTTGATGAAATAGATGGGGCTGCATGATGCATCCACGCAGAGCTGAAACCGGCGCAAACGAGTACTGGCAAACTGCTTCTAAAGAGGATATAATCTTGTGTGATTGCTCAAATGTAACTGTTAGGTTGTTTTTCCATATGTTTTCTCATATTATGCATTTTTGTATTTACAAGCTAAAAATGAAGTTTATATGTTCTCTTTATTTTGTTCTTTTCTATGTCTTATTCTTATTGCCAAGATACGTCCAGTTTGAGAGCATTCTTGCTTGACGTTATATACCGTTACGCTCCACTCCCCGCCCAACAGGGCTTGAAGAAATAGATCGGCTGCATGATGTTTCCGCACATAGATGAAACCGGAGTACTGGTAAACCACTTAGAGGATATAAGCCTGTCCGGGCAAAGCAGTGCTTATAAACCCTATTGGTTTCATTGGGCGGCAGGGCTTGGGATGTCATATTTCATCTCAATGTCGAATAAAAGTCCCACAAAATTGGAAGCAACGTCTCCGAAATGACCTATACAGTGTTGATGGGGACGTTAAACCTCAAATTAAACAAACATAAACAAACAAACGTACCATAACGATATAACACACCCTTGCGACATAGTGCTTTTCTTCTTCTTTATACTGCAAACATAGGTTGTGGTGCTCGTTAGAACCGACTCAATGAGGCGGTTCTATTGAGGACTCACAACCTATGTCTAAGAGCAGATATAAGAAAAATAATGTATCCCTCCACTAAACCCCCGTTTTCTCTATATAAACTGGGGCTTAGGCATCAGTTTAATCTGCGATCTTTAGTCAAACAACACAAAGATGGAGAAGCCCAGGTTCATCAAGACATAACAAGAACACGCCTTTTTAATTTTGATACCTTTAACCCCAACATTTATATAGCTAAAAATGGTTTTCAGGTGTGTACATTAGTCTTCATATTTCTGCTCAAAAAACATAGATTGTGCGTAAAACATAGATTGTGGGTACTGGTTAGAACAGCCTCGCCGCGGCGGTTCTCACAATCTATGTTTTGAGCAGATGTATGAAAATATAAGATAATTTTTAACTGAAAAGCGAAAAGTGAATACTACACTATATATTATATATTGGCTGCATATGTGGAGCCCTGCATTTTATACTGTTTTCTATAGGTGATCGCTATTGACAGCCGGCTGTCACCAGCGAAAGTTCGCTGGAGACAGCCGGCTGTCTCCAGCGAACTTTCGCTGGTGACAGCCAGCTAAAATATATAGATGATATATTGATAAATAATTAACTTATTCACTGATTTTAATTCTATTAATATGCTTGAGAATAATTTTTTTATGGTTTTGAATATCAATATATGAATTTTATCATTTTTAAATACTTGTATTAGTTATTTTTTGAAAGCTGGCTGTCACCCAGCGAAAGTTTGCTGGAGACAGCCGGCTGTCTCCAGCGAAAGTTCGCTGGGGACAGCCGGCTGTCTCCAGCGAACTTTCGCTGGTGACAGCCAGCTAAAATATATTTTTTTGGTTTGTTTGATTTGATATGTTTAACGTCCCCACCAACACTGTAAAGGTCATTTTAGAGACATTTCTTCCAATTTTGTGGGACTTTAAAGCCCTGACGCCCAATGAAACCAATAGGGTTTATAAGCATGGACAGTCCGACTCGCCCAGCTTTGCCTGGGCAGGCTTAGATCCTCTTTAGCGGTTTACCAGCTGCATGGAAGCATCATGCAGCCCATCTATTTCTTTAAGCCCCCAGCTAAAATATATGGATGATATATATTGACAAACAAGAGTTGTCAGAGGACAACATAGCTCCCCTTTGGGGGCCTAAATTGGATGAGGGAAAGTTATCAAAAATGATTTTTTTCTTCTTTAAAAGCCCAACAGACTGCAGCAAACAAGAGAACCATATAGCACCCCTGAGAACCACTGGAGATTTGTTTGTTTGATTTGAGGTTTAACATCCCCGTCAACACTGTAAAGGTCATTTTAGTGATGTTGCTTCCAATTTTGTGGGCCTTTTACCCGACATTGAGATGAAATGACATCTCAAGCCCTGCCTGCCGCCCAATAAAACCAATAGGGTTTATAAGCATGGCTGGGCCAACTGGTACCCCTTTGCCTGGGCAGGCTTAGATCCTCTAAGCGGTTTACCAGTACTCGTGTGCGTGTTGGTTTCAGCTCTGCGTTGAATCATCATGCAGCCCATCTATTTCTTCAAGCCCCAATGGGCGGGAGCGAAGAACCACTGAAGAATGAATCTTGTTTCAAGTGTTTTTATTTGAAAAAATAATATTCTCCCCACCCCGCAAGCCATTTTCTTATGAAAAAGAGATAAACAACCTGAGGTCTCTTTGTACTGGGGTAATGTGATGGGGCCATGCCCTGCCCCTCCACTTCATAAAAGGCACTATATCTCTGAAACCATTCAAATCAAATCCATACCTCACAAGCATATATACCTTATACATATTCTTGTTCCTTATAATTAGACACATTCAGTCACACCAACGTAGGGTGGGGGCCATTCCTCTACCTCCCACATCTCCACTTCATAAAAGTGCCTCATATCTCACCAAACCCCTAAGCCATATGAGTTTTCCTGGGATCTGCCGGGGCAATGCCCCAACCCATCCATTGCTTAAACAAGAGGCCCATGGGCCACTATGCTCACCAGAGCTCAGGTGGGCACTGCCAAAATGCAGCCATGTATTTTAACATGATATCATTTTAATCTGCCAAATGAACCCCCATATCCAAATGAGCATCAATGTGGACTCAGTATATGAAACATTAGGCCTTTTATGAAGTAGAGGGGGTGGGGCATGGACCCAATGGAGCCCTGGTTGGTATCACTAAATGTGTCTTATCACAAAGAACAAGAATATATATGGTTTAGCAGTGGGGATCTGTATGGCTGGAGATATAAGTGGAGGGGTTGGAGCATGCCCTGTCGTTCCCAGGAAAGCCCAAGATTGTTATCCCTAAATGTGTCTCATCATAAGGACCAAGTATATATATGGTTTAGGGGTGGGGATCTGAACGGTTTCCAAGATATCCTTTCATGAAGTGGAAAGGAGAGGACTGGCCCCTGCGGACACACCTACAGTAGGTGTGCTAATAATAAGGAACAAGAACATATATGAATATGGGGTGGGGATTTAATGGTTTCTGAAATATATGGCCTTTCATGAAGTGGAAGGGCGGGGCACATTGCCTCAGCACAAAGAGACCCCCAAGTTGGTGTGACTGAATGAGTCTTATCATAAGGAACAAGAATATATATGGTTTAGGGGTGGGGATCTGAACTATTTCTGAGATATGTGGCTTTTAATGAAGTCAAGCGGTGGAGCAAGGCCCGGGCATGCCCCGGGGACTCGCAAGCTGGTGTCAATGAATGTGCCTTATCATAAGGAAGATGAATATATATGGTTTAGGGGTGGGGCTCTGAACAGTTTCTGAGATATAAGGCCTTTTGTGAAGTGCAGGGGTGGGGCAAGGCCCAGGGAGACCCCCAGGTTGGTGTCAATGAAAGTGTCTTATCATAAGGTACAAGAATATATATGGTTTAGGGGTGGGGATCTGTAAGGTTTCCGAGATAGTGATATTATGAAATGGAGGGGGTGGGGCATGGCCCCAGCACATCCCTGGGGACCCCCAGGTTGGTGTCACTGAATGTGTCTCATCATAATGAACAAGAACATATATGGTTTAGGGGTGGGGATCTGAACAGTTTCTGAGATATATGGCCTTTTGTGAAGTGAAGGGGTGGGGCATGGCTCCGGCGCACCCCGAAAGACCCCCAATTTGGGGTCAATGAATGCGTCTTATCATAAGGAGCAAGAATATATATGGTTTAGGGGTGGGGATCTGTAAGGTTTCCGAGATATTGGGCCTTTTATGAAATGGAGGGGCGGGACATGGCCCCGGCGCATCCCGGGGGACCCCCAGTTTGATGTCACTGAATGCGTCTTATCATAAGGAACAAGAGTATATAGGGTTCAGGGGTGGGGATCTGAATGGTTTCCGAGATATTGGGCCTTTTATGAAGTGGAGGGGGTGGGGCATGGCCTCGGCACATCCCGGAGGACCTCCAGGTTGGTGTCACTGAATGCGTCTTATCAATAGGAACAAGAATATATATGGTTTAGGGGTGGGGATCTGTAAGGTTTCTGAGATATAAGTCATTTTATGAAGTACTGGGGGCGGGGCATGGCCCCGGCACAACCTACTGGACCCCCAGGTTGACATAACAGCATATGGCTGAGAGAAGTTTACTAAAGGAACATTTCTATGAAAGTTTTGTCAAAATATCTGCAAAGGCTTTGTAGTTAATGCCATTTTTCAATTTTCCCCATTATAAGTCTATGGAAAATCTAAGTTGCCATAGCAACCAAACTAAAGAGCCGAATTTCATAAAAAACACAAAACCTGTAAAGGCAAATATGGTGAATATTTCCATAAACTTTCAGCCTCATAGAGCATACGGTTTCTGAGGAGATGATTTTTTAAGTATTTTTTTTTTCTATTTTTTCATTTTGGTTTCCATGGCAACCAATACAAATGAGCAGTAGGCCTAAAATCATATGGCAGATAGTAGATTGCCTAAGGAATATTTCTATGAAAGTTTTGTCAAAATATCTGCAGTGGCTTGGCAGTAAATGCCATTTTTCAATTTTCCCCATTATAAGTCTATGGGAGCTCTAAGTTGCTATAGCAACCAAACTAATGGGCCAATTTTCATAAAAAACACAAACTTTCAATCCCCCTGCCCAAGGATGCTACAGATGAAATTTGGGCTGAATCGGTCCAGTGGCTTCAGAGAAGAAGATGTTTGAAAGTGTTGACGTCAGACGACGACAACGACGACAACGCCGGACAACTGCCTATCCTATAAGCTCCCCCGGAGCCTTCGGCTCTGGTGAGCTAAAAAACCAGTATCTCCACATATCATACATATCCCCACCACAAAACCATATATGTTCCTTATGATAATACACATTCAGTGATAGCAACCTAGGGGTCTCACAGGTTGTGCCAGGGCCACAGCCCACCCCTCCACTTCACAAAAGGCCAACTATCTGAGAAACTGTTCAGAGCCCCACCCCTCAACCATATTATAATCATATTCTTTATTATAAGACACATTCAGCGACACCAACCTGGAGGTCCCCTCACCCCCTCCACTTCATAAAAAAACATATATGTATCTCAGAAACAGTTAGGATCCCCACCCCTGGAGGTCCCCAGGGGTGACCTGGGTCATGCCTCACCCCCTCCACTTCATAAAAAGCCATGTATGTATGTATCTTAAACAGTTCAGATCCCCACCCCTAAACCATATATATTCTTGGTCCTTATGATTAAAACACATTCAGTGACAACAATCTTGGCCTTTCCTGGGACCTGCTGTGGTCAAGCCCCAGCCCCTCTACTGCTTAAAAGGCCTCTCAGGAATTGTACAGATCCCCGCCCCTAATGCATAAATATTCTTGTTCCTTATGATATGACCGGCCCCGATAGCTCAGTTGGTAGAGTGTCCGCTCCGGGGAACGGGAGGTCACGGGTTCGATCCCGGGCCGCGACATACCAAAGTCGTTAAAAATGGTACTAGCTGCTCCTCGCTTGGCACTCAGATTTGCGGGGTAGAGCTAGGACTGGTCGACCTAGTGTCAGGATAATGTGACTGGGTGTGGTATCATGTACTGTGTCTGGGACATGATACTTCAGTGAGGCAGCACTATAAAAGTGAGCATTGAGCTCCCTGTCGCAACCAGACACCGTCGTGATATGACTGAAAAATTGTTGAAAGCGACGTTAAACCCGAATTCACACACACTCCTTATGATATGATGCATTCAGTGATAGCAACCAGTCCATGCTCCACTTCCTCCACTTCATAAAATGCCTAATATTTCAGATACAGGGTGTATGTGGGTGCTCATTTGGGAATGGGGGTTTGTTGGGGAGACTTTATAGTCAGTAGATTAAAATCATATCATGTTAACCCATTTTGTACTGAAAATGCCAAAACGGATACCCTAGCAAACAGTATAGGCCAAGATCAGACCAAGGATACAGACTAACAGGTGCCCAGTCACCCAAGGCACCTAAATTTTTGCCTTAGGAGCCTAAGTTTTGGATTAAAATACCTATTAACTTAATGCAAGATTTGGATTAATGGCAGTCTGGGCGCCTAAAGCAAAATGCTTAGTCGGTATCCCTGCAGACGACACAGAACACGCGTCTGATCAGGGCCTAAACTATTTGCAAAAGTTCAGCAATTTTCCGAATAAATTTTAAAGGTAACAAATCCTTTCACCCCTCAGTTTCAAAATAGACTCCATTTAGTACAAAAAGTTTTAAAATACATGGCTGCCAGTGGGCAGTTCCCAACTGATCTCAGGTGAGCATAGTGGCCCATGGGCCTCTTGTTTGTGTGAATGTGTGTGTGTGTGGCAGGGGGGTGGGGGTTGGGGGTGATGGACAGGGGAGAATTCACCCAAATGTATCTTATTTTGGCTCACTTAAGGCTCTGAAGGGGGCTATTGTAATCACCACCACAATTGTCATCATCAGTAAATACATGTATCAATCCATAGTGTTTCCCGCAGACTGAAATTAGGGCAGGGTGCTACTCCAAAAAAGGGCATTTTTGCAACGCGGCACTGCATATCAAAAGGGCACACCTTTCACAGAATCTTGCCAAAGAGGGCAAGGCAGGGGTCTTGCACCCCTTTTAGGGAATGGGGATGGGGCCTTTAGAATTGGGAAAATTATCGCCATTTTGACTGAAATTTGGAAAATGTACTACAAACACTGGAAGGTTTTCTTTAATGGCATTGTTATTTGAAGAGCAGGCCTATTATGCCAGACAGCAGACTGTGGAATAAACAACAGGGATAAACCTTATCCAACCACAGGGCCCAAACTCTCAAATATTTGGGATCCAGATCAATATTAAAGGGCCCGTAAATGGTTAGGTAAGATAATTATACTTGATAGACACTTCCTGACGGTGACTGCAGTAAGAATTTTATCCAAAAAATTTAAACTAGGATAATTCTACTATGAATACAAAACATGTGGTAACTATGAATATCATTCTTCATGTGGAGCATGATAGGTCAGTGGTTAGTGCACTTGCCTCTGATGCTAGAGGACCCGGGTTCAATCCCCGGCAGCGTTGATAAAATTTCGGTGTCCGTACACACGCTCCATTGGCTTCATTTGCAGGGATGAATGTCAAGTGCAAAGTCCTTCATAGCGGGACGTTAAATGCAGGCCACCTGTGCAGGGAGACCCATCCCTTTGCAAGTTAAAGAACCCTACCGTAATCACTTGACTCCTGTGTAGGCTTTCATCCTGCAAAACTGGAGTGTATGTACATAACATGCCCCTTCTGTGTCCCCTCCTAGGAAGATAGAGATAGACAGAAGTACCTGGGCTTCCTTACATTCATTCAAGGTCATACAAGACAAAAAACCTAAATTTGGATGATCGAGACCTCTTGTCAACAAATGCGGTGGTTAATAAATTTCCTGGTTATTGCCATTTGTATACGTGAATAAAACGGGAACCATACTATACACTTGACTAAACACAACACAGGTATTTTACATTGTGTGTATTTATTGCGATTGTCGTGTGTCGGTAATTACGCATGACTGTCCCGTGATTATTGGATAAACGGTGAAAAGATTAGGTCTATTGCAGGGCACATTTAATTGGCGTAAAGGGCAATGCGGGGTGCAAAAGGGGCCAAAATTTCAAATTTAAGGGCAAGAGGGCGGGAATTTAGGGCACCGGGGCGCCGCGCCCCGCTGTTCCGCTTTAGGGCAATCACTAATCCACATTTGGGGAAAATATTTTAAAATGTATGAAACCAGAAAGCCCTGAAACCCACTGGTTTTACATAGAATAATAATGGTGACACCTTAAAAAATTTTCTTGTCTGAAACTAGAAGGCCCAGAACGTTGATATTTAGTATGTAGCTTCATCTTTGTTCACAGTTGTTCAAATTATAGCCCTGGGATCAAAAGTAGCCCTACCCCAGGGGTCACTTGTTTAATATAGACATAGACTCATATGTCTGTTTGACTTTCAAATCACCACAGCCTCTTTATAACATTGATATCTGGGAACAAAGCACAAAGCATGCTAGAAAAATGTGTTATATACATGAATATCCAACCAAAAATGTAAATGTGTATAATGAGATTACTGCATGTTGTAAAAATGTTAAATTAATGGTAATTTAATAATTTTAGGACCACAATATGTATACATCATGTATCTACTTAAATTATTAACAAGGGTTCCATTAAATGACTTTTATTTATTACTGGACAATATACTTTCTATATATTTTTGCTGGCTGTCACTAGCGAAAGTTCGCTGGAGACAGCCGGCTGTCACTAGCGAACTTTCGCTGGAGACAGCCGGCTGTCAATAGCCACTTCCTTTTCTATAATAGCTGCATTACCTATGATTTCCTTATTGGCTGCATTTTCCTATATTTTTTATATAGCTGCACTAAAGAGCTGCGTTTTATACTGACCCATGTCTGTGTCAAATGTGATACCAAGGTCTTTTTCCTTATCACTGTTTTTAATCTCCTTTTTCCCATTCTTACTATTTAATGAGTAAGTCACATTAGGGTTATTATGTCCATAGTGTAATGTACAGCATTTCTCTATATTGAATTTGAGCAACCATTTATCACTCCATTTAGAGAGGTTATCTGTATCTTCTTGTATCTGTTCATAGTCTTGTGCCGTACACAACGTATTATATAATTTCATATCATCGGCGAATAGACGAATTGTACTTTGAATACTATCTTCTATGTCATTAATATAGATAAGAAATAATATGGGCCCCAGGACACTGCCCTGGGGTATCCCACTGGTGACGTCAGTCCAGTTTGAATATTGAGAGTTCACTATGACCCTTTGTGATCGGCCCTGTAAGAATGCTCTTATCCAATCTAGTAGTTTCCCTCGGATGCCGTAAGAACGTAGCTTCTCCAATAATCTTGCGTGAGGTACAGTATCAAATGCCTTTGAGAAATCATAATAGATACAATCAAAACTTTTGCCATCATCTAGCCATTCTGTCCATTTTTCCATTACATCCAATAGTTGGAGAGCACAAGATCTGAGCGAACGAAAGCCGTATTGGGCGTTAGAAAACAGGTTATGGTCTGACATGTGGGAAACAACCTTATCACGTACTAACTTTTCGAAGAGTTTACATGGCACACAAGTGAGACTCACAGGTCGGTAATTTCCGGGTTTACATCTATCTCCTTTCTTGAACAGAGCTTTTACATTAGCAGTTTTCCAGTCATCAGCAAGAATTCCACTATCAAAAGAACATGTAAAGATGAGTGTGAGTGGTACAGTTAATACTTGTTTTAATTCTTTCAGTACACGAGGATGTAATAAATCTGGGCCACAAGATTTATTGATGTTCACAGCGTCTAAAAGTTTCAGTATTATATCTTCGGATATATTAATGTCCGATATATTATGACCTCCATTCCTATCATCAATGGTAGGCAAATTATCAGTGTTCTCCTTCACAAAAACACTATGAAAGTATCTATTGAGTTCTTCGGCTTTCTCCATATCACTATTTAATACAGTTCCATCTTCACATTTCAAATCAGCTATCCCCAAATTTACTTTTCTCCTGGAATTTACATATTTATAAAATGCCTTTGGATTATTCTCATTAGCTATCCTATCTTCGAACTCTTGTCTTGCTTTCCTGCATTCTCTGGTGGCTGCATTCCTATCACGGCAAAAATACTGGAAATGAATATGCTCTCTTGTTCTCATGTACTTTGTCCATGACCTATGCTTTTTACGAACTGCCTTCAAAGCTAATCTGGTCATCCATAATGGTTTTTTGGATTTCTTATCATTATTACA
Organism: Lucinisca nassula; assembly: GCA_963580285.1. Lineage (NCBI taxonomy): Eukaryota > Metazoa > Mollusca > Bivalvia > Lucinida > Lucinidae > Lucinisca > Lucinisca nassula. Next base: position 78,248,500 of record OY757022.1, on the reverse strand, counting down.
GAATCGTTTTTTGGGTATGTTACTAGTCATACAGTCATGCAGCTTACTTTTAAATAACGTCCACTTCTCATTTAAATCCATATTATGAAATTCATTTTCCCAGTCAATATTTCCAATTTCAGTCTTCATAGTCTCATAATCTCCTTTGTTTCTTTCTTTTTTCTCCCGATACTGTTTTCGGTCAATTCTGACCATGATAACAGGTTTGGGGTGTGGCACAAATGTTTTCAATCCCCACCCCCAAAAAGAGCTTTGTGACACAGCCACCAGCAGATTAAAACTATTTACAAGAAGCCATCAGGGGAAGGAATCCATGCCTATCCCCTGCCCAACCCTAGGATATTATATTTTGGCCTTAAACCCATCAACTGTCTCAGAAGAGACAGCTTCGATTGTAAGGCCATTCCAAGTTGCAATTGTCCTGGGGAAAAAAGAACTCTTAAAACCATCCGTATAAGCATTAGGACGGTGATACTGAAAGGGATGGGACCTGGTTCTCCTACATCCTCCACCAGCTTCAGATAGGTACCTACTCTTATCTATAATGGCTAAATTATTGTGGATTTTATAGAATAGAGTAAGCGAAGCCTGCTCTCGCCTTTCCTGCAGAGTCGGCCACTGGAGTTCTTCAAGCATCTCTCCAACGTGGCTTTGGTTGCGCCAACGTCTGCAGGTCCAGCGAGCAGCAGTCCTCTGAACTTTTTCTATTCTATCAGTCTCCTTTTGATGATAGGGCATCCAAACTGGAGCTGCATATTCAAGCTTGGGGCGGACTAAGGTTTTGTATGCAGCATCCTTGGTTTCCCTCGGTGCGAAGGCCAAATTTCTACGAAGGAAACCGAGTGTCTTAGTAGCCTTACTAGTTATCTCATTAATGTGTTGACCCCACTCGAGGTCATCAGTGATTTGAACTCCTAAGTATTTAGCAGAAGAAACGTTCTCTAAAACCTGGTTATGTAATGTATAACCATGGACCATCTGTTTATGTGGAGGGTGCCTTGTCACTCTCATAGAGTGACATTTGGCGACATTAAATTTCATGAGCCATGCCTCTTCCCAGGTAGCCAACTTTTCCAAGTCATCTTGAAGTATCTGTAGGTCATCAAATCCTCTTATATTTCTATACAGTACACAATCGTCAGCGAAAAGGCGGATTGTAGAGTTGATGTTGTCTGGCAGGTCGTTAATAAAAATCAAAAACAATATCGGTCCCAGCACGGAACCTTGTGGGACACCAGACAGCACCGGGGCGGGGTCAGAGCAAACACCGTCAAGTACGACTCTTTGTGTTCGTCCGGATAGCCAAGCAGAAATCCACTGGAGGGTATCATTTCGGATACCATAGTACTCCAGTTTATACAGAAGTCTTCTGTGGGGGACTTTATCGAAAGCCTTAGCGAAGTCCATAATAATTAGGTCTGTTTGTTTGTGACCCCTATTATGGGCCCCGTCCAGGTTTTCCTGTAGGTCGTGGATGAACTGGACAAGCTGGGTCTCACATGACCTTTGTTATATAAAAATGACTCGTCTTGGACTGTAAATGACTTTTCAATGTTACAATTGATATTAAACATTATCAAGACATGATCACTTACTCCTAACGGGGAAAAATGTTCAATATTATCAATAAGAAGTTCGTCACTTGAGAAAACTAGATCTAGTGTACTTTAGTCCTGTACAACAAGACCCTACCGACGTTCAGTCACTCCGTAGGGTCTTGTGTCCTTCCATACAAAAACTGGAAATTCTGAAAATTTCACCAATATTCAATATTGGTGGCCTGTTCAATAAAAAAGATATGATCATATGATGAATAACATACAAATCTTACGTTTGGCAAAGCAGCTTTCTTGTTTTTAACCTGTAAGTGCATGTAAACGTTAACTTTTCACAAAACGCGACTCTGTACAGGGTCGCCGATGTAAACAATATGGCCGTTCATTTCCGTAATTTGTCCGGTGAATCCCGGTGATGATCGTAAAGGCAAAGATAAAACCCAGTACTTGATTCTCCGTACAGCGTATGAGAATAGAATAGAATTGTTTATTTCACCAAATTCACCAATTATGACACTCGCGGATAAATAAAAACTACATGCAATGAGAATTTATTGTCTGTCTGATTGGAATACTCGGAGGGGGCAATATTAAATGTGTTTGACCTTGTTGCTGCGAATCTGCAGTTTCTAGAACTGAAAATGGAGTAATTTACTGATATGAACTTAGGCACAGCCTTAATGCTGTAGTCGTAGGATAGGGAAGGGTAGGATAGGAGTAAGAGTAAGGTAGCAGTAGGGACAGGGGTAGTATAGAGGTAGGATAGGGTATTTTAGGGGTGGGGGTAGGGTATAGGTTACTGTTAGGGTAAGGTAGGGGGTAGGGTGGGTAAGGATAGGGGTAAAGGTATGGGGTAGGTAGGGGTATGGTAGCGGAAGAGGTAGGTGCGAGGGAAAGGGGATGGGTATGGAATGGAAAGGGGTTGGGGTAGGGGTATGATAGGGGAAGGGGGTAGGGGTAAGGGCTGTGGTATGGTAAGGTGTAGGGTTTATATGCCTGGATAGTCCGACTCGCACCACTTTGCCTGGACAGGCTTAGATTTCTAGGAGGTTTACCAGTACTCGTGTGAGGTCAGCATGATGCTCCCAATCTATTTTTCAAAGCCCCCATGGGCGAGGGCCAACAGTAGGGTTGGGTGGGGTAGGTGGTCTGGTAGTGGTAAGGGGTAGTGTAGTGTAAAGGGGGTTGGATAGGGTAGTGTAAGGTTAAGGGGTAGGAATGGGTTAGGGTTTAGGGCAGGGGTATGATAGAGGTAAGGGGTAGGGTTGGGTAAGGGGTAGGGACTGTGATATGCGAAAGGGTAGGGATATTGGGTGGGAAGGTAGGGTAAGGGGTAGGGGAATGTGGTAGGATAGGTGTAAGGGGCTGGTAGGGGGGTAGGGGTATGGTTTGGGTCGGCAAGGGTATTGCAATGGAAGGGATAGGGGGAAGAGGTAGGGGCTGGGTTATGGTATGGGGGTAGGGTAGGGGTCGGTAGGGTAAATGTAGGGGTATGGAGCGTGGTAGGGTATGGGTAGCCGAAGGGGTAGGAGTAAGAGGTAGGGGCTGGGGTATGGGATGTGGGTAGGTTAGTGGTGGGGTAGGGTAAGTGTAGGGGTAGGGGGCGTGGTAGGGTATGGGTAGCGGAAGGGGAAGGGTGAAGAAGTAGGGGCTGTGGTATGGGATGGGATGGGGGTAGGGTAGGGTAGGGTATGGGGCATGGTAGGGGAATGGATAGGGTATGGGTAAGAGGTAGTGGCTAGGGTATGGTTGGGGTATGGTAGCGGAAGGGGTAGGTGCGAGGGAAAGGGGATGGGTATGGGGTAGGGTATGGGAATGGATAGGGTTGGGGTAGGGTATGATAGGGGAAGGGGGTAGGGGTAAGGGCTGGGGTATGGTAAGGGGTAAGGGCTGGGGTATGGGTAGGGGTGAGGTAGGTGTAGGGTTAGTGGGATGGTGTATGGTAGGGGAAAGGGGTAGGGGTATTGTAGGGGAAGGGGGTAGGGGATAGGGTAGGGTAGGATTAGGGGTATGATATGGGTGGGTAGAGGCTAGGGGGTGGTATGAGGAGGGTGTGAATAGGGTAGGGTATTCCCTTGCTTGATTCTTTCCTTGAAAAAATTGCCTTTCCTTTTACAACTACGCAGACAAAGAAAAAACCATGTGATATAGTTGAAACCACTACAGCTTCTAATTTCAAATGAGTGACAGAATGCTTAAAACCTCTGTTTGTCTTTAAAAAAATTCCCTGGCAACACGCAACGCAAACAACGGCTATGTTTGATGTTGTTCTATTCAGATCAGTTTTTCCGCGAACAGTGACGTCACTGGTTTCGGCAGGAATCGAAACATCCCGAAGTGAAATCCAATATGGTGGACGGATAAAAAACAGTACCTAACGCTTCGTGGATATTTTTAGGATAATATTGAATATTTTTGGGCTTATTTTGAACAGAGAACGACACAGAACAATACAGTTCTGTGACTTATATCGGATGACATTATAAAACCAGTAATTTTCCCGTTTCTTAACGGAATTTCCAGTTTTTCGCGGTTGGGACTCATGACCTTACAGGAAAGCAGCGTAGCGTAATGTATGGAAGGTCATGAGTTCAGGACTATAGTGTACTTGTACTTAGTCAAATTGGATTTTATCAGATTTCCGTGAATATAAACAGATAAAAATGTCAGATGAATGAAAATATGCTTCTTTCTTTATCTCCTCAATAATACCTGTAAACACTTTTCTGTCAGCTTTCGCTGGGACGATAACTAAACTTTTTTCTGACATTTCGGAGCTAATCTTCAAGGGCGATAATCGAAGCAGAAGCTGCTAGTGGCGTGGTCACCGTACACACGGTCATTCTGATCACCGCAGGACACCACACGATACCGCAGGGCTGTTATAGGCATCAGAGGACAGAAATCTATCTATCTATCTTCTGATACTGCGTCGGTCACATTTGATGCCAATGGAGCGTGTTCGGACACCGAAATTTTATCGCCGCTGCCGGGGATCGAACTATCTATCTATCTATCTATCTTCTTATACTGAGTCGGTCATATTTGGCCATTACCTCAGTTGGGTGCGTAGCTAAATTTAGAATTTAGCTGAAAAAAAAAAAAAAAAAAAAAAAGAGAAGTCACTGGATGAGTCCTTAAAACTATTTACAATCTGAATAACAGAGGTATACTAAAACGCATACCTCTGAGTCTCAATCTTACACTGTATGGGCTTTGAACTCCTCTGCAGTCTTAGCATTCACCACAGAAGAGGGAAGACTATTCCACTGGGGAATAGTCTTCTTCTTCTTCTTCTTCTTGTGTCGTGCAGGGCTGCAAATCTGCTAGCATACTCGCACCATGGTGACTATGTACATGTGTGAGGGAGGGTCCAAAACTTAAAAACAGGTTAAAAACCGCCAGCTGGATTAGAAGTGGTGGGCTGCGGCGATCCCAGACTTGAAGGTCTCCAAGCTGGGGGCTGCGACAAGGCCGTCAGGGAGTTGGTTCCAGATGAGGACTGCCGTGGGGAAGAAGGACCCCTTCATCGTCTGGGTTCTGCAGAAAGGAGGGATGAACCGGTTGCAGTGTCCTCTTGTAGTTACGCCTTGGTGGTGTATGGAGTTGGGGACACTGACGGCAACAAGTCCGTTTACAATCTGGTACATCATTACAGCCTTGGCTTGGCTTCTGCGGTCTTGGAGGCTTTCCCAACCCAGGCTGTCGAGCATGGTACTAACGCTGCTTGTTCGGCGGTAATCCCCAGAAACAAATCTGGCAGCTCTGCGTTGTACCATCTCGACACGATGTGTGAGGGCCTTGGTGTAGGGGTCCCAGACGGTGGATGCATATTCTGTCTGTGGCCTGACGAGGGTTTTGTAGCATTCCTCCTTGGTGGACTTGGGGCATGAACCTAAATTTCTCCTTAGGAAGGCTAGCGTGTTGTTGGCCTTTTGGGTGACCGAGTCGACATGAGCATTCCAAGACATGTTTGAGGAGAGTACGACGCCCAAGTACTTGGCCTTCTTGGTCTCCTGTAGGGTCTGGCCATGGATGGTGTAGGTGGCTTCGACAATCTTCCGCTTGTTGGAGATTCGAAGGACCTCGCACTTGTCAGCGTTGAATTCCATCAGCCATGTCCTCTCCCAGTCCTGTAGTCCATCTAGATCCTCCTGGAGTAGCTTTGCATCCTCTGCTGTGTTGATCTCTCTGTAGAGCAGGGAGTCGTCAGCAAAGAGGCGACAGATGGAAGCTTTAACACGCTCAGGCAAGTCATTTATATAGGCCAGGAAAAGGAGAGGTCCTAGTACTGTGCCTTGGGGGACTCCTGAGGTGACTGGTGCAGATCTCGAAGAGGTCCCATCTAGTAGAACCTGCTGGCTGCGATGGCTCAAGAAGCTGCGGATCCACTTAAGTGTGTTATGTCTGACTCCATAGTGGTGCAGCTTCAGGAGCAGACGCTCGTGCGGTACCTTGTCAAAGGCTTTGGAGAAGTCCAAAAGAATTGCATCAATCTGTTTGGACTTATCCAGGCCAGTGACAAGATCGTTCACTGTGGTGATGAGCTGTGATTCACAGGAGCGGCGCTTCCTGAACCCGTGCTGGTATTCACTGATGATGTTGTGTCTATCGAAGAACTTCATCAAACAGCTGTGTATGACGTGCTCGAGCAGCTTGCATGTTACAGAGGTGAGACTGATCGGTCTGTAGTTGGAAGGCTTGCCCTTATTGCCCTTCTTGTAGATAGGGGTGACGTTTGCGGTCTTCCAGTCAACTGGGATTTCCCCCTGGTCCAAGGATGCCTGGAAGATAAGGGTGAGTGCCGGAGCTAGAGGCTGTGCCATTTCCTTAAGGAATCTGGATGGGATGGCATCTGGTCCGGTTGCCTTGTTCGGATTGAGGCCTTGTAGGAGTTTGAGAACTCCGTTTTCTGTGACACTTATGGGAGGGGCGTCTGGGTATGGTGAGGGACCCAGATCTGGAAGGGGCGACTGTGTGTCTTCGTTGGTGAAAACTGACGTGAACTGATCATTCAGTATTTCAGCCTTGGTATTGGCGTCTGCATGGTTTATTCCATCTCGCTTCAGAGGTGCTACCCCAGAGCCATCACATTTCTTGCTTTTTACAAAAGTGTACAGCTTCTTTGAGTTTTCGCCTGAGACTAGGTCACTGACGTACTTGTTGTGGGCTGATTTGCACTCTTGTTTTGTGGCAATCTGTAGGTTTTTGTAACTGACCCAATCTTCTTTCTTGTTTGATTTCCGAGCTCGCTTGTATGCCCGCTTCTTTCTCCGTGAGAGTTTGCGGATGGACCTGTTGCACCAGGGTTGGCTAAATCGTGTTGAGGTCATCTTTGATGGGACACACTTATTTATGGTGGCTGTGCACTCTTTCTTGAAGTCGTCCCAGAGCTGGTTGATTGGGGTAGAAGCAGTGTTGATTGTTGTAAACATAGTGGCAAAGTCTGTGAGGTTTGAGGTCATGGCATCCAAGTCGGCACTTTTCCACAGATGGACGAGTCGAGGTACTGGTTTCCTCCTTGCAGGCAGTACGTTAACATCAGTGAGGACAATGTCATGGTCACTTATCCCTGGTATAGGGGTGCACTTAGTGACTAGGGAGGGCCTATTTGTTGCAAACACATCGAGAGTGTTGTCTAGGCGTGTTGGGAACGTAACCATCTGTTCGCAGCCAATGTCGTTGAAGAGGTCAACCAGAGTACTGCTGCTGATAGTCCTAGGGAAGAAGGAATTTTTCAGGGCATCACTGTAGGACTGGTACCTGTGATACTGTGAGTTGTTTACTTTTGATGCCCTTGTTCGAGTTGAAACTGTCACAGGGGTCAAGTATTTATCTTTATTAACGGCCACTGTACCTGAATGTATCTTATAGAAGAAGGTTAAAGAGGACTGCTCACGACGGGCCTCTAGGGACGGCCATTCTAGCTCGTTAAGCATGTCACCGACGCTGCTTCTATTGCGCCATCGTCGGCAGGTCCATCGAGCAGCTGTCCTCTGCACCTTCTCCACCTGCTGAATCTGAGTTTTAACATAGGGATGCCAAATGGGTGATGCATATTCTAGCTGAGGGCGAACCAATGTTTTATATGCAACATCCTTTGTCTGCCTAGGTGCAAAAGCCAAGTTTCGTCTAAGAAATCCTAAAGTCCTAGTTGCTTTTGATGTAATTTCTGAAACGTGTTGACCCCAATCAAGATCACCAGTGATGGTGATACCAAGATATTTGGCGGATTGAACCTGCTCCAAGATTTGCTGGTGTAGTTTATAGTCAAACTTAATTTGTTTGTCAGGAGGGTGTCGCGACACCCTCATTGAATGACATTTGGCCACATTGAACTTCATCTGCCAATCGGCCTCCCACTGTGCTAGTTGATTCAGGTCATCTTGTAGAATAAGACAGTCAGAAGAAGAATATATATTCCTATAAAGGACACAATCATCAGCAAACAAACGGACAGATGACCTGATGTTATCAGGGAGATCATTAATGAATACCAAGAAAAGGACCGGTCCAAGGACCGAACCTTGGGGGACACCAGATAAAACAGGGACTGGATCAGACGCTTGGCCATCAAGTACAACTTGTTGTGAGCGCCCTGAGAGCCATGAGCTAATCCACCTGTGTGTGGATCCTCCTATCCCATAGTAATCCAATTTATACAATAGCCTCCTGTGAGGTACCTTGTCAAAGGCCTTAGCGAAGTCCATGATAATCAAGTCAGTCTGTTTGTGGCCACGGTTTGTGGCCCCATCCAGATTGCTCACAATGTCATGGTAAAACTGAACTAATTGAGTTTCGCAAGACCTTTGAAAACCCGGGACCTCTAGTATCAGAGGCAAGTGCACTAACCACTGAGCTATCACGCTCCTGAAATAATCGAATCGGGAAGGGCATTCCAAACTCTAATGATTCTGGGGAAGAACGACTCTTTATAAATGTCAGTTCTTGCAGTAATGGTCTGAAACGCCAACGAATGGTGATTTCTAGAGTGTCTAGTTGGGGGAACAAGGTCATCTATTGGAATGCTAGCAGCACCCTTTAGACCTTTGTATAAAAGGATTAGCCTACTGTTTTTTCTCCTATCTATCTATCTATCTATCTATCTATCTATCTATCTATCTATCTATCTATCTATCTATCTATCTATCTATCTATCTATCTATCTATCTATCTATCTATCTATCTATCTATCTATCTATCTATCTATCTATCTATCTATCTATCTATCTATCTATCTATCTATCTATCTATCTATCTATCTATCTATCTATCTATCTATCTATCTATCTATCTATCTATCTATCTATCTATCTATCTATCTATCTATCTATCTATCTATCTATCTATCTATCTATCTATCTATCTATCTATCTATCTATCTATCTATCTATCTATCTATCTATCTATCTATCTATCTATCTATCTATCTATCTATCTATCTATCTATCTATCTATCTATCTATCTATCTATCTATCTATCTATCTATCTATCTATCTATCTATCTATCTATCTATCTTCTTATACTGAGTCGGTCATATTTGGCCATTACCTCAGTTGGGTGCGTAGCTAAATTTAGAATTTAGCTAAACAAAAAAGAGAGAGAAGTCACTGGATGAGTCCTTAAAACTATTTACAAACTGAATATCAGAGGTATACTAAAACGCATACCTCTGAGTCTCAATCTTACACTGTATGGGCTTTGAACTCCTCTGCAGTCTTAGCATTCACCACAGAAGAGGGACGACTATTCCACTGGGGAATAGTCCTTTGAAAGAAGGAATTTTTCAGGGCATCACTGTATGACTGGTACCTGTGATACTGTGAGTTGTTTACTTTTGATGCCCTTTTTCTGGTTGAAACTGTCACAGGGGTCAAGTATTTATCTTTATTAATGGCCACTGTACCTGAATGTATCTTATAGAAGAAGGTTAAAGAGGACTGCTAACGATGGGCCTCTAGGGACGGCCATTCTAGCTCGTTAAGCATGTCACCGACACTACTTCTATTGCGCCATCGTCGGCAGGTCCATCGAGCAGCTATTTGTAAAAGTTCTTGTACGTGTGGACCTGGCGAAAGGTCATTAGGTGGCAATTTTTAGAAATCAAAGTTTTAGGTTGTATGTAATCTGGCATGGGTATTGCCACTAGCCCGTAGACAATTTGGTAGAATAGACATAGGCGAGCGTCTGACTTTCTTTGTTGGCGGGTCCGCCAGCCTAGGTATTCAAGCATCGTTGTAACACTGGACCTAGAATCATAATTGTTAGTGGTCCATCTAGCGGCTCGCACTGTATTTTCTCGATTTGAGCTGTTTTGTCTTTAGTGTGTGGACCCCATATCTGGGAAGCGTATTCGAGTTTGGGGCGGACCAGCGTGTTGTAGGCAGCCTCCCTCACTTTGGGAAGTTTGGTCTTAATGTTTCTTTTCAAGAAGCCCAGTGTGCGGTTAGCGTTCCCTGTAATTCTGTCTATGTGGGAATTCCATTCTGATCCCGTACTGATGGAGGTTCCAAAGGAGCTTGGCATGATTTACTTTATCAAACGCCTTCGAAAAATCCAGCGGTACCAGGGCAGTTTGCTTACCCACACTTGCATTCCTGCCAAGCTCCTCGATCAACATGGTGAGCTGTGTTTCGCATGATCGCTTTTCCCTGAATCCATGCTGTAGATCATAAGTAGATCATGTGAATTCATGTGCTCAACCAACTGAGATGCCATGATATTTTCGAGGACCTTACACAGTATGCATGTGAGGGAGATCGGTCTGTAGTTTGCAGCCGATGATTTGTCCCCCTTTTTGAAGATCGGTGTGACAAAAGCATGACACCAATCTGCTGGAAGCTTGCCTGTCTGAAGAGATCGCTCAAATAACATTTGTATTATTGATGTTATCTCCTCTGCAAGCTCATTCAACAACAGGGGCTTCAGTTTGTCCGGACCAGCTGCTTTACCAGGTTTGAGCTTTTTTTAGGAGTTTTGTGATGCCTTCCACCGAGATATTTAAATCATCCATAGGCGGGGTATTGTTAAGGACTCCAGCAGGTAAAGAATCTGGATTCAGTGATCCTTCATCAACCATATCCTGGATTTTCATTTTACTAAGTCTAGACAGGGAAAGCGGTTCCTTAGGGGTGAATACTGATTGAAACTGGTTATTAAGGTAAGATGTGTAGGCCAGCTTAGTCTTACATTTAACCAGTTTTCGCATGGATAAAAATTGGGAGCGTTTTGTCTGGTCTCCAGTTTTTCTGAATTGTCTATAAAGGTGATCACGTTTTCTGAGCAGCCTTCTGATTTCTTGGGTGATCCAGGGTAGAGAAGATTCTCCCCTGATCATTTTAGTGGGGGTGCACTCAGATGTAAATCTTTCTAGTGCAGAAGTGAAACCTGACCACAAGTCATCTACGGATTTGCCATGGTGATCTGTAGTAAATTGTGTCTGGTAAACAGAAAGGAGGGATTTCAAACGTGGCCAGTCAGCTTTTTGAAGTAGCTGAACCTTACAGGTCTTCTGTTTTTGGAGTGTTTGTTTCAAGGCACACTCAGCGATGACCATGTCATGGTCACTTAGACCAGAGAGGCAAGCTACACTTTTTACTAGGGTGGGGTTGGTCGTTAGAAAGAGGTCCAGGATATTATTATGTCTTGTCGGTTCCTTAACCATTTGCGAAAAACTAAAATCGTTTATGAAGTCACATAACAGGTTGTATATTTGCTTGTGACTGCAGTCAGGACTCATGGCAGGTTGATTTTCAGGCCATGTGAACTCTGGGAAGTTAAAGTCCCCAAGATACAACTACCATATTCCAAGATTAGGCGAACAAGACCTTTATATGCTACCTCTTTTACATCCTGTGGGCAATGATGAAGATTTCGCCCCAGGAAACCAAGCGTTCTATTTGCCTTAGTCCACATGTTGCTAATATGAGTGTATTCCATCTCAAGTTGTGTGAGATTGTCCACCCCAAGGTATTTAATGGAGTCCAAATTCTCGAGGACCGTTCCCTCTAATGTGTAAGAAGCCTCAACTTTATTAGATCTCTTCCTAGTTATCTGCATAATATTGCATTTAACTGGCTGAAGTCTCAAGCCCCATTTTCGGGCCCAACATCCTAATCTATCTATGCCAGCCTGAAGTTTCAATGAGTCATCTGTATCTCTAATTTCCCGGTAACAAACACAGTCGTTTGCGAACAGTCTTATTTCTGAGTCAATGTCAGTGGAAATATCATTGATGTACAGGGAGAACAGTAGTGGACCAAGACCAGTTCCTTGCGGGACTCCAGACAAAACTGGAGCCTACTCTGAAGCTTCAACATTAACAACAACGCGCTGTTTTCTGTAGCAAAGAAAGGAATCTATCCATTTGAGGGTCTCCCCACACCCCCAATTCCGTAACCAACTAACTTAGATTTAAGTAGTTCATGAGGAGGGGTGTCAAAAGCATTCCACTTATCCCACCCACTATTTTTTACACGCAAAAAGCATGACTCCACCTCACTTTGACAGATCCTGTGAATTTACTCCCAAAACCCCAGTACTTGACACCTGTTGAAATATCATGTACACTCCGCCACATGCAAGGAAATAGACAAAAAACTTAGGGAAAATGGAATTTTGAAAACTGAATCGCGCGAAAAGGCAAATATATGTAATAAGCAGTTTCAATCGGCGTTTACACGTGAAGCTGACGGTAAGCTGCCATCAAAAGGTAAAAGCCCGTTCCCTCTATGGCGGACATAATCAGTTGACCCCAAATGGGTCGCAAAACTGTTGGACAAGCTCAACATTCATAAAGCATCTGGGCCTGACGGTCTGCATGCCAGGGTGCTTAAGGAATGTAGTGCTGAAATATCTCCCCTGCGGGCCTTTATTTTCAATGAATCACTTGCTCAGGGCACTGTACCAGATGACTGGCGACAAGTAAACGTAACCCCGGTCTGTAAGAAAGGAGAAAAATATGATGCTGCTATTACAGACCGGTGTCGCTCACATGTATCTGTTGCAAAACCCTGGAGCATATATTAGTTAGTAACAATAACAATCACCTAGCCTCTGAAAGCATTCTTGCTAACAGTGAACATGGTTTCCGAAGTCGAAGGTCTTGTGAAACTCAATTAGTTCAATTCTACCATGACATAGTGAGCATTCTGGATGGGGCCATAAACCGTGGCCACGAACAGACTGACCTGATTATCATGGATTTTGCCAAGGCATTCGACAAGGTACCTCACAGGAGGCTATTGTACAAATTTGAACATTACGGGATAAGAGGATCCACACTTAATTGGGTTAGCTCATGGCTCTCTGGACGCACACAACAAGTTGTACTTGATGGCCAAGCGTCGGATCCAGTCCCTGTTTTGTCTGGTGTCCCACAAGGTTCGGTACTTGGACCGGTCCTTTTCTTGATATTTATTAATGATATTCCTGATAATATCAGGTCATCTGTTCGTTTGTAAGCTGATGATTGTGTTTTGTATAGGAATATATATACTTCTTCTAACTGCCTTATCTTACAAGATGACCTGGATAGCCTAGCACGTTGGGGGTGGGGATTGGCAAATGAAGCTCAATGTGGCCAAATGTCATTCAATGAGGGTGTCACGGCACCCTCCAGACAAGCAGATTAAATTCAACTACTCACTTCATTAGCATACATTGGAACATGTCCAAACATATTTCTGAGATAACATCTAAGGCAACTAGGACATTAGGGTTTCTTAGACGCAATTTGGCTTTTGCTCCTAGGCAGACAAAGGATGTTGCATACAAAACTTTGGTTCGACCTCAACACAAGTATGCATCACCTGTTTGGCATCACCATGTTAAAACTCAGTTTAAACAGGTTGAGAAGGTTCAGGTGACGGCTGCCCGATGGACCTGCAGGCGATGGCGGAACAGAAGTAGTGTTAGTGAAATGCTCGACGAGCTGGAGTGGCCATCGTTGGAGGCCCGTCGCGAGCAGTCCTCTTTAACCTTCTTTTGTAAGATACACTCTGACACAGTGTCTCTTAATAAAGATAAATACTTGACCCCTGTGACTACTTCAACTCAAACAAAATTAAACAACAGTCAATGTCGTAGGTACCAGGCCTATATTGAGGCCCTGAAGAATTCTTTCTTCCCTAGACCTATTCCTCAGTGGAATAGTCTTCCCTCCTCTGTGGTAAATGCCAAAACTGCAGAGGAGTTCAAAGCCTGAATGGTGTAGATTGGGACCCAGAGGTGTGCGTTTTAGTACACCTCTGAAAGTAGATTGTAAAGAGATAGATAGACATATATTTATCATATGAAGTATTCTCCCTTAAGGCGGTTTTGCAGTTGTTGATACACTTAGTATACGTACCGTGTTGAGATTCTCCCCTCCAATATGGTTGATAATTTTAGATATTATGTCAGGTATTTTTTTTTTCTTTCTTTTTTTCGTCCTTAGTATGATGCTGTCTGGCGTATTATACTATAAAGTATTGTATTACCGGCACTCTAGCCTGTCCACATAGGAATAGCTAGAGTGCTGGGTCCGTCACTTAAGCCATCCAGTCTAGAGTGCCGTACCCAGAACTCAAGCCTTAGAGTCTAGGGTGCCGGTACCGGCACTCTAAACACTTCCAAATATGTAGCTCAGTCGGATGCGCGTCTGACTGGTGATCAGGAGGACGCGAGTTCGATAGCTGCCGGGGTCGGTCACATTCTTTCGTTGAGATTGATCATGAAATCTTTTCTACGGTCATTCTCTCCCTTCCACTGATTCAAGAAGGGCAGTTGTTAGTTCTGGCGAAAGAATGTGCACTGTACTGGTTAACCGCTTACGTATAAGCCAGGAAAAGTGTGGATACTATCTGAGATAAACTGACCGGCTAAAAATGACCTCAAATTTCTTTAAGCCCCGATGGGCGTGGGTGGTGGGGGCGACTAAGGGCAGTGGAACTAGTCGGTCAGTTCAATGTTGCGTTTAATATGTCACAGGGGTGGAAAAAGAACATGGCTCGTCCGGGACTGGAACCCAGGGCCTCTTGCATGCCGTCCGAACACTCTACCGACTGAGCTACTGAGCCACACGGTCGACCTGTTACGTTTCCCCCTGCCTAATCAGATTCGTCCCGAATCTCTTAAGTCCTATCCAGTCCGGCTGTAAGTCTTATTTTTATAATGTTTCATGCTCTAATGGCGCTGTGCTGGACCTACACTGGTCACCAAATGTCTCAGGGGTGGAAAAAGAGCATGGCTCTACCGGGACTCGAATCCAGGGCCTCTCGCATACCGTGCGAACACTCTACCGACTGAGCAACCGAGCCACATGGTCGATCTGTCACATTTTCCCTCTGCGGCGTTTGGTGGCCAGTGTGGGTCCAGCCCCGCGTCTGGGGACATGAAAGAGTATGAAACATAAGTCTCGCAGCTGGACTGGATAGGACATAGAGATTCAGACGAATCTCATTAGATAGGGGGTAAACGTGACAGGTCGACCGTGTGGCTCGGTAGCCTAGTCGGTAGAGTGTTCGCACGGTATGCGAAATGCCCTGGGTTCGAGTTCCGGTCGAGCCATGTTCTTTTCCACCCCTGTGACATTTAAAGAAGTTCAACATGGCTCGACCGGGACTCGAATCCAGGGCCTCTCGTATACCGTGCGAACACTACCGACTGAGATACCAAACCACTCGGTCGACCTGTTACATTTTCCCCCGACCTAATGAGATTCGCCCCGAATCTCTAAGTCCTATCCAGTCCGGCTGCGATACTTATTTTTATACTGTTCCATGCTCTCAGACGCGGTGCTGGACCTACACTGGCCACCAAATGTCAAAAACTGAGTTCATGGAGGTTACATTGACTGGAAGATCTACCCCATTCATGGATGATATTGTTGTATCAGCTGCAGGAGTGATCAAGTTACTTCAAGGCTTAAACCCAAGTAACGCCTTAGGACCTGATGAGCTTCATCCTAGAGTCCTGAAGTGAAGGAACTAGCAAATGGGTTAGGTCCAGTTTTTGCACATTTGTTCCAACAATCTCTTGATACGGGTGAAATCCCCAAAGTATGGCTCATAGCGAACATTTATCCACTCTTCCAAAAAAAAGGAGACAGGGCTCTTGCTCGCAATTATCACCCTGTGTCTCTGACTTGTGTTCTGTGTAAATTTCTTGAACATATAGTCTGCCAAACATCACGGTCCACTTGGATGAACATTAACTTCTGCCAGACACACAACATGCATTTAGGAAAAGGCATAGTTGTGAAACTCAGCTGAGCACAGTTATTAATGACTGGATAGAAATTTTGGACAGAGTGGGGTGGGGATGTGTGTGTGTGTGGGGGGGGGGGGGGGGGGGGAGGTGCACACATTTATTCCGCACTTCGAGAAGGCTTTTGGCTTTTATGTGTTCTTTGTTTCCAAAGGCAACCTTTTAGCTTTTTATTTGAAACTGGGAGCATGACTAGAATACATGGAAAATTAAAAATTAAAACGGGAGTCTCTCAAGAAAAGATACAATTTTGTATTAAATGTCAATCCCTTCTACTCAGTAAAATCAGAAAGAATGCCAACCTCTAATTGTGATTGGCGTTTTAAGAGTTAAATAATACAAAAAATAGCTAAAGTTGTCACTTCTACAATCGACAATAATGATAATCTCAAAATTTTAATAATATCCCTGCAGGCACAAAACATTGACTCAACGTTGAACTAACGTTGAAACAACGTTTTCAACGTTGTTTCAACGTTAGTTCAACGTTGAGTGCCTGCTGGGATTGGACCAATGCAAAATCGGTCAAATATCCTACTATCATTGAGCCGTACTACTCCTAAATAACTCGTACCGATATGAGATACTTAAGGCCTAAAATCCGCAAACCCGACTGACCCTGATTTTTTATGTCAACCCAGCAAATTTTTATGGCCATCCAGAAAAAAAAAGATATTCTTACCTACCGACCTTAATATTTTCTAGCACTTTTGATAAAATATCATAAAACTGTCAAAAAAGCAAAACTAATACCTAAAACCTAAAACTAAAACTTGATGCTCTAAACCTCATTATTTGAATGTTTTCTTGTAATATGGCTGGAATTAAGCCCTTTTTAAAGATTTTTGCTCTTTTTCCATCAAATAAAAAGTTGACAAAAAAAAAAAAAAAAAGTTTAATCGACCTACCGACCTAATTTTTTGACATGTTAGCGGACACACGTCTATTTTTTTAGGCCTATCACATCTCTAAAATGGTTATTTTTCAGACGAAAAATTCTGCATATTTTTTCTTCTTATTTTTATTCCAAACATAGGTTGTGGGTGTCCATTAGAACCGCCTCATTGAGTACACACAGCCCATGTCTTGGAGCAGAAAAAAACAGCACTGTAAACCCAGTTGTCTCTATATTACGTGGTGTTTACGCGGGTGTTCATTTCATATTTGATAACAAACATTATTATATACCGAGAAAATGTCCCGTTTACTTTCTACAGAAGTTACCGGTCAGTATTTTTCCACATTGCCCGTAGTCAAGTTCATATTGCCTGTAGATAAGCAGTTTCGTTCTCAATAGAACTACTTTCAAATCTATGTAATTCAAGATAAAACATCGGCAGCCATCTTGTCGTACGTATCGACAGAAAGAACGCAAAACAAAACGAATATAGGTTGTAACAAAGTGCATAAAGCGTATTTTATGCTGTCAAATATGACCTATCTGCAATCTGTTTAAATTTTCAATATTTTCTTCTAAGAAATCAGGAGTATTTTGAAAGAAATATAACCGACGCTTTGGAAAAAATGGCGTCCTGCAATGTTTTTAATGACGTCACATCCACCAACGTTAACGCCGTCTTCACTTTGCCGCCGTTGGGCGTGTTTTTTCAACGTGTAGGGAGACACTTAACGACCTTCATTATTTAAGAAATAGATCAGCTCTAACTGTGATTTGTTGAGTAATAAATCACAGTTTGGAGGTCAGTTGTAAAGTAGATCAAATCACAAGCGCGTAGCGCGCGTGATTTGTCTACTTACAACTGACCGACAAACTGTGATTTATTACTCAACAAATCACAGACTAGAGCTGATCTGTTTCGATTCTAACACGCCGAAAATCGGCAATTATGTTGTTGATTCCTTCAAAATCTCACAACTTTTCGCCATTGTTACAAGAAATCCCGCTAAAATTATCGACTGAAACACATGCATTTATATCCTTTTCTAACGTTTTCGATACGAGAAAATGACGTTACACCGTCTAACGTCAAGGAAATCGACTAGTGACGTCATGAATTAGCAGTTTTAAATGACGTCACTCGTCACGCTCTTCCGAGCTGTGATTTGTTGCAGAATAAAACACAGCCGTTTTCCATTGCCTATATAGGCGCGCTGTGTTAGAATTTCCATTTCAAACCCCTTAAAGATGTATAATCTGATTTTACGTTCAGAAATTCATACCAGGCAATCTTGAATTCTAGCCGACATTTGAAATTTTGGGTATATAATAAAAAGATTATTGACTTTATATTGTGAAATATTCGGGACTCGTTCATATGGCGAAGACGCACTCGCAAGCCCGTGCGTCCTTCGCCAAATGAACTCGTGCCGAATATTTCACAATATAAAGTCAATAACCTATACATCTGGAAGATCTTCGAAATTGTTGTCTTCTCCAGACTTTCGGATGGGTCTTTAAGCCGAGGTCCCGTCTCCGTATGACCTTAAAGTAGCTGTTGGTGGGATGTAAAATTCCGTTCAGACACACAATTCTATTTTCACTGCCGTAAAACACCTTTGCCATCAGCGGGAACATGTTACGATTCTCTCTCAGTCGGATGCGCGTCTGACTGGTTATCGGGAGTACGCGGGTTCGATGCTTGCCGGGGTCGACAACACTCTTTCGTGTAGATTGGTCATGGAATCACATTCTTTCCTGGAGATTGATCATAGAATCTTTTCTTTCATAATTCTCTCCCTTCCGCTGATTCAAGAAGGACAGTTGTCAGTTTCTAGCGAAAGAACGTGCACTGTACTAGTTTACCGCTTACGTATAAGCCTGCCCAGGAAAAGTGTGACGGCTCCAAAATGACCTAAATAGTGTTGGTTGGGCCGTTAAACTCCACTACAAACAAACAAAAGTACAACTGCAAAGGATGCTTTTCAAAGACAGGATGAGTGAAAAGCAAAGAAAGATTTTGTGTCATCTACAGAAAAAAAGATGATGTCAGACGCTTTTTTCTGATGCTTGAGAGTAGTAAATAAGGCTGACATGATTAATCGTACAATCGATTAATTGATCGATAAATTCCACAAAAATGATTATCATTTCTCTTTTGCTTTCAATCGATTACTTGATAGGTACAATTTACTACCCAAAGTTATGCCTAAAATAGCTGGATGAGTGGCAAACAGTGCAGACCCTGATGAGACGCCGCACATTCTGCGGCGTCTCATCTGGGTCTACACTGTTTGCTCATGCCTGTCTGTTCAAATATACATATGATAAAGTGCAACATATGGTAAGAGTCATGCTCAGACAGAAAGCCAGACAGGTAAAAATATGATAAAAAAACTCAGCGATTACTAATCGATTATCGATCGCAATGACATGACTGATAATCGATTATCTTTTCAGCCCCGATTAGCCAGTCCTAGTAGTAAATTTCCTTTTCTCGGTCTCAAATATTTATTTGTCAGTGTCCGCGTTTTAAGTATTAAGGAAACTTTGTGCGTTTAATTGCTCATTTTAAAACTTTTAATGGGAACTGGCAATGCATAAAGGCGACATTCAATGTAATTCACCAGTTGAACAGAATAATTAATATGTTATATCTATTAATCTAAGTGGCATTATTCAAATTGATATAAGTGAAAAATACATCGATTTCTATTATATATTTCTTAAATATGTCAACAATATTGAATTATATTATACTACACATACTTTAATGATGTATGGGCCGGCGTTCGGCGAACCTTACAATAAGACTTGTGTGCGATCAGCGAAGACGCATACCATCCGCGCAGTCTGATCCAACACTCAGTCTACACCCTACGGACTTTCCAAAAGAGATAAGCGAAAACCACTGCCATACTGGGTGACTGTGCGGACTGATTTGAGTCTCTGCTGGTCGGACGAGTTTATTTCTTCGTAGGTTTTGTCATGCGATAGGTCATACTGTAACCCAGTTTATACTGAATGGAATCTTCCGCCTTATATATGGCACAGGTCCATTTAAAAAATTAGGGGTTTCAGGTTGTGGTTTCTCTGAAATTTATTTGGAAAATGACTGAACGTTTTACAAACAGTGCAAGCCCTGAACAGATGCCGCATCTGCGGCCTCTGATCTGGGTTTGCATTGTTTGTCAGTTACCCGTTTTGGGGTTTCCGGTATAAAATGGGATAATATTATGGGTGGTTAAGACATGACATCTTGGTACTGACAAGGTGAGAACAAATAAAATGGGCCACATTGCACAAAACTTGGTACTGAACAAACTAGGGTAATTAGGTGAAAAAAGGGCCACATTGCACAAACTGTCACTTGGTGGAGATTTAGATCGGCCTGCATATTGACTTCGTCTGGTCAGAGTCTTCGCTAAACATCTTGTTAAGAGCGTTACTACAATTAATGAAAGCTCTGCTGAGCCTGCCCTGACTGATTGAGGCATCGCAGATTGCAAACTTTTGTCACGCGGCTCGATAAAAATCATATTGATATATCGGTCAGCCATAATTTTTCAAGACTGCTAAATCTTTTGCTTTGCTGTCAATAGTGTATTCTAAATGTGAAATTAATTGTTTCCTGTGAACATTATACAAATACATTGTAACCTTTATCGCCAAAAAATGAAAAATTTAAGATGAAAAATGTGATATTTTCCCTATTTCTGCTTATAATATAGATTGTAGGTACTAACGAGTACCCACAATCTATATTTTAGAGCAGAAATAAGGGAAAAAAGGTTTACACATGTAAACCCCATTTTTACTATATGATTAATAATGGTGTTTGTAAAACACAATGCCCCAAACAATATGCTTGCCCGTAAATGCCCAATTTTCCAAGGGCCACCAAATGCATGTCTGTCTGCATGCATGTATGCGTGTGTGTGTCCATGCATAAATGAGTGCCTTTAGGTATGTGTGCATGCATGCCTGTATAAATGGATGTGTGCATGCTGCATGCATACATGTGTGTGCATGCATGCATGAGTGTGAGCATTTATGCATAAGCGTGCGCATGCATACATGAGTAGTGTATGTACATGCATGTAAATGTAAGTATGTGAGTTGCATGCATCATGCATGTGTGCATGAGTGTATGTGTGCATACATGTATGCTTGCATACACCCATGTGTGAGTGATTGCATTTATGTATAAGAGTGTGTGCATGCATAAGTGCATGTGTGCATGCATGTAGGCTTGCATGCATGCATGCATATATGTATGTATGTAGGTAGGTAGGTAGGTAGGTAGGTAGGTAGGTAGGTAGGTAGGTAGGTAGGTATGTATGTATGTATGTATGTATGTATGTATGTATGTATGTATGTATGTATGTATGTATGTATGTGTGAGTGTGTGCATTTATGTATTAGTGTGCATGTGAGTGCATGCACATGCATGTGCATGCATGCATGAGTGCATGCATGCATGAATACATGTGTGTGTGTGTGCATTTGTAGATGCATGAATGTTTTTGCGTGTGCATGTATGCATGTGTGAGTGCATGCATGCATATTTGAGCGCATGCGTGCCTGTATGAGTGGGTGTGCATGTATACATGCATGTGTGCATGCTTGAGTGTATGTTTGATTTTACGCATTAGTGTGTGTGCATGCATGCATGAGTTTATGCACATGCATGTGTATGCACGCACGAGTGGATGCATACATGAATGCATGTGTGTGAATGTGTACATGCATGTATGTGTTTGCGTGTGCAAGCATGCATGTGTGAGTGCATGCTTGCATATTTGAGCGCATGCATGCCTGCATCAGTGTGTGCATGCATGCACACAGCACACACACTCATGCAGTCATGCATGAGTGTAGCATGCTTGAGGGTGTGCGTTTATGCATTAGTGTGTGTACATGCATGTATGAGTGTGAATGCATGTATGCATGCATGCATGTTAGAGTGCATGCATACATGTATGTGTGCATGCGTGCCTGTGCCTGTGTGTGTGCGTGCGTGCGTGCGTGCGCGCGCGCGTGCGTGTGTGTGTGTGTGGGTGTGTCAAATGCCTAACAACTTTGTTGTGCGAGGGGCATAATAATTGTTTATGTGTGTTTATAAAGAAAAGAAGAATATCCAGTCCTTCTCCGAGGTTTGAACTCACGCCCCTCAGATCCATTGTCCACAAACTGATTCGTAGTCCAGCACTCTATCCACTACAGTGGCACACGGCTCATAAAATCTGCTAAGTTCACAATGTACAAACACCCAAAGTGACAAAGGGCCATAACTCATGAAGTATTTTTCGGAATTTAGTTAAAATTTAATCAGGTCATCTACTCATCACCACCAATCTATTCACCAACTTTCAAGGCTCTAGCTCTAACAGTTTTTGATATATTTTGCTGACAAGATTTTATTTAAAAAATTCAAAGGGCAATAACTCTTGAAAGGAGCACAATCCGGATGAGAAATAACCCAAACAACAACCGAAAAACACGTCCCCTAATTTTCCATGAAGAATTCATATATGAAATTTCAAAACCCTAGCATATACGGTTCTTAAGTTATGCTATGCATCAAAAGCGTCACGGACGAACGAACGGTTTGCAGGGGTATACATTATTTTTCTTATTTCTGCTCAAAATATAAGAAATCAGAAAAATGATATAAATTTTCATCTTAAAATTTTACGTTTTTCAGCAGTAAAATTTACAATGTATTTGAATAGACATGATATAAATTTTAATCTTAAAATTTTACGTTTTTTCAGCAGTAAAATTTACAATGTATTTGAATAGACATTTTTTCGTAATGGTGAAAGAATTCCGATATCCTCATATGCTAACTGGATGTTTGTTGCTCTGTTGCTTATGGCAGATATACTGTTGAAAGGGTCGTAAATATCTAAAACGTCATCTTCAACGCACAGTTATTGGAAAGTGGTGTTTAAATTCGACAGATTGTTTACTCCTGCTTTGAATGGCCATTGTATTAGAACTTGGTGTCAATAAATATACGTCTAAAGAGATTTCCATGTCTAACCATTAGAGAAAAAAAGGGGGTACAAATTATTTTGTTAAGCAATGGATCTGGACCACATTTTTTCATTAGCTTAAGGAATTGAAATAAAAATCCTTTCATATTAATATGGCAAATAACTGATGTCAGAAAAACTGTATTAATTACATATCTTTCATTCTGTAGGTGGATGTGTACGCTTGCGAGAGAGGCAACACTTTCAGAAGTACATGTACATATATGTTAGGCTTCCTTTAAATATCAAGACGGGTCTATACTTGAGGGACAGCGACCCCTATCCCCTCCCCGATGCAGCAAATTCTTCTCATAAAAAGGTGACACCCTTTTCCGGAGCTGCTCACGTTATGATAAGTCACCCGTGCGAAATAGTGCTTTTTTCATATCTCCAAAATGGCTAGTTTTCTGATGAAAACCCGTGATATTTTTCTTATAAATGCTCAAAAAAAGGTTGTGGGTACTCGTTAGAACCGCCACATCGAGGTGGTTCTAACGAGTACCCACAACCCATGTCTTGGGGCAGAAATAAGAAAAATAATGTATACCACCGTAAACCCTAGTTTTCTCTATATGAAGTGGAGTTTAGGGGTTGGGGGGGGGGGGGGTCTTCATTTCACGGATGTGTTCACGTGATGACTTGACAGGAAAGCAAATCGAAAGAAAAAAAAAAAATAAAAAAATAAAAAAAAAAAAAAATAAAATAAAAAATATCCCTCTTGTAAACCTGGCGGAAAATATGTCTAATGTATCAATTCCCCTTAAACAACGTAAAGACCTGTCCGTTGCATAAAAGTTTGGTTACCTTACATACTTCAAGCATAAAGGTTCCTATTAATGTTTGAAAGTGAATGTTCAAGGAACACTGTAATGTCCTCACCAGAGGCTTAGCTTTTTCATCACGAAAACACGCTCATATAATTTTGACCCCCTTGAGCCCCACTTTTATAAAGCAAAACTGGGATTTACAGGGGTAAACCTTATTTTTCTTATTTTTGCTCTAAAATATAGATTGTGGGTACTCGTTAGAACCGCCTCGGTTAGGCGGTTCTAACGGGTACCCACAATCTAAATGTTGAGCAGAAATAAGAAAAGAGATCACAATTCTTCATCTTAAAATTTTCGTTTTTTTTTTTTTTTTCGGCGGTAAAATTTTCAATGTATTTGTATAGGCGTGTTTTCGTAATGTGCTCAAACGTAAAGGAGGAAGTGAACGACTACGCGAGAGCCTATCTATGATCACTGCACATAAGAACTATAACCGGAAAAGTCACTGTTTGTGATATGTACAATTGTCGCATTGGGGAACTCAGTTACATGCAAAAGGTGTACTAGAGCATCAACACCAAAACATTTCTTGTACGGATATACAAGTGAAGGACAAGAATGGAGACAACAATGTTTAAAATCTGTCTTTTGCTACTGTTTCTAAATCAAGGGACATATGGTGTAGGGCTTTTCAATGACAAACGCAAAATGATGAGCAAAATGGAAGAAAATAGATGGCCAGAAGAAAAAAGTTTGAGTTTAAATGGTAATGGTAACAACATGTTGTTGGACATTGGTAAAATAAAAGACATAGAAATGGAAGGAGAAATAATTGATGCTTTAAGTATCGGCAAGGAAAATGACACACACGTTTCAGAAAAGGATGTTGGCGCTATCGGTGAATTCCGAAATGAACATAATGGTAATAATGATGATATCGAATTTGGTTATGATTACACTGAAAGAGAAACAGAAATGAAAAGTAATGAAGATAAAAATCGAGATAAAGTGTTAACAAGCAGAAAAGGTGATAACAGAAAGAAACGCAGCACTGAAGGTGACAAGAAAGATGACAAAAAGAAGAAAGCCAGTGAAGAAAACAGTGGTAAAAGCAAGACTGATAAAAACAAATCTAGCTCAGAGAGTACAAAAACTTCGAGAAAAACTGAAACTAAAGCTTCTACGCATAAAAGTGGAAAGGAAAGTACCAAAAGTGGGGATGGTGACGACAGCAATGATTCGACCGATCACAAAACAAATAGCAATCGTAGCGATGAAGGAAACACGAATGCAAATGAAAACAGCCAAACAGGTGTAAGCGAACCTCAAAGTGGTAAAAGTATTCCAAAGTCGGCTAAAAGCAACGCAAAGACGAAATCTGGCAGCGTTAGCTCTTCACAGAAAAGCAAGAAAAATGGTAAAAAATCTTCGAAAGATAACGGTAGCCAAACAGTTTTATCTGATGTAAACAACCAGAAGACAAAAGACAAAACAAGCAAAGGAAAATCGAGCACAAACAGAGACAGCCAAATAAGTGTTAGTAAACCTCAAAGTGGTAAAAGTGTTTCAAAGTCGACTAAAAGCAAGGCAAAGACGAAATCTGACAGTGTTGGCTCTTCACAGAAAAGCCAGGAAACGGGTGAAAAATCTTCGAAAGATAACGGTAGTCAAACAGTTTTATCTGATGTAAACAACCAAAAGACAAAAGACAAAACAAGCAAAGGAAAATCAAGCACTAAAACAGGCAGCCAAACACGTGTTAGCAAACCTCAAAGTGATAAAAGTATTCCAAAGTCGACTCAAAGCAAGGCAAAAGGAGGAAGTAAGACGAAAGCTGACAGTAATAGTTCTTCACAGAAAAGCAAGAAAAAAGATGAAAAATCTGCGACAGACAACAATAGCCAAACAGTTCTATCTCACGTGAGCAACAAGAAGACAAAAGACAAAACAAGCAAAGGAAAAACAAGCGCAAATAGAGACAGTGAGAAAAGTATTAACAAACCTGACAGTGACAGTACTGGCATCGGTAGTGAAGATGCCGATGGAACCAGTGATGGCCGTGTGAGTGATAGCAGTAATGGCGCTGGTCAAAACACATTCGAAACTGTGGAAAGTGAAATCGGTACTAGAGATATCGATGGAACAAGCGATGACAGTGTTAGTGCTAGCAGTAATGTAAATGGTGAAGAAACATCTAAAATGGAGGATAGTACGATCAGTAGTGAAGATGATGATGACGATGGAACAAGTGAAGGCAGTGTGAGTGGAATCGGTAACGAAAGTGGTCAGGACACATCCCCAAATAAGAATAGTGCGATCGCTAAAGAATATGTTAATGGGACCAGTGAAGGCAGTGTAAGTGCCAGTAGTAATGAAACTGTTCAAGGCACAGACACTGGGATCGTTAGCGAAGATGTCGATGGAACCAGTGAAGAAAATGCTAGTGCGGGCAGTGACAAAACTGATCAGGACACATCCGAGATAGAGGATACTGGATTTCCTACTCAAGATGTCGATGGAACCAATGGAAACAGTAAAAGTGCCAGCATTAACAAAACTAGCCAGCTCAAATCCGGAACGGAGGATAGTGGATTCCGAAGTGTCGATGGAGACAGAGAAGGCAGTCTAAATAACAGCAGTAACGCAAATGGTCAAGATATATTTGAAGGTGAGGAAAGTGGAATTGGCAGTGAAGCTGTAGATGGAAACAGTGAAGACAGTGTTAGTGCTAGCACTAATAAATCTGGCGAAGGCACATCAGACACGGAGACTAGTGGGATCCATAGTGAAGATGTCGACGGAATAATTGCAGGCAGTGTTAGTGCTAACAATAATGAAACTGGTAAGGACATATCGGAAACGGAGAATAGTGGGATCGGTAGTGTAGATATCGATGGAAACAGTGAAGGAAGTGTAAGTGTTAGCAGTAACAAAACTGGTCAAGATACTTATGAAACTGAGGATAGTGGAATTGGCAGTGAAGATGTCGATGAAACCACTGAAGACCGTTTTAGTGCTAGCAGAAATAAAACTGATGAAGACACATCAGGAACGGATGGAAGTTGGACCAGTAGTGAAGATGGCGATGGAACCAGTGAAGGCAGTGCTAGTACTAGCAGTAATGAAACCGACGAAGACACATCTGAAAGAGAGGATAGTGTGATCAGTAGTGATGGTGCCGTTGGAACCAGTGAAGGCAGTGATAGTGCTAGCAGCAACGAAAATGATGTAGACACATCGGAAAAGGAGAACAGTGGGATCGGTAGTGAAGGTGTCGATGCAACCAGTGAAGGCAGTTTTAGTGCTAGTAGTAATGGAACTGGTGAAGATAACTCTGAAACGGAGGAAAGTAGGATCGGTAGTGAAGGTGTCGATGGGTCCAATGGAAGCAGTGGTAGTGTTAGAGGTAACGAAACTGGTGCAGACACATCTGAAACGGAGTATAGTGGTGTCGTTAGTGAAGGTGTCGCTGGATACAGTGACGGCACTGTGAGTGCTAGCAGTACTGAAACGGGTGAAGCTGCATCTGAAACAAATGATAGTGGGATCGCTATTGAAGACGCCCATGGAGCCAGTGAGATCGGTAGTGCAGATGTCGATAGATACAGTGAAGTCAGTGTAAGTGCCAGCAGTAACGAAACTGGTCAAGAAATTGAGGATAGTGGGATAGGTAATGAAAACCGAGATTCTGATAGCATTAATGAAACTGATGAAAACACATCTGAAACAAAGGGTAGTGGTATGGACAGTGAAGGTGTCGATGAAGCCGGTGAAATCAGTGCAAACGTAAATGACACTGGTGCAGATACATCTGAAACGAAGGCTAGTGGGATCGCTAGCGAAGATATCGACGGAACCAGTAAAGATAGCGTTAATGCCAGCAGCAATAAATCTGGAGAAGATACATCTGAAATGGAGGATAGTGTGATCGGTAATGTAAATGTAAATGGAGCCAGTGAAGACAGTTTTAGCGCTAGCAGTATTGAAACGAGTGAAGAAAAATCTGAAACTTTGGATACTGGTGTAAATGGCGATGGAACAAGGGATATTGGAGCCGGTAGTGAAGACGTCGACGGAACCAGTGACGGCGGTGTTAGTGCTAGAAGAAATGACACTGGTCAAGACACATCCGAAACTTTGGATTCTGCGAGCGGGAGTAGAGATGTTGATGGAAACAGTCAAGGTCGTCCTAATGTTAGCAGTAATAACACTGGGCAAGAATCATCGGACAGTGGGGAAAGTTGGAACGGCAGTGAAGGTGTCGACGGAACCAGTGGAAGCAGTTATAATGCAAGCAGAAATGACACTGGCCGACGCACATCCAAAACTGGAGATAGTGGGATCGGTAGTGAAGACATCGATGGAAATAATGATTCCAGTGTAAGTGCTAGCAGTAACGACACTGGTCAAGACACATCCAATACTGGTAATACTGGGATCGGTAATGAAGATGCCGATGGAACAAGTGATGGCAGTGTCAGTGCCAGCAGTAATGACGCTGTTCAAGACACATCCGAAACTGGGGATACTGAGATCGGTAGTGAAGATGCTGATGGAACCAGTGATGACAGTGTGTATGCTAGCAGTAATTACGCTGGTCAAGACACTTCCGAAACTGGGCATACTGGGATCGGTAGTGAAGATATCAATGAAACCAGTGATGGCAGTCTGAGTGCTAGCAGTAATGATGCTGGTCAAGAGACATCCGAAACTTGGCATACTGGGATCGGTAATGAAGATGCCGATGGAACCAGTGATGGCAGTGTGAGTGCTAGCAATAATGAAACTGTCCAAGGTACATCCGTAAGTGAGGATAGTGCGATCAGTAGTGAAGATGCCGATGGAATCAATGATGGCAGTGCGACTGCTAGCAGAAATGACGCTGGTGAAGACACATACCAAACTGGGCATACTGGGATCGAAAGTGAAGATGCGGATGGAACCAGTGGTGGCAGTGTGAGTGCTAGCAGTAATGACGCTGGTCAAGACACATCCGGAACTGGGGATGCTGGGATCAGTAGTGAATATGTCGATGGAACCAGTGATGGCAGTATGGGTCCTAAAAGTAATGACGCTGGTCAAAACACAGCCGAAACTGGGGACGCTGGGACCGGTAATGATATGGATGGAAGCAGTGATAGCAGTGTGAGTGCTAGCAGTAATGTCGCTGGTCAAGACACATCGGAAACTTGGGATACTGAGATCGGTAGCGAAGATGCCGATGGAAGCAGTGATGGCAGTGTGAATGCTAGCAGTAATGTCGCTGGTCAAGACACATCCAAAACTGGTCATACCGGGATCGGTAATGACGATGGCGATGAAAACAGTGATGGCAATGTTAGTGCTAGCAGTAATGTCGCTGGTCAACACACATCCGAAACTGGGGATACCGAGATCGGTAGTGAAGATGCCGATGGAAGCAGTGGTGTCAGTGTGAGTGCTA
Source organism: Lucinisca nassula (assembly GCA_963580285.1). Classification (NCBI taxonomy): domain Eukaryota; kingdom Metazoa; phylum Mollusca; class Bivalvia; order Lucinida; family Lucinidae; genus Lucinisca; species Lucinisca nassula. The sequence continues at coordinate 78,219,546 of OY757022.1, read as the reverse complement.
GCAGTAATGTCGCTGGTCAAGACACATCCGAAACTGGGGATACTGAGATCGGTAATGAAAATGCCGATGAAAGCAGTGATGGCAGTGTGAGTGCTAGCAGTAATGACGCTGGTCACGGCACATACGAAACTGGGCATAACGGGATCGGTAGTGAAGATGCCGATAGAACCAGTGGTGACAGTGTGAGTGCTAGCAGTATTGACGCTGGTCAAGACACACACGTAACTGGGGATACTGAGATTGGTAATGGAGATGCCGATGGAAGCAGTGATGGCAGTGTGAGTGCCAGCAGTAATGTCGCTGGTCAAGACACATCCGAAACTGGGGATTCTGAGATCGGTAGTGAAGATGCCGATGGAAGCAGTGATGACAGTGTGAGTGCTAGTAGAATTGGCGCTGATCGAAACACATCCGAAACTGGGGATGCTGGGACCGGTAATGATGTGGATGGAAGCAATAATGGCAATTGGAGTGACAGCAGTAATGTCGCTGGTCAAGACTCATCCGAAACTGGGGATTCTGAGATCGGTCAAGAAGATGCCGATGGAACCAGTGATGGCAGTGTGAGTGCTAGCAGTTATGACGCTGGTCAGGACACATTGGAAACTGGTGATACTGAGATCGGTAGTGAAAATGCCGATGGAAGCAGTGGTGGCAGTGTGAATGCTAGCAGTAATGTCGCTGGTCAAGACACACCCGAAACTGGGGATACTGAGATCGGTAGTGATACTATCGATGGAAGCAGTGGTGGCAGTGTGAATGCTAGCAGTAATGTCGCTGGTCAAGATATATCCGAAACTGGGGATACTGAGATCGGTAGTGAAGATGCTGATGGAAGCAGTGATGGCAATGGGAGTGCAAGCAGTAATGTCGCTGGTCAAGACACATCCGAAACTCGGAATACTGAGATTGGTAATGAAGATGCAGATGGAAGCAGTGATAGCAGTGTGAGTGCTAGCAGTAATGACACTGGTTTAGATACACCGAGAACTGATGATACTGGGGTCGGTAGTGAAGATGCCGATGGAACCAGTGATGGCAGTGTGAGTGCTACCAGTAATGACGCTGGTCAAGACACATCCGAAACTGGGCATACCGGGATCGGTAGTGAAGATGCCGATGGAACCAGTGGTGGCAGTGAGAGTGCTACAAGTATTGACGCTGGTCAAGACACATCCGAAACTGAGCATACTGGGATCGGTAGTGAAGATGCCGATGGAACCAGTGGTGGCAGTGTGAGTGCTAGCAGTATTGACGCTGGTCAAAACACATCCGAAACTGAGGATACTGGGATCGGTAGTCAAGATGCCGATGGAACTAGTGGTGAAAGAGTGAGCGCCAGCAGTATTGACGCTGTTCAAGACACATCCGAAACTGGCGATACTGGGATCGGTAGTCAGGATGCCGATGGAACCAGTGATGACAGTGTGGGTGCTAGAAGTACGGATGCTGGTCAAAACACAGCCGAAACTTGGGATACTGAGATCGGTAATAAAGATGGCGATGGAAGCAGTAACAGGAGTGTGAGTGCTAGCAGTAATGTCGCTGGTCAAGACAAATCCGAAACTTGGGATTCTGAGATCGGTAGTGAAGATGCCGATGGAAGCAGTGATGGCAGTGTGAGTGTTAGCAGTAATGACGTTGGTCAAGACACATCCGAAACTGGTGATACTGAGATCGGTAATGAAGTTGCCGATGGGAGTAGTGGTGGCAGTGTGAGTGCTAGCAGTAATGACGCTGGTCAAGACACAACCGAAACTGGGGATACTGAGAACGGTAATGAAGATGCCGATGGAAGCAGTGATGGCAGTGTGAGTGCTAGCAGTAATGTCGCTGGTCAAGACACATCCGAAACTGGGGATACTGAGATCGGTAATGAAGATGCCTATGGAAGCAGTAGTGGCAGTGTGAGTGCTAGCAGTAATGTCGCTGGTCAACACACATCCGAAACTGGGGATACTGAGATCGGTAGTGAAAATGCCGATGGGACCAGTGGTGGCAGTGTGAGTGCTAGCAGTAATGTCGCTGGTCAAGACATATCCGAAACTGGAAATACTGAGATCGGTAATGCAAATGCCGATGGAAGCAGTGGTGGCAGTGTGAGTGTAAGCAGTAATGTCGCTGGTCAAGACACATCCGAAACTGGGGATACTGATATCGGTAGTGAAAATGCCGATGGAAGCAGTGGTGGCAATGTGAGTGCTAGCAGTAATGTCGCTGGTCAAGATGTATCCGACAGTGGGGATACTGAGATCGGTAATGAAGATGCCGATGGAAGCAGTGGTGTCAGTGTGAGTGCTAGCAGTAATGTCGCTGGTCAAGATACATCCGAAACTGGGGATAGTGGGATCGATGGTGAAGATGCCGCTGGAAGCAGGGATGGCAGTGTGAGTGCTAGCGGTAAAGACGCTGGTCAAGACACATCAGGAATTGGGGATACTGAGATCGGCGGTGAAGATGCCGATGGAAGCAGTAGTGGCAGTGTGAGTGCTAGCAGTAATGCCGCTGGTCAAGACACATCCGAAACTGGGGATAATGAGATTGGTAGTGAAGATTCCGATGAAACCAGTGAAGGCAGTGTGAGTGTTAGCAGTAATGACGCTGGTCAAGACACATCCAAAACTGGGGATACTGAGATCGGTAGTGAAAATGCCGATGGAAGCAGTGGTGGCAGTGTGAGTACTAGCAGTAATGTCGCTGGTCAAGACACATCCGAAACTGAGGATACAGAGATCGGTAGTATAGATGCCGATGGAAGCAGTGGTACTAGTGTGAGTGCTAGCAGTAATGTCGCTGGTCAAGACACATCCGAAACTGGGGATTCTGAGATCGGTAGTGAAATTGCCGATGGAAGCAGTGAACGCAGTGTGAGTGCTAGCAGTAATGACGCTGGTCAAGACACATCCGAAACTGGGCACACTGGAATCGGTAGTGAAGATGCCGATGGAACCAGTGGTGGCAGTGTGAGTGCTAGCAGTAATGACCCTGGTCAAGACACATCTGAAACTGGGCATACCGGGATCGGTAGTGAAGATGCCGATGGAAGCAGTGATAGCAGTGTGAGTGCTAGCAGTAATGTCGCTGGTCAAGGCACATCCGAAACTGGGGATACTGAGATCGGTAATGAAGATGCCGATGGAAGCAGTGATGGAGGTGTGAGTGCTAGCAGTAATGAGGCTGGTCAAGACACATCCCTAACAGGGCATACTGTGATCGGTAGTGAAGATGCCGATGGAAGCAGTGATGGCAGTGTGAGTGCTAGCAGTAATGTCGCTGGTCAAGACACATCCGAAACTGGGGATACTGAGATCGGTAGTGAAGATGCCGATGGAAGCAGTGGTGTCAGTGTGAGTGCTAGCAGTAATGTCGCTGGTCAAGACACATCCGAAACTTGGGATACTGAGATCGGTAATGAAGATGCCGATGAAAGCAGTGATGGCAGTTTGAGTGCTAGCAGTAATGACGCTGGTCACGGCACATCCGAAACCTGGCATAACGGGATCGGTAGTGAAGATGCCGACAGAACCAGTGGTGACAGTGTGAGTGCTAGCAGTATTGACGCTGGTCAAGACACACACGAAACTGGGGATACTGAGATTGGTAATGAAGATGCCGATGGAAGCAGTGATGGCAGTGTGAGTGCTAGCAGTAATGTCGCTGGTCAAGACACATCCGAAACTGAGGATACAGAGATCGGTAGTATAGATGCCAATGGAAGCAGTGGTACTAGTGTGAGTGCTAGCAGTAATGTCGCTGGTCAAGACACATCCGAAACTGGGGATACTGAGATCGGTAGTGAAATTGCCGATGGAAGCAGTGAACGCAGTGTGAATGCTAGCAGTAATGACGCTGGTAAAGACACATCCGAAACTGGGCACACTGGAATCGGTAGTGAAGATGCCGATGGAACCAGTGGTGGCAGTATGAGTGATAGCAGTAATTACCCTGGTCAAGACACATCTGAAACTGGGCATACCGGGATCGGTAGTGAAGATGCCGATCGCAGCAGTGATAGCAGTGTGAGTGCTAGCAGTAATGTCGCTGGTCAAGGCACATCCGAAACTGGGGATACTGAGATCGGTAATGAAGATGCCGATGGAAGCAGTGATGGCAGTGTGAGTGCTACAAGTATTGACGCTGGTCAAGACACATCCCTAACAGGGCATACTGTGATCGGTAGTGAAGATGCCGATGGAAGCAGTGATGGCAGTGTGAGTGCTAGCAGTATTGAAGCTGGTCAAGACACATCCGAAACTTGGCATACCGGGATCGACAGTGAAGATGCCGATGGAACCAGTGGTGGCAGTGCGAGTGCTAGCAGTAATGACGCTGGTGAAGACACATCCCTAACTGGGCATACTGGGATCGGTAGTGAAGATGCCGATGGTACCAATGATGGCAGTATGAGTGCAAGCAATATTGACGCTGGTCAAGACACATCCGAAGCTGGGGATAATGAGATCGGTAGTGAAGATGCCGATGGAAGCAGTGGTGGCAGTGTGATTGCTAGCGGTAATGTCGCTGGTCAAGACACATCCGAAACTGGGGATACTGGGATCGGTAGTGAAGATGCCGATGGAAGCAGTGGTGGCAGTGTGAGTGCTAGCAGTAATGTCGCTGGTCAAGACACATCCGAAACTGGGGATTCTGAGATCGGTAGTGAAGATGCCGATGGAAGCAGTGGTGGCAGTGTGAGTGCTAGCAGTAATATCGCTGGTCAAGACACATCCGAAACTGGGGATACTGAGATCGGTAATGAAGATGCCGATGGAACCAGTGAAGGCAGTGTGAGTGCTACCAATAATGACACTGATGAAAACATACCTAAAACTGAGAATAGTGGTAGTGCTGGTGATGATGTTGATTCAGGCAGCAAGGACAGTGTTAGTGCTAGCAGTGAAACTGGTCAAGACACATCTGAAACTGGAGAAAATTGGATCGCCAGTGGAGGTGTCGATGGAGCCAGTTCAGGCAGTGTTAGTGGTAGCAGAAATGCAACAAACGAGTCTTCGTTTGGAACGGAGAGAACTACAAATGGCAATGATGATGATGCCTTGGGCAGAACAACAGCGACGACGATAGCATCGAGAATAACCAGCGTGTTCGGATCTTCGGTTACCGTGGCACCCGCTACAGCGCGATCAGCCGCCAGTAAGGAAGGTGAACAGGGACAACCTAGCGGAGGAGGATTCTTTCAAGATGAGGGAAAAGTTGCTGCAGTAGCGAGTACCATAGCTGGGCTGGCAGCGGTTGGGTCAGTTGCAGGTCTGCTCTACAAACTGGCATCTCGAGCTCGAGCCTACCGTGTTTCGTCAGGATCGGAATCGTAAGTTTTGCATCAAGCACGTAAACCAGAAAACTAACACATGCCAAAAAAAAAAAAAACATGCAAGATTAATCCGGGAATGTATTTTTTAGGATGTGCGAACAAGATATTAAATTGTGCGAATAAGATATTATCTAGTGCGCACAAGAGATCTTGTGCGCACAAGATATTATGTTTTCTGCACAAGATCTATGTTGTGCGAATAAGATAATATCTTGTGCGAACAAGATAATATGTTGTGCGAACAAGATAATAGCTTGTACGCACAAGATTATATCTTGTGCATACAGAATATTATATTGTCTGCACAAGATCTATGGTGTGCAAACAAGATAATATGTTGTGCGAACAAGATAATATGTTGTGCGAATAAGATAATATGTTGTGCGAACAAGATAATAGCTTGTACACACAAGATAATGTCTTGTGCACACAAGATATTATGTTGTGCGAACAAGATAATAAGTTGTGCGCACAAGATATTATGTTGTCCGCATAAGATCGATGTGCAAACAAGATATTATCTTGTGTGCACAAGATATTAAGTTGTGCGAACATTATAATTATTATCTTGTGCGCACAAGATAATAACTTATGTGCACAAGGTATTATGTTGTTCGCACAAGATAATATCTTATGCGCACAAGATATTATCTTGTTCGCACAACATATAAAAAAAAATACATGTCCCTTCCAGGGTTCCGTAGAAATTTCAAATTTTGTAACAGATTTTGCCAAATAAGGTACACAGTAGCATCAAACGCTATTACCACATAATATGAGCCGGGGCGCAGCATTTCCTACAATTTATATGTGCGCCCAGCGAAGACACAGATTAGCCTAAGCATCCGTTTAGTTGAGCCAGAGATTTCTCTTGCTGCATGACGGAGAATTGTCCCCTTCCAATATCCTTAGAGCGCATAACGAAGACTCTGATCAGACTGTACGGATGCGTAGGCTGATCTGAGCCTTCGCTGGGCGCACATGTAATTTGACAGAAATGTTGTGTCGCGGCTCTTATTGCACCGAAGGTTGATCCGGCGTTGCCTACGAGTCCGTTGGGTGGATGCTGAATCGCCATAGATAGGCGGTTTAACCTTTAGCCTGCTGTAGGCGACAAGCCCTATCTTTGCAAACAGTGTAGATCCAGATCAGATGGCTTCTGAAGAAGCCATCTGATCAGGATCTACACTGTTTGACATTCAGTTTATGAATATATAGAAATAAATTGCATCAAGTAATCGGATTGGTTCAAAGTCAGAAATGGGTGTGGCTTAATTGAATATTCAGCAGGTTAAAGGTTAAAAGGCAGTTCTTGAGCAGCACTTGGAAATTTAACGCATGATCTTGAAACCTCCATTATTCTAAATAAAGCCTGTTTTTGCTGGGTTTGTCATTTACTACATGGTTTTGTTATTGCGACAAACTCACAGTAACCCATTCCATACCAATACACTGGACCACTTCAAGCAAAAGTATGTTTCCATAACGAAAATACGCCTATTCCAATACCACCAAATATATGAAAATTTTCAGATAAAAAATCTGATATTTTCTTTATTCAGTTGTGCGCAAAATATAAATCGCTGAGGCGGTTCTAACGAGTACACACAGTCTATGTTTTGAGCAGAAACAAGAAAATAATGTATACCCTTTCAAACTGTAATTTTCCTATTTGACAGTGGGGTTTACAGGGGATCGAAATTCAGCACCTTTGTCATGTATACTTTTCTATATCTATTCTTTTATGGCTTTATATGGTCTTGCTAGTTTGTTTAGCTGAGCAGGCTGGTCTGTGTCTAACCTGCAGTCGCAATGCCCGTTTTTATCGGGGTTGGAGTAAGGTGGCTCACTTCACCCCACTGTGCGTGAGAATGCTTCAATCAATTTTACCCATAAAATACCAATCACTACAATTGTCGTCTGCTTTGCCGTCTGCCGGTTACTTTAAAAGTTTTTTTTTTTTTTGCAAACAGTGTGGATCCAGATCAGACTGCTCCTGCAGGAAAACAGTGTGGATCCAGATCAGACTGCTCCTGCAGGAGCAGTCTGATCTGGGCCCACACTATTTGACACTGTTTGCCTGCACGCAAAAATATTTTTAAAATGTTTGCAAAAATATTCAGCAGACGACATAAGCAGACGGCATTTTCAGAGGCAGCTTTTCTCGGCGTCTTAAGGGTTAAGACCAACAAACATTTCATTGACGAAAAATTGTGCAAAATAAATGCAGACTTTGTCAAGCAGTGTTCTTCTTGGCGTTCACTGAGTCTATAAAGAACCCCATGCGAGAAATGCTGCTTTCGGGGTTTGCGATCAGGTACGACTTAAACAGTCCTGCTTCACAAGCTGAACAAACCAGAACATTTGCGGTATTTTTCTTAATTACCCCCCAGCAACCGATTGTGGCCTGCTCCCATTAGAGGACAAGGGTTGAACGTACGAGACTTTTTTTCAGCCCACACTCATATGTAGACAATCGCTCAGCCAGTACTGTCAGTGATTTGCTTATATAGAAGATCGAAACTATTTATCTAAATTTAATAACGAGGTGCTATTACTGACCCTCAGTGGCTCGAACATTTGTCTAAAACATTTCATAGTGTTATTTGACACAGACCATAAAGGACCATTTGTTTGTTTGTTTGATTTGAGGTTTAACCTCCCCGTCAACACTGTATAGGTCATTTTGGAGACGTTGCTTCCAATTTTGTGGGACTTTTACCCGACATTTCGATCAAAATGACATCTCAAGCCCTGTCGCCCAATGAAACCAATAGGGTTTACAAGCATGGACGGTCTGACTTGCATTCTTGGATGGTCTGACTTAGATTCTCTAAGCGGTATACCAGTACTCGTGTGCGGTCGGTTTCAGCTCTGCGTGAAAGCATCATACGGCAGCCCTGCCCCGATAGGCGGGGATGTCATAAAGGAACGTACTTTACTTTGCCAACTGTGGCGATTCTAATGAGTACAATAACATTCCTTTTTATCATATGACGTCGTATATAAGCAGTGGATAACGTCGTGTAATAAATATCGTATGACCACACGTGTAATAACACTTTGGCGGGATTAAGTAACGTCATGACGACGTCCATGTCAACAATGCATTTTTCGTAGAAAAATTGTCAAATTATAAGGCGATAAAATCCAATTTAAAGTAGTCATATGATAAAGAGAATCTTACACTCGTGGTCATTTCATATGATATTTATGAAACTCGCCGAAGGCTCGTTTCATAAATATCATATGGAATGACCACTGGTGTAAGATCCTCTATATCTTTTATCATGACGTCGCGTCTGAGAATGAATACCGCCATCTAATAAATTCGATAATCCACTAGTTGATTAAATACGCAAATTAGTAAGATACGCCCGATAACGTTACATGTACGGCGTCCTTAACGACGTCGCGTTTACTAATGGTGGAATCTTGTCATTTTTGTTTAAAAATTTCATGAATAAAATGCGTTTTAAATGTCATATGAGAAATAGAACCTTGCATTCGCATAAATGTATTTGGCTTTATTCAACTCGTTGAGGAAAACGGATGAATTGCTCGGCGAAGCCTCGCATTTTATCCCTTTTCCTCAACTCAATTTAATAAATTCAATAATACATGAACACTCATGTAAGATCTCTTTATACACAATAAAAACATTAAAGATATAGCCTACAGTTAGCTTCATCATGCCTCATCACCTTGTGTATGATTAACCCTCAACAATTCAAACTATCCATATCTCGAACAATTTTTTTATGACGCCAAGGTATTCGACTTATTGAAGTTTGACCGTTATTGTATTTTACAGAACCAGAATAAACGTTGCAGAGGCTGGAGGAAACAGTAACCCAGGGTGCCCCCGGTCCAGTCCAACCTTGAATGAGTTCAATGACATTGAAAACCCTGTTGACGAACCACCGCCGAGTCCAGAGTTCGGTAGAAGTGATAGTCCGCTGTCAACATCATCCAGAACACGACTTATAACCAGTGCAGGTACATGTACCCATATTTTCTTACTTTATTTTGTGGTCATAATACATACGCAGTTCGGGACCCTAAGGATTCTTGCAGACAGTTACTTGCTCAATAAAGATGAGTTTTAATACAATTGTCTTTTATGGGGATTTCAATGCACGATTGTTTAAAACAGGTTGCCTGCGTAATAGAGGCGGCCAATCTGACAGGTTTCAGTGTATAGTCATATTGAAATGAGAAACAATAAAAAATATTTGGTTTTAGCATGACGCACAGCGATCATATAAGGTAACACTACAATTTTATGTTGTTTCTGTTGCGGTAATCCGACCAATAGCTCGAAAGAACGGAGGCGGGACCAACGTTTAAATAAAAAGTTACAAGGTTGGCTTTGGAAACAAAGAACACATAAGAGAACGAAAATAGAAGCATACGCCTCCTAGCACCGGCTTAAGCGATATTCGATTTTAGTCATATTTATGAAGTGATTGTTTTTTTGTTTGTTTGAGGTTTAACGTCCCCGTCAACACTGTATAGGTCATTTTGGAGACGTTGCTTCCAATTGTGTAGGACTTTTACCAGACATTGAGATGAAATTACATATCAAGCCCTTTCGCCCAATGTATAAGCATGGGCGGCTCGACTCGCACCGCTTTGCGTGGGCATGCTTAGATCCTCTATTAGACCGAGATTAAGCCTTTAGCTAAGTAGTCATTCCATTCAAATTGCCGTTATAACGAGTTTTGTCGTTATGACGAATGTTCGGCCCCCGCCCATCTGGGCTTGAAGAAATAAATGGGCTGCATGATACTTCCACGCAGAGCTGAATCCGACCGCACACGAGTACTGGTTACCCACTTAGAGGATCTAAGCCTGCCCAGGGAAAGCGGTGCGAGTCAGACCGTCCGTGCTTACAAACCCTATTGGTTTCATTGGGCGACAGGACTTGAGATGTCATTTCATCTCAATGTCGGGTAAAAGTCCCACAAATTTGGAAGCAACGTCTCCACAATGACCTATATAGTGTTTACGGGGACGTTAAACATCAAATCAAACAAACAAAATAACTGTATATCTAAATTATCGTTTCAGGTCCAGCTTCAACACGATGCATGACTCCGGTCGGTAAGTAAAAAAAAAGTTATCAAATAATGATAATAATGATAATTATCAGTTACCCCCTATATATTTATTGCATTGTAACAGTGACCTGATAAAGATATGCTATCTCAGGACAAGTGAGCTTTATCAGGTCAGCATTACAATGAACCTGAATATCGGAAACATGGCTAAAATGTGATTATTACTTGAAAATTTGGAAAATTACATTAAGATCAAAAGAAAAATAACGGTCAGCTGAAAGTAAATTTACTGGTCGATTATATTTCGCGCCGAAGAAATATTGGAACGCACTGAGGACAATCGTTACCTGATCGTAAATTGCCAATTTTAAGAGTAACAAGGGAATGAACTAATAAATAGAATACAAGGTTCGTGTTTTTTGATATCAAGTTTATCAAGCTCAGTTTTGCGAGCGCATGTAGAATCGCTCGGCAAGCCTCGCAATTCTACAAGCGTTCTCGAAGGCTTGCCTGATAAACTTGATATCAAAAGACACGAACCTGGTAGTCTCTATTTATGCATCACGAAAACACGCCTATATCATTTTGACCCCCTTGAACCCCACTTTTACGTTTTTCTTATTTATGCTCAAAATTTAGATTGTGGGTACTCGTTAGAACCGAGGCGGTTCTAACGAGTACCCACAATCTATATTTTGAGCATAAATAAGATAAATATCACAATTTTTATCTTAAAATGTTCGTTTTTCGCCGGTAAAGTTTACAATGTATTTATATAGGCATGTTTTCGTAATGCTGATTCAAACATCTACTGATGAGATAGCGGACTGTAACTGTGCTTGAGTTTTACGTTCCACCAGCAGCTAAGGTCATAAGGAGACGGGACCTCGGTTTAAAGATTCATCCGAAAGTCTGGAGAAGCCCGGGACTGAGACAGCTGAAGAGAAATACAGTGACTGAGAGGAAGGGTACTGTGTATTAAAAGATACCACTCTGAATGAAATTTAGAAGCCTCCGTGGTGTAGTGGTTACGCTACTCGCCTTGTAAACCAGGGATCGCAGAATCGATCCAGGCTTCTCCAGACTTTCGGATGAGTCTTTAAATCGAGGTCCCGTCTCCGTATATATATGACCTTAGCTGTTGGTGGGACGAAAAAACTCTAACACTCACTAACATACTGAATGAAATTTAAAGCTCTCGTTTTCATTTTTTCGACAAAGCTTCATAGAAAAATGTATAATGCATTCACATTTCCTTTTATACTCCTTTCGGGGTCAGGTCACTTGCTAACGTTTTTTTTTTTCAAGTTATTTTTGCATTTTGTTATAATTGGAACACTTACCATCATCATATAACATGTTTAGAAACTTCTAGTCAACGTTTAAAAACCGTTTGTTTTTTTACTATCAAGGCTGAACCCAAGCATCTGGGTCCTTTTCCCCCATATAAAGCGATGGTTAATAGCGTGTTCATTTCATTGACGTGGTGACATGATATTTTCAGTTTACGTATACGTTCATGTAAAAGAAAGATAATTCTGACAAACTTTTCACCATATTTTGCAGGGTAGAAAATATTTATGACATCATATTTGCTGTCCTGTAATAGAGTGGTCCAGAGGCCTGCTCATAAGGAAATAGTTTGCCCCTAATGACCAACTTCTTTCCTGTAAGAGAAGATCCCTTTTTGAAACGGCTCGGTGTTTATTTGTTTTTAGGTTTAACCCCCCCCCCCCTCTGTCAACACTTTATATGTCATTTTGGAGACGTTGCTTCCAATTTTGTGGGACTTTTACACGACATTGAGATGAATTGACATCCCTAGCCCTTCCGTCTAATTAAACCAATAGGGTTTATATGCATGGACGGTCCAACCCGCATCACTCCTACCAGTACTTATGTGCGGTTGGTTTTAGCTCTGCGTGGAAGCATCGCGCAGCCCAGTCTATTTCTTCTAACCCCGATGGGCGGGGCCGGAAACGGCTCGGTGTACAGGAGAGCAAATAGGTCTGGAAATCACACACGCTCAAATGTTCCCCTTCCAGAATGTATAAAGTGTGTACATGCCGATTCATTGTTCATCTATTCCAGAACTCTCCATCTAACGAATCCAGCAAGTTTAATCCTTTACGTTGAGAAGAAAACAGAACGTGTGGGCGGATGCTTTACAGAACGTTTACAGCAAACATTTACCAAAACGTTTACAATGAAAATTCGAAGCAAACATTTACTTCCGCTTCAGGAAGTGTTGTTAAAAAGTACCATTGGATACAGTAAAACTTCAATAGCTCGAATACTTCCATGGAATCACGAATACTACCATGGAATCACGAACACTGCCATGGAATCAGAATCACGAATACTTCCATGGAATCACGAATACTTCCATGGAATCACGAAACATAATTTGACAAAGGGTTGCTAATTAATCCTAATGGAGATGACATAAGGGGAATGGGAACAAGTGGCCGATTTTCCGCCATTTATCAAAGGGAGACAACTTTTGGGATTTTCTGTTCGCTTTCCTAAAAGCCCTGTCCCACTGAAAAAGGTGTCTACTCTTAGAGAAAAGAATTTCTTCTCAGGAGCAAATTCATTCCTTTAAGAGTTGACCCCTTTTGATATGGGAGACAAACATGCTTTTGCAGAAGTTGCCTCCCCTGAAGGTGTATCCATTCCCCGTAAGAATTTATTTTCGATCTTCTGTAAAAAATAAAGAAATGTTGTGTGTACTCACTAGAATGGCCTAATTCAGGCGATTCTAATGACTACACACAAAATGCCTTTTCAATATAAAGTCCAACAAACCTCCATAAATTATTTAAAAATGTATGGATATCTGGAGGTATTGGAAGAATTCCCTAGGGTCTCCAGAACAAGTTCGAATTGGCCATGGTAAATGAGCCATCGGCGTTCGAGTTACCTAAGATTCACTGTATATTGTTATTTATCATATGACGTCGCGCCTGAGAGTGTAATAACGTCATGTAATAAATTCGAAAATCCATTAGTGGATTAAATATGCAAATTTAATAGTTAGATACGCCCCGTAACGTCCTTAAAACGACGTCGCGTTTACTATTGGCGAAATATTGACATTTTAAAAAAAATGGTGAAAAATGCGTTTTAAATGTCATATGATAAATAGGATCTTACATTCGTGCTCTTGTATTATTGAATTTATTAAACTCATTGAGGAAGAGGGATAAAATGCACGGCAAAGCCTCGCATTTTATCCCTTTACCTCAAGTCATTTAATAAATTAAATAATACATGAGCACTCATATAAGATCATCTATATATTCAATGCAACGTCTTTAATGTCTTCATTTTCTTATATTATTTTATTTTTCATGTTTTTGTTTGTTTGATTTGAGGTTTAACGTTCCCATCAACACTGTATTGGTCATTTTGGAGACGTTGCTTCCAATTTTGTTGGATTTTTATCCGACATCCAGATAAAATGACATCTCAAGTACTGTCGTCCAATGAAATCAATAGAGTTTATATGCATGGACGGTCTGACTCGCACCGCTTTTCCTGGGCAGGCATAGATACTCAAGCGGTTTACCAGTACTCGTGTGCGGTCGGTTTCAGCTCTGCGTGGAAGCATCATGCAGCCCATCTATTTCTTCAAGCCCCGATGGGCGGGAGCCGATTATTTTTCACGTATCTTTGTTAACTGCACTTCTAATAATGTTAGTGAAACCTAATCAAAGCACTGAAAACACTGTTTTTTGTTTTTGTTCAAAAGCACTGGTAAATTGTCTTTGAGTGTGGGCTGGCAAAATGGTCCTGAACAAAGACTTAGAGTGTTCCGTTTAACCCTTAACATCACGAAAACATGCCTATATATTTTGACCCCCCCTTGAACCCCACATCTATATAGTAAAACTGGGGTTTGCAGGGGTAAACCTTAGTTTTCTTATTTTTGCTCTAAAATATAGATTGTGGGTACTCGTTAGAACCGCCTCAGTTAGGCGGTTCTAACGAGCACCCACAACCTATGTTAGCACTATAAATAAGAAAAATATCACGGATTTTCATCAGAAAAGTAGCCGTTTTGGAGATGTGAAAGAATGCACTATGTCACACGGGTTTGTTATCGAAACGTATTAAGCAAACAGGGCATGTCCCGATCAGACGTTGCATTAACGCCGCCTTCTCTGGGTTCTGATCTGGGACTACACCGTTTGCCAAAGTCCCAACACATGGTTTCAGATAATCCTCTTAAGGCAGCACTAAGACTATAATGTCACAAGGATAAGAACTGCGAGGCTTTAATTGGTCAGCGTACTCACGTGGACAGTTTTGGACTATTTGTATCTGGGTTGATTGATAAAAAAGGGTGTCTTTCAGCGACATAGTGCCTTTCAGCGGCATAGCCAGAAGAGAAATAACGAAAGAAAGAGAGAAAGACCAGAGGACCAATGGTCCTGAGCCACTCACCTGAGTGCTGAGAGTTTATGGATTCATTTGATTTCTGAGAAGAAGATTTTTAAAGGGTTTTTATCATGGTAGCCATCTTGGCCATGTGACATGATAATGGGTCCATTAGTTCCGCGGAAGAATATTTCAGAAGGGTTTTTACCTAATATGGGAAATGGCGGCCATATTGGACATGGGTCCAAATTCATATTAATAAATTTTCATTTTTTATGTTCTTAAAAGCGGAATAGTCCTCCCTCCTCTGTGGTAAATGTCAAAATGGCAGAGGAGTTCAAAGCCGGCATAGTGCAGATTGGTACCCAGAGGCATGCGTTTTAGTACACCTTTGAAAGCAGATTGCAAATAGTTTTAAGAACTCATCCAGTGATTTTTTTTGCTTAATTCTAAACTTGGCGCACAACCTAACTGAGGTAATGACTAAGTATGACCGACTCAGTATATAAATATAGACAGATAGGAAGAGAAGATTTTTGAAGGTTTTTTTAACAATATATGAGCATGGCGGCCATCTTGAGCTGGACCCCGCGAACAAACGTTTGTTCCCACATCCCATTGATGCTTCATATGAAATTTGACTTCAATCGGACCAGTGGTTTTGGAGGAGAAGATGATTGGCGAACAGCCGGTCCCATGTTATTAAGCACAGTAGCCATACGTTTCTGATGTCCACTTGACTATTGCTGTCTTGTATATAGCCACGCTATTCTTCTTGTCATTGTGTTATTACAATGCTTTATTAATTGATTATCCTATATTACACAAGGTCAACCAATATTAAAAAATCATAAATCATGTTTTTAATTGCGTCAATTAATAAAATTGTCATTAATCAAGTAATTTCGTATTGGCCAAGTTACAGGTCCTCGGTCAGCTGTATTGGCACGAGGCCGAAGGCCGAGGCCAATACAGCTGACCGAGGACCTGTAACTGGGCCAATACGAAATTATTTGATTAATAACATTATAGTATTTAAGAAGCTATCTCGGCCCCTGGGCTCATGCGCTGGGACTTTGGCAAACTGAGAACATGGCGTTTGATCGGATATATATTGCATAAAATGAGTACATGAATTCAAGGGTTAAACGAAAAAGCCTAATTCTCCATCCATTACCATTTTCCCAGCTCAGAGACAATGGACCAACCAGTGCTGTCAGTGCTTTGTTTAATTTTTCCTCCTTTTTTCCTTCTTTTACTCTTAACTTGTTTTTCTATATTTGAATGACCGTCGACGATGGAACAAAAGCGCACCAAGGCATAGGAAAACCTACACAATGTAGAAACAACGTGCCTACGACCAAAACAATTATTATTTCAATGTCATCAATTTTCGATGGATCAGCTTTGTCAAGTCTTATTTAAGCTGCCATGGTTGCAAAGTAGATTTTTTTTGTGGTCATCGTGGTTAGCAATTACAGTGAAATTCAGCTTAAGGGGAATGGATACACCTTCAGGGGAGGCAACTCCTTCAAAAGTATTTTTGTCTCCCATGTCAATAGGGGTCAACTCTTAAAGGAAAGAATTTGCTCCTTAGGAGCAAATTCTTACCTTTAAGAGTTAACCCCCTTTTCCCTGGGACAGAGCTGATAGAAAAGTGAACAGGAAGTCTCGAAAGTTGTCTCCCTTTGAAAAGTGGCAGAAAAATCTGCCCGGTGTTCCCATTCCCCTTAAGACCACCTAAAATTAAGACTAATTCTGCTTTAAAAGGAATATGTAGTAGTATGCATTTATTCTTTCTTTGCGTTTTCTTCAATCAGAGTACACCATTGGGACTGTTCAATGTGTGTGTGTGTGTGTGTGTGTGTGTGTGTGTGTGTGTGTGTGTGTGTGTGTGAGTGAATTCGGGTTTAACGTCGCTTTCAACAATTTTTCAGTCATATCACGACGATGTCTGGTTGCGACAGGGAGCTCAATGCTCACTTTTATAGTGCTGCCTCACTGAAGTATAATGTCCCAGAAGCATTACATGATACCAGACCCAGTCACATTATCCTGACACTGGGTCAACAAGTCCTTGCTCTACCCCGTAAATCTGAGTGCCAAGCGAGGAGCAGCTAGTACCATTTTTAACGACTTTGGTATGTCGCGGCCCGAGATCGAACCCGTGACCTCCCGTTCCCCGGAGCGGACACTCTACCAACTGAGCTATCGGGGCCGGATTGGGACTGTTCAAAGGTGGTCTTAAAGACCACTTTTGAACTGTCCTAAAGGTGGTCTTAATGTAGGAATTTTACTGCATATGAACAATGTCATGACAAAGTATGTTGTTGTTTTTTATCTGCGAACAACAATGGCGCAGATCAGCCTGGGCTCTTTAGCAGCAAATTCTTTTCTTTCAAGAGAATTCACTTAAAGACATGGGAGGTAAAATATATTTGAAACAGTTGCCTCCCATGAAGTTGTATCCATCCTCACCCACTCTTTAACCCATTTAGTACCGGAAACCCCAAAACGGGTACCCTGGCAAACAGTGCAGGCCCAGATCAGACGCCGCAGAACGCGGCGTCTGATCAGGGCCTACACTGTTTGTAAAACGTTCAGCCAGTTTGAAGAAAACACAACCTAACACCCCTAAATTTCGAAATGCACTCCTGCCAGGAGGAAGATTCCATTTGGTACGAAAAGGGTTAATGGGTAGTTCATGGTGTTTTGTTCCTGATTTTTTCAAAGGAAATTAAACATATTCATATGAATGTTACATGTTTTAGTCTGTATACGCATTTACACGACTCCATCCCTTCTATGCATCGACGGTTTGTTTGTATGGAGTTTAACCGGCAGTTAAAGGCATTTATTCTTGCAACATTAGGACACACCATGTGTTCATAATTGTTTTATTGCCCCTTGTGATACACCAACTGTAGCAGATCAAACGCGGCCCTTAATAGGGTGATTAGTAGCTCTTGTTGTATCCCCTGACTGAGGCACTTAAGGGGAAAATGTGCACTCTAATCAACAGTTAGTAAATTATCGATTTTCCCCAAGAAGACCCCTTACCTGTTGAAGACAGAGGACTTCTCTTCAGTCAGCTCTGAGGCCTACTTATTATTATACCCCCGACATACGAAGTATGTCAGGGGGTATATAGTTTTCGTCTTTCCGTCCGTTCGTCCGTTCGTTAGTTCGTTCGTTCGTTCGTTCGTTCGTACTTCCGTCCGTCCCGCCGTTCGTCAACCTTTACGTCAAAGTTTTGCGTTAAACCTTTTTGATAGCTCATATCTCTGTAACCAGATGTTAAATTCTCTTCATATTTGGCAAAGGATATCTCTATAGCATTACCTTTCATATGGAATAACTAAGCCCCTGGGTCAAGCCCCTGTGTGGGCTGTCTGTCTGTCCGTCTGTCTGTTCATCTACTTTTACGTCAGAGTTTTGTGTTAAACCTTTTTGATTGCTCATATCTCTGTAACCGCATGTTACATTCTCTTCATATTTGGTAAAGGATATCTCTATAGCATTTCCTTTCATATGGAATATCCAAGCCCCTGGGTGGGCTGTCTGTCCGTTTGTCAACTTTTACGTCAAAGTTTTGTGTTAAACCTTTTTGATTGCTAATAACTCTGTCACCACATGTTGGATTCTCCTCATATTTGGAACAGGATATCTCTATAGCATTACCTTTCATATGGAGTATCTAAGCCCCTGGGTCAAGCCCCTGGGTGGGCTGTCTGTCCGTTTGTCAACTTTTACGTCAAAGTTTTGTGTTAAACCTTTTTGATTGCTCATATCTCTGTCACCACATGTTTGATTCTCTTCATATTTGGTACAGGATATCTCTATAGCATTACCTTTCATTTGGAATATCTTAGCTCGCGGGTCAAGCCCCTGGGTGGGCTGTCCACCCGTCAGTCCGTTCATCAATATTTGTTTTTGTGTTAAACCTTTTTGATTGCTCATATCTCTGTAACTACATGTTAGATTCTTTTCATATTTGGTAAAGCATATCTCTATAGCATAACCTTTCATATGGAATATCTAAGCCCCTGGGTGGGCTGTCTGTCAGTTTGTCAACTTTTAAGTCGAAGTTTTGTGTTAAACCTTTTTGATTGCTTATATCTCTGTAACCTCATGTTAGATTCTCTTCATATTTGGTACAGAATATAGCTATAGTATTAACTTTCATATGGAATATCTAAGCTCCTGTGTCAAGCCCCCGGGTGGGGCTATTGGTCAATAATAAGGACTTACACATTTTGATCACGTCCAAGTTTTGTGTTAACTGTTTTGGTTTAAACAATATTTATTAGAATAAATTCACATATATACATTGCATAATAGTATATGGTACAGGATTTGATAACTGTTTTCATTATACTCCTTGCATACAAAGTATATCAAAGGTTATAGTTTTTGTCTTTCCATCTGTTCATTATTAGTTAGTTTGTTCTTTCTTTATGCTGTGACCCCTGTCAGATTTGTCAGTTTATACATGTATATTGGTCCTTGTGATCTTAGAAACAACAGCGACTAGAACTGTTAAATTTTGCATAATATTTTCTCTTGAAATGCAGACAATAATAAATGCAAGTAATAATAAAAAATGCATTGCTTTATTATGTCATTATACAGCTACTTTAATTCAGCAAATGTTCTATGACAGCCTATTCTATGTTTGTTGTTTCCAGTTGAAATTGTTCCAAATTGCAACAAACTTTGAATTTTTATTATTCAGCAAAGACAAGCAGTCTCATCTTTGCATATGATACATTATACTATATTTGTTGAAATGCAATAGTTATTCTCAGTGGACTAAATGGAAAGTTTATATGGAAAGGTTCAATGCTACAAACAAATTTTCATTTCCACTAAAAGGGGATGGCACTGGTCGGGGGTATACGTGCCCCACTGGGCACTTTCTCTAGTTATGTAATGAAATGATAGTCCTCAATAATCAAGAATCAATGCCTCACTTAACACTATTCATGTCATATCGAGCCGGCCAGTTAACCTAACCACACGTTGATCAGACGCTGTGTTTTGCGGCGTCTGGTCCTTAAATTCTTGTGCTTTAAGAAAACAGTGTAGACCCTTATCAGTCGCCACATTCTGTGGTAACTGATCAGGGTCTACACTGTTTGCCAAGTCCAACCCATGACTCCAGCCTAGATTCTGTAGACAACCGCCGTCTGTAACGCAACACTCTGACCTCCCTGCGATAAAATTAACGTTGCTATTTCATCACGCAGACATGCCTATATAGTTTTGACCCCTTGAACCCCACTTTTGTATAGTAAAACTGGGGTATACAGGGGTAAACCTTATTTTTCTTATTTCTGCTCTAAAATATCCGCCTCTATGAGGCGGTTCTAACGTGTATTCACAATCTATATATTTTATTTTTTTTTTTACATTTTTACGGCAGTAAAATTAACAGTGTATTTGCATAGGCATGTCATCGTAATGTTCTATAAATAAGTAACCTGGATATCCGACAAATCAGTAATAGTTGAAGAGTTTGTGTGCTTAGGTAACTTTGGGTCGATTGACAAACACTCGACCAAAATGTATAACTATCACGTTGGCAAGTCCATAATATATAAACGCTACTGAAAACCCCACTTAATTTTTGTAAAAGAATGAATATTTATTCTACTAATGAAAAGAAGAAGTGAGAGTTTCATACATAATAAAATGGAACAAAATGGTCAGGTGTATAAATTTTGTTCGTTTGAAGTGGAGTTTAACGGCCCAGTCAACACTATTTAGGTCATTTTTGAGCCGGCCAGTTTACCTATCCACCCTTTTCCTGGGAAAGTTTTTACGTAAGCGGTTCACCAGTACAGGGCATATTCTTTCGCCAGAAACTGACAACTGCCCTTCTTGAATCAGCGGGAAGGAGAGAATGACCGTAGAAAAGATTTCATGATCAGTCTCCACGTCAGGTGTATAGATGTCTCGTTGAAGCGAAATATCTCAATGGCCTTCCGCGGCTTGGAAGAGCGCTGACGATTAGGTCTCCCATCGCTGTGGTTAGAGACTGGCTTGGGTCACATGTGAGGCGCCAAGTTCCCACTCTGATTAATGATCGGCTCGATTGAAAGAGTCATAAAATCCAAGCAAAACGAAGAAAAGAAAATAAGGAATTAAATCAAGCACTTACATGTTTTATTCCGCACCCGCCCATCGGGGCTTGGAGAAATAGATTAGGCTGCATGGTGCTTCCACGCAGAGCTGAAACTGACCATACACGAGTACTGGTAAACTGCTTAGGACTAAGCCTGCCCAGGCAAAGTAATGTGAGCCAGACCATATATAAGCCTTTTGCTTTTATTGTTGGGGGGTGGGGGGGGCAGGACTTGAGAAGTCATTTCATCTTAATGTCGGGTAAAAGTCCCACAAAATTGGAAACGTCTCCAAAATGACATAAATAGTGTTGACGGAGACATTAAACCTTAATTCAGACAAAAATAACCCTTTCCTCCGATAATGGAAATAAACAGAAGAAAAGAAAAATAATATAAAAAATAAATAAATAAATAAACGATAATAATAATAATAATACTAATAATAATAATAATAATAATAATAATAACGTAAAGAGAAAGATAAATGAACATCACGAAAACACGCCTTTATAATTTGGACCCCTTGAACCCCACTATTATATAGTAAAACAGGGGATTACAGGGCTAAACCTTATTTTTCTTATTTCTGCTCTAAAATCTAAACTGTGGTTACTCGTTAGAACCGCCTCGATGAGATGGTTCTAACGAGTACCCACAAGTGATTATTTGAATTGAGGTTTTACGTCCCCGTCAACACTATTTAAGTCATTTTGGAGACGTTGTTTCCAATTTTGTGGGGCTTTTACCCAACGACATTGAGATGAAAAGAAACCTCAATCCCTACTGCCCAAACAAACCAATAAGGTTTTGTTGTTTGTATTGGGGTTTAACAGCCCATTCCACACTACATTAGGTCATTTTTGAGCCCGTCAGTTTACCAATCCACACTTTTCCTGGACAGGCTTATACGTAAGCGGTTAACCAGTACAGTGCACATTCTTTCCCCAGAACTTGACTGAAAATTGCCCTATTTGAATCAGCGGAAGGGAGAGAATGACCGCAGAAAAGATTTCATGATCAATTCTCCACAAAAGAGTCTTGCTGACGCCCGCGTCCTCCTGATCAACAGGCAGATGCGCATCCGACTGAGCTACCGTTTATATTCTTGGACCGCCGACTCACACCATTCTGCCTGGGTAGGCTTAGATCTTCTTAGCTGTTTACCAGTACTCGTGTGCGGTCGGTTAAAGCTCTTCGTGGAAGCACCATGCAGCCCAATTTATTTGTTTTATTTATCCAAGCCTCGATTGGGAGGTGGGGGGCGGGGGTGGGGGGTGGTGGGGGTGGGGGCATCAAGCAAAAGCGGTCACCGAAAGCTACAGACAATAGGTACCATCACGAAAATACGCCTATATATGTAATATTAACCCCTTTAAACCCCATTTTTATACAGTAAAACTGAGGCTTACAGGGGTATACATTATATTTTCCGCTTTTTGCTCAATAACGTAAGTTGTGGGTACTTGTTAGAACCGACTGAACCACTGAAAATGTTCTAATAAGTACCTCCGATCTATGTTTTGAGCAAAAATATTAAAAATATCAGAATTTTTCATCAGATTTTTTTGGGGGTGGTAAAATTTTCAATATATTTGAATAGGCGTGTTTTCATAAATGCATCAGACCCACCGAAAACACAGAGTATAGTACGGAACCCGGGAAGGGACAATTCTGTTCCAGTTTCTAGCTGAACAGAAATTGAAACAATAAAATTAGAGTGGAACAGAAAACAAGAAATATGTCGTTTAAACGATATAATATGTCATTTAAACGACATATTTCTTGTTTTCTTTTCTACTCTGAAAAAGTAGGATGAAATTTGAAACAATAAAATTAGAATGGAACAGAAAACAAATCTGTGTCGTTTAAACGGCATATTTCTTGTTTTCTGTTCCACTCTGAAAAAGTAGGGTGGAATTTAAAACAATAAAATTAGAATGGAACAGAAAATAAAAATATGTCGCTTAAACATATTTTTTTGTTTTCTGTTCCACTCTGAAAAAGTAGCGTGGAATTTAAAACAATAAAATAAGATTGGAACAGAAAACAAAACTATGTCGTTTAAAAACTATGTCGTTTAAACGACATATTTCTTGTTTTCGTTTCCACGCTAGTTTTTCAGAGTGGAACCGAAAACAAGAACTAGATGCCCAAGTAAGCCGGAATCGCTCACCTGATGAGGCTGATCATACATTACATTGCGTTTTGGTGGTCATTTTGTCTTTCAGATCACAATGCTTTTAGCAATTCTAAATATGCATGTTTAAATTATCTTGATGCTTCTGATTAAGTTTTTGAACAGCTTTGTCTGATTTAGGATTCAGGAAGAGATGATGTAGATGCAGAGTGGAAGTGTATAGTTTGGCAGGCCAGAGCTATCGTTTGCAATTGCCTTTGGTGTATTCTGTTATCAAAAAAAGTAAACAAAGTCAACCAATCAAGCGAATACAATTGCAACACAAAGCTATGGTGTATATGGCCGCTTGCAAAACAGCCACAATAGCGAATCTTCTTGTGGACTCTGCGAGTTTGACATGTACTGATAACACCTGAGCTGCCCCTCCCAGTAATCTTCTATGCATTTACTATACAGGTGCTTTGAAGAATTGCAAGATGGCCGCCATCTGGGAATGCAACACGTTTAGCAATTCTGAATCTCCATGTCATCTAAATGCCAAACACTAATTTCAACTCAATGCAACAGACCATTCTGTAGCAGATGTGGTTTGAAGATTTTCAAGATGGCCATCATGTCGCCCCAATGCCTTCTATCAAGTTTCGGCTCAATTCAATTTGATGTTTGAAGATTTTCAAGATGGCCAGCATGGAAGCCATTTTAGATAAAAGAGCATAATAGTTGCAACAATTATGAATCTCCATGTAACCCCGATTCCTCCAATTAGACTACATTCGACCTTTGGTTCAGGAGGAGACGTAGGTTGAAGAATTTTAAGATGGCCATCTTGTATATCGGAATGGAACGATTCTAGCAAATCCGATTTCCATGTCACCCCAATGATGCCTGCCATGAAGTTTCAGCTACCTCTGGTTCGGGAGGAGATGTCTTTTGAAGAATTTCAAGATGCCCTCTGCGCGCAGCCATCATGGATAACGGAACGGAACAATCTTAGATAAATCTGAATCTCCAGGTCTTCCCGATGTCTCCCATTACGTTAAAGCTCAACCCAACCCTTGGTTCTGGGAGGAATTCATTTGAAGAATTTCAGAAAGACCGCCATAGTGACTTTCTTGGATATCGGAACGGAACAATTTTAACAAATCCGAATCGCCATTTCGCCCCAATGCCTTCCGTAAAGTTTCAACTTGATCCAATCTCTAGTTTGGGAGGAGATGTCGTTTGAAGAATTTCAAGATGGCCACCAAGGCGGTCATCTAGGGTATCGGAATGGAATGATTTTAGCAAATCGGAATCTCCAAGTCGCACCAATGCCTTCCATCAAGTTTCAGCTTGATCAGACCTCTGGTTTGGGAGGAGATGTTGTTATGAGAATTTCAAGCTGGCAGCTATGGCGGCCATCTTGGATATCGGAATGGAACAATTTTAGGAAATCCAAATATCCCTGCCTTCCATCAAGTTTCAGCTCAATTGGAACTTTGGTTCGGGAGGTGATGTCGTATGAAGAATTTCAAGACGGCCGCCATGGCGACCAGCTTGGATATTGGAACGAAACAATGTTAGCAAATCTGAATCTCTATGTCATCCCGATGCCTCAGCTCAATTCAACCTTTGGTTTCGTTTGAAGAATTTCAATATGGCCTTTATGGCGTTCATCTTGGACGTCGGAACGAAATGATTTTAGCAAATATGAATTTCCATGTCATCCCGGTGCCTCTCATCAAGTTTCAGCTCAATTCGAACTTTGGTTTGGGAGGAGATATCGTTTGAAGCATTTCAAGATGGCCGCCATGGCGGCCATCTTCGAAATCCAAATGGAACCATTTTAGCAAATCTGAATCTCCATGTCACCAGGATGCTTCCTACCAGGTATCAACTTAATCTGACTTCCAGTTCGGGAGGAGATTTCGAAAATGTGAAAAGTTAAAAGACCGACGGCGGACAACAGGCCACGGCATAAGCTAAATATGTGGTTTAAACGACATATAATTGTTTTCTGTACCATTCTAATTTTATTGTTTTAAATTCCACCCTACTTTTTCAGAGTGGAAAAGAAAACAAGAAATATGTCATTTAAACAACATATAATATCGTTTAAACGGCATATTTCTTGTTTTCTTTTCCATTCTAATTTTATTGTTTTAATTTCTGTTCTGCTAGATACTGGAACAGAAATGTCCCTTCCCGGGTTCTGTAGTATAGCAACCAGCAATGGCGAATCCCCAAGAAGTGGCAATTATGCGAAACAAACCGCTAACAAGTCCCAAAATAGTTTCACATCACCTTAAGAATGCCGTGTAATCCAACACTATGTAGAGAAGAAAGGAGTTGAGAAGGATGTTTTATCCCCTTTATTGTTTTAACTTCTTATAAACACATAGTGGATACTCGTTAGAACCGCGATTGTCGGTACTCGATTGAACCGCCGATGTTTCCCTATAGCCACAATGCATAAGTCCAAAAAGGGGCATAACTCCATTAAATATTTTCGGACTTTCGTCAAAAGTAAATCAGGTCATGTATACATTAGACCCAAACTGTATGCCAAATATCATGGGTTCTCCAGATATTTTGTTCACAAGGTTTCCCTATAGCCACAATGCATAAGTCAAAAAAGGGGCATAACTCCGCGAGGACAAGTCCGACGGAAAAGAAAAAAATACGGGTCCGCTTATTTTTTATGCTCATGCCATATATGAAATTTCAAGATCCTAGCTCAAGCCATTCTGTAGTTTACCTAGGTACTTAAAGCGTAACGGACGGACGAACACGGCAGAAGCAATATGCCCTCCAACTTCTTCGAAGTTTTATTTTTTCGGCGACGGAGGTTACAATGAATTTCTATAGGCGTGTTTTCGTAATGAGTATGGCCAAAAATAGCCGTTAGCTAGATCAGCGTTAGTCACGTGGACATCAGCAGTGGAAAGAAACAACTGACCCCAAAACTACTATTTTCTGGTGTAAACGCGCGGTATTTCTTCGTTTATCATATGACGTCGCGTCTGAGAGTGTAATAACGCCATGTAATATTTTCGATAATCCACTAGTGGATTAAATATGCAAATTAGGTAGATACATCCCGTAACGTTACATGTAAGACGTCCTTAACGACGTCGCGTTTATTAATGGCGGAAAATTGACATTTTTGTAAAACAATCGTGAATAAAATACGTTTTAAATGTCATATGATAAAAAAATCTTGCATTCGTGCTCATGTATTACTGAATTTATTAAACTCGTTGAAGATAAGGGATAAAACGCTCGGCCGAGCGTTTTATCCCTTTTCTTCAACGTGTTTAATAAATTCAATAATACATCAGCACTCATTTAAGATCCTCTATATTTCTGCTTCAAACATAGGTTGTGGGCAACGTTTCTAAAACAGTGTTTTCAGTAAGAATTGATCAAATAATGCATACTTTTATAAACCCCACTCTTCTTTACATTGGGTGTTTATTATAATGGCGTGCTGACGTAATAAATTAACATAGTCCTAAACATGTTCGATTGTAAACTAAATGAATAAATAACTAGAAATTGTGTTTGTAAAACACTATGCCCCCAACGGTTTGCTTGCCCCTACTTACCAAAATTTTCAAAAGGCCATGACTGAGGAAATTTTTCCAGACTTTTTTTTCAAAAGTTAATCAGGTCATCTTCCTATCAGCCTTTCAAGTTTCAAGGCAATAGCTTAAACAGTTTTGAGATATCTTGCTTACAAGATAAAAATGGCAAATTTTTCAAAGGGCCTAAACTCATATGCATGAAAAAATTACAGATGGCAAATTGTTCAAAGGGCCTAAACTCATATGCATGGAAAAATTACAGAATTTTTAAAAAAAATGTTAACCAGGCAATTTACTCATAATTCCCTATCAGCATGTCAAGTTTCAATGCAATATCTTAAACTGTTTTCAAGATATCTTGCTTACAAGGTTCAAGTGACGAATTGTTCAAAGGCAAGCTACAATACAATACAATACAATACAATACAATACAATACAATACATTACTTTAATTTATCCAATCAAGGGGCATTACTTGCATATACGTATAACAGCACAACTCAAAATAAACATAAAAAACTCATTTGCTTTGTTTTGTTTGATTTGAGGTTTAACGTTCCCGCCAACACTGTAAAGGTTATGTTGAAATAAGCGTGATAAAACGAGCGTGAAACGACATGAAAATGATTTGAATAAAGGTAGGGAATACAACTCCTAGAATGCGCATAACCATCGGTCTTTGGTGATATGTTGGCAAGATTTTGAGATATAGCTTTGTCACTTGACAGGCAGATAGGGAATGGTGACTTAATGACCATATTAACTTTTGAAAAAAAATCTCAAAATTTTTCTTCTTGAGTTATGGCCCTTTGAAAGTTCGACATTTTAAGCTATTAAGCAAGATATCTCAAAAACCAACTGAGTTATTGCCTTGAAACTTTACAGACTAATGGGGGGTGGGGTGGGGGGGGGGGTGATAAGTAGATGAAATGAACAACTTTTGAAAACAAAAAAAAAAAAAAAACGATTGTTTTTTTCCTGTGCTATAGCCCTTTGAAAATTTGAACATTTTAAGTTTGGAAGCATAATATCTATAAAATAATAATAAAACTATTTGAGGTATTGTTTTTAAACTTTGCATGCTGATAGGGAATGATGAGTAGATCACCTGATTAACTTTTGAAAGAAAAAAACTGATAGGGAATGATGAGTTGATGACCTGCTTAACTTTTGAAAAAAAAAAAAATCTGAAATTTTCTTCTTGAGTTATGGCTCTTTGTAACTTTGGGCACTTTAAGCTTGTAAGAAAGATATCTTAAAAAAAAAAACAAACAAAAAAAAAAAAACATTTGAACGATTGCCTTGAAACTTTACAGACTGATGGGGGTTGATAAGGAGATGAACTGATCAACTTTTTTTTTCTTGAGTTATGGCCCTTTGAAAATGTGAGGATTTTAAGTTTGTGAGCAAATTATCGCTAAAAATTTGAGCTATTGTCTTTAAACTTTACAGACTGAAAGGAGATGATGAGTAGATGTCCTGGTCAACTTTCGGATAAATATCTGAAATTTTCTTTTTGAGTTATGGCCCTTCAAGCAATTTGTCATTTTAACCTTGTAAGCAAGATATCTCGAAAACTGTTTGAGATATTGCAATGAAACTCGACAGGCTGATAGGGAATGATGCGTTGATCTTATTAACATTTGACAATTTGAGCATTTTAAGTTGTTAAGCACAATATCTCTAAAACTATTTGAGGTATTGTTTTTAAACTTTACAGGCTGATAGGGAATGATGATTAGATGACCTGATTACCTTTTGAAAGAAAAAAAAACATCTACAATTTTCATCTTCAGTAATGGCCCTTTGAAAAATTTGCCACTATAATAGTGTTAGCAAGATATCTCGAAAACAGTTTGAGATATTTCCTTGAGACTTGACAGGCTGATAGGTAATGATGAGTTGATGATCTGCTTAACTTTTCCGCAATTTTCTCCTTCAGTTATGGCCCTTTAAACAATTTGTCATTTAAACATTGTAAGCAAGATACCTCGAAAACTATTTGAGACATTGCCTTGAGACTTGACAGGCCGATAGTGAATGATGATTTGATGACCTGCTTAACTTTTGATAAAAGTCAGAATTTTTCTTCTTGAGTTATGACCCTTTGGACATTTTAAGCTCGTAAGCAAGATATCTCAATGAACATTTGAGCTATTGCCTTGAAACTTTACAGACTGATGCGGGATGATTAGTAGATGAATTGATCAACGTTTGAAAAAAAATACTCACACACACAAAAAAAAATAATAATAAAAAATCAAACGTAATTTCTTCTTGAAATATGGCCCTTTGAACAGTTTGTCATTTTAACCTTGTAAGCAATTTATCTCGAAAACTGTTTGAGACACGGCCTTGAAACTTAGCAGGCTGATAGGGAATAATGAGTTGATGACCTGATTAATTTTTGAAAAAAATCTATATTTTTTTCTTGGGTTATGGCCCTTTGAAACTTTGGGCGTTTTAAGCTTGTAAGCATAATATTAACACACAGAAAAAAAAAAAAATGAGCCATTGCCTTGAAACTTTACAGACTCATGGGGGTGGAGGTGATTAGTAGATGAACTGATCAACTTTTGAAAAAAAAAAAGTATTTTTTTCTTAATTATGGCCCTTTGAATATTTGATGTATGTAAGCAAAATATCTCTAAACCTATTCGAGCTTTTGTCTTTAAACTTTACAGGTTGGTAGGGGATGATGAGTAGATGACCTGATTAACTTTTGAAAATAAAATAAACCCAAAATATTCTTATTGAGTTATAGCCCTTTGAACAATTTGTCATTTCAACCTTGTAAGCAAGATATCTCGAAATTTGTTTAAGATATTGCATTGAAACTAAGACCCTTTGGTGTCTTTTATGGATGGAGTAAGTTAATTGTATCAATTCCTGATCTTTGTTTTACTTCTACTTAACAGGCTGATAGAAAATGATGAGTCTATGACCTTTTAACTTTTGAAAAAAATCTGACATTTTCTTCCTGAGTCATGACCATTTGAAAATTGTGGCAATTTAACCTTGTACGCACGATATCTCAAAACATGTTTAAGTTATTGCCTTGAAGTATAAGCAGATGACCTGATCAACTTTTGAAGAAAAAAAATCGGAAAGGACGAGTTACAGTTTAGCCATATTTGTGCCTACGATGGATCTTGATTAAACATATATGCAACGCAGTCCAATATGTGCACGTTCATTTGACGACAATATTTAATTAACCATGACAAATGCAGTCACTTGACTTCCGTTTTTCTACAAGTAGGGTAATTGTTAGTGTTTGGTGATTTACCAAAGTAATATGACATTTTTAAATAATAAACCGCACCAAAGCGTGCTTACATTCCATATAATTCGCGTCTGTTGCTGATCTACATGTACATATCATAATCTATGTGTCTTGTATCACGGGACACAATTTTTTGTACAGAATGTGCATTAAACTTTTCTATTGTGTTTAACCATGTTAACATTTATGTATTAATATATAATATGTTAGAATTGCTTAATAATACGGAATTTCATTTCTATTCCATAATAAATACTTAAAATGTTGGCAGAAAGACTAGAACAGAGTCAATATTCCAGTATACTCCACTTAAAAAGAAACTAAGCACATCACACTTAGATTAGAAATTCCGTATACATAATAAGTATGCTGTGATTAAAAGAATAAAACTTAGAAATAAGGCATTAAAATAGAATATCACTTTTAAGGATATGACTAAAATCATTCTTTTAAACTTACAATAAAATATATAATAAGACGTTTAAAACTTTTTTTACATATAAATAGGAAAATAGACAATACTGTTTGATGTTTTGAAAATAATACTAAAGACGTATTTCTAAAATACATGATGATTGTTTGAAAGGCATGACCTACTCCCCACTCTTCTCACCATCCCAAGACTCCCAGTCTTCATCAGCAGCATTTCAAAATGCTCTTTTGGATCACTAACAGGAGCTAGTGCAGCTGAACTGTGGCACTGAAAGCCAAAGTACCAAAGTACCGAAGCTACAGTTACAGCCAACAGTTCTTACACTAGCTTTTCACAGACAATATCAAACGGTTATACTCTCAGCACCAGATTGATAAGAAAGCCAGAGAAATATGCATTTGATGTTGTGTGACGAGACTGAATCCTAACACTTATTAGGCTGTCATCTTTGTGAATACTGAACTCGCATTTACTATCTTCAGACAGGTGCTCTTGTGTGTAACATGATACGTCTTTAATTCATCAACAAGAAAGCAGTATGAGGGACATTCAAATCTCCAGGCGCCTTCAGTAACAAAGCTCAACCTTGTGACCTAAAGCTGTGACTTTGACCTTGAATTGGTAATCTTATGATGGTTAACATTTCTGCTAAGTAATTTTAAAATCCATCCAGGAGTAAGAAAGCTATTGACAAAACTCCCCACAAAACACCCTTTTTGACCTTTGACCTCTAAGTATAACCTTGACCGTTTAGAAACCAACCTGGGTGACACCCACGGCACATCGTCTCATGATAATTAACATTACTGAAAAGTTATTTTAAAATCAATCCAGGACTAAGAACGTGATTGAACAGACACGAAAGAAAAGCGCCTTTCTATGACCTCTAAATATGACATTGACCTTTTAGTAACCGACCTGGGTCTTGCATGCGATACACTGTCACATTATGGTTATCATTTCTGCCAAGTAATTGTTAAACTATCCAGAAGTAAGAAAGCTATTAATCGAGCACAAAAAATAACTTTTTTTTTACTTTGACCTCTAAGTATGACCTTGGTTTTTTATGGAACCGACCTGGATATTGTACGCTACACCCTGTCACTTTGTTGTTAACATTTCTGACAAGTATTCTTTTTTAAATCCATCTAGGAATAAGAAAGTTATTGACGACAAAAAGACCCTTTTTGACATTTGGCCTTTAAGTATGACCTTGACCCTTGAGGTACCGACCTGGGTCTTGCGCGCGACGCACTATCACATTATGGTTAACATTTCTGTAAATTAATTTTTAAATGCATCGAGGAATATGAAAGTAATTGATCGGACATGATAAAAAGACCTTTTTGGACCTTTGGCCTCTTAAGTATGACCTTGACCTTTGAGGTACGGACCTGGGTCTTGCGCGTGACACACTATAACATGATAGTTAACATTTCTGCAAAGTAATTTTTAAATGCATCCAGGAATAAGAAAGTAATTGATCGGACACAATAAAAAGATCTTTTTGGACATTTGACCTCTTAAGTATGACCGTGACCTTTGAGGTACAGACCTGGGTCTTGCGCGCGACACTTTGTCTTACTAAGAAGAATATTTGACCAAAGTTTAGTGAAATTCTATCTAAGGGTTCAGGAGATTCGGAGCGGACAAGAATGTGTTACAGACAGACGGACATATGGACAGACAAAGGCCATTCCTATAATCCCCTCTCCGCTTCGCGCGGGGGATTAATGAAAAGCATTCTCTTCTGTCCAGCAAGGAATCATGGTCATGCTCATATAGATAACCAGCCATTGCTATTCTGTATATGTAGTATATTGAGTTTTTTCCTTTGCGAGTATGTACTGTACTTTGATTGCATTGATTGTCTCACCTTATTTTATCGATAAAAGTTTATTTTTCAACATCCTCCACATCGTAAACCGCCAAAACATCAGCATTTTTAAAAGCATTATTGTTTCTACAATAAAGTGGTGTGTAGTTTTCTCCGGTTAACAATGTGGACGACCATGCAATTTTCCGTTGAACACCACAGGGGTCATCAGTTTGTCCATAGGCACAATGTTGCACATGACCGGCAGTGCATGTATTTAACCGGAAATTTTATGACGAAAACGCATGCGGATGGAAAAATAAAACAGTTTTCAATAAACTAGAGATATTTGGACACCTTATGAGTGTGTTTCAACATAGTTTAGATATCCATCATAATCAAAGCACTGAATATAACGAAACCGATACAAAGATAATTTGTTATGTGTTGAAACAGATTAAAATGGCTTCTGATGAACACACAGGCCTTTATTAGGGTGTGCTGGGGGTAGATAGAAAGGTGGAGGAAGAAGGAAAACAAGGGATAGGGAGATGGGAGCAGAGGGATAGGAAGAAGGAAGAAATGGGGGAAGACGGTCGAATGGTGAAAAGAGGGGGTAGAAAAGGCGAGGGAGAAGGGACAAAAGGGAACATAGGTATGAGAAAAGGGGAAGGGAGAGGGGAGCAAGGGAAGTGAGAGGGGAGAAAGGTACCCGCTGTACACCCCACACTTTATAGGTATATACTATAATGCACCTTTAATTCTCTTATTGTTGTTCTCTTCAATGGGTCTCAAAATACGTTATCATCATCATCATCATCATCATCATCATCACCATCATCATCATCATCAGATTTAGGGGTAAGGCTCACATGAGATGACCCCTTCCAGGTAGTTGGCTTGCTGCACGAATGGCAGATCTCACACCAGATCTCCAGATTTATCTATCATTAGGGACGATAGCCAAGAGCTTCCACTCTCTGCGATCTCTCTCTGTCAATTGCTTCCAGGTCATCTTGGATCTCCGAGGCCCACGTTTTCCATCCACCTGTATGTCAAAGGCTGTCTTAAATGCACACTTGGGGCGTTCCACATGCTCATACCAGCGGATCCTTCTCTCCTTCAGGATTAGGTCCAGGTCCTCAATACCAAGCCACGCAAGTAGCTCACTGGACCTGGTGGTGACAGTATCTTGCGGTTTGATATGCAGACCTGTCTAATCGTTGCCCTGTGGTTCCGCTGCAGACGTCGGAGGTTTGGTTTTGCAAATGACCAAGTTTCGTTGGCATGGAGCATTGCGCTCCGCACATAAGATTTGCACACACGGCCACGTGTCTTGAAAGAGAGGTGGTAGGAAGAGAGAAATGGTAGCAGCTCTTCGAACTCTTCCAGGCTGTTTTCACGCATGATCACAGCCTCCGGCTACAGAGAGCCTAGGTAGCAAAAGGATGCTACTACTCCAGCTTGTCAGGTCCGACATGGACTTTTCTTTGTGGTCTGCCGCCTAAGCGACGTGCAGTTCCCTGGCATCGTGTTCACCTGTTATCAGAGTCCTCTGTTAAGCGCTTGAGCACACTGCATTTCTTGTGCACACAGAGCTTGTAACCATTGCAAAAGATACTGTTGCTGTGAATTCCAGTGTGACATACGGCGCAAAACTCTCCCGAACTCTGTAGGAGGTCCAGGCCAATACCACAGATCATGATTTTCGTCTTCCCTGCATCTACTCTAAGCCCTTTCTCCTGCATATCTTCTTTCCAAATTAAGAGCCTCCTGACACATTCGTATCAGTGATTTAGCTATGATAACAAGGTCATCGACATAGAGGTCCTCCCAGGGGACTCCAGAACGGAACTCACCTGACAAGGCTTCAATCACAATGATGACAAGCAGAGGGATGGGTCCGGAGCCTTGATGAACACCGACATTCACTTCGAACTCTTCACTGTAACTGTCACCAACACGAACACGGCTCCGCGCATTAGCATGCATCCTGTGGACCAGTCGCAAAATCCACACATCTTTCTGCCTGGCAACAAAGACTGCGCGTCTGTTGTGCCTCTGCATGGGACAAAGCCAAACTGGGAATTGTTGATTGATAGTTGCCCATGGCCAATGCACCCCACTGCCCTTGTACAGACAGAAAATGAAACTCTTCTCCCAGTCAGAGGGTACCTTGCCATCATGGATGATTACAGTTGCGATGTCACGGATTGTCGAGGCGCCCGCATCAACCGCTGTTCGTATCATATCCACCACTATGCCCGGTGAACCCGAAGCTTTGCTGTCCTTCTTTTGAAAGATAGATTTCTTAACCATACCAATAGTGATTGGGACGGGCGACCCTTCCACTGGTGGTTCAGAAAGGTGGTCCGGGTCCCAGTCAAAGTTAACATTGAGTAGTCTTTGGTAGTGCTCTAACCCGGCCCTCTGCTTTGAGGGTTTGCACATTGACATCTCCCATGCACCATTCTCTACTGGTTTGTCACCTAAAACATCAACATTCTCTGTTATCTGATTAGCAAGGCGCTATACTTTTGGTCAATATTATTGTAGATCTCCTTGTCGGCATCTTGGCGAGCATGGAGCTCCGCGCGTCTGGCGCGTTTGGCTACATTATATGACACCCTCGGGTTTTACCAGTCTTCCATATTCTTAAAAGCTTGTCGCTTGGCTGCAATGACCTAATTTGCGTGCCCATTCCATCACCAGGTTTCACAACGCAAACGTTGGGGCCGAGACAGCTGATATCAGCTACATCTGCAGGCGCACTCACGTGCAGGTTGAAAAACTGGAAAAAAATATTTCTCGTCTGAGGGTCTTTAAGCTTCCGAACATTAAGTCTGGGGGTGAACTTGCGCTTGGGTTTAGGTGGCACACTCATTTTGCATACAAGAAACTGATGTTGCAGGGTTACTTCCTCGCGAGAGATCATTTTCACATCTGTGACAGGTTTGCACATTGTCCTTTGGAAAAAGGTGAAATCTATCTGCATGCTGCGCTTCCAGTCTTTGAAAGATGAGGAAGAAATCTGTTTTGGCCTATAAAAAATTCGAATGAGGTTTTAAATAAATTGAAATCCAGACATTTTCGTGCTTCAAAGTAGAAGTAAAACAAAGATCATGAATCGATACAATTAACTTACTCCACCCATCAAAGACACCAAAGGGAAAGAAACACAAACATTAAGCGACCAGACCATAATGGAAACCTAAACAAAGGAAGGCCATAAGGACAGTTACTTTCCCACAAAATGGCCATATGGCCATCCAAAATTAAAAGACACAAGTGATACACACAGTAAGTAACAAACAACACCATAAATAAACCGCCACAGAAGAACCGCCTTGGAACGGTCAGTGGAATGATTTCCACTGGGGGGCTTAAATCGATTTTACGTGGCCACAATCCTCGCCCTTACTTCCGTCGCGATTTAGACAAATAATTTGTTCAGTCCGCATGAAGGCCTCCTAACTCATCAGTGCAACATCTCCGTGAACACAAAAATCAAAGAACCACAGAGGTGAGACAACGGTGAGGACTCGACAGCAAGAAACCACTGAAATGCTGGAGCAAAATAAAACCAACAGTTAGACTTCGATGGGCCCGACCAGAGACAGAGCATCAGGCACCAACCAACATTACCTTGCATTAGATCTCTCTAATTCTCAATAAGCCTCTTTACGTTGGAACCGTCATATAATCTGAGGCCTGACCCACCGGCGTGCAATTAAAGAGGGAAGCAAAGTTGCCAACCGTGATTGGATTAACTAACATGCATGCAGTCTGTCGTATAACATCCATGTTGTACCCAATCTTTTTATATCGAAGAATGATTTTACGAAATTGGGTGCTGAAGTCATTGCGGTTATATATTTTTCTGAATTTATATACTAAGTCACCATTAAATTCGGTCTCCGATAGACCTTGTTGCAGAAGAGATTTAAGTCCAATATTGAATTTTGAAATTAAATCAGAATGGCGTCTATAAAATTTTGAAAAGGCTTTGCGTAGTTTATGGTACCGATAACCCTGATAAAGGAGTTTAGCCGTTAATAATTTATTACGAGTGTTGAAGTCAGTTACATGACTACACACTCTAGCAAATCGAATTAATTGCGAAATATAAATGCCATAGGATGGCGCACGAGGAACATCACCATCCAAAAAAGGAAAATTTACAATCTCAAAATCAAAGTCATCGCGTTTATCATAAATTTTGCACGAAACAAATCCATCTACAATAGATAGATGTAAATCCAAAAACGGGGCCTCGGTATCAGAAGAATTTGCTTTATTTAACTGAAGTTCTGGGGGGGGGGGGGGGGTAAATCTGACTGATCAAACCATCGAAATAGGTATTATCAATATTTAATAAATCATCTAAATATCTAGAAGTGGAGCTAAAAGCTTCCATAATTTCAGATTGGTTATCAATGGAAAGCGACAACATGAAGTCTCTTTCATAACAATACAACAATAGATCAGCCACAAGAGGAGCGCAATCAAGTCTATCTACTTACGATTTTTCCACTCTTTACACTACACTTCCTCATAATCTTATAAAAGAAAAGCTTAATAATTTAATTGAATGGGCTTTTCACAGAGAAGGTTCTCTCTATCTTGCATGTAATGTCAGAAATGCATTTTTCACTTCTAAAGAGCATAAGAATTATACACTTTGGTCATGTCAGAAAGTGTGTGATGCCCTCACCTTTCTACTTGACAATATTTTTTTAAAGATTCGGTACTAAGTTATTTAGACAAATTGTGGGCATTCCGATGGGTACGAATTGCGCACCTCTTGTGGCTGATCTATTCTTGTATTGTTATGAAAGAGACTTCATGTTGTCGCTTTCCATTGATAACCAATCTGAAATTATTGAAGATTTAACCCCCCCCCCCCCCCCCAGTGGAAATCTTTCCACTGACCGTTCCAAGGCGGTTCTTCTGTGGCGATTTATTTATGTTGCTGTTTGTTACTTACTGTGTGTATCACTTGTGTCTTTTTATTTTGGATGGCTATATGGCCATTTTGTGGGAAAGTAACTGTCCTTATGGCCTTCCTTTGTTTAGGTTTCCATTATGGTCTGGTCGCTTAATGTTTGTGTTTCTTTCCCGTTGGTGTCTTTGATGGGTGCTGTAAGTCAATTGTATCGATTCCTGATCTTTGTTTTACTTTTACTTTGAATGTGATAAGATAACTGTCATGTTTCTTGAAACCTTGTTACAACTTGCAAAGAGGTAAATATAGAAAAGATGTCGTTTTATTCTTAGCAAAGAATAACACATTTTTATACGGCATATATTATTAATTTTCGCTTCCAAAACTCAGATGAGTACTTGTTAAGTGTAAAAATATTTGTGAAGTTTAAAAATATTTACAACAACGTGAGCACTGTTAGCAGAACCGTTTTAGCAATTTTAGAAGATGATCACCAACACAACCTTCCTATGAAGTCTGATTGGAATTGGCCAAGTGGTACAGGAGGAATTGTCGTTCCAACAGTGTTCTATTTTTGGCTCTGATGACCATCTTGTTCATCAGAAAGTTTTTAGCTATTTTGATAGGGAGCCACCTAGGTATTATTCCTTTGAAGTTTGAATCAAATTGGCCCAAGGACTTAGGCGAACTTCGCAAATTGTCAACACTTTTCTATATTTAGCTCTGAAGGCCATTTTACACATATGAGTAGAACCGTTTTAGCTATTGTGGTAGATCATCACCTAAGCAACATTCCTATGATGTTGGATTGGAATTGTTTCGCGGGTATAGGAGCAGTAGTCGTTTAAAGATTTTTTTCTATTTTAGCTCTGGTGGCCATCTTGTTCGTCAGAGCAGAATGATTTAAGTTATTTTGGTAGGGAGCCACCCGGGCTTGATTCCTATTAAGTTTGAATCCATCTGACATATGGGTTTAGGAGGAGTTCTCATTTAAAACAAATTGTTGACTTCCTTTTCTATTTTTATCTCTGGCGGCCATTGTGTTCACCGGAGTAAATTGTTGACATTTTTCTATATTTAGTTCTGGTGGCCATTTTACTCATCGGAGCGGAACTGTTTTAGCTATTTTGGCTGAGGGTCACGAAAGCAACACTTCCATAGGTACAGGAGTTGTCGTTTAAAGATTTTTTATTTTTTATTTTTTACTCTGGTGGCCATCTTGTTCAATGGAGCGGAACGATTTAAGCTATTTTGGACGGGTGCCACCTAGGCAACAGTGCTGTGAAGTTTGAATCAAATTTGCACAAGGGTTTAGGATGAGTTGGCGTTTAAAACAATCTGTTGCCGACGGACTAGGCACGACGGACATTCATTGATCACAATAGCTCGCCATGAGCACTTCGTGCTCAGGTGAGCTAAGAACCCTAATTTTACAGGAAGAATATAAGAATCTTATATGGATGTGAGGGGTGGATGGAAAGGGTTCCCGAGGGACGGAATTTTCTATCCTCCCCTCACACCCATATTGGATTCTTTTTCTTGCATACCTTCCATTTCTAAGCGCGGAGTTTTAATGCTCCAGTCACTCCGGTTACCAACGTCGGCCATATTGTGTTGACACTGCAAGAATGTTTAGTGACGTCACGTAACGTGCCGTGATGTCATCCTTAACGACGGCGCATACGAGGTCGTAATCAACCAGTGCATTTATCAAACACGCGATTATATTCGATTTTGGAACACCTGGGTCAGAACATAAATTTCTATCCCAGGGTAAAATCACGGATTTCCTTGTCTGGTGTGCAAGAAAAGGTATACTGTGCTCGCTGCATGTGCGGTATTTGCATGTCATTAAGTTCATTAGATCTTTTATATTTCTGCCTTAAATAAATA
Organism: Lucinisca nassula; assembly: GCA_963580285.1. Lineage (NCBI taxonomy): Eukaryota > Metazoa > Mollusca > Bivalvia > Lucinida > Lucinidae > Lucinisca > Lucinisca nassula. The sequence goes on along the minus strand of OY757022.1, from coordinate 78,180,567 downwards.
AATAAATAAATAAATAAATAGATCTAAATAAAACTGGTAAATAAATACATAAACTTTTTTCTCTTACTCTATCGAATCTGGCTCGAATCTGGGGCATGTTGGCGAACGGTAGACCTGTTATAAATACAGTAAATATCCTCTATTAACCCTTACCTTCCTGTTCACGACAACCCCTATCTTTGCAAACAGTGTAGATCCAGATCAGGTGGCTTCTGACGAAGCCAAATAGTGTAGATCCAGATCAGATGGCTTCTGAAGAAGCCATCTGATCGATCTACACTGTTTGACATTCAGTTTATGAATTTGTAGAAATAAATTACATCAAGTAATCTGATTGATTCAAAGTCAGAGATGGGTGTAGCTAAAATGAATATTCAATAAGAGAAGGGTCAAGATCCAGCTAAAATTAAGTGCAATTACCCTTTTAAAACTATAATTTAAAGTTTTAAGCGTTTATTTCCCCAAGGTTCCTTTAGACTGAGACCACCTTAGGGACTGTTCAAATATGGTCTTAAAGACCACTTTTGAACAGTCCCAAAGGTGGTCTTAATATAGGAAATTTACTGTAAAAGAAATAAGTAAATCGAAATGACGCATGGTGATTTGACCTCACCCTCCCACTCCATACATGATAAAATCTTTTCCAAAGGGGTATTATTCTATAACTATTAATTTACCGTATAGAGATGTGAAATCGTAAAGAAATATTAAATACTTAATTTGTATATAATGAGTGCTAATTATATAGTGCAATTATATAGTGCTAATTGTTTGCCCTTTTTCTTATGACCTTTTCATACTTCTAATCTTTGTCCTTTCTTAAGGGTTTGTCTCAACCTCCATATGAAATAAAGGTTCCTTCCAATTTTAAAGCGCATTTTCGAAAATTGGGATGAAAGGGTAGATATTGAGGATAATGGATTAACAAAAAGAAATATTTAGTGTGAATCAGCGCACTTAGAAGATTTTCCCACCATTTTAACAAGGCAGACAACTTTTAAATTGTTGACTTCCTATATTATTTCTTTGTTGTTCATAACGATAACAAACCCGTGCGACATAGTGCATTTTTTCTTACCTCCAAAATGGCAACTTTTCTTACGAAAATCCTTGATATTTTTCTTATTCACACTGCAAACATAGGATATGGGTGCTCGTTAGAACCGCCTCTTTGAGGCGGTTCTAACGAGTACCCACAACCTATGTCTTGGAGCAGAAATAAGAAAAATAATGTTTACCCCCGTAAACCCCAGTTTTCTCTTGGGGTGTAAGGGGGTGTTTATTTCACGGACTTGTATACGTGATGCCATTTTAACAGGGCAGACAACTTAATTGACTTCGTGTTCTATTTCTTCATTGTTCATGTTTGGCATAGTGCATTTTTTCACATCTTAAAAATGGCCACTTTTATGATGAAAATCCGTATTATTTTTCTGATTCTGGAAACATTGGTTGTGGATGCTCGTTAGAACCTCCTAACCAGTACCTGCAACCTATGTCTTAGATAAGAGTGAGTGAGTGTTTGAGTTTTACGTCCCACTAACGGCTAAGGTCATACGGAGACGGGACCTCGGTTTCAAGACTCATCGGAAAGTCTGATCTTAGATTAGATATAAGGAAAATAATGTATAGCCCCGTAAACCGCAGTTTTCTCTATATAAAATGGGGTTGTTAATTTCACGGACCTATTCGCGTAAGTGATGATGATCATGAACTCTTGTCTATGGATATTCTCTCCCTTCCAGCGGTGCAAGAAGGGCAGTTGTCATTTTCTGGCGAGAGAATGCGCACTGTACTGGCCAGCCGCTTATGTAAAAACCTGCTTAGGAAAATTGTGACCGACATGATATGACCTGAATAATCATTACTGGACCGTAAAACTCTAAACAAACAAACAAACAAACAAAAAATTCCTCATTTTTTATCACATCCGACCGAAAACGAGTATGCTATGAAAGAGTGTCGAGCAAATTCATTCCTTAAAGAGTTGACCCCTTTCATCAAAGGAAGACAACAGTATGTTAACAAGTCAGTGTAATGCGTACACCTGAACCGATACAATCAACCCACAGCTCCCATCAGAGACACCAAAAAGAAAGAAGCACAAACATGAAACAACTAGACCCTAATGGAAACATCAATAGCGGAAAGCCACAAGGACAGTTAATTACCCACAAAATGGCCAATTGGCTAACGAAAACAAAATAATATAAGCGATACACACACTCAAAGACAAACCATAACAAAAATAAACCGCGACAGAAGAACCGTTCCAATGCGGAAACGAATTCCACTGGAGGGCTTAACTCGATTTTACCTAGCCACAATCTTCGCCCTTATTTGCGTCGCGATTTAGACAAATAATTTGTTCAGTCCGCATGAAGGCCTCCTAACTCATCAGTGCAACATCTCCGTGAACACAAAAATCAAACAACCACATAGATGAAACAAGGGTGAGGACTCGACAGCATGAAACCACTAAGATGCTGGCGCAAAACCCACTTTACAACAACAACAAAAACAAACAAACACACAAAAAATGTGGATACTCGTTAGAACCGCCCCACGTTTGGACTAGAATATGAAAATATCTAAATATTTCATTAACAAAAAAGGGACAACAACAACAACAACAACAAAAAAAAAACTACATCATTTTAGCACTCGGGTGAACTTTTTTTTAGAACGAGTCGCCTCCCCTGAAGGCGTGTTCAATCCTCTTAATAAAAACTTTTTTGTTCAATGAAAGAATTATCTTGTCTAAAGATTAGATAGCGAAAATCGGTTCAAAATATTTTTGGACGTAAAGACTGATAAGCATGAAACTTTTACTGACTTTTGTGATATTTTTTTCGCTTTTAAATGGAGTAACGCTGAAAAAGGCAAAAGGGTGCAAAAGTATGCATTTGGCGATAAATTTCTGATGTTAAATTACAGGCTATTACGAAAACACACCTATACAAATACATTGCCATTTTTTTCCAAACAATAGAAATTTTAAGATGAAAAATTGTGATATTTTTCTTATTTCTGCTCAAAGCATAGATTGTGGGGACTCGATAGAACCGCGCCTCGGCGAGGCGGTTCTATCGAGTACCAACAATCTATGTTTTGGAGCAGAAATACGAAAAATAATGTATACCCCCTAAAACCTCAGTTTTACTATATAAAAGTGGGGTATGCGGGTGTCAAAATTATATAGGCGTGTTTTCGTTATGCTGTTATGTTTGTTTGTTTTTTTGTCTGTTTGTTGTTGATGTCTTTATTTTAAAAAGTTTAACACCCCCTTTTATATGGTAAAATTGAGGTTTACAGAGGTATGCGTGATTTTTCTTATTTCTGCACAAAAAACATTGATTGTGGGTACTCGTTAGAACCTCCTCGGCGTCTGGCTACTCGTTAGAACCGTCTCGCCGAGGCGGTTCTAACGAGTACCCATAATCTATGTTTTGAGCAGAAATAAGAAAAAGGTCACAATTTTTCATCCTGAAATTTTCATTTTTTTCGGCGATAAAAATTTCAATATATTTGTATAGGAGTGTTTCCATAATGAATTTTTTATAAAGCTGCATTGCAAAAAGTATACATTCTATGTTGCAAAAGTATAAAATCTGTATTGTAAACATATAAAGTCTGTGTGGTGAACGTTAACATAAACATTCTGTATCATCACATGATGACCCCCCCCCCCTAAACCCCATTTTGTATAGAGATAAATGGGGTTTACGAGGGTAAACAATATTTTTCTTGTTTCTGCTCCAAGACATAGATCGTGGGTACCCTTTAGAACCGCCTCAATGAGGCGGTTCTTCGAGCACCCACAACCTAAGTTTGCAGTATATATAAGAAAAATATCATGGGTTTTCATAAGAAAAGGAGCCATTTTGGGAGATAGAAAAAATGCACTGTGTCGCACGGGTGTGTTATGGTAATGGGTGCACGTAAACGTTTGAAATCTGTTTGTTTGTTTGAATTGAGGTTTTACGTCCCCATCAACACTGTATAGGTTATTTTGGAGACGTTGCTTCCAGTGTTGTGGGACTTTTACCCGACATTGAGATGAAATGACAGCTCAAGCCCTGCCGCCCAATGAAACCAATAGGGTTTATAAGCAATGACGGTCCGACTCGCGCTGCTTTGCCTTGGCTGGCTTAGATCCTCTTAAGCGGTTTACCAGTACTCGTGTGCGGTCGGTTTCAGCTCTGCGTGGAAGCATCATGCAGCCCATCTATTTCTTCTAGCCCCGATGGGCGGGGCCGCCCACAGAAGAAGCAAAAGCAGTTGGAGAAATGGAATTTAAAAAGAAAGAGTTTAAACAGCACACCAGGATGCAAAAGATGTTTCAGATAACACAATTGTTTTTTAATACAGTAAACCACCAAAAATTAAGCAAAAAAAAAACACATTTAGAAGGTTTCAGTTACATTTTCTTGTGTTTTCTACACCCAGTATGCTCTAGTGGGAGACCAACTTTGAGACTGTTCAAATGAGACTGTTCAAAAGTGGTCTTAAAGACCACTTTTGAACAGTCTCAAAGGTGGTCTAAATATAAGAATTTTACTTTAGAAAGGTAATAAAGATGCGATAACGGTGTCATTTATAACTGTCATATTTCATAGAACTGACTTTGTTTAGCTTGAATATACACTGTACGGCTATAGCTTCATATTGAAAGTAATATTACATTTTCAATGTCTTAAAAACTTAAAATGTGGATGCTCGTTAAAAGTCCATCACGGGAACAACACCCTTGAAATCCCCACTTTATATAGAGAAAGGTGTCATTTACAAGGGTGTACTCTTTTTTTCTATTTGCTCAAAAGATAGATTGTGGGTATTCTTTAGAACCGCCCCAGTAAGGCTGTTATAACGGGTACGTACAATCTATATACCTTAAAGTAGAAAAAAAAAAAACGGTGTCCCGCTACCCTCTGTGAATTTAACGTTTTTTTTTTCGGCATGTCCTTTACTTGCTAATATGGCGGTGTTTTCTTACAGATAAGATAACGAACCTCGATGATTCTGTGACAGTCAGTAGCTCTACAAACGTGGATGAGAAGGTTTTCAAGGTAGATGGCGCGGACAAGAAGGCTTATCCTTTGACGCTGATCACAAGCACGAATGAATTCCAACTCAGTGGAAAAGACAATCGTAAGTATGCCAAACGTCGAGGAAACACAGCCTTTGTTGTAATGGTGACGACTAAATCTAGTGTGCTTAAATGGCATCTATCTTGTCTCTAGAACTAACAGTTTTCAGACGAAAATGTTTGATATTTATCTTATTTCTAGTCCAGATATATATTGTGAGCTCTATTTAACGAGGCGGTTCTAACGGGTACCCACATCTATGTTTTTGGGCCAAAAAACAAAAAGGGAAAATAATGAACACCCCATTAACCCCACTTGTGTCTATATAAAGTACGATTTATAGGGGTCTTCACAATACGATAACACACCCGTGCGTCATAGAGAATTTCTTTACATCTCTAAAACGGTCAATTTTCTGACGAAAATTTGTGATATTATCCTTATTTATACTCAAAACATCGGTTGTGGGTACTCGTTAGAACCGCCTCATTGAGGCGGTTCTAAGGAGTACCCACAACCTATGTCTAGGAGCAAATATAAGGAAAATAATTTATAACCCCGTAAAGCCCAGTTTTCTCTAAATAAAGTGGGGTGTAGGGGGTGTTTATTTCACGGACTTGTTTTCTTAATGACTTTACGGACTTTACGAAAATTTTCTACACTTCATAGTTTTCAGTTCTGCGCTGTAGTTCTTGCTTCAAAAGGATTACCCCTTTCTCAGAAAATTGTTAACCTGGGGCCAGTTGTTCAAAACTAACGAGGTCATTAGATAACGTAAACTTTGATCATTTAATATGGCAAATAGGCTAATATTTTTGCTGAAAAAAAAATGTAAGCAGCTTTTGCATTTTCAACGAGCTCGTTAGGCTGACAAGGCTTTGAATAACTGACCCCTGGTGGGCAGGATTTCACAAGCCCTAACCCATGCCTCATCCTTCTCATTATGAGAATACATTTACAGTATAACTTCAGTGGTTCGAACCCTGATGACCCATATATCATGCATTTCATCTAGTCAACAAGTCCGTGAAAAGAACGCCCCTTTAAACCCCACTTTATGTAGACAAAACTGGAGTTTACAGGGGTAATCATTATTTTTCTTATTCCTGTTTAAAGACATAGGTTATGGGTACTCGTTAGGACCGCCTCGATGAGGCGGTTGTAACGAGCACCCACAACCTATGTTTGGTATACAAATAATACAAATGTGACAACTTTTCATAAGAAAAAATAACCGTTTTGGAGATATGAAATATTGCACTTGGATACGCGTATATGCTATCCCAAGTAACCCTTCTCATGGCTCCCAGATATCCATTTAGTTTGGATAATTCGTGCACTTTTTTCTCTCATTTCATCTTGAGAAGGTATGTTGTGTGTACTCATTAGCATTGCCGGATTGTGATGATTCTAATGAGTAGGCTTTACACTGCTTACCTTGATTTCTTAAGGGATATGAAAATGTAATTTCTTGCACATCAGACACGGAAAACCATAGTTTTAGCTTGGGAAAGAAATTCTGTTCTAACCCTGGTGTTCTGAACCAAAATCGAATATTCTCGCGTGTTTGATAAATGCACTGGTTGAATTCGACCTCATATGCGCCGTCGTTAAGGTTTGCGTCACAACTCGTTACGTGACGTCACTAAACATTCCTGTAGTGTCATTTAGAAGCCTCCGTGGTGTAGTGGTTATGCTACTCGCCTTGTAAACCAGGGGTCGCAGGATCGATCCCGGGCTTCTCCAGACTTTCGGATGAGTCTTTAAACCGAGGTCCCGTCTCCGTATGACCTTAGCTGTTGGTGGGACGTAAAACTCAAACACTCACTCACTCCTGTAGTGTCATCACAATATGGCGGCCGTCGGTAACCGAAGGACTGCAGCATTAAGAAATGGGAGGTATGCAAGAAAAAGAATCCCATATGGGTGTGAGTGGTGGATAGAAAAAAAATCCGTCCCTGGTATGACTCGGCAAGCCTGGTGATTCCGGATAGTGACACTCGGGACGGATTTTTCCATCCACCCCTCTCACCCACATAAGATTCTTATATTAGGCCCTATCCTGCAACAAATCACTTTGCCAGCATTTTATTATGTAACACGCAGATTCTTTCATAAACAAATCACATGGATATTAAGGGGAATGGGAACACCTTCAGGGGAGGCAACGCCTGCAAAAGTATTTTTGTCTCCTATGTCGAGGAGCAAAATCTTTCCTTTAAGAGTAGACTCCTTTTTCACTGGGACAGGGCTTATAGAAAAGTGAACAGGAAGTCCTGAAAGTTGTCTCCTTTTGAAAAATGGCGGAAACATCTGCCATACTCCCATTCCCTCGTGTTTTTCAAAAGGTTTATATGAACTGTCTAGAAGATTGTTATCGGTTTTACGATTACCACTCGCGTGAGAACGCAATTTTCGACCGTAAAACCGACAATACAATCCCCCACCCAAAATGACAAATTTGAAAGCAGCTACATGTGTTCTAGTTGAGTCATTGTCATGGACCTACCAGCGAATGTTGTTGGTTTTGAAACCCAGATATATACATTCTTCCAGGTGATGTTAAAACAAAGCAATGCCTAAATGCTGGTGATACTCACAGCTTGATGATTGAAAGTCAGACCATTAAATCGTGCGCTGCGGACACGGGAATCTTAACAGTCGTAGTTGAAGGAACGGTGAGTAGGCCTACTCCAGTTACGTTTGATTGGACAACGCCAAAATTTGCAACGTCCGGTGTCCCAGTTTATCTGACCCCTGATCTAGTCCCAGTTTATCTGACCCATGAGCTGCTTTACCCCGAGGGGATAAAGCTACCTCTGAGCAATGAGTAAGTGTTTGAGTTTTACGTCTCATCAACAGCTAAGGTCATACGGAGACATGACCTCGGTTTAACGACTCATCCGAAAGTCTGGAAAAGCCAGGATGGATTATCTTGCCCCAGCCCCCACTCCATCCAGAATATTGAAAAGTTTACAGTTTTCACCCAAAGATACACTCTTATACCAGAAATAAGGTATCACACTTTTGTTAAGAAAAACTCCATATATTCCAACTATCTGATGATTTTGTCAAAGCCTACTGGTACCCTGACCTCTACCTCTGAGCAATGAGTAAGTGTTTGAGTTTTACGTCTCACCAACAGCTAAGGTCATACGGAGACGTGACCTCGGTTTACCGACTCATCCGAAAGTCTGGTGAAGCCCGGGATCGTTCCTGCGACCCCTGGTTTACAAGGCGAGTAGCATAACCACTACCCCACGGAGGTCTCTATTACTGTTACTACCCCTGAGCAGGTTGCCCCCGGGGGTAAAGCTGTCCCAGGATATCTTTACTCCCACCCTGGATACCTTGACTCGGGGGGGGGGGGCAGCTAAACTGGCCGGGATATCTGCTCCCCGGGAGGCAAGCTAAACTGTCTAGGATATCTTGACCCCCCCCCCACCATCCAAACTTTTGGGATAAACTATGTTCTTTATGCCCAATTTGTTCTCATATGTAACTGGAGTAAGACAGTGGACTCGATGTTTCACTTTAACATTTTTAGTTTGAATCATGACTCTATTATTACTACCCTAAGTAAGAAATATGTCCATATTATAAAGGCAATGGCTATATAAATACATTCAGCTTGTATATTTTCTTATTCAACATCTTACTCATGGCCAGCTTGGATTCTTCCTGTCAGTTGTGAGTGGTGGTGGTGGTGGTGTGGCAAGCTAAAACAGCAGGGATTCCTTTACCCCTTTTTTCAGAATTCCGATAAGAAAACAATTTTCATATAAACAATCCCTCTTATCACCAATCAAGATCCTACTTTTGCAGCAAACAAGCGTGTTTATCTCAATTCCCTAGTGATATTTTCGAATCCATGGCTGCCCTAGCCTCTACTAAATGACTTAGAGAAGGAAGAGCTTTCTGACTGAAAGCAAGTTGTACATTTCTAATGTTGTGGGGACCATAAAAAGCCTCCCTATCTTTCACCACAGTGTGGTGATATTTTCTATCGCTTCGTGATCAATGGGATCCACTGGAAGGTATTGCTGATGTCTAATGTTCTATGACCACCAGTTAAATAGCTTGCATGAATCAGTATATTACAGCTTCTACAATTGCTCATGGGTTGGGGTAAAGATATCCCGGCTGGGTTACCTTGACCCACAAGGGGCAAGATATCCTGTATGGGATATCTTGCCCCCCCCCCCCCCCCCACAACCCCCACCACACACACACCTATCCAGAAAATGGAAAGCCCAGACAATACAAATTGTATAATCTTACAGTAATGATCATAAGTATTGGGACAGATAGGCCTAAATAGTGCAGGCACAGATCAGACGCTCATGAAGGAGCAGTCTTATAAGGATCTAGACCGTTTGCCATTCCATCTTCACCTTTTGTACTCCTTGTTGGACCAGATAACAAATTTGTTAAAATTTTAGGAGAATTACAACAAGTCTTCAAGGTGTCTGAATTCTTTTGATTTTTATGGTAATTGTCTGATGAAATCGTCAGAGCCAGTGGCACTGCCTTGCCCTCTACCAAATCGTTCAAGGCAAGAGCTCAGGAAGAGCTTCGCAACAACGAAAGGTATTGCTGATGTCCAATGGATGTCCAATGGACTATGGTTGACATAACATTACCACCAGCGAAATAGCATTCATGAATCAGTATTTCACATATTTTACCATTGCTCATGGTGCGGGTGAAAATATTCCGGCTGGGTTACCTTGACCCCCGGAGGATAAGATATCCCGCTAGGATATCTTGCCCCCTCCAAACCTACAGAAAACAGCAGTTTTCACCCAAACAAGCACACTTACATCATATATCAAGCTATCACTCGTTCTCAGAGAAAAAAACAACAACAACTGTATACTCTTAATTGTCTGATGAAATTATCAACGTCTGCGGGGCTGCCTAGGCCTCTACCAAATCTGTGGAGAGCGCAGCTCAGCAAGAGCTTCTTAGCAATGGAAGGTACTGCTGATGTCCAATGGTCTATGGTTGACATAACATTATTACCAGCTTAATAGCTTGCATAAATCAGTATTTCACATCTTCTACCATTGCTCATGGGTGAAGATATCCGGCTGGGTTACCAATACCCCACCTCGGGGGGAGGGGGCAAGACATCCCGGCTGGGATAGCTTGCACCCCCCCCCCCCCCCACGCGCCTATCCAGAATTCGGAAAATCCAAACAAGCACACTTATACCATTAATCAAACTAGCACACTATTTCAGAGAAAAACAACAACAACAAAAAAAAAAAAAAAAAACAAAAAAAACAAACAGACAAACAAAAAAAAAAAAAAAAAAAAAAAACTGCATAACCTTAATTGTCTGATGAAATCTTCCAATTCTGCAGGGCTGCCTTGGCCTCTACCAAGTCTTTCGAGAGAAATGCTCAGCAAGAGCTTCTCAACAATGGAAGGTACTGCTGATGTCCAATGGTGTATGGTCGACATAACATTGCCACCAATTGAAATAGCTTGCATATATCAGTACTTTTTTTCTTCTACCCTTGCGCAGGGGTGGGGGTGAAGATATTATGGCTGTGTTACTTGACCCCCGGACGGCAAGATGTATCCCGGCTGGGTTATCTTGGCCCCCCACCTATCCAGAATTTTGAAAAATAAACAGCTTTCACCCAAACAAGTACAATAATACCATAAAACAAGATATCTCACTTTTTTCAGAGAGAAAAATGTACATCTTAACTGTGTATTAATGAAAGCGTCTGCGGCTGTCTGGGCGTCTACCAAATCTGTGGACAAGAGCTTCTCAACAAAGGAAGGTACTGCTGATGACCAATGGTCTATGGTTGGCATAACTGTGCCACCAGCTAAAAAGTTCGCATGATATAGTATTTCTGTATTTCTACTATTGCTGATGGGTGGAGGGTGTAAATATCCCGTCTGAGTTACATTGACACGTGTGTGTGGGGGTGGGGTTGCAAGATATCCAGGATGGGATAGCTTGCTCCCACCTATCCGGAACTCGGAAACCCCAAAACAAACACACTTATACCATAAATCAAGCTATCGCACACACAACTATAATCTTAATTGTCTCATGAAATCGTCAATGTTTGCGGGGCTACCTCGGCCGCTATCAAATCTTTCGAGAGAGGAGGTCAGCAAGAGCTTCTCAACAATGGAAGGTACTGCTGATGTCAAATGGTCTATGGTTGACATAACATTACCAACAGTTTTAAAATAACTTGCACAAATCAGTACTTTTCATTTTCTACAATAGCTCGGGGGTGGGGGTGAAGATATCCCGTCAAAGTCCACAGGTGCTCTGGCCTCTACCAAAACTGGAGAGGAGAGCTCTGCAAGAGCTTTTCACTGGAACCTGTTGTTGATGTTCACTGTTGTATGCTTTATGTAACATAACATTGCACCTCCACTACCTCTGCGCCCAGGGGTTGGGGGAAAGGTACTCATGATGGCGGTTGGGGTGGGGTGGGGTTGGGGTAGAGATATCCCGGCTGGATTATCTTGCCCCAGCCCCCACTCTATCCAGAATATTGAAAAGTTTACAGTTTTCACACAAAGATACACTCTTATATCAGAAATCAAGAGATCACACTTTTGCAAACAAAAAAACCCAATATATTCCAACTAACGGATGATTTTGTCAAAGCCTGCTGGTACCCTGGCCTCTACCAAAACTGTGGAGCGGGGAGCTCTGCAAGAGCTTTACACTGAAAAGTAATGTTGATGTACATTATTGTTTGCATTTTATTACATAACCACCAGTTAAAGAGCTTGCATGCATCAGCATTGCACCTCCACTACCTCTGCTCATATCCCAGCTGGGTTACCTTGCCCCCACCACCCTCCAGAATTTTGATTTTTTTTTACAGTTTTCATCTAAACAAGCACTATTATACCAAAAATCAAGGAATCACACTTTTGCAGAGAAAAAAAAAACAACATATGTATATCTCAACTATCAGATCTTCATTGGTGCCCTGACATCTACCGAAACTGTGACGAGGAGAGCTATCAACTGATCAGTATAACGTACATATACCTCCACTACCTCAAGTCATGGGTGAGGGCAAGATATCCTGGCTGGGTTACCTTGGCCCCCGGGGGCAACTGATATCCCAGCTCAGTTATCTCCCCACTCTCCACACATACACCTATCCAGAATTTTGGTATGCAAACATTTTTACCCAGACAAGCACACATATGCAGACACTAAATCAAGATATCGCACTTATTCTGAGAAACTGACAGTATATCTCAAACGTCTTATAAAATCATCGAAGTCTATGGCTGCCCTGGCCTCTACCAAAACTGTTGAGAAGGGAGTTCAGCAAGAGCTTTTCACTGGAAAGTACTGCTGATGTTCAATGGTTGATACAACAGTATTTCACCTCCAGTACCTCTGCTCCTGGGTGGGGGCAAGATATCCCGGCTGGGTAACCCCCCAATCTATTCAGATCCAATTAGCAGTAATTATGCAGAGCTATCACACTTCACATAAATATTACACAGTTAGTCAACAGTAGTCTATTCCAAATTCAAGACAATTCAGTTTGGTAAGCTTGTTCCCCCCTCCATACATCCATAATTTCACACAGTTTGAGGGTATTTAGAGTGTAGGTGAGAAAGATGTAAAAGGTAAAATGTTAATGTATGCCAGCTACATGTGTTTTGACTAGCCACTGGATTATGCTTACATTCCTTACTTAGTCACAATTCAAAACAACAATATTTAGTGAAACATTTAGTCTATTTTTTTATCAAGATGAAATAGTACACTTCAGTAAGTTTAGTAACATATTAAGAACTAATTGGGCATAAGGAAAAAAGGTTATCCCCAAATCAAGGTGGGGTCAAGCTATCCTGGCTAGTTTAGCTTGCCCCCCCCCCCCTACCGGGGGGGGGGGAGATATTCCAGCCGGTTTAGCTTGCCTCCTGTGGGTCAAGATGTCCAGGGTGGGGAAGAGATATACAGGAACATCTTTAGCCCCGGGGGGCCAGCTACCCAGGGGGTAAATCCTATGTTTAATGTAGGAATTCAGACGTCATCATGTGATGATGATTTTATTCGGCACGAAGCTCACGGTGCTTGGGACTTTGTGCAGAAAGTTTCACGAAATAGCTTAACAAGGGGATTAGAATGGACTGCCCATAGGGGCTTGAATCATGAAAAAAAAAAAAAAAAAAAAAAAAACTTTTTTTTTTTTTTCATTTTTTTCCAATGAGTCAAGCCCCTATGGACTGCAACAGTTTGTAAAATTGTAAGTATCAAATTTAGACTGACGAGTATCGAGTTAAATTGGTCGGGTATCGAGTTTAAAATGTCGAGTATCTATGAAGGAATGCAATAATTGTCACAAGGAGTCGGGCACTGCATTGTAGTCCTAGATCAGCAAAACTATTTTGTTAGAAATGATAACCTGCACAAAATGGGATCAGGCGACTAAATATTTGAAGTGTTTGAAGATAATGCTCGTTTAAATAAGATTACTCAAATAGCTAAAAAATCATGCTGCTGAAATATATTAATTTTAACTCGATATTCGAAAATGTTTACTAGATACTCGACTAACTTAACTCCATACTCAACATTTTAACTCGATACTCGACAATTTTAACTCAACACTCGACAATTGTAACTCGATACTCGACAAATTTAACTTGATATTTGACAACTTTAACACGAAACTCGACATTTTTAACTCGATACTCGATAATTTTAGCTCAATACTCGACAATTGTAACTCGATAGTCGACAAATTTAACTTGAAACTTGACAACTTTAACACGAAACTCGACATTTTTAACTCGTTACTCGACAATTTCAAGACTATACTCGACAATTTTAACTCGATACTCGACCAACTGAACTCGATACTCCACAATTGCAACTCAATACTCGACAATGTCAACTCAATACTCGACAAAACTAACTTGATACTTTACCAACCAACTCAATGCTTGTCATTATGAACTCGATACTCGACAATTTCAACTCGATACTCGACCAACTTAACTCGATACTCAACAATTTTAATTTGATACTCGACGTTTTTAACTTGATACACGATTTTTACAACTCCATACTTGACACTCGGAAAAAAAAAAAAAAAAAAAAAAAAAAAACTCATTAGAATGAGGATAATTATTTTCAAAATTGTCATTTCGGAACGCAAATCATCGGTTTGACCGTCACAAATTACGTTTTACGGCGACGCGTCAGCGGAGCCTTATATCGTAATTTGCGACCGTACAATCTTGTGTCTCAATAAGCCGTGTGTGTGTGTGTGTGTGTGTGTGTGTGTGTGTGTGTGTGTGTGTGTGTGTGTGTGTGTGTGTGTGTGTGTGTGTGTGTGTGTGTGTGTGTGTGTTTCGAGAACAACCTGTATAGTTTTGTTTCATATGTAAAACAGATGAGCAGAAAATTTGTTCTTGCACACCAGACAAGGAAATCCGTGATTTTACCCTGGGATAGAAATTTATGTTCTGACCCTGGTGTTCCAACCCAGGCAGCTAACATAAATGCGCTTCAATTCTATTCAACTGCCGGAACTACTTCCGCACTACTTTTATTTTGTAAACAATATACATGTGGGAGCTGTCAAAACTAACCGGAGGTGTTGTGCAAGAAAAAGAATCCGTAGCCGAGGTTCCGCTCAGCACGGTCATCCCGAGGGTTGGAAACGCACATCTACAACAGAACCCCATATCAGATTCTCATAATCAAGCCCCTCGTAACCGATGCTTATTGAGTCTGCCATTGATTTAGGGTTGGTGATTCATTTCCTCTTCAGACACCACAGTTCAGCGTTCCGGCCACTAAGACGATTGACGTCACTAACGATGACGTCACAGCGAACGAGGTTACTGTGCACAGTATTACCATTACTAACAGCGGAGACTGTACTAAATTTACTTGTGACGTCACGTCCGGCAAACCGCCGTTTGATATCACCGCAGGTTAGTATGTGCGTCGTACTCGGTGTTTGTAGCGATGAGGATGGAACCCAGCAGGCACATGACGTGATTGTGTCGTCACATCAACGTCGGTGGAACGTCATGATGTATATGCAAAGTCACATCTACGTCGGTGCAACGTCATGACGTTGCAACGACGTTGATTTGACGTGGCCCTAGCGACGTGTGCCTGCTGGGAACAGTTTATTGTCCAGACGATAATTTTCAAAGATTTTCTGATTATAACACCAGTTGAGATAATCTAATTTAAATAAGCTAATTTCCATACGGTAGATCTATGCAAATTTATGCAAGCTTAGAGTTAGTTTGTGTGTCCGCTGTCATTCTGCGCAAAAGTACACAAATAAAAGCAAACTATTGCAAGGTTTTTGCACGTGCCTCCTTATGCAAATTTGTTGGTTCGATGACCTTTAGCCCACAGTGTCTTATATTCCCTACAAAATAATATCTGTATGATGGCTAGTCCAGCAGGCACATGGCGTGATTGTGGCGCACGTCAACGTCGGTACAACGTCATGACGTTTATGTAACGTCACATCTACGACGGTGCAACGTTGTGACGTTGCACCGACATTGATTTGACGTTGCATTAGCAACGTGTGCCTGCTGGGCTGTATCTTGTTCGGTTCGAAAGTTAGCCTTTTCAGTCACTCATAAGGTACCATTTGCCCTGTATTCGAAAAAAAAAAAAAAAAAAAACATTCTAGAGGCATGAAAGAACATCTTATAAAATGAGTGTGTTATAGCATTACTATTATTGTTCGTCGATCGACCCAAATTTCTAAACACAGTGACAAGTTCCCAACCGTTACTGAAACAGTGAGAGCAATAAAAATTCTGGCATGTGGCAAGGCTCCACGACCAGATGCAATATCTGCTGACATTTACAAAACAGGAGGTACTCCATTTGCAAAGAAGTTGACAGAGTTATTTCACATTATGTGGAGAAAAGAAACCATCCCCCAAGAATTCAAGGATGCGTCAATTATCACCTATTCAAACGGAAAGGGAACCCTCAGATCTGTGACAATCACCGTGGCATCTCTTTATTGTCAATTGCTGTATAAGTCCTTGCAAGAGTCCTACTTAACCAACTAAATGAACATCTTGAACATTTAGGGCTTCTACCAGAAAGCCAGTGTGTGTTTAGGAAGGACAGAGGAACAATTGACATGATCTTCACAGCAAGGCAGCTGCAAGAGAAATGCCAGGAACAGAACATGGACCTTTACATGACCTTTGTTGACCTCACCAAGGCATTTGACACAGTCAGTCGTGAGGGCCTTTGGAAGATCATGGTGAAGTATGGTGAGACAGTTCCACGATGGTATGCTTGCACGAGTCCAAAATGATAGTGAGTTTTCAGATCCGTTCCCTGTGACAAACGGAGTCAAGCAAGGCTGTATGTTAGCCCCAACACTGTTCAGCATGATGTTTTCATACTCACAGATGCTTTCCAGGATGGTGACAATGGTATACCTATTAGGTATCGCTTTGATGGGAAGCTTTTCAATCTCAGAGTGTTTGCAAGCCAAATCCAAGGTGCAGTCAGAGGTGCTAGATGAGTTTTTCTCTACTGATGACATGGCAATAGGTGCTCCTACAGACGAGAAGATGCAAAAAGGTATAGATCAAGTGTCCGACTCCTGTGATAGCTATGGTCTCTCAATCAGCATCAGAAACACTGAAGTAGTCTATCAGCCAGCACCTGGTAAGCCTTACAAAGAGCCCTACACCACAGTGAAAGGTCAAAGATTGCAAGTGATAGACAAGTTCACCTTGGGGAGCACGCTGTCAAGAGCCGTGCACATTGATGGTGATGTCAATGGCAGGATTGCCAAAGCTAGTGCAGCATTTGGACGACTACGTGGTAGTGTCTGGGATCGAAGTGGGACCAGACTTGACACAAAACTGAAAGTCTACAGAGCTGTGGTGCTGCTAACACTATTGTATGCATGTGAAACATGGGCAGTTTACCAACGGCACACCGAAAGACTGACTCACTTCTATACTAGCTGTCTTAGAAAACTCTTAAAGATTAAGTGGCAAGACATGATTACAGACACGGAAGTCCTGAACAGGGCAGGGATGCAAAGTGTACATACTCTTCTGAAATTAGCACAGTTAAGATGGACAGGCCATGTTACCAGAATGCCTGAGGAACGTTTGCCGAAGAAAATTCTCTATGGAGAACTAGAAATGGGGAAACGCTCCCAAGGCGGTCAGCAGAAGCGCTACAAGGATACCCTCAAAGCCTCCCTCAGCATTCCAACAGAGTCGTGGGAACAAATTGCACAGGACAGAGCAAAGTGGCGAGGTCTCATCAAAAGGGGTGCCAATGAATATGAGGCAAAAAGAATCAGTGAAGCTGAGCAGAAACGTGCACAGCGCAAAGCCAGAGCTAAGGCATCGCCAACAGAGCTGTCTTCCTCTAGTCTCTGTTGCTCTATTTGCAACAGACAGGTCAAAGCTAGAATCGGTCTCATCAGCCATCTTAGAACACACAAACAGAAACATTTCCCAAATATGATTAAGATTGATCATTGTCAGTAATGACAGACGAACTATTATTACTATTGTTCGTCGGTCGACCCAAATTTCTAAACACAGTAGCTCTACGCCTCAATGAACACGTGACTATTGCTAATATGTGCCGAATCAAGGTAACGGCGATTTAAAGGGAATGGGAATACCTTCAGGGGAGGCAAATCCTGCAATAGTATTTTAGTCTCCCATATCTATAGGGGTCAACTCTTAATGGAAAGAATTTGCTCCTGAGAAGTAAATGCTTTCCTTTAAGAGTACATGTAGATCCCTTTTTCAGTGGGACAGGGCTCACAGAAAAGCGTACAGGAAGTTCCGAAAGTTGTCTCCCTTTGAACAATGGCGGATAAATATGCCAGGGGTTCCCATTCCCCTTAAAGCCCCAATGTTCTTGTCGTTGTGACGTAGAGTACGTGGTGTAAAACATTGACTCAGCTCATGTGCTGGGATACATATACTAGCAAAAAGTGTAGACCCAGATCAGATTCCGTAGAACGCGGCCCCTGACCAGGGTCTACACCGTTAAATGGAATAGCCTAATTCAGGACCATTTTCCCTAGCTCAGAGACACGGCCCCCGCCCATCGGGGCATGAAGAAGTAGATGGGCTGCATGATGCTTCCACGCAGAGCTGAAACCGACCAGCATACGAGTACTGCTAACCGCTTAGAGGATCTAAATATGTACTAGAAAGGGTTATCCTTTGGAAGCAAGGAATACACCACAGAACTGAAAAATATGGAGTGTACATGTTTTCTGGGCCAGACTAGCTAGTTTCGACCAATTAGGCCTCATCAGTGACCCTCAAATTTTTTTCAAAATTCCACAATGGAATCAATGATCCCAAAGGACAAGAAAATATAAACTACACTAAGCCTGCCAAGGCAAAGCGATGCGAGTCGGTCCGTCCATGCTATAAACCCTATTGGTTTCATTGGGCGACAGGGCTCGAGACGTCATGTCATCTCAATGTCGGGTAAAAGTCTCACAAAATTGGAAGCAACGTCTCCAAAATGACCTAAACAGTGTTGAGGGGGACGTTAAACCTCAAATCAAACATGAACATTAACTCTGTTCATGTGCTGGGTTATTATGTATGAGCAAATCGTGTAGACCCAGATCAGATTCCGTAGAACGCGGAGCCTGACCAGGGTCTTCACCGTTTGCATAAAAAGAATATAAGGGTTAAATGGTAAAGCCTAGTTCAGGACATTTTTCCCAGCCCAGAGACAATAGATCCAGCAGTGCTACCAGTGCTTTGATTAATGAGCCAGCGCACGACAAAATCTGCAGTAAGACCTGGGCGACCAGCTAAGACTCAGATCAGCCTGCGCATCCGCGCAGTCTGATCAGAGTCTTCGCTGCTCGCATGAGCCTTCTAAAGCTTCTGGGCTATTCATAGGGCAACAAGAGAATGCTCCGAGCAGGCTGACCGGACGGGCGGGCTGAGATGTGTCTTCTTGTTTGTTTGTTTGTTTGTTTGATTTGAGGTTTAACGTGCCCGTCAACACTGTAAAGGTCATTTTAGAGACGTTGCTTCCAATTTTGTCTGACTTTTACCCGACATTGAGATGAAATGACACCTCAAGCCCTGTCGCCCAATGAACCAATAGGGTTTATTAGCATGGACGGTCCGCCTCGCACCGCGGTTCCTGGACAGGCTTAGATCCTCTAAGCTGTTTACCAGTACTAGTGTGCGGGCCGGATTCAGCTCTGCGTGGAAGCATCATGCAGCCCATATATTTCTTCAAGCCCCTATGGGCGGGGGCGCGAGCTGTGTCTTCTACCATTGCACAGGTCTTATTAGTTTAAACATATTTATTTCCAAACATGTTTGAACATTCAAGTAAATAAACAGAGTCAATACAAAATTTTAGGATCAGAACGAAAGCAGTAGCTTATTTTGTTCCTGTCCTATGTAAATATCAATTTGTGAAAGTTCTATATGGCAGTAGATAATTTACATGTGATCATAAAATAGGAATATGACATTTTCAGTATGTTTAGGTCTTATTGTAGGTTTTGTCATGCGCCGGCTCATTTATTTTACAGGGTCCACTACTGTGACAGCCTCGGTCAACGATCTCACATATAACTCGCCGTATGAGCTGAGAGCCACATGCTATGACAGTAACGCCAAGACTCAAACATCTATACAGAAAACCATTGATGTAACATTTACTCCAAGTTTTTGCCTGGGTATGTTGATTTTGTGGTCTTTTTCAGCTGCAGTAGTTTCTTTCTTTCTTTTTTTCTTTCTTTTATCACAAAAGGCAGGGTCATCAGCGTCATGTATCATCAAACCACCTTATTATCACCATAATCATCATCATCACGAGTCATTTCTTCCATTTCTTCTACATGTGCTACATGTATCATCACACTTCATCATCATCATCAACAGCAGCAGTCATATCTTCTGCATCTGTTGTTTGTATCAACATCATAATCATCATCTGTCATATCTTCTACATCTGCAGCATGTATAATCACATCATCATCATCATCATCATCATCATCATCATCATCATCATCATCATCATCATCATCATCATCATCATCATCACCACCACCACCACCACCGCCATCATCATCATCATCATCAAAGATTATCATCAATCATCATCATCAATCATCATCATCAATCATTATCATCAATCATCATCATCAATCATCATCATCATGTGTCATATCTTCTACGTCTGCTGCATGTATAATCACATCATCATCATCATCATCATCATCACCATCATCCTCAATCATTATCAATCATCATCATCATCATCATCATCATCATCTTCATCATGTGTCATATCTTCTACATCTGCTTCATGTTTAATCACATCATCATCATCGTCATCACCACCATCATCATCATCATCATCATTACATCATCATCACCACTGCCATCATCATCGTCATCATCACCATCATCGTCATCATCATTATGTGTCATATCTTCTACATCTGCTTTATGTATAATCACATCATTATCATCATCATTTTTATCATCATCATCATAACATCCATCATCATCATCATCATCATCATCATCATCATCATCATCATCATCATCATCATCATCATCATCAGCATCATCATCATCATCAATCATCATTATCATCATCGTCATCATCATCATGTGTCATATCTTCTGCATCTGCTGCATTTATAATCACATCATTATCATCATCATCACCACCACCACCATCATCATCACCATCATCATCATCGTCATATCCGCTACATGTAACATCACGTCACCATGACCACGTTTCCTCCTCCTCCTGGTTTTACTACTACCGTTACCCACCCTTCTCCCCACCACCCCAAACAAAATGCCAGGAATAAAGGTTATTAGGGAAAGATAAGCGCACTCTCAATCAATACTTTGCTGGCCCCCGGCTATCGGGGCTTGGAGAAATAGATGGGCTGCATGATGCTTCCACGCAGAGCTGAAACTGGTCACACAACCGCTTACCGCTGCTAAGCCTTCTCAGACAAAGTGGTGTGAGACAGACCGTCTAATGCATATATTCCTTTTTCTTTCATTGGACAGCAGGGCTTTAGATGTCATTTCATCTCAATTTCGGATAAATGTCCCACAAAATTGGAAGCAACGTCCCTAAAATGACCTAAATAGTGTTGACGGGGATGCTAGACCTCAATTTAAACAAACAAACAAACAAACAATCAAGCCTTTGCAGATATCCGACATGTAGAGGAGACATTATCTAGCCCTAATAGTTGTGTGTGCAAGCTTATTTGGAGA
Source organism: Lucinisca nassula (assembly GCA_963580285.1). NCBI lineage: Eukaryota > Metazoa > Mollusca > Bivalvia > Lucinida > Lucinidae > Lucinisca > Lucinisca nassula. Next base: position 78,159,184 of record OY757022.1, on the reverse strand, counting down.
CCATGGTACATGCTAAGGGTCTTTTTACTCATGGGTGTCAACATTTTTTATTTTATACTCTGCGGCGAAATTAATGCATATCTGTAACAAATAAAATGATATTTTCACACTGTGAAAAATAACATGAACTTGTTATTTTCACAGTAGCAGCCCGGACTCCTTTTTTTCTCACCAAAAGTCATATGTTATCGACAAAATAAATCTGTAAAATACCTTGAAACGCACTCTTTGAACTATAAAAATGCTGTATTCAAAATGGTGACCTGTTTATGTTGTGAAACTGACAGTTATGACGTCATAGCCAGGAAAAAATTGCAACGAAGATACGATTGATCAATACGGGAAAATTTCCGCATAAAAGGAACATTTCCTTTTTATCGGCGAATACAAAAAATATTTCATCCCGTGTGTTGAAAACATCCGAATTTTCACTCGTGCTTCGCACTCGTGAAAATTTGGACTTTTTCAACACACTCAGTGGAATATTTTTGGTATCCAGCTCTAAAACGTAAATATCCTTTATATATTCCAGTGCCACTTGACATTACCAACCTCTGGGCCATGGTGAGGGTTAATAGTTCTGTAAACGTCAACTACAATGTATTCACTTTGGAGGTCTCTACAACGGACGCCTATCCACTCGTGATAGACACAAACACGCCATACTTCAAACTTACTGGAACTGGAGTTAATCAGCGTTAGTATATTCAAAAGTGAACCTTTTTTATGCCCCCGCGTATTCGAAGAATACCGGAAGGGCATTAAGATTTACCCCTGTCCGTCCGTTCGTACGTTCGTCCGTTCTTCCGGTGTCCGGGCCATAACTCCTAAACCGTTTGGAATATATTCATGAAACTTCACAGGTGCATTCATCACAATGAGGCGATGTGTCATGAACAAGGAAGACAACTCTTGCTTTTTTGGTTTTTGAATTATCTGCCCTTGACTTAGTACCATATAGTAAACCGTGTCCGGGCCATAACTCCTAAACCGTATGGAATATATTCATGAAACTTCACAGGTGCATTCATCACACTGAGACGATGTGTCATGAACAAGGAAGACAACTCCTGCTTGTTTAGTTTTTGAATTATCTGCCCTTGACTTACTTCCATATATAGTCAAATGGTATGTCGTGTCCGGGCCATAACTCCTAAACCGTATGGAATATATTCATGAAACTTCACAGGTGCATTCACACAGTGGGGAACCCACGTGACCATTTGATATAGTAAGCGGAATTTTATGAGGAAAATCGCTCGCTTCAGGTACGGTTTTCCCCGATATTTTGGTTATTACAGCACGCATTTTTACGAATCATATACCAAAGTACTCTGCTCAATTTCCGATTTTTTATGACGTTTGCTTTGAAGGCAGAAACTGCCTGGTTTTCGAGAAACGCCCAAATTTTTTCCCCGAGCCCGACAGATCGAGATAAAGACCACGGCAAACAGCTGAAATCTTAAATTTATTGCAAATAGAGTGTTTAGATGCTCCGCCCGCATCCGAAATTGCAAATATTACCTCTAGCATGTTTCCATGTAACAGCTAACACCGATTTACCGTTTGTTTGCCTGTTATGCAAAGTGTTATAAAATGATCCAGTTCACGGTACAAAATCGGTAAGGTAAAGTTCACGGTAATTTCCACAATTGTGATAACGTAAACGCCAAACTGATAATGCTTTACAACATATCGCAACAACAAGATGGCAATTCACGTGATGTTGGTCATGGGAAATACATTTTCGTTGATACATAATGTATTCATTTTTTTCCAAATGACTTCCGCATGCCAGACATGTAGTAAAGACTTCAGATTGAAAACATCTAAACGAACATACGCGAAAACACATGGGCACGACCGCCTACGTTTGTCGTGGAAACAGCTTTTTCCCTCAGACTTATTGGAAGATACATCAATGCAGTACACATGGAACGGCAAAGGAGTTTTTGTGTTCAAAAGGTCAGAACATGTTTCCCATTAAAGCGAACTCAGGCCCTGAGGGAGGAATTTGGGATCCCGTAAAATATACTAAAGCCCGCCAGTAATTGTTACTGGCCGTTTCGAGTCGGTGCTTTTGCTGTGGTGTTGGTGAGTCTGATAATTTCCCCAGTAATGCATATTAATTATTTTTAGTTATGTAAATCAGTTTCTTTACCTCATACTGTGTTTTACTCCTTTACTTATGTCATAAATTTATGCTTGTTTGTACCACACTAGAAGTGAAGGTGAGGGTTGATATCCTGTTAAGTATACTTAAATGTTTGCTGAGAAGTAAAGCAATGATCAAGAATCGATACAATTAATTTACACCTTCCAACAGAGACACCGAAGGGAAAGAAGTACAAACAAGAAGTAAATAGACCGTGATGGAATCAACATCTGAGAGGAAAGCCAATAGGATACTTGCTTTCCAACAAAATGGCCGACTGGCTACCCAGAATAAAAAAACACAAGCGAAACATAAAATAGTAACAAACAATTAAACAAATAAAACGCCACAGAAGAACCGTCTTCGTACGGTCAGTGAAAAGTATTCCACTTTTTTCTGCGGGAGGCGTGGGGGGGGGGGGATGAAACAACGTTGAGGACTCGACAGCGCGAAAAAAATGAAACGCTGGAGCAAAAGAAAACCACCAGTTAAACTCCGAGTGGCCAGCCCAAAGACGAAACATCAGGTACCAACCAACATTACATACAATGAAAGGACGGGTCTCCCTAAGGGGGGTTTTTGGCCTCCTAACGATTTTGTTTATTTCTGGCTTATTGTTAGCATACATATGCCTTATTATTTGGAACATATGTGGTTTTGGTATTTAAGCAGTTTTTTCTGAGTTACAGGCTCTTTAAAGTGGGTGGGGTAACTCCACACAGATTTGACATGTATTTTGTGACTCATTTAAAGGTACAAAAATAGTACCATACATGACACGTTATTATATAAAATTACAGAAGAAGGTCTAACTCTATGTTTTGTCACAAGTTTATTCACCAAAATTCCTTTTTTGGGGGAAAAATATGGTATACACTTTGCATAACAGCCAAACAAACGGTGCATCGGTGTTAACTGTTACATGGAAACATGCTAGAGGTAATATTTGCAAATTCGGATGCGGTAGGATCATCTAAAACACTCTATTTGCAATAAATTTAAGATTTCTGCTGTTTGCCGTGGTCTTTATCACGATCTGTAGGGCTCGGGAAAAATTTTGGGCGAGCATTTCTCCAAAACCAGGCAGTTTCTGCCTTCAAAGCAAACATCATAAAAAATCGGAAGTTGAGCAGAGTACTTTGGTATATGACTTGTAAAAATGCGTGCTGTAATAACCAAAATACATGTATCGGGGAAAAACCGTACCTGAAGCGACCGATTTTCCTCCTAAAATTCCGTTTACTATATCAAATAGTCACGTGGGTTCCCCACCCTGTTTCAGCACACTTAGACGATGTGTCATGGATAAGGAAGACAACTCTTGTATTTTTGGTTGTTGAATTATCTGCCCTTGACTTAGCACCATATAGTAAACCGTGTCCGGGCCATAACTCCTAAACCGTATGGAATATATTCATGAAACTTCACAGGTGCATTCAGCACACTAAGACGATGTGTCATGAACAAGGAAGATAACTCTTGCATTCTTGGTTTTTGAATTATCTGCCCTTTACTTAGTACCAAATAGTAAACCGTGTCCGAGCCATAACTCCTAAACCGTATGGAATATATTCATGAAACTTCACAGGTGCATTCAGCACACTGAGACGATGTGTCATGAACAAGGAAGGCAACTCTTGCATTTTTGGTTTTTGGATTATCTGCCCTTGATGCATATATTTTATGATTGATTTGAAATACGTTTGTAATATTTTTAACCCCTCGCACAACATAGTTGTGAGGGGGATATAGCATAACATAACACTTGAAATTACTTTTCCTGGACATTACGTTTTCAGAATTTGTATCGGCATAGGCACTAGCCAATCTATCTGTTTTGTATAGCCCCCTATGAACGAAGTCAAACGGCTTCCTGAAGCTGTATTCCAAAAACATTTGAATTTGCTTTTAGAAATCACATGGTCGTACATTTGTCAGTGTTCCAAAACTTATGTGATCATGATTGTGTTGTCTATATATTTGTATAGGTCTTTCACTTCATTTACCTACATGAATCTCAGCAGTTGTTGCAGTAATTACAAAGCACATTATGTAAGATATCAAGAAGCATTTAAACTGTTGATAATAATTATTCAATCTGTGAGTAGTTATCGCATTACTCATAGGATTTTAAATTATTTTCAGTAAATACATTGTGATGCTTTTTGTTCTGTCCAAACACTGCAATGCTCTTTCTAAGCTGAGAGATACATTGCAAGGAAATGTACTGGTAATTATTAATGAACAAAAAGCAAGCAAGAACAGTGCTTAAAAACAGCGAACTTGCATTCAGCAGAAACATTCAAGAAGTGGTTGAAAGTTTTACAACCAGAAAAAAAAAATACTAAAAGCTCGCTTCCGATAAATTAACCACTATATTGACAAAGTAAATAGAAAAAATAAGACACCAAAGAAACGTCAGCAATTACAATACCAATGCAGAAAAGAGACATATTTATGCATGTGTACTATAAGGAAGGAAGCCGTTCTCACCTTGTCTAATAGCAAAATTTCTCTGGGTCATGGAACAGCTTTGTTTACATCAAATATTCTGCGCCTCATCCATCAATGATATCTCTTGCAACAGAAACTCAATATCAGTGACATTTCGATTTTTGGAAATACTAATCAATAATTACTGTAACTTTTTAGTTAGGATAATAATCCAGCATTCATAAAGACAGTATATCTAAGGCTTAACCTGGCCGTGGATTTATCAACCGAACTATTTTTACTAGTAACATCAAACCACTGACCATTGCGTCCTTGCATACCAGCTTGGTATGGAAATGAAAATAATGGATCTCCTTGCCTTACACCTATTTGAGTAGCATGACTTATGCAAAGTCATTAAATGAAGTTGCACATGTTTACAATAATTTTGCTGCTAATAAAAAAGCAAAATATATTGTTAAGTCTAATTTGTTGATTAGAATACCTTTTGATTTAGTATTTTACTATCTACTATTTTGGATAGATCATAGTGTATAAATGAAAGGAAAATATCAGATATTCATGATATCTTAATAGTTTCTAAGCTAGATCAGCTCAATATGTATTCATTTTGATTTGTATTATCTCATTTTTATTATGTAAGTGATACAAATTGCCTCTTTGTAAGGTTCTTGGATGATTTCAATAAAATAGTAAATTTGGCAGAAACGACTTACATCCATTAAAGGTGTAAAACTACAGTGTTACCGGTTTCGGATTTTCATGAAATTTGGCATAGCTAAAGAAGATACATATGACAAGTTTTCCTAGCGAAATGAAATCTTGACAAAGACTAGAACATATTTATCTTAGGGATTGAATTTTTATAATTTTTTAAAATTTTAATTAAAAAAATGAGATTTTTGATAGTTATTTTATCAGAAAATGTAAACTTTAATTAATTCAAAGGGTTTTTAGTATCAAAGGAATGCCTATGGAGTTCTGCATTCAATCCAGTTCACAGATCTTGAAACTAAATAAAACATAAGATTTAAGACGCACTTATTTAGAGACAGACACCAGCTCATGGAGGGAGTCAGTTAGAGTGGCCTCCTGAGTCCTACTTTGATTTATATAAGTTATTAAATACATTTTTATAGGTTGTATATGCTGAGTTATTAATATACAAAGTTTAAAGAAAAAACATGAAAGACCCCCTTTCATAGGAATGTTGCTGAAATGACCCTCTATCATAATAGCTAAAACGGTTCCCCTCCAATGAGCAAAATGGCTACCAGAGCTAAAAATAGAAAAACTTAGATTTGCTTCAATTGAGCTCCTCATAAACCCTTGGGCAAATTTGATTCAAACTTGACAGGAATGTTACCTATGTGGCTCTCTACCAAAATAGCTAAGACAGTTCTGCTCTGATGAACAAGATGGCACCAGAGCTAAAAGTAGAAAAATCTTCAAACGTCAACATCTCCTATACTTCGTAGGAATGTTGCTTAGGTAACCTTTTGGAAAAATAGATAAAACGGTTCCACTCCGATAAGCAAAATGGCCATTAGAGATAAAATAGAAAAAAAAAGTCAACGATTTACTTTAAATGCGAACTCCTCCTAAACCCGTGGTTCTGTTTGATTCAAACTTCCCAGGAATGTTGCTTAGGTGACCCTCTACCAAAATAGCCAGACCATCGGGGCTTGAAGAAACAGATGGGCTGCATGATGCTTCCACGCAGAGCTGAAACCAACCGCACACGAGTACTGGTAAACCACTTAGAGGATCTAAGCCTGCCCAGGCAAAGCGATGAGTCCATGCTTATAACCCCTATTAGTTTCATTGGGCGACAGGGCATTAGATGTCATTTCATCTCAGTGTCGTGTACAAGTCCCACATAATTGGAAGCAGCGTCTCCAAAATGACCTATAAAGTGTTGACGGGGACGTTAAACTTCAAATCAAACAAATTAAACAAAAACAAAATAGATAATCCGTTCTGCTGTGGTGAGCAAAATGGCCGCCAGAGATAAGAAATAGAAAAAACGCAAATTTGCTTCAAATGTGTACTCCTCCTAAATGATTTAAACTTCACAGGGATGTTATAATTATCGAGGAGGCTCCCTAACAAAAATGCTATAATCATTCAGCTCCGTTGAACAAGATGGCCACCAGAGCTAAAAAGGTGATCATCTCTCTCAGTGCAACATTTAAGCTACATGGAATGGCTGCCACCCATATGATGACTTTCGGAAGCTGTGTGACATCAGGTGAGCGACCTAGGGCCATCTTGGCCCTCTTGTCGTATTTTTGCTCAAAATATAGATTGTGGATACTCGTTATAACCGTCTCATCGAGGTGGTTCTTTTAGAACAGAAATAAGAAACATTACGATAACACAACAGTGCGACGTTGTGCATTTTTAACATCCTCTAACGCCCCAGTTACACAGAGCCATCGGTGACTGATCGGTAGTTTTTTTAGCGTGAACCGATGACAACGTATTTAACACCGATATCACCTATTGGTCACCTGTTTTCCACATATCACCTGCTTTTGGGAAAAGATAAGTTTTATCGGTGAAAAATTACCGATTGGGATTTTTAAACATGTTTAAAATTCTCGATCGGTGAAAATATTTTACAAATAACCGATAGACAAGCTGTCTACAACCGATATCACCTATGGGCCACCGATAAGCAACCGATTAACTAATACTTTACACCGATAGAAAAAAGATGAGAATTAAAATGTCGGATTTCGTCGGTTTTGATCGGTGGTTAATAGGGACCCAATCTGTGATCATTCGGTTGCCGCCATCGTGTCATCGGTGGGTTTTAATAAAAAGAACCGACAGCAACCTATTGAACGATATACGCAAGCTCTTAATCACCGATATCGCCGATCGAACAAAGATAACCAAATATGAATCACCGACCATATCTGACGGAAAGTGTTTAACCACCGATGACTAGCTATCAAATACCGATTAATCAGCGATACGCCCGATTTAGCTCCGATTTAAAAACGATAAAAATTGGTTAGTATTTCAGTATTTTATCGATGAAAACATCCTTATCACCGATCCAACCCCGTTTGAGTTGCTTTCGGGGTCACCTACAAGCAACCCATGAAATGTTTGGTTAACCGATTGAACACTTTTCCATCACCGATGGCCGTTTACACAGAACACCAGAAATAAAATCACGCATGAGAACCGATCAAAACAGCGAGAAATTTAATATAAAATGACCGAATGGGGGCCGACCGTCTGTGTAACTGGGGCATAAATGACTACATTTCTGATGAAAATCCGTGATATTTTTCTTATAAATTCTCAAAACATAGGTTGTTGGTGCTCGTTAGAACCGCCTCATTGAGGCGGTTCTAACGAGTACCCACAACCTATATCTATGATCAGAAGTAAGAAAAATAATGTATACCCCAATAAACCCCAGTTTCCTCTATATGAAGTGGGGTTTGGGGGGGGGTCTTCATTTCACGGTCTTGTTCACGTGATAAAAAAGGCTTAACCTTCACTGTATAAAAGTGGGATTCAAGGGGTCAAACTTATAGAGACCTGTTTTCATGATATTTTGACACTCATGTTCTTTCTTTACATAGGAATCGTGACGGTTGCGCAATGCCTTGTAGCGGGAATTAGACATTCCCTCAAACTGAGCACCACAAGCACATCTAGTTGTCCAAAACAGTCGAGGTGGTTGAGGGTCGATGTGGAGGGCACAGTAAGACATCTCTCAGTTTTGTTTGTTTGATTTTAGAAATAGATCAGCTCTGACTGTGAGGTCAGTTGTAAAATCGATCAAATCACGAGCGCGTAGCGCGCGTGATTTGTCTACTTACAACTGACCGACAAACTGTGATTTATTACTCAACCAATCACAAGCTAGAGCTGATCTATTTCGATTCTAACAGGCTGAAAACCGCCAATAATGCTGTTGTTTCCTTCAAAATCACACAACTTTTCGTCATTGTTATAAGAAATCCCGCTAAATTTATCGACTGAAAGACATGCATTTATATCCTATTCTAACGTTTTTGATGCGAGAATATGACGTTACACCGTCTACCGTCAAGGAAATCGACTAGTGACGTCATAAATTGGAAGGTTTCAATGACGTCACTCGTCACGCTCTTCCTTGTCGTGATTTGTTGTAGAATAGAAGGCGCGCTGTGTTAGAATTGTGGTTTAACGTCCCCGTCAACGATGCATAGGTAATTTTGGAGACGTTGCTTCCAATTTTGTGGGACTTTTACCCAGCATTGAGATGAAATGACATCTCAAGCCCTGACGCCCAATGAAATCAATAGGGTTTATTAGCATGGACGGTCCGACTCGCACCGCTTTGCCTGGGCAGGCTTAGATCCTCTAAGCGTTTTACGAGTACTTGTGTGCTGTCGGTTTCAGCTATGCGTGGAAGCATCATGCAGCCCATCTGTTTCTTCAAGCCCCGATGGGCGGGGATCAATATCTCAGTCATTGATGTCCTCAACCCATTTTGTACCAGAAACCCCAAAACGGGTAATAGACAAACAGTGCAGACCCAGATCAGACGCCGCAGAACGTGGCGTCTGATCAGGGCCTTCACTGTTTGCGAAAAGTTCAGCCATTTTCCAAATGAATTTTGAAGAAAACATAACCTGGCATCCCTTAGTTTTGAAATGAACTCCTGCTATATATATAAGATGGAAGATTCCATTTGGTACAAAATGAGTTAATAATTATAATAATTATCATATAACGCCAATGACATTTAGCGGATATTTACATAGGAATCGTGACGGTGGACATTTACATAGGACGTCCGTCATGCCATAAAAATTATTTGATCACGTGTGCAATAACAAATGGTTGTTGGCGCTTGATGTCATGACGCTGCCCAAGACAACCTATGTTTTCTTTCTAATGCTTTTGAACGTCTTCGACAATAAAATCCTTTCGATTAATGTGACATTTTAAAACTCCCCGAAGGCTCGTTTCATAAAGGGCTTGGTTCACGAAGGGCCAAAAATGGCCCTGTTTCAAAAATTGTTATTTTTTTTGAGCTAATAGTTTATGGCGTGGTATCTTAAAAAAACGGCAAAAATAAGTTCCAAGCTTATGTAGTATGGTTGCTATAGCAACAAAAGAACATCAGATGAAAACTTCATTTTTGATTTAATTTTATCCCGTTTGTGGTCAGAAAACATACAAAGGATAACAATAATATTTGTAATTACTAGGAAGACGCATTCCAGGTTCTGCAACAATTTATATGGAAGAACATATCGTTAAAATGTATGTTGCCATGGTAACGAACCGGTTTAGATGATCATTAAATACACATTATTATAACATAACTTGATCTGCCGCACTGTATCACAAATGTGACTGTTTATTGAGTTAAGATCACGAGATGCAATATAGGCTGCATGATGCTTCCACGCAGAGCTGAATCTGGCCCGCACACTAGTACTGGTAAACCGCTTAGAGGATCTAAGCCTGTCCAGGAACCGCGGTGCGAGGCGGACCGTCCATGCTAATAAACCCCATTGGTTTCATTGGGCGACAGGGCTTGAGATATCATTTCATCTCAATGTCGGGTAAAAGTCCCACAAAATGGGAAGCAACGTCTCCAAAATGACCTTTACAGTGTTGACGGGGACGTTAAACCTCAAATCAAACAAAACTATTTGCCATATGATTTTAGGCTGCTGCTCCTTTTTATTGGCTGTCATAGAAACGGAAATAAATAAATAAATAAGCATATCCTCAGAAACCATAGAATGCTCAACGCTTTATAACATTGGGCTCCTCAGCAACCATATACTACATGAATCTGACACTATAGAAATATTAACCATATTAGCCATTACAGGTTTGGGTGTTGTTTGTTTTTATCTGACCAGAGCCGGAGATTGCTGGGCGAACTTAAAGGATGGGCATTTGTCCATTATCATAAGTCATCTGGTGCCACCCCTTTAAAGACATCTCTGAAGTCACTGGGTCGAATGGGTTCAAATTTCATCCGAATCGTCCTTGGCTGGGGTCTGCCTCTGCTTGATAAAACAGATGGCTTCCAGTGAGTAGTACCCACCTGAACTCTGGTGAGCATAGTGGCTCATCTGAGCTCTGGTGAGCATAGTGGCCCATGGGCCTATTGTTGCATGAACTTTACGCTACCTTAAATAAGAAAGAAAGAAGGGAAGAAATTAATGAAAAATCATTCACTTCAAAAGTGTTTCAATGCAATAATATATATCTTACTTCAATTACACAGAAAGCTAATAAACGTCGTATACACTGCAGGATTATCTGGCATTTCGGATATATTTTGCTGGAATACCACTGAGATGTTTGTATTTTCTTACTTTACTGAACATACATTCGATTGTTAAATGTCATTGTAAAATCAGGGCTGTGCGCTTCTTCTTATGTTCTTTTTATGGCTGGAAAATCCTGTTGCAAAACCTTGGAGCATATATTAGTTAGCAACATCAACAAGCACCTAACCTTTGAGAGCATTCTTGTTGACTGTCAATATGTTTTCCGAAGTCAAAGGTCTTGCGAAACTCAATTAGCTCACTTTTAAAATGATATAGTGAACAATCTGGATGGGGCCATATACCGTGCCACAAACAGACTGACATGATCACCATGGACTTTTTCAAGGCCCTTGACAACGAACCTTACGGAAGGCTATTGTATTAATTGTTCAACTAGCCGATAAGAGGATCTACACATAGGCGGGTTTCAAACGCTCACAATAAGTTGTACTTTTGATTCAGTCCCAGTTTTATCTGGTGTCCCCCGCGGTTCAGTCCTTGGGCCGGTTCTTTTCTTGGTATTCATTAATGTTCTCCCTAATAATATTAGGTCATCCGTCCGTTTGTTTGCTGATGACTTTGTCCTGTAAAGGAACATATACTCTCCTTCTGACCGTCTTATTTTACAAGATGGCCTGGATCGACCAGCACAGTGTGAGGCTGATTGGCAGATGAAGTTCATTGTGGCCCAATACCATTCAATGAGGGTGCCACGGCATCCTCCGGACAAGCAAGTTAAGTTTGCTTATACACTATACAAAAATTGAGCCATTAAATATCTGGGTATCACCATCACTGACGATCCTGATTTGGGTCAACACATTTCAGAGATAACATCGAAAGCAACTAGGACTTTGGCATTTCTTGACGTAAATTTGCCTTTGCACCTAGGCAGACAATTAGAGTTGCATATAAAACACTGGTTCGCCATCAACTTGAACACGCAACACACATTTGGCATGCCTATGTTAAAACTCAGATTCAGCAAGTGGGGGAAGGTGCACAGGACAGCTTCTTGATGAACCTGCTGATGATGGCGAAATAGAAGAAGAGTCCGTGACATGCTTAACAATCTAGAATGGCCATCCCGAGAGGCCCTTCTTGAGCAGTCATCTTTAACATTCTTCTATAAAATACTCTATTTATAAAGACAGATATTTAACCCCTGGGACAGCTTCAACCCAAACAAGAGAATCAAAAGTTAACAACTCACAATATCGTTGGCACCAGTCTTGTAGTGATGCCCTGAAACATTCCTTTTTTCCTTTAGCTCTTCCTCAGTGGCATATTCTTCACTCTTCTGCGGTGAATGCCAAGTAACAGAGATGTTCAAAAACCGTACAGTATAAGACTGAGATCGAGAAGTATCCGTTTTAGCATACCTCTGTAATTTCAGATAGATAGATAGATACATAGATAGATAGGAACCAGATTTGTCCAAGTATTTCCATCTGTTTATTCGCATTTGAAGCCTCTACAACTGAAAACAGGATCCAGTTTACTGAGTTACTTACATTTATCATACATTTAGTATAAAATACTTAGGTTTTTGAATATGCGATACGAACGTGACACCAATGCACGTATCACGCTTGCACGTGCTGCAATATCGCATGGGCTTTATCATACCCCCAAAATCCATATCACAACCCTTTATCGCAACCCTAAGCCTTTATCATACCTCTGACGTCACCCTATTCGGAACACGCGGCGTTCTTCCTTTTGCAGTTTTCAATACTTTCGTCTGTTCGAACTGTTTGGCAAAAAAAAAAAAAAAAAAACATGGCACGGCGCAGCGAATACGAGAGGAAAATGTAACTAACTTTGGTATTAGGCAGGTGCAATTAATACAATTTATTTTGAACATTTTTTTTTAAAAAGTGAAAGGTATGATAAATAGATTATGATATGGCATTTTTCATATCATACCCCATATCAGCCCTCGACCCATATCAGCCTCTATTGGGCCTTCGGCCCTCGGGCTGATATGGGAGTCTCGGGCTGATACGGGGTATGATATGAAAAATGCCATATGTAATCTCTATTTATCAAATACGACTTTTTATCATACATGAATTTATTTTATATATGACAAGTATTTCCATCTCTTTATTCCCGCATTTGAATTTGCTTTAACCCCAGAATCCAGTTTATTGAGCTACTTACATTATCACACATGGAATTTATCATACGAGCATATTTTTGTCCTTTGTCTTTTTGAAAACATGAGTTCAACAAGCACGACATCGTACACAAACTTGCTGTCATAACTTATTGATGTGGTCTGCTGACGACGTGTTCGTTTCAATTGTTGTTTAACGTCCACATCAACACGATTTATGGCATTTTGGAGACGTCGCTCCTAACTTTGTGAGACATTTACACGACAATGAGAGGCAATGACCCACCAAGCCCTGCTGCCCAATGAAACCAATGGGTTTATATGCATGGATGGTCCAACTAGCACCACCTTGCATGGGCGGGCAGTTACCTGTACTCTTGTGCGATCGTTTAAGCTCTAGGTGGAAGCACCCGATAGACTGGGGTAATGATGCGACAATAGCAGAAGTTTTCTTGCAGTAGATTATTTAATATAACATCTCAAAAGCATTGTTCTCATGCTGATGAGGCCGATGCTTTTTTTTTTCCTTTGAGAAACATATTACATTCATAAAACTCGCCCATTTAGTAGCATGGCATTAATTAAAAAAATCAACTGTGGAAAATAAAAACAATGGTCAAAGCATAAAAAGTATTTTTTCAAAGCATAACAGTAGTTAAAAAAAGAAATGAAAAAAAAAAATGCCGGCAGTTGGGATCGAACCGGGGGCATTTTGGAAGCTAACCGAAGTGTATAAACATTAGGCCATTGTGACTGATGACGTCATCGTCCAATGCTAAGGTAGATATTGATATAGACGTGACGCAGCTGTCATAGTAATGAAACAAATCATCTGTCACTGTAGTCTATATGAATGTCAAGGGTCTGTAAACTATAAAATTATGCATGGTAAATGGCTCTGAACTTGTAACATGGAATCAATGGCGGTATTCGACTGGTGATTTCGTGGTCCACGAACTGAAGCGTGGAGCACGTTTTGTGCTCGACTGGGAGATTCGTGAAATTTCGAACAATTTCGTGGAGCACAACGACCACGTTTGAAAAAGAGCGTGAAATCAGTCACGTGACTCAATTAATATGACTGAACATAGAAAAGTATATCGCGTGCCGTCTTACTATTTAATACAATTTCGAGATATCTATAATTTTACGAGATATCTATAATTTTATAATAGATATCTATAAATCAAATTATATATATCTATAATAAACATTGGAGGTCATAAAAATATAAGTAACTGGCTTATAATATAACGCATTGATCAAGTAATTTCGCATTGACCTTCGGATCGGGACGTTAACTGGAGGCCCCCCTGTGCAGGGAGAACCATCCCCTGTGCAGGTTAAAGAACCCTGCCGTAATTACACGATTACTGTGTAGGCTTTCATCCTGCAAAACTGGAGTGTATGCAATGTACAGCGTCTGTGTGCCCTCCTGGGGTTAAGGTGAAACCGGAAGAAAGAAACAAAGAAAGGTCCGAGGTCTGCTGCATTGGCCCGAGGCCTCGAGGCAATTTTAGAAAGTAACCATAATACAAGTTTTATAAACAAATACGAAACTTAAACTATTTATTGTGCTTGTCATTTGCAGTTAATTTGGAGCTAGGACACGGCTCGGATCTATCTGATTATAAATGATTGGCTTGGAGGTGCCTCTTTGCCTTATGACTGTTAATCATAGCTCTCTCACGGCTGTGTTTCGAAACTGGCTAGGGTCACATGTGAGACGCCAGCCGGAGGTAGGGTGGTTTTTCTCCGGGGATGCCGGCTTCGACTTTCGCCAACCTGCGATTAACGATCGGTTAGATATAAGTGAAATAATCTCGACAGAACAAACAAGGCAACGCAAGCGTAGCATCCCCTCGCAACAGCACACCATTCATCGACATGAAGGTTTGAAGCTTCTACGATGATAACTGTGTATTCCATCCTGTTCATAAGATTTTAAGGTAAAGTCCATTGTGACCTTGATCTCCGACCCTTGACCTTGAAAATCAATAGGGTTCATCGTCTTTCCATGTGGAAAATTTGTGGAAGTTTTGAAGCTTCTACGCTGATAACTGTGTCTTCTATCCTGTCCATAAGGTTTTTAAGGTCAAGTTTATTGTGACCTTGACCTTTGAACCTTGACCTTGAAAATCAATAGCGTTCATCGTCTTTCCATGGGGAATATTTATGGAGGGTTTGAAGCTTCTATGATGATCATGATAAATGTGTCTTCTATCGTGTTCACAAGGTTTTTAAGGCCAAGTTCATTGTGACCTTGACCTTTGACCTTGAAAAGAAATAGGGTTCATTGTCTTTCAATGGGGAACATTTGTGGAAGGTTTGAAGATTCTAGGATGATCTATTTATCTTCTATCCTGTTCACAAGGTTTTTAATGTCAAGCCCATTGTAGCCTTGACCTTTTACCCTTGACCTTGAAAATCAATAGGAGGTTTTAGAGATTCCGTTTATGATGTCATTCTTGCGCATGCGCAAAGCACTGTCTACCAATTGAAACGGCCATCGCTATTCAAATGTAATGGCGGAACTTAAAATGCTAACAATATTCAGACATTTTGAGAGAAAATATACCCGTTTACTTTGAAATAATGCCTCGAGAAGGAAAGAATGATATTTTGCTTTTATTACTGAAATTCATTTATCCTGGATCCGTTTGTTATTGACGAAAATCTCTTCGTGAATGACCCATGTCAATGGCTTACGAAAGCTTACTTGAATGACCCATGTCAATGGCTTCCGAAAGCTTACTTACAAAATAGGTTTACCGTAACTTTTCGTTATTCGCTATCCAAGTATAGCTATCACATACGGACAGAACTTCTATCTATCTATCTATCTATCTATCTATCTATCTATCTATCTATCTATCTATCTATCTATCTATCTATCTATCTATCTATCTATCTATCTATCTATATCTATCTTATCTTATCTTATCTTATCTTATATATCTATCTATTTATCTATATACATGTATCTATCTTTCTATCTATCTATCTAATGAGAAAACTGCCCAACGATCTGTCTACATGTGCAATTAAAAAAATGTCCAACGATCTGTCTACAAGTGCAGTTTTAATAAATTGAAGATTCCTATGGATAGACAATGTTTGTTTTGGTTTAAACAATATTTTATTTCGATCAAACATCATGTAGAGAGAGACAGAGAGACAGAGAGAGAGAGAGAGACAGAGAGAGAGAGAGAGAGAGAGAGAGAGAGAGAGAGAGAGAGAGAGAGAGAGAGAGAGAGAAAGAGAGGTTTGACTGAAAAACTGACAGTAGACAGACAGACGACAGACAGACCGACTGACTGAATGACTGACTAACAGATGAACGGACGGACAGTTAGACAGAAAAATAAACTGATACTGAAAGTAGAAAACAACTAATGAGTGGAGTGACAGACGGACGTCGAGTCAACGTTTTTTCGACGTCATGCCGTCGACACCAACTCCAACTCACTTCAACGTCACATGGCCGTTGAGAGAGAGAGAGAGAGAGAGAGAGAGAGAGAGAGAGAGAGAGGAGAGAGAGTGTGTGTGTGTGTGTGTGTGTGTGTGTGTGTGTGTGTGTGTGTGTGTGTGTGTGTGTGTGTGTGTGTGTGTGTGTGTGTGTGTGTGTGTGTGTGTGTGTGTGTGAATTCGGGTTTAACGTCGCTTTCAACAATTTTTCAGTCATATCACGACGTTGTCTGGTTGCGACAGGGAGCTCAATGCTCACGTTTATAGTGCTGCCTCACTGAAGTATCATGTCCCAGACACATTACATGATACCACACCCAGTCACATTATCCTGACACTGGATCGACCAGTCCTAGGTCTACCCCGTAAATCTGAGTGCCAAGCGAGGAGCAGCTAGTACCATTTTTAACGAATTTGGTATGTCGCGGCCCAGGATCGAACCCGAGACCTCCCGTTCCCCGGAGCGGACACTCTACCAACTGAGCTATCGGGGCCGGTAGAGAGAGAGAGAGAGAGAGAGGTTTGACTGACAAACTGACAGACGACAGACCGAACGACTGAATGAATGAATGACTAACAGACGTACGGACGAACAGACAGAAAAATAAACATACTGACAGTCGAAAAAAAGCTAATGAGTGGACTGAAAGACGGTCGTCGAGTCAACGTTGAATCAACGTCATGCCGTCGACACCAACTCCAACTCACGTCAATGTCACGTGACCGTTGAGATGAGAGAGGTTTGACTGGTCCGTGCACTGTAAAAATAGTGTTTACAGATTAAACACTTTCTGAGACGCATTTCTTGTCCCATTTTTTTTATGCGTTTAACGCTTTAACATGTCCCGTTTCTAAACACGTCTAGGAAGGTGTTTAGGTATTAAACATGTATAGGACAGTGACATGTTTAATACCTGCACATGTTTAGCTCAGTTGAAAATCTAAACATGTCTAGAGGTAAAATCATCATTATTCATGTTGTATTTGTCTATAACGTTTTGTTTCTTTGATCCTGGAATAGTAGAAGATATGGTACGTCCTTCAAATGCATATTTTTCTTTCAAGGATGAGTGGAATATTGGTGTTTAGTTCTTAATGTAATTAGATTTCGCGACTCATATTTTCTTTCTAGATCCAAGTTGTGTTCAGCAGACTTACCAATGCCATTTGATAGAAGATTGTGATTGGTAGATGAAACCTGCATATATTCTTTCTTGACATGAACTCATTACGATAATACACCTATACAAACTCAGATCATTGTTACGCCAGTAAAAATGAAAATTATCGTCGATGGAAAAATTGGATTGTTTCTTATCTCTGTTTAAAATATAGGTTGTGTGCTCTACAGTCTACTCATTAGAACTGCTTCATCAAGGTTCGGGATGTGGTGGTTCTACATGTAGTTCTTCCATTAAACACTGCTTTTATTATAGAGTTTGTTGGGGTGGGGGGGGGGTCAAATCGATAAAGGCGGCGTTATCTTCACGCAGAGGCTCCCCTTCATTATGCGAAACTAGAGTACAATCATACAGTGTGCACTATTTGTGAGTTCATGTTGGAGGTTAAGACTTCTTTGGTAGAAAAGAAGAACACTGCACCTTAAAGCATAATTAAATTTTACATGTTTAGGTTTTGAACATGTTTACGCTAAACGTGTTTAGGCCATGTTGTGGCATTTTCCCCAACAATTCCTCACCTTTTTTGGCAGTTTTAGGCAGTTTATATAAATATAGTCAAGAAAGAATATATGCAGGTTTCATTTACCAATCACAATCTTCTATCAAATGGCATTAGTAAGTCTGCTGAACACAACTTGGATCTAGAAAGAAAATAGGAGTCGCGAAAACTAATTACATTAAGAACTAAACACCAATATTCCACTCATCTTTGAAAGAAAAATATATTTGAAGGACGTACAATATCTTCTACTATTCCAGGATCAAAGAAACAAAACGTTATAGACAAATACAACATAAATAATGATGATTTTACCTCAATTTTATGTCGTTGCAGCTCTGCAACTTTCAGCGTCCGTTCAGCGTTCGTCTACGCGGGAACAAGATCGTATCGATATCAGCCGAGACGTGTTTAGACTTTTGACGTGTTTATACTCACAAATACGGCAAAACAAATTACATGTTTAGAAACAACACACTTTTCTAATCATGTTTAGATCTAAACATGTATAAAACACGTTTAATTTCTATACGCTATTTTTACAGTGTGTATCCAAGAAGATATTGTGGAGCTAAGCTAATAAGCCATTAACCCTTTTTGTACCAAATAATGGAATCTTCCTCCTTATATATAGCAGGAGTCCATTTCAAAATTAAGGCGTGTCAGGTTGTGTTTACTTCAAAATTTATTTGGAAATTGGCTTGACTTTTGCAAACAGTGTAGGCCCTGATCAGACGCTGCGTTCTGTGGCGTCTGATCTGGGCATGCACTGTTTGCCAGGGTACCCGTTTTGGGGTTCCTGGTAATGTAAGGGCTGGGCAGGTTGATCTACCTAATTTTACTGTAAAATCTTGCACTTGCGAAGGAGTGTTTCATTCTCATGCACTGAAAGGGTGTTCTACGTTTGTTTTGAATTTAATGTTCCAATCCCACTGAGTCTTGATGGGTCCGAGCACTGGGCAAATGGCATCTTATTAAGCAACGCCGTATTATCGCCAACGCAACGTTCTGACGTTTCATCGACGTTGCAAAGTCAAATTCAGTGCATCGCGTTGGATGTTTGTTTGATGTAGACACGACGTTGTTGACACGTTACATGTCGGTTGACGTGGAAACTGTAATTTAACTACGCTCGCTAAGTGTTGGTACGCTAAGAGAGAGAGAGAGAGAGAGAGAGAGAGAGAGAGAGAGAGAGAGAGAGAGAGAGAGAGAGAGAGAGCAACATGTAGGCCATGGTACACTCACAGAGAGAGAGAGAGAGAGAGAGAGAGAGAGAGAGAGAGAGAGAGAGAGAGAGAGAGAGAGAGAATGAGAGAGAGAGAGAGAGAGAGAGGACCCTGTTTGGTCCTTTGTACAATATATCTTGAAGAGCAGTTAATTAAAACATAAGACTAGGGATTTTCCATCATGAAAAACACGCCTATGCGATTTTTACCCCCTCAAACCCCACTTTTATATAGTAAAACTGGGGTTTACAGGGTAAACATTATTTTTCTTTTTCCTGTTTGTGGGTACTCGATAGAACCGCCTCAAAACATAGATTGTGGGTACTCGATAGAACCGCCTGTACTTAATGCACAAAATGATAAATGATTAAATGACAAAAAAACACAAAAAAACGGGCAAATAAATAAAAATCTTTATCTCGTAGAGGCGGTTCTTTCGAGTCCCCGCAATCTATGTTTCGAACAGAAATAAAAAAAATATCACATTTTTTCATCTTAAAATTTCCTTTTTTTCCCCGAAAAATTGATAATATAGTTGTAAAGGCATGTTTTTCTTATGCGAAATTTCACACCTGTTAGCAAATCGGCGTTTGTCCCATTATCTTACATTAGAATTCGTCAAAAGTTAAATTTACGCTGTAATTAACACTTTATCTGTCCCACTGCCTTGAAGCATAATTATACGACGATGACGGCCAGGGCTTTTCCCGTTCTGTTTTAAGAAGCGGAAGTGCGTCACGAAAAAAGCTCCTATAGGGGTCGTCGTCTTTCAATGGGAAACATTTGTGGAAGGCTGGAAGCTTCTACGATGAAAACTGTCTTTTGTTTGATTTGAGGTTTAACGTCCCCGTCAACACTGTAAAGGTCATTTTGGAGACGTTGCTTCCAATTTTGTGGGACTTTTACCCGACATTGAGTTGAAATGACATCTCAAGCCCTGTCGCCCAATGAAACCAATAGCGTTTATTAGCATGGACGGTCCGCCTCGCACCGCGGTTCCTGGACAGGCTTAGATCCTCTAAGCGGTTTACCAGTACTAGTGTGCGGGCCGGATTCAGCTCTGCGTGGAAGCATCATGCAGCCCATATATTTCTTTAAGCCCCTATGGGCGGGGGCCGAAAAAAATTAACACACTATTTGACCCAAAATGTCGATTTCTTTTCAAAAGAGCCCAACAAATTACAACAATTAAAAGACAACCAGAAAGTGTCCCTATGAACCCCTAAACAAGAAATATCATTTTAGTGCTTCTGTTTCACAAAACAATTTCAGCTTGCTGTTTTTGCACCTAAAAAGAGCTAAAAAGACGGCGAACTAATCACAATGAATTAAATATCATTTTAATACACATTTGTTTTATTATTATTATTTTTCAGTTTTTGACAAAAAATCTACAAACGTGCAAGTGATAATAGCAGTAACTATGTTTAAGTAAAAAAAAAAGAAAGAAAGAAATAAACATCCACTGTGATTTGAACTCACGACCCCCCCCTTCTGGTACAAAATTGAACTTGTTGACCATAGTCCAGTAGTTTATCCACTGCGCCACGAGATTCGTCGATATGAGGCATTGAATTCAAGCAGTATAGAGCATATATACGAATATATTTGATAATTTGTTTTCTGTTTGTTTGTTTGTTTGTTTGATTCGAGGTTTAACGTCCCCGTCAACACTGTATAGGTGATTGCTTTCTGTGCAACAGAGGGACATTCAAGAATGCTAAAATATAAAACAGTCACATTAGTTTTTCATTTTCTTGCTTTAGGCATCAAACTGGAAGCACGGATCACATTTGACTGGTACAAAAACGTGGAGCACAATTTTCCACTGCGCATCATGGGCGGAGCTCAGTCGTGCTCCACGAAATGTCTCCAGTCGAATACCGTCAATAAGTCTCTTATCCGTCACCAATGAGGCACAGCGACTTGCAGTAAGAGTAATGTCCCTTGTTTGATTGACGGCGTTCTTGCCAAAATACCGTGATTTTTTTGGACTAGCAATAGCGTTAGAAATAAAAAATCATAAGCAAAACCTTCTAATGGGTCTCATTTTCTTTGCCTTGATCTTGATTTATTTTTTTTTTCTTCTAAATTTCGGCTGTTTGGCAGTAAAGATAGCTCGACCCCTCGTACAAATTAGGTAGGGGGACAGGGTACATTTACTTTAATTTAACAATGAATGCACATCTTCGACACCTTGGAAATTTAATCAAATGTTTTTCTTGTACTTTCGGAGCTTTCAACCAAAAATCTTTGTGTCGCATGTATGCATTCATATTTTTGTCTTCATTTCTTTATGATAAATATGGAGAAAATGTTCGATTTTGGTGTGGACTGTGTCTATTTTTACATAGTTTTCATTCAGATATTGGCAGTTTTGTTGATAATTTCATACATTGTCGGAGACACAAGAGGTCATAGTATACAAAAATTACAAGATCATTTTGTATTGAACAGGTTGCTCACATAGGAATTTACAGGGCAGTTAACTGGCATTTGTGAACCAAGCTATTTCATTTGAAATGATTACGAATTATGCTACTACTACTACTACTACAAATAATAATAATATTAATAATAATAATAATAATAAGAAGAAGAAGAAGAAGAAGAAGCAGAAGAAGATGAAGAAGAAGAAGAAGAAGAAGAAGAAGATGATGATGATGATGATGATGATGATGATGATGATGATGATGATGATGATATTTATGATGAAGCAAAAAGTTAGAGGAAGAAAATAAGAAATGTTTGAAGTTCTGAAAAAAACAAAAACAAAAACAAAAAAAAGTCAGTTTCCGTTGTTGTTTCATCCGTGTACTCCGATTTTCGCCAACCACCCATTATAGCTATCTGCTCGATATAAGTGAAATACTTTTTAAAGGTCCGAAAGACCAAAACAATAAAAATGGAAAATGAAAGAAAAAATAATCAGTGTACAGAGCATATAGTATTCCATATACAGTCACGTATATAATTGCTCACTAATTAGTAACTAATTTAATTTCAAGAGTCGATATGTTTACATGTAGCTCAGTTTCATTGCTTAGTACAAAACTTCTTTCATGAAAATGTAATAGTATAATGTTATTAATCCTGGACCAGTAATTTCGTATTGGCCCAATTACAGGTCCGAGGTCTGCTGTATTGGCACGAGGCCGAAGGCCGAGGCCAATACAGCTGACCGAGGACCTGTAACTTGGCCAATGCGAAATCACTTGATTTGACAATTTTAGTAATACATGATTTATGATTTTCATTGGTTGACCTGGTGTAATACAGGATAGTCAATTATAAATGCCTTTAAGAACGGTCAGAAATTTTATTTGGGGACGAACCGTTCAGGCGTTTTCGCAGCCATGACTGATCGCTTGATATTTGGTATGGACAACCGGCTATCCTTTTTATAAATACAAAAAAAGAAATTATAAAATCTAAATGTTTCAAAGTTCACATTATGTTCGTCACCATTACGAATACAAGCTAATACAAATACATTGTAAACTTTACCACCGAAAAACGAAAATTTTAGGATGAAAAAAATTGTGATATTTTTCTTACTTCTGCTCAAAATATAGATTATAGGTACTCGTTAGAACCGCCTCATCGAGGCGGTTCTAACGAGTACCTACAATCCATATTTTAGAGCAGAAATAAGAAAAATAAGTTATACCCCTGTAAACCCCAATTTTACTAAATAAAAACGTCGGGTTCAAGGGGGTCAAAATTATATAGGCATGTTTTCGTGATGACAAAATTCATCATTTGAAATCTACAATTTCAGTGCTGTTCATGAAGAAAAATTTTAACACGTTCAACAACGGACATATTTTTGTTCAGTATTGAACCGTGCCAAAGTGTTGATATTTGGCATCTATCGAAGAAACAGAAAACTGGACATTTTGATAAATTTCATAGAAATTCTTTATGTTTGACTGAAAACTGTTTAATTATAAAATATTAAATTTGACTGAAAATTGTGCTTTACTACTACTACTATTACTACTACTACTACTACTACTACTACTACTACTACTACTCGACGGGTCTCCGTGGCCTAGTGGATAAGAGCACTGACTCTTAATCATTAGGTCTCTCATCGCTGTGGGTTCGAGCCACGCTCGGGTCACATGTGAGACGCCAAGTTCTGCAACGGAAGGTCAGGTGGTTTTTCTCAGGGAACTCCGGTGAGCGCCCACCTCTGAATAACGATCGGCTCGGTATGAGTGTAATAATCTTGAAACGGTCGTAAAACCAAAACAAACAAAAAAACAACAAGAAACAAAACTACTACTACTCGGCTCCGCCAGCGGGGCTTGGAGAAATAGATAGGCTGCATGATGCTTCCACGCAGAACTGAAACCGACCGTACACGAGTACTGGTAAACCGCTTAGAGGATCTAAGCCCGCCAAAGCAAAGCGATGCTAGTCGGACCGTCCATGCTTAAAAACCATATTGGTTTCATTGGCCGGCAGGGCTTGAGATGTCATTTCATCTCAATGTCGGATAAAAGGCCTACAAAATTGGAAGCAACGTCTCCAAAATGTCCTATACAGTGTTGCTGGGGACGTTAAGCCTAAAATCCATTAAACAAACACACAAAACTACTACTACATGTACTACTAAATCTACTAAGCCTACTACTACCTATACTACTACTACTACAATATGGGTCTACTTTTAAAGGTAGAATTTGCTCCTGAGGAGACCTTATTTTCAGAGGGGCTGAGCTTATAATAAAGACAGCAAACTGGAAGACAAAATGTTGTCTCCCTTTGAAAAATGGCGGGAAAATTTTGTCAGGTGTATCATTTAAGCCTTTTTTGGGGGACAAGTTTGTTTCTTAGCTCACCAGAGCCAGAGGCTCCGGGGGAGCTTATGATAGGTAGTTGTCTGTTGTTGCTGCTGCTTCTGCTGCTGCTACTACTACTACTACTGCTACTACTACTACTACTACTACTACTACTACTACTTCTTCTTCTTCTTCTTCTTCTACTGCTACTACTACTACTTTTACTATTACTACTACTACTACACCTGCTAATTTCAAATACTGAAATATCATCAAGTTAACAAGTCCGTGTAATGGACACCCTTCTAAATCCCACTTGATATACAGAAAACTGGGGTTTTCGGGAGTATATATTATTTTTCTTATTTCTGCTCCAAGGCAAAGGTTGTGGGTACTCGTTAGAACCACCTAAACGGGTCGGTTCTAAGGAGTACCCACAATCTATGTTCAGAGCATAAATACGAACAAAATATAACAAAGTTTCATCACAAAATGACCGTTTTTGAGGCATGAAATATTGCTATATGTCACATGATGTGATGCAGTTTCTTTTGCAATTCAGCCACCAGAATTTACTGTACCAGTTATTCTGATAATCGACGTGACCAGCTCTATGGTCGCAGCGGACCACGTGATAGTGTATGATGTACAGATAACCAACACTGGAGCATGTATCACGTTTGCGTGTGACGTCATATGTACAAACTCGTCCCATGTGTTTGCTTTTGCTGCAGGTATGTAAGATAAGATGAATTTATTTTTGTCTCTTACGGCAATAGGGGTCTTGTTTGTTTGTTTGATTTGAGGTTTAACGTCCCCGTCAACACTGTAAAGGTCATTTTGGAGACATTGCTTCCAATTTTGTGGGACTTTTACTCTACATTGCTTCCAGTTTTGTAGGCCTTTTACCCGACATTGAGATAAAATGACATCTCAAGCCCTGCCGCCAAATTAAACCAATAGGGTTTATAAGCATGGACAGGCCGACTCGCACCGCGTTACCTTGGCAGGCTTAGATCCTCTAAGCGGTTTACCACTACTCGTGTGCGGGTCGGTTTCAGCTCTGCGTGGAAGCATCATGCAGCCCATATTTTTCTTCAAGCTCCGATGGGCGGGGGCTACTGCAGGTATGTAAGATAAGATAAGATTATTTTCTCTTTTATACTGTTAAAGCTAAGAATTTGCTTTTATGAGACTATTCTAATGAGTACGCACAGCATATCTTTATTATAGAAGATAGAAATAGCATCCCCATTATGCCCCATTATCTGGTAGTATGATTAACTCTCGATGGCTCGAACTATCCTTAGTCCTATACATATTCGAACCTTTGAAGTTCGACCAAAGAACAGCTTGACTTTTTGCCCTTACATCATGAAAACACGCCTATATAATTTTGACCCCCTCGAAACCCACTTTTATATAGTAAAACTGGGGTTTCCGGGGGTATACCTTATTTTTCTTATTTCTGCTCTAAGATATAGATTGTGGTTACTCGTTAGAACCGCCTCGATGAGGCGGTTCTAACGTGTGCCCACAATCTATATTTGGAGGAGAAATAAGGAAAATATCGCAATTTTTCATCATAAAATTTTCATTTTTTCGGCGATAAAGGTGGCAATGGATTTGTATAGGCGTGTTTGCGCAATGTCTAGATTGCATTCTGTATACAGAGTTACAGAGTTTCTTTGATTGGTAGGAGTTTTACGACCCAGTCAACACTATTTAGGTAATATCAAGCCGTTGAAGTTCACCACAATATACTTTTCCTAATAAGGGCTATACATAAGCAGCTTACATACCAAAGTCGTTAAAAATGGTACTAGCTGCTCCTCGCTTGGCACTCAGATTTACCGGGTAGAGCTAGGACTGGTCGATCCAGTGTCAGGATAATGTGACTGGGTGTGGTATCATGTAATGTGTCTGGGACATGATACTTCAGTGAGGCAGCACTATAAACGTGAGCATTGAGCTCCCTGTCGCAACCAGACACCGTCGTGATATGACTGAAAAATTGTTGAAAGCGACGTTAAACCCGAATTCACACACACACACACACACACACACACACACACACACACACACACACACACACACACACACACACACACACACACACACACACACACACACACACACACACACACACACACACACACACACACACACACACACATAAGCAGCTTACCAATACAGTGTCCGTTCTTTCTAAGAGAGACACGCGCTCATCAAACTGATATATTTGTAAATACAGTAAAATTTCAATGATTTGAACACCGATGGCTCGCTCACCATGTTTAATTCGAACTCGCAGTTGAGTCCAAGAGCTACAGAAAGCAATAGCTCCAGCTATCCATATCTTTTGGATATTTTTTCTATTAACTTGAAAAGGGCCCTCTGTGGCCTAGTGGGTAAGACGGCTGACTCTTAATCATTAGGTCCCTCGGCGCTGTGGTTTGAGCCTCGCTCGGATGTCATGGGAGACGCCAAGTCCTGCAACGGAGGGCAGGTGCTTTGTCGCAGGCCACTCCAGTTTTTGCTCGCCTCTGATTAACGGTCGTTTCGAAATAAGTTAAATCATCTTGATGGGGCCGTAAAATACAAAACAAAAACGAATTGAAACGGTATGTTATTTTTGCTCATTACAGACACTTTAATGAGGAATTTTTTTGGAAACACACAAAAGAAGATTTATCTCCATTATGAATCATGGCTCCGAGGTTGCAAAAAAATCTTCCATGCTCATCTAGACTGAGCATGAATATTGTAATGCTTGTAAAAATTAAAATATAAATAAGTTGAGCTATTATCCTTTCTCAGTAAACAGAGATGTTTTTGTCCTGCTAACGAATTATTGGCTTTTTAAAGTTTGTGAGCAGGATAAATGCCATGCTCAAGTGACCTGAGCATGAAAAAAAAAAACGTTTTATAAAGTTGGGATCTGGATCTGGCGCTATGATCAACCTTAAATGGCTCTAATTTTCCCTTGAACAAATGTTTATATGGGTTTTGGAGTATAACGGCCAAATCAACACTTATTTAGGTCATATCGAGCCGGTCAGTTTACCTGGGCAAGCTTATACGTAAGCGGCTAACCATTGAGTGCACATTCTTCCGCCAGAAACTGACAACGGCTCTTCTTTAGTCAGCGGAGAATATCGTAGAAAAGATTTCATGATCAATCTCAACGAAAATATGTTACCGATCCCGGTATCGAACCCGCGTCCTCCTGACCTTAGTCAGACGCGCATCCAACTGAGCTACCAAAGCCGGCCCTCAAACAAATAAACATGGTCCCAGATATGCTCGAGCCATTGCAGTTTAAATGTTTTATCAGTTAGCCCCTATATCAATTTCATTGTAACACATTGACCTGATAAAGATATGCTATCTCAGGACAGGTGAGCTTTATCAGGTCAATGTGACATTACACTTTTATGAATGAACCAGACAACTTGACAAAACATCATAGGAAAAATTACTGTCACCCTAAATATATCGATCGATTATTGCGCGCCGGTTGATTCGATAACTGATCGTGAATTGCCGATTTAAGAATGTACAGAGCACCCGCGTTATAACGACATTCGTTATAACGGCAAAACTCGTTATAACGACAATTTCAATGGAACGAATTCTTAGCTCAAGGTTTAGCCGCGATTCCGAGCGACTTGGGCTTCCCTCGGGTTGGAAATGCCCAAATCGAGTCCATAGTCATTAAAGATTACCGTAATTTAATACTCCAAGAAATAAATGTATATACATTTGTTAGAATCGCCTCATAAATAGAATACCCAGATTCGTGTCATATCAGCTGCGTGTAGAATCGCTTAGCCTCGCGATTCTACACACGTTCTCGAAGCCGAACATGATAAATTTGATGTCAACAGACACGAACCTGGTATTCTAGAAGTACTACTTGACTTTTTGTCCTTAACTAGACTGCACTCTACATAGTGTTACGTGCAAGCTCTTGGGCTTCATATACATGTATGGCAACTTGGTTTAAGACAACTCTACTCACAAGAAAACAGTTCTATTAGTAAAACAATATACTAATGATTATTCTAGGATCAACAACCATCAAGACAACTGTTAGTGGACTAACATACTTTACTGCATACAGACTGGAAGTAACATGCTATGATAGCAATGCTCAGACTGAATCCTCCGTGAAGAAAGTGTTTGATGTTATCTTTACAACTTTAACAACAACAACGACAACAACAACGACAACGACTACACCAACAACGACAACGACTACACCAACAACGACAACGACTACACCGTCAACAACAACGACTACACCGTCAACAACAACGACTACACCGACAACAACAACGACTACACCGACAACAACAACGACTACACCAACAACGACAACTACTACACCAACAACGACGACTACACCAACAACGACAACGACTACACCGACAACAACAACGACCACACCGACAACAACAACGACTACAACGACAACAACAACGACTACACCAACAACGACAACGACTACACCGACAACCACAACTACTACAACAACAACGACAACAACTACACCAACAACGACTACACCGACAACAACAACGACTACACCAACAACAACAACGACTACACCGACAACGACTACACCTACAACGACTTCACCGACAACAACAACGACTACACCAACAACGACAACCACTACATCAACAACGACAACCACAACACCAACAACGACAACGACTACACCGACAACAACAACGACAACCACTACACCAACAACGACAACCACTACACCAACAACGACAACCACTACACCGACAACAATAACGACTGCACCGACAACAACAACGACTACACCTACAACGACAACGACTACAGCAACAACAACAACGACTACACCGACAACAACAACGACTACACCGACAACAACAAAGACTACACCGACAACAACAACGACTACACCGACAACAACAACCACTTCACCGACAAAAACAACGGTTACACCAACAACGACAACGACTACACCGACAACGACTTCACCGACAACGACAACCATTACACCGATAACGACAACCACTACACCAACAACAACAATGACTACACCGACAACGACTAAACCGAAAACGACAACCACTACACCGACAACAACAACGACTACACCGACCACGACAACCACTTCACCAACAACGACAACCACTACAACAACAACGACAACGACTACACCGACAACAGCACTGACTACACCGACAACGACTACACCGAGGACAACAGCGACGACACCAATAACGACAACCACTACACCGACAACGACTACAACGACCAAACCAACAACGACAACCACTACATCATCAACAACAACGACTAAACCAACAGCGACAACGACAACACCAACAACCACTACGCCGACAACGACAGCCACTACTCCGACAACGACAGAAACTACACCGAAAAGGACAAAACCGACAACAACAACGACTTCAACAACAACAACCACTACATCAACAACGACAACTACCACACCGACAACGACAACCACAACACCGACAAATCTTACCACAGAACCAACGACAACCCCTCTACCGACAACGAAAACCACTAAACTAACAACGACAATTACTACACCGACAACGACAACCACGGAACCGACCACGACAACCACTGCACCAACTACGACAGCCACTACACCGACATTGACAACGACCACACCATCGACAGCAACCACCACAACTACAACGACAACCACTACACGGACAACCATAATACCAACGACAATCACTACACCGACAACTAAAACGACAACCACTACACCGACAACGACAACTACTACACCGACAACTACTTCAACCGTGCCAACGAGAACCACTTCACTGGCAACTACTTCAATAGCGCCAACAACAACCAGTGCACCGAAAACGACTTCAACAACGCCAACAACAATCACTACACCGCTAACGACTTTAACAGCGCCAACGACAACCACTACACCCACCCCATCTTCAACAATTCCCTGGACGACTACCTCTACAACCACATCGATTATAACACCGACGCCACAAACGACTTCAGCAAATCCAACGACGATAACGTCATCGACGGCAACGACAACAACAACAAGACAGACAACAGCTTCCATTATGCAACCTGATATGACTAATACAGCGACTATGACTTCCGGAACGTCAAAACTGACGACAACAGTGGACAGGATTACACCATCCAATAGTGTGTCAAAGTTAACAGTGTCCGTAAACATGTCAACCACTACCGGTCCAACACCAACATCGACCAAGAAACCGGCAGCGAAGACGACGAAAACAGTGCCATCAATGATGCCATTTTCACTTACATCAAAACTGACGACAGCACCGCTTACAAAGATGGCGACATCGACAACTGCTGCAGTAACACCAACAACACCGATATTGACAATTAAAGGAATGCAAATGACTACAGGAATAACAACGACAAACACGTCGAGAAAGAGTACCTCGGACACATCTTCCAATATGAATAACGCTACAGCAAGTTTCGGAGCCAGTCAAGAGGAAGAAGAGAACGGTGGTAGTAGCACACGTGTTATTGCCGCGGTATTATCTGTGGGTGGTATCGCGTTGGTTGGGTCAATAGGTGCCTTACTCTACAGGCTCGCGTCTTGTGTTTGCAGGGCTCCACCTATGGGATTAGGAAGGTATGTAGATTGATCCAGAGCATGACAAGAACACATACAGGATCTCACATGAGTACTAGTGTTCATGTATTATTGGATTTATTAAACAAGTTTAGGAAAAGGGATAAAATGCGAGGCCATGCCGAGCATTTTATCCTTTTTCCTCAATGAGTTTAATAAATTATAATACATGAGCACAAATACAAGATTCTATTTATCATATGTTATTTAAAACGCCTTTTATTCACGATTTGTTTACAAAAATGTCAATATTCCGCCATTAGTAAACGCTACGTTGTTAAGGACGTCGTGCGTGTAATGTTACGGGGCGTATCTAACTAATTTGCATATTTAATCAACTAGTGGATTACCGAATTGATTACATGGGGTTATTACATTCTCAGGCGCGACGTCATGTAAACAATTACTTAACAAGTCCGTGTGATCAACACTGTAAAAATCCCGCTCCATGTAGTGAAAAGTGGAATTCATAAAATATACATAATTATGCTGCACCCCCCCCCCCCCTCCCCCGCCCCCAGCTTCGTCCGTCCATCTGTCAATTTGTCACGCTGTCGAGACGCTTCATATATTTGGAACCATCTAAGATGGGATATTGAAATTCCAAGTCTGAATTGCTTACTTAACTGACTCGTGTTTCTTTCTTTCCTTCAAACTTTTCATTGCCAACTTATGTCCCTTATCATCACTTTTTATCGTCGTGCACAGTGCGTGCGTCCGTCCGTAAAAATCTTCAAACGACATCTCCTCCAAAACCACAGATCGGATTTTTGACCAAACTTACAGGAATGATCCTTAGGTGGTCCCCTTTCAAAGTTGTTCAAATGATTTCGGTCCGTTGCACATCTAGGTCACAGGAGTTAAAACAGATTCTTTTTTACAGAAAACTTAAAAAAAAAATCTTCTTCTCTGAAGGCCCAGGTTTTTTATATTTGGAATGAAGCTTCATCTTGTGGACCTCTACCAAGAGTGTTCAAATTAAAGTTCTGTGGCCAAATATACCCCCGCCCTAGGACCCACCGGTATTACATAGACACATACGAAAAACAATATTAAAAACCTTCTTTTCTGAAGCCAGAAGGCCAAGTTCTTTGATAATTTGTATGCAGTCTCTTCCAGTCGATCTCTACCAAGATTGTTCAAAATTATAGCACTGGGGCCAAAAATGGCCCCTCCCCGGGAACCACCACTATTAAATAAACTTATACAGGCAAACCCTTTAAAATCATCTCTTCTGAAACCAGAAGACACAGGTCTTTGATGTTTGATATGAAGGTTGATCTAATAGACTTCTACCGGGATTGTTCAAATTATAGCCCCGGGGTTAAAATGGCCGGCCCACTGGTTTTACATCGGCTTATATGGGGAAAACCTTTAAAAATCTTCTTGTATGTGTTCAGCGGAAGGGAGAGGATGACCGTAGAAAAGATTTCATGATCAATCTCCACGAAAGAATGTTGCCGACCCCAGCAGGTATCGAACTTGTAAGAAAAAGTCACTCAGGAAAGGCCACAATTTAAGAACGCAGCCGTCTCAAGTCCCCAATAGAAAGCGACACGGAGGACACACGAAAACAGACGAATCATGAACCAACGGCACAAAGCCAAGTAACCGTTAAGACAGTGCAAAAGAGCGACG
Organism: Lucinisca nassula; assembly: GCA_963580285.1. NCBI lineage: Eukaryota > Metazoa > Mollusca > Bivalvia > Lucinida > Lucinidae > Lucinisca > Lucinisca nassula. The sequence goes on along the minus strand of OY757022.1, from coordinate 78,126,673 downwards.
GCCTTGGGACGGTCAGTAGTAAAACTACTTGGGGGGGGGGGGGGGGGGGCTTCGAGTCCGCGTTCTCCTAATCTCCTGCCAGACGCGCATCGGACTGAGCTACCGAGGCCGGCCAATCATCAGAATACATGGAACCGTCCTTATTCAAAGATGTTATTATATTTGCCTGATCCGGGTTAATAATCTTTTAATATTTTTTCACCAGTCCTTCGGTCCAGTTTCTCGTATCATATAATCCTTTCTTTTTCCGGAGAAGTTTCTTTATATTATTGTGAGCTAAGGAGCGTTTAGCTTGTTTAGAAACGAAAATGTTATTTTGGGGCAAAACCTGCAATTTTGATTTTTTGGTAACTTGTCGTCATCCAATTTATGCCCCATAGACGAGCTATGTCCTCAGCCATATCTGTCCCTCTATCCCCGGTCAGAGCTAGGATCCTGAAAATTTATATATAGCATCAGCATGAGAAATAAGTGGATCCATATATAGAGAATACCAGGTGAGTGTCTTTTGATATCAAGTTTATCAGGCAAGGCTTCAAGAACGCCTGTAAAATCGCGAGGCTTGCCGAAAGATTCTACATGCGTTCTCGAAGCTTGATGTCGAATTACACGAATCTGGTATTCTGTATATCAGTTTATCTTACATTAGCAATTTACGATTATTTATCGATGTTCCTCGGTGCATTCCAACATTCCGGCGGTCGATATATTAGGTATCAGCTGTCCATTTGTTTTCCTATAATATATTTTTTGTTCAAGTAGTTCCATTTTTTCAAGAAATAATAACATTTTTGCAAAATTTTCTAGTTGTCCGGTTCATTCACAAAAGTACAATGACACGTTGACCTGATAAAGCTCACTTATCCTGAGATAGCATATCTTTATCAGGTCAGTGTGCTACAATGCAATTAATATTGGCGGTAAATGATATTTTTTCATTCATCCGCCTGGATTATCCTTGCAGAGCTTTTATCCTTTTTCGACTTACGTATTTAATGGCAGAAGGTGGATACCTTGTGTGTGAAACGATTGATACAAATATATTTCCTACAGTTTTGTAATGACCGGTTTGAAACTTTGCACGCTCTTCTGTCATGGTCTGTAGATGTGCATATGACTTTGGCGTTATCGACAATTGAAGTTTGGTACTTGTTCCGACTTTTGGATTTAGCCATTTTAGGACATTGATAATAATATAGTGCATTACCGTGGGTACCTTGTGTTTGTTCCAAAAACAGTTTTATGTCGATTAATTAAAAGATTTACAGGCTATTTATTCATAGTCTGTAAATTTGCAGGCTATTTTGGCGTTATCAATTTAATCTGTATCGCTCTATTCGACTTTTGAGCTTAACTATTTGTGGGGCTTTAACACTGCATACGTTAATTACCATGGCTACCTTGTGTCCACAACTCCTCCTGCATGTTGATACTGGTCAGTTTGAACTTTTGCAGGCCATTTTGTCATGGTCTTTAGATGTGGATTTGGCAATTTAATTTCTGTCACTGTTTTATTTTTAAATTAACAATTTTAGGTGTTTAAGTAGATTATGGGCCTTGCACATGTATGTGTAAGGGTAAGCACAGAGTTTAGGGGATAATGTTTTACAAACATATTATCTAGCTAAATTATTACTGCATAATGTTATTATTAAGTTATGTCCCTTAACCTCCCAGTTCTTGCTTTATGCTGTTTGACCTGAGGCCGCTATTTATATTTCGTATGAAAAAGAATAGAAGAAATTGGAATGGTATATTAATTGGGCTTGTCTGGCTTTCTGTGTGTTTGTCCGTTTGTTACGTTTTCGAGATACATTTGGAACCATATATGCTCGGCTTCTCTGTTTTGTTTGTCACCCTTGCAAGCAAAATATCCCAGGAGCCTTTTTAGTTTTAGTTAGGATCATGAAATTTACAAGACGTTCGGAACTACTGAATGAATGACCTGGTTAATATTTGATGAAAATAAATGTGTATAAACTTGTAATGGGACCCTTTTCTGACTTATTTATTTGAATATAAGCAATACCTCATGTCATGTATGGTAGGGCTTGAAATTGCATTGCCTTTAAACATAGGTAGCTGACTCATATGATATTTTTCTTTTCTGTCACACTTTTATTGCACAGTTATGCCCCTTTTGAACACATACATTTAAGGACAAGAAAAGCTTATAAGTACATTCTGAGCTAGGCTAATAAAATTTCGGAACCATTTTGTAGTACCTGATACAAGATATTGTGAGTTTATATGCCTCGCCGTAAAGCGAAATTTAGACTTTAAAAACCGCCGATTTACCTTCCCAAAACACAATTTCAATACATTTATCCCTTGAATTTCATTCAGACTACTTGCTGTAAGTCTTTTAACATGGCTTTTAAAACTGATCGTTAAGTTCTGTAATGTTCTGTTCTGCTCACAGTCACATATACCGGAATTTAAATAATTTCAAAAACGTATTTAAATTTTGAATTAAAGGTCTGTGATCGAAAATCTAGGGGAACTGGTTTTAGTATATCGGTTGGGATCAGTTTCAATAATTCAAATAGGTGAATACATAATTTCTGAGGATTATAGAACAGAATATATTTCACAGTTCGTAAATTTGATAAAAAAAATCAATGTGAAACTGACATCATGGAGTTCTCATGAATATTGATCAGGATTCCCACAAATTAGTGATACATGAAGTCACTTGGACATCAGCAACGTAAAGCTACTGTGTTTAGTAACTTTGGGCCGACTGACAAACAATCACCTTATAAGCTTAGGATTCTATTTGTAGAAAGAGAGAAGACGATTCAGATGAGGAGGAAGAGCTGGATACTAGCAGTCCAAGATGGACAAGATTCAACAATATTATGGACAGCGGTAATGAGAGTCCAACTTGGGAACGATCTGACAGCCCGCTCTCTGTCTCGTCCAGGGTCAGCCTAATAGGAAGTCCAGTACTAGGTATACTTGAGAAATAGATTAGCTCTAGCAGTGATTTGTTGAGCAAAATATATCACTATTTGGAGGTCAGTTGTCAGGTAGATCAAATCACAAGTGTGTAGCGCGAGTGATTTATCTACTTACAACAACTGATCTACAAACTGTAAAATTGTACACAACAAATCACGCAATAGAACTGATCTATTTCGATTCTAACACACTGGAAGTCGGCTAATGCTGTTGCTTCCTTAATATTCTCTCAACATTCCGCCATCGTTTGAAGAAATACAGCCAACATGTTTGACTGTAACACATGCTGTTGCCTGTGACGTTACTACGTCTAATGTCAAAGAAACGTACGATGCGGTTTTTCGCGTCACGCTTTGTCGCCTAGTGATACGTCACTCAATAGATCATCGGATTTAACCATTGGCTATATAGGCAACCAATGTTAGAATATCGACTATATCATTCCAGATATTAAATTAAAAGATCCTACAAACCGAATACGAACAAAATATTAGCCAATTAAGGGGAACACGTGACGTGGCAGCTTTTCCGCCATTTTTCAAAGGGAGACAACATTCGGGACTTCCTGTTCGCATTTTTATAAGACCTGTACTACTGAAAAAGGGGTCTACTCTTAAAGGAAATAATTTGCTCCTGCGCAGAAAATTCTTTCCTTTAAGAGTTGACCCCTATTGACATGGGAGACAAAAAATACTTTTGCAGGAGTTGCCTCCCCTGAAGGTGTTTTCGTTCCCCTTCTAAAAATTTAATTAAAAGATCCTACAAACCGAATACGAACAAAATATTAGCCATTTAAGGGGACCACTTTGCAGCTTTTCCGCCATTTTTCAAAGGGAGACAACTTTCGGGACGTCCTGTTCGGTTTTTATATGCCCTGTACCACTGAAAAAGGGGTCTGCTCTTAAAGGAAAGAATTTGCTCCTCAGGTTAATGTCGTCTCCTTGTGAAGCCAGAGCGCTGTGTTGGTTTTGTTTGAATTGAGGTTTAACGTTCCAGTCAACAATATATAGGTCATTTTGGAGACGTTGCTTCGTGTTTTGCTGGATTTTTACCCGACAATGAGACGAAATGACTTCTGAAGCCCTGCGGCCCAATTGAACCAATAGGGTTTATATGTATGGATTGTCCGACTCGCATCACTTTGCCAGGGCGGGCTTAGACCTGACCTCCAACAACCCTGTATACCACAGTTTTACTTGATAAAAGTGGGGTTCAAGGAGTCAGAATTATGTAGGCGTGTTTTCGTGATGATTGTCCCGAGTTGGGATATCAAGGGACACGAGTGAGTGTCTATCCAAAGCAAGGAACACAATTTACCAATAATAAGAACAATAATCCTTTTATTGCATAGCAAGTATTATTTTGCGTCAATATCAGTAGTTGTAGCCTCAAATATGCAGTTTGCAGAAAATTCTTGTATGGAATCGTATAGTTTTCGCGTGACGTGATTGGTAAGAAGGTAAATAACGAGTAAGCGTGCCGATATCGAGTTCCAGCAGCACAGTTCTTCTATCGCGCATTTCGTCCAAAATATCAATTAGCACCAAACCGATTCTTTGTCTTGGTCTCCTCTCTTATGCTAAAATACAATTTAGTTTTAAAGGAAGGCAACATCTTTGTTGTTGCATGCTTTTCAAAATATCAAATTGCCATGACATACAGTCAATACTTACACACCAGACAAGGAAATCCGTGATTTTACCCTGGGTTAGAAATTTATGTTCTGACCCTGGTGTTCCGACCCCAAATCGAATATAATCGCGTGTTTGATAAATGCACTGGTTGATAACAACCTCATGCGCGGCGTCGTCATGCATGACGTCACTAAACATTCCTGTTGTGTCATCACAAAACGGCGGACGTCGGTAACCGAAGTGACAGCAGCATTTAAAATTCGCAATAGAAATGGAAGGTATGCAAGAATAAGAATCCAATATGGGTGTTAGGGGTGGATAGAAAGATCCATCCCTCGGGGTCACTGTCCTGCATCACTCGGCAAGCCTCTTGTTGCCGGACAGTGTCCCTCGGGACGGATTTTTCAATCCACCTCTCACACCCATATACGATTCTTATTGTTTGTTTGCTTGATTTGAGGTTTAACGTCCCCATCAACACTGTAAAGGTCATTTTGGAGACGTTGCTTCCAATTTTGTGGGACTTTTACCCGACACTGAGATGAAATGACATCTCAAGCCCTGTCGCCCAATGAAACCAATAGGGTTTATTAGCATGGACGGTCCACCTTGCACCGCGGTTCCTGGGCAGGCTAAGATCCTCTAAGCGGTTTACCAGTACTAGTGTGCTGGCCAGATTCAGCTCTGCGTGGAAGCATCATGCAGCCCATATATTTCTTCAAGCCCCTATGTGCGGGGGCAGATACGATTCTTATATTCTTACCCAGTTCTGTGAGAATATTTTACTGTAAACATAATGTTTATCGTTGATGTCCTTTCACATTAACCCATATATGCCTATCGACCCTTTTCTGGGACATTTGCAAGCGGTGCAGACCCAGATCAGACGCCGCAGAACGCGGCGTCTGATCTGGTCTAAACTGTTTGCTTAAAGAACAATCATTTTTGTAAAATTTGTCACAAACGAAAACAAACTGACACCCCGATAATTAAAATGGACCACTCCAAATATCAGGTGGAAGTTTTCCATTGTAATATATGGGTTAAAATGATTTGTTATGGTATACATACACGCGATTTTGTTGTTTTTTTCCGATCACTTAAATATGTCATTAAATATGTCATTAATTTTCAGGTTCAAGATCGCCAAGCAGTATGCCACCTGTCGGTAAGTGGAAACATATTATTATTATCAATATAAAAAGAAAGGAAAACAGAAGTGAACGGAAGCCAATGGCCAGGAATCGATATATTACCCCAAACAGGTCTTTGTCAACACTGTAAAGGTCATTTCGGAGACGTTGCTTCCAATTTTGTGGGACTTTTACCCGCCATTGAGATGAAATGACACCTCAAGCCCTGCCGCCCAATGAAACCAGTAAGGTTTATAAGCATGGACGGGCCTACTCGCACCGCATTGCCTGGGTAGGCTGATGAGGCCTAATTGGCCGAAACTAGCTAGTCAGGCCCAGAAAATATGCACACTCCATATGTTTCAGTTCTGTGGTGTATTCATTGCTTCCAAAGGATAACCCTTTTATAGAACATATTTAGATCCTCTAATCGGTTTACCAGTACTCGTGTGCGAGTCGGCTTCAGCTCTGCGTTGAAGCATCATGCAGCCCATCTATTTCTGCAAGCCCCGATGGGCGGGGGCTACAACACAGGTATCCCATAAGAGACAGCAAAGGGAAAGAAACACCATGAAATAACTAAACCCTAATGGAAAAGCCAAAAGGACAGTTACTTTCCGACAAAAGGGCCAAACGGCTGTTCAAATAAAAAAGAAAAAGCAATATACACATGCATATACAACAATAATAAACCACGACAGAAGAACCGCCTTTGAACGGTCAGTAAAAAGCATTTCACTGGGGCGGATAGGGGGGTGGGGGTGGGGGGGGGGGGTGGGGTGCTTATATCGATTTTACGTGGCCACAATCCTCGCCTTTGGTTCTATCGTGGTTTAGACAAATAATTGGCATTACGATAACACATCCGTGTGATATATAGTGCATTTTTCACACCTCTAAAAAGGTAATTTTTCTGATGAAATATTGCGATATTTTTCTTATTTGTACTTCTAACATAGGTTTTGGGTGCTCGTTAGAACCGCCTCATTGAGGCGGTTCTAACGAGTACCCACAACCTATGTCTTGGAGCAGAAATAAGGAAAATAATGTTTACCCCCAATAAACCCCAGTTAGCTCTATATAAAGTGGAGTTTAGGGGTGTCTTTATTTCACAGACTTGTTCACGTAATGTTGAGTCCGCATGAAGGATTTCTAACTCATTAGTGCTACAACATAAAAAATCAAACGACTAGAGAGATGGATCAACGACAAGGACACGACAACATGAAATGGAGCAAACAAAACAAAACAAAACAAACAAACAGACAAACAAAAACAAACAGTTAGCCTCCGGTGGCCCCGACCGGAGGCAGAACAGTGATCAGGAATCGATACTTTCCTTTAAGAGTATACCCCCTTTCCAGTGAAACGGGGCTTATAGAATAGGGAACAGGAAGTTCCAAAAGTTGTCTCCTTTTATCCAATGGTGGAAAAATATCTGCCAGGTGTTCCCATTCCCCTAAAACGTTAATGTAAGCAATTCCACTTATATTGAAACTCTGCCTTTACAGTACCGTAGCATAAAATATGTTCTGGTAAAGGGTTATCCTTTTGAGGCAAGGAATGTAGCACAGAACTGAAAGATATGAAATGGAATGGAATGCTTTTCTGGGCCGGAATGGCTAGATTCGGCCAATTAGGCCTCATCAGTGAGACCAAAATAGTTTCGACATTTGACATGGCAGCATTGATCCAAAATGACAAGAAAATATAATATGCACTATGATGAAGGGCAAGGAGACTTTTTACGACCATCACATATTCCCTTAACACAAATAGTAGTGACGTTAAATACGTTCCATGAAAGGGTTATTCTTTGAAAGCAAAGAATACACAAAAGAACTGAAACGTATGAAATGTACAAGTTTTCTGGGCCAGACATGCTAGTTTTGTCCAGTTAGGCCTCATCAGTGACTCTCAAATATTATGAAATTCCACAATGGAATCATTGATTCCAAAGGATGTGAAAATATAAACTACACTGTGATGGAGGACTTTCATAGCCATCTAGCGTTTAAACGAGCAGTACTCAGTTTAAAAGATGCTAAGCTAGCCTCAGTGATTCCAAAGAAAATAAACTTAACACAAAAAGTAATTTACACTGTATTTAAAGCCATAGCTTACAAAGATAGAATAATAATATACAAATCTTGGTCTATAAAAAATTCTAATGAAGTTTTAAATAAATTGAAATCCAGACGTTTTCGTGCTTCAAGTATGTCTACTTATGATTATTCCACCCTTTACACTACACTTCATCATAATCTTATAAAAGAAAAAACTTAATGATTTAATCGAACGGACATTTCATAGGGAAGACTCCCTCTATCTTGTATATAATGTAAGAAATGCTTTTTTCACTTCTGAAGAGCATAAAAAAATATATTTTATGGTCATGTTAGAAAGTGTGTGACGCCCTCACCTTTCTACTTGACAATAGTAACGTAAGATTTGGTACTAAGTTATTTAGACAAGTTGTGGGTATTCCAATTGGTATAAATTACGCACCCCTTGTGGCAGATTTGTTCTTATTTTGTTATGAAAGCGACTTCATGATGTCCCTTTCCGTTGAAAACCAATATGAAATCATTGAAGCCTTTAGCTCGACTTCTAGATACTTGGATGATTAATTAATATTGACAATACCTATTTCGATGGTTTGATCAGTCAAATTTACCCCCCCCCCTCCCGAATTTTAGTTATAAAGCAAATTCTTCTGATACCGAGGCCCCGTTTTATGGATTTACACCTATCTATTGTAGATGGATTTGTTTGTTGCCAAATTTATGATAAACGCGATGATTTTAATTTTGAGATTGTAATTTTTTCTTTCTTGGATGGTGATGCTCCTCGTGCGGCATCTTATGCCGTTTATATTTCGCCATTTATTCCATGTGCCAGAGTGTCTAGTCGTGTAACTGACCTCATCACTCGTAATAAATTGTTAACTGCTAAACTTCTTCACCAGGGTTATCGATATCATAAACTACGCAAAGCCTTTTCAAAATTTTATAGACGTCATTCCGATTTAATTTCAAAATTCAATGTTGGACTTAAATATCTTCTGCAACAAGGGCTATCGGAACCCGAATTTTATGGTGACTTAGTATTTTAGTTCAGAAAAATATATAATTGCAGTGACTTCATTACCCCCATTTCGTAAAATCATTCTTCGATATAAAAAGATTGGATACAACATAAATGTTATACGACAGACTGCATGCATGGTAGTTAACCCGATCGCGGTTGACAATTTTGCTTCCCTCTTTAATTGCACGCCGGTAGGTGAGGCCTCAGATTCAATGACGGTTCCAGCGTAAAGGCTTGCCGACCCGCCGGCGTGCAATTAAAGAGGATAGTTAGGTTATCAACCATGACTGGGTTAACTACCATGCATGCAGTCTATGCTGTACCCAATATTTTATACCGAAGAATGATTTTACGAAATCGCAAGATATAACGCTGTATGTCGCTGCATTCAGTCGCATATGTATCGTAAGTAATGCCGTCTTGTGGTCAGCGCTGACGCCCACCTGAACCATTACATCACGCTAACAAGTCCGTGAAATGAACACCCCCTTACACCCCACTTTATATAGAGAAAACAGGGGTTTACGGGGGTCTACATTATTTTCCTTATTTCTGCGCCTATACATAGGTTGTGGGTACTCGTTAGAACCGCCTCATTGAGGCAGTTCTAACGAGCACACACAACCTATATTTCCTTTATAAATCAGGATAATATTATCGACTTTCGTCAGAAAAGTAGCCATGTTGGAGATGTGAAAAATGCTCGGGTTTGTTATCGTAATGATTCCTCTACCACACCAGTTGTTTTCAGGACGCAGAACTTGACTAACCTTTCTCCATATGTCTGCAGATTCGCTTGCAACTGCCGGCTAAGGACAGGTTAAATTTGGTTTTGTCAGATAAAAGCACATGTCACTATTGTTCTCGATTGTTTGCCCATGCTAGTTGATTACGACGATGATATATTATCAGAATGGGCCCTTGTAGCGCCGCGGGCACACATTATGGTAACAACATGTCCGCGATGAACAGTCTGTCGGCTAAAGCGACGGTTGTGATGCCTTGCAGTTTCCACTGCTGGCTTAAACCGACCTCTCGCATGCTTCAACCGGATGTAGCGACCCTGTTTGGGCGTCGTTGCAGGCGCGCATCCAGATCTCCGAAATCATCCAAGTCTTGCCTCTGCTGTAAAAACCTCAAGAGAATTGAATAACCTGTCTTGCAACATGATGTTTAGATGAACTAGTCTGCACAAAGCCTATTGCTATGTTTCGGTTTGTAAACAGAAAACCTTCCAATTACGTTTCCCTTTGACAAATAAGACAGGGAATTTGTTGGTGTAATGTTCAACAATGTATACATGTACAACGTTTGTTAAAATACATCCACTTCTATAGGCACCCATGTTGGTTTGTACGTGACATCATTGATATATAAATCTAAAGGGGTTGTCTTCAAATGATTCCGACATTAGTCATAGACTAAATAGAAATGGTGTATTGTGGAAAATTTAAGACCTTTGCAGCCAGCATGTTTGAAAATATAAACAATTAAAACACTGTAAAGTAAGTGGCATACAAATGATATTACGTCATACACGTTCAGGGAAGGTTGGCTTTGTAAGAGTCTTCTTAGGAAAGGATTAGCTCCACCATACCGCATTACATCCTGTACATACCGCATGACTTCCTGCAAGGGTAGACATGTATACCCATAAGTCTCGTTGTAATCAAGAGGAGTTTGCTGAGACTTTCATAACATTGTCCTGCCAAAAAAATGCAAAAGAGGCCTGTCCTAGTGGAAAGATCTTGTGCCTCAACAGCACATTCATTTCTGTAGAGGAATAATTGTATTACCCAGTTAACACCAAAAATGCAAACGAAACATCCAGGGAGATTCACAATAGAAGAGAAGGCAATGACCAGGAATCGATAAAATTAACCCACAGTTCCCATTAGAGACACCAAAGGGAAAGAAGCACAAACATGAAACAACTATACCCTGATGAAAACAACTATACCCTTATGGAAACAACAATAGCGGAAAGCCAAAAGGACAGTTACTTTCCCACAAAATGGCCATCCAAAACAATATAAGCGACACACACACCCAAAGAAAAGCCATAACAAAAATAAACCACGACAGAAGAACCGCATTGGAACGGTCAGTGAAACGAACCCCACTTGGGGGCCTAAAACGACCTTACGTGGCCACAATCCTCGCCCCCACTTCCGTCGCGATTTAGACATACAATTTGTTCAGTCCGCATGACGGCCTCCTCACTCATTAGCACAACCTCTCCGTGAACACAAAAATCAAACAACCACACAGATGAAACAACGGTGAGGACTCGACAGCAAGAAACCACTGCAATGCTGGAGCAAAAGAAGACAAACAGTTAGACTCCGACGGGCCCAACCAGAGCACAAGGCAGTTACCAACATCACACCAAACCATAAACTCTAACCCCACCAAGCACCCATGCCGGAACTGCCACAGAATCTGAGGCCCGACCCACCAGCGTGCAATTTAGAGAAAAGCAAAGTTGTCAACCGGGATTGGGTCAACCACCATGCACGCAGCCCACCGCACAACACCCATGCCATGCCCCATCTTTTTAATAATGATTTTACGAAATTGGGTACTACTGTCATTGCATTTGTATATTTTTCTGAATTTATATACTAAGTCACCATAAAACTCAAGCTCCGACAGACCCTGCTAAATCCCAAATCGTAGTCCATAAGTTAAAGTTATGCAATGAAGGTCTCTTCTGAGAAGAAAAAATTGCACTTCAAAAACACATTCGTTTCTTGATGAGTATTCATATAAACCCCAGTAAACACCAAGTCTCTCTGTCAAAAAGTGTTTTTTCCCCATAACATTGAACTTCTAAAATTATGTTTTTGTTTCAGAGCAGGGCGACATAACTATCGTTTAAAGGAAACGAACACTCGAATCGTACTTAAAACCAACAAGTGGAGGATTTCGTATTGTGTAGGACTGTGATAAAATGGACCATGCCATAAGACTGCCAGTTCATGGTCACTGATAATATAGGGTTATATCACTGATATTGGCAAATATTGCCCCGAGCTGGGATGTCGAAGGACGGGGCAAACGCGTGCCCTTATATACCTAAACGAGGGGTAAATTCACTATTATCATTGAAATAACCATTTTTATCATACAGCTGTGCATATTTTGCCAGTAGGTTTGGGCTCAAACTGTACATTATACCAGACTTTCAAACGTGTGTAACAGATTGTTCGCGTGATCTCAATGTCAGAAGTCGTCAGCAGGAGGAACGTCGCCTAACTGTGGGAGGCGGGGGTGGGTGTGGGAAAGATTTATTTCTGTGACTTGTGATTGTGCTATTTTAAAGTCTGTGATTTGTGGAAATGTCGAAAATAAGTCTGTGATTTGTGACAGGGGTATTGTATATAATCTGTGATGATCCAATTAAATTCTTTTTGATTTGTGATAGAAAGGACTTAAAGCATGTGACTTGTGATTTTAATGATTCTCTGTGATCTGTGATACACAAACAAATATGTTCTAGAAAGGGTTTTCCTTTGGAAGCAAAGAATACACCAAAGAACTGGAAAATATGGAGTGTACATGTTTTCTGGGCCAGACTAGCTAATTTAGGCCAATTAGGCCTCATCACTGACCCTAAAATATTTTCAAAATTCAACAATGGATTCAATGATCCCAAAGATGTGTTGCGGGTTGGTGGGGAGGGGGTGGTCAATGAGACAATGCGCTGAACAAAAATGCGATTACAGGTTGGCTTACAAAAATACACGGGTCTATTAAACTAGATAATATTCCCTAAGCTAACCTTATCTTTTTCCTAATTTCTGTGCATTTAAATTTTCCGCTATTTGATTACCCTCACCCAATCCCCACAAACCCAAAATTTATTCTCACGCTGTCCTATAGTTTTTGCGGTGGTTATGGCAGAAGAAGGGGTCGGGTTAAGTCATCCAGGCCCCATGCCATTTAAATTTGTCAAATCTGACAAAGTAACCTCATCTTTGATGTTTATCCTGAACTTGTTTAGGCCATTCTGAAAACTGAAAATTGGCTCTGGCCCCAGACCCCCCTCTGTCACAGGCAATTGATTTCTATATTAAGCATTCTTTCTGCTCATGATTAGAGGCTGTAGAAAATTGAAAGGAATCAAGTGCACATGTTCTACCGAATTCAAATGCTATCTGCTGTACACTGTGCATTATGCATATAATAACAGAGTTTAGAAACACTCATTGTTAATGTTAAATGTAAGTATGATATATATGCAGGTGAAAAACATTGTTTGTGAAAGGTAAGTTGTAATCTCTGTGATATGTGACAAGATTATATTCTCTGTGATTTGTGATTGACAAATTTTAAAGTCTTGACTTCCCCGGTAATGGCACGGGAAAGACTGTTCAAAAGTGGTCTGTTTGATTACTTTTTAACAGTTCCAAAAATGTTCTCTTACTATAGAACATCGGGTGTAGAAACACGCACAAAGGATAGCTGAAACCTTCTGATTATACTTATTAAAAGCATAATTATTCTTAATTTCAGCTTCTTTGCACAGGGGAAGTTCACTGTTTTTGTCTTTGTCGTGTTCATCTGAAAAAAGAATATGAACATTTAATGATATTTCTCATGGGGGTTGTTTTCTTTACGGGGTTAGGGCGTCAGTATACTTTTATACATGTATGTCGATATAGCTGGTAACAATTCTGAAGTTTCACTTGCTATATTTATGTTCCATTTTCTTTTTCCCAATTCACCCTTGCAGATTTTGTTAATAATTATATTTTATCTTTCAAAGAGTTAATACATCCTAGTTCAGCAGATGTTCTTCTTTTTATTTTATCATTCTTATTCCTGGTATAAATAGAACTTGTGGCGGTTTCAATATCTATGTTTCTGAGTACAAATAAAGAAAATAACATGCACCCTTGCAAAGTAGAAGTAAAATAAAGATCAGGAATCGATACAATTAACTTACTCCACCCATCAAAGACACCAAAGGGAAAGAAACACAAACATGAAGCGACCAGACCATAATGGAAATCTAAACAAAGGATAGCCATAAGGTCAGTTACTTTCCAACAAAATGGCCAAATGGCCATTCAAAATAAAAAGACACAAGTGATACACACAGTGAGTAGTAACAAACAACAACATAAATAAACCGCCACAGAAGAACCGCCTTGGAACGGTCAGTGGAAAGAATTCCACTGGGGGGCTTTAATCGATTTTACGTGGCCACAATCCTCGCCCTTACTTCCGTCGCGATTTAGACAAATAATTTGTTCAGTCCGCATGAAGGCCTCCTAATTCATCAGTGCAACATCTCCGTGAACACAAATAATCAAAGAACCACAGTCGAGACAACGGTGAGGACTCGGTAGCAAAAAACCGCTGAAATGCTGGAGCAAAAGAAAACCAACAGTCAGACTCCGATTGGCCCGACCAAAGACAGAGCATCAGGCACCAACCAACATTACCTTGAATTAGATCTCTCTAATTCTTAATAAACCTTTACGTTGGAACCGTCATAGAATCTGTGGCCTGACCCACCGGCGTGCAATTAAAGAGGGAAGCAAAGTTGTCAACCGTGATTGGGTTAACTACCATGCATGCAGTCTCTCGTATAACATCCATGTTGTACCCAATCTTTTTATATCGAAGAATGATTTTACGAAATTTGGGGAGCTGAAGTCATTGCGGTTATATATTTTTCTGAATTTATATACTAAGTCACCATAAAATTCGGGTTTCGATAGACCTTGTTGCAGAAGAGATTTTAGTCCAATTTTGAAATTTAATCAAAATGGCGTCTATAAAATTTTGAAAATGCGTAGTTTATGGTACCACATAAAATTATGCTTTGCGTAGTTTATGGTACCACATAAAATTTTGAAAATGCTTTGCGTAGTTTATGGTACCACATAAAATTTTGAAAATGCTTTGCGTAGTTTATGGTAAAACACCACTTTTTGCAATTTACATAATGTGTTGTCGAGGGTAATCATAAAATCTTCATTAAAATTTTCTAAGTTTATTCTTGGAGTTCATCGCAAGAGTTCTAATTTTGCAGTCATGTCTGAGTTATGAAGGTTCCAATACTATATTAATATTGTTAAAGGCTTCATTGAAAGTTTGGCACAGACTCGAAAATTTTGATCAGAATTCCTTATTATCTGATGCACTTGAATGCTCAAACAGCCTTGCTTACAACAGCAACTCTTGGTATAATATTATTCAACAATATAATATCCCAATATTTTAGGAGTACCTCTAATCACTTTCATACATATGAAACCAGCTTCTTTTAATGCAAAACCGTCAAAACTACGAAAAAATAAATATCTGTATGAATGGTTTTCTACAAAACAGTCACTTGCTACCGGTAAATTTGATACATAAACAAAAATTAAAAGCAATTTTGGTTTTGAGAAATATCTAAGTTCACTTCGTTTCACCCATAGAAAAGATTTGACTATACAACGAATTTCATCCCACAGGCTTAATATATAAATAGGTAGGTATGCTAGAATTGAAAGATCCGATTGCATATGTTCAAAATGCTCAAAGGGTCATTTAGGAGACGAAATGCTTTTTTTGCTAGAATGCCCTACTTATCAGGCATCCAGGGAACCTCTCATTACAGTGAAGGCCAATAACTGTAGACTTTTTCAACATGATGAATAATTCTTATAAATAGTTCTGGATGCTAAATTATGAAAATGGCAAAATAATACAAGAACAAGCTAATTTTGTTCATATTAATTTTTTACAAGTAAATACTTGTTAAACCGTCTTATAACAATGACACGGTCGAATATTCGGCCTCATGTGTGCATGATCATGTATGTTATCAAGTTGTTATTATATATGTATTGTACTCGCATTGCATTGTAATTTTTAAGCTGAAGAGAATGAGGACATCTTAAAGAATAAATTCACATTTCCTAGTAATAGCAAAGTATGGTTCACATCTAAGAATATTAATGCCAAATACGTGTCATGCATGAGCATGATAACTCATTGCATTTCACAAGTCGATGTAATCATGTTCCCTGCTCCTCGGATGTGTGCATAATGGCGGATGAGATTCTTTAGTGATGGGGTATGCAAGCGCCCCCTTAACAAATTACATGAGGGCTGTCTTGGGTACACAGTATGGTACAGGCAGTTCGGTATTGGTCACTCTGATCCAGTGTTTATGGTGGGCATCTTGTTAAGATTAATACACCATGGGGACCATATAGGGGACTAGGTTTTTGTTTCTTTGTTTGATTTGAGGTTAAACGTCCCCGTCAACACTGTAATGATCATTTTGGAGACGTTGCTTCCAATTTTGTGGGACTTTTACCCAACATTGAGATGAAACGACATCTCAAGCCCTGCCGCCCAATGAAACCAGTAGGGTTTATAAGCATGGATGGTCCGACTCGCACCACTTTGCCTGGACAGGCTTAGATTCTCTTAGCGGTTTACCAGTACTCATGTGCGGGTCGGTTTCAGCTCTGTGAAGCATCATGCAGCTAATTTATTTCTTCAAGTACCGATGGGCGCGGGTTGGAATAGGGGACTAGGTTGATACAGGTTTATGAATGAAATCTTTACTACATCAAATAGGTCAATTTTGTCTTGTTCCATTGTTGTTTGCCTTTCTCACTGAGCACAAATACTCAAGACGAGCTATTGTGATCACCCTGTGTCCGGCGTCCGTCGTGCATCGTCAACAATTTATTTAAATGACATCTCCTCCTAAACTGGTATAGGATTTCAAAATAATTTCACAGAAATATTCCTTTGGTGACCCTCTACTAAAATTGCTAAAATGGTTCCGCTCCTTTAAACAAAATGGCCGCTAGGTCTAAAAATAGAAAAAAAACTCCTAGCCCACTGGCCCGCTTTAAAAAAATATTAAAAGGAAATGTTCCTTTTGTGACCCTTTACCAAAATTGCTATAATGGTTCCGCTCCATTGAACAAAATGGCCACCAGAGCTAAAAATAGGACAAGAAATGCGCCCATAGGACACGGATGACCCCGCCTGAATTTGTGGACCATTTATTTACACTTGACCGCTATGTATGAACTTGATCTTGGAAGTATGGACCATGGTTTTGTGCGTGACACATTGTCTCATCATTGTGAACATTTCTGCAAAGTAATTTCAAAATCCATCCAGAAATAAGAAAGTTATTGACTGTGTTTAAGTTTCAGACCCTTTTATTGACATTTGACCTCTAAGTACGACTTTGAACTTGGCGGTACTGACCTGAGTTTTGCGAGCGACACATCGTCTCAATAAAGTGAACATTTCTGCCAAGTATTTTAAAAATCCATCAAGAAATAAGAAAGTTATTGACCTTGTTGACGTTTTGGACCCTTATTTGACCTCTGACCTCCAAGTACGAACTTGAGCTTGGCGGTACCGACCTGGGTTTACGCGCTACACATCTTCTCATGATGGTGAACATTTCTCCCAAGCAATTTCAAAATCAATTTAGAAATAAGATAGTAATTGGCTGCGTTTAAGTTTCGGGCCCATTTTTTTACCTTTGACCTCTAAGTACAACTTTGATCTTGGTGGTATGTACATGGGTTTTGCGCGCGACAATTGTCTCATGATGGTTAACATTTCTGCAAAATAATTTCAAAATTCATCCAGAAAGAAAAAAAAGTTATTGACTGCGTTTAAGTTTCGGACGCACGCACGGACGGACGAACTGACAGACGGACGGACAGGGACAACTCTGTATGCCCTTTCTTCGAATGGCGGAGGCATAAAACCCTTTAAACGATACCTCCCACCTCCTCCTAGCCCGCTGGCCCGATTCTAAATAATTTCACAGAAATGTTCCAATGGTGACCCTCTACAAACATTGCTAAAATGGTTCCACTCTGCTGAACAAAATGGTCATCAGAGCTGAAAGTAGAAAAAAAAACTTTAAACGACATCTCCTCCTAGCCCTTTGGCCCAATTTCAAAATGATTTCATAGAAATGTTCCTCGGATGACCCTCTACTAAAATTGCTAAAATGAATCAGCTACTCTGAACAAAATGGCCACCCGAGCAAAAAAAACGATACCTCCTCCTAACCCACTGGCCCGATTTCAAAATAATTCCACAGAAACATTTCTTAGTTGACCCTCTACCAAAATAGCTAAAATGGTTCCGCCCTGCTGAACAAGATGGCCACCAGAGCTAAAAATAGAAAAACCTTTAAACGACATCTCCTAGCCCATTGGCCAGAATTCAAAATAATTTCACAGAGATATTCCTTAGGTGACCCTCTACCATAATGCTAAAATGGTTCCACTCCATTGAAAACAATGGCTGCCAAAGCTTAAAATAGAAAAAAACGTCATCTCCTCCTAGCCCTTTAGCCCTAGTTCAAAATAACTTTACAGTAATTTTCTTTGGGTGACCCTCTAACATAATTGTTAAAATGGTTCCACTCTGCTGAACAGGTGGCCAAAAGTGCTAAAAATAGAAAAAAAACTTAAACGACATCTCCAAGCCCCTTGGCCCAATTTTATGTGGTTTCTTGTGACCAGGTCTTCCCGCTCATAAAAATATTGCTCTGTGACCTTGACCCTTGACCTGCTTTATCTATATAACCATTTGAGATATAGCCTTCATATTTTGCATTCAGGTTCCTTGTGACAAGGGCTTCCTACGCATACAATTTTTTTCTTGTAACCTTGACCTTGACCTGTGACCAATTTTAAAGAAAAGATTGACCGTTGCCTGGGGCCTTGTTTCCACAATCTATGAAACATCTTGGACTCAGGTGAGCGATCAAGTGCCATCATGACCCTCTTGTTTTTTATAAATATGATCTGTCATTTGGGACTCTTTCCTAGATTATTCATTTGTAAGTACATTATGGTGCATCTGTATATGCTCCTATATGAGCTGAAATTCGTAATAAATAGCTTTTATCTTGTATCATTACACTGACTTGTTAAAGTGTTACAATATATGTACACATGGATCCTAATTAGCCCCCGCCCATTGGGGCTTGAAGAAATAGATGGTCTGCATGATGCTTCCAAGCAGAGCTGAAACCGACCCGCACACGAGTACTGGTAAACCGCTTAACGGTTCTAAGCCTGTCTTTGCAATGCGGTGTCAGTCGGACCGTCCATGCTTATAAACCCTATTGGTTTCATTGGCAGCAGGGCTTGTGATGTCATTTTATCTCAATGTCGGTCGAAAGTCCCACAAAATGGGAAGCAACGTCTCCAAAATGACCTATACAGTGTTGACGAGGAAGTTAAACCTCAAATCAAACAAACACATGGATCATACATGATTAGAGTTTTTGTAAACACTTAGGTAACAAGTCGCCCAGTGGGCAACGTTCGCTCACCTAAGAACTAGTACTATGCCTTAAGGGTCAAGCTTGCAGACAATGTGTCTATCAGTTGGATTTGTTGGGACTTGCTCATCTAAGGGTTTTACTGTACGTGCTATTTTTACTGACCGTTCCAAGGCGGTTTTTCTGCCGCGGTTTATTCTTGTAATTGTGTGTCCTTGCATGTATGTATTGGTTATATTTTTATTTTATTTTGGATCGCCATTTGGCCAGTTTTTGGAAAGTAACTCCGCTTGTGATATTTTCATTTTGGGTTAAGTGATTTTATGTTCGTGTTTCTTTCTCTTTGGTGTCTCTGATTGCTGTATCGATTTTTGAGTTTTGCCTTCACTTCTATTTTACACTTTGTCTCAAAAGAAACAGACAGACAGACAAATCTGTTCTAGAAAGGGTTATCCTTTTGAAACAAGGACTACACCACCGAACTGGAAAATATGGAATGTACATGTTTTCTGGGCCGGACTAACTAGTTTCTATCAATGCTGTTAGTGCTTCAGGGATGTTAACTAATCAACATATTCAATCTGACTTAAGTCAGAAGAACCTTAAGCAAAATTAAACGTTGTGCAAATTTTTCCATCTTGCACAATACTTACATATCATAGTCCTCGTTGTCTGCAAATTTGTAGAAGATACAACCAAAATGAAGTCACTATGGTCCAGACAACGCTTTACCAATTTTTTGTGTATGTTTATGGGAGAACTCTCATTCGAATAGTCCAATCGGACCCAAAATTGAACTTGTACAAGAATTAATGTCTGTCTTGATTACCTGCAAGTCTGCAAACGATTCAAGTACAAATGAAATTGCGTTCATCCGGATACCATTTTTCTAAGTTTCAAAAGGCCCGCCCAACTGATATTGGCTTACAGTTGGACAAGGCTTGCTGTCCTCTCGGCAGGTAAGGGAAGGTGTGTTTGTGTGTGTGTGTGTGTGGGGGGGGGGGGATTTCTTCCTTTCCTTCACGTTTATTCATTTTTCTCTTCCTGTCCCTTGGTTTTCTTCTCATCTACTTCTCTTCTTTATCTTTTCTCCCATTCTCTGGGAAACGACACAGACGCCTTCCAAACACAATCCATCAAAATCAAGGATGGGCTATTCTCATGTCAACAGTCGAAACCTAGCCAAAATCGAGCTTTTTTCAATTTTATGCCTGTCGTCGATAACTGCGAGTTTCTGGCCCAGAAAACATGTACACTCCATATTTTACTGTTTTGTAGTGTATTCATTCCTTGCTTCCAAAGGATAACCCTTTTATAGAACATATTTATGAACATTCTAATGAAGTCACTGTCGATCTGACAATATTTTCAACATTATATGTCAGTGGGAGACTAAAGGGCAAGTAACTCTCATGTGAATAATCCTATCTGCCCGAAATTCGAACTTGTCTAAAATCGCATGTCTGTTCTCATTACTTGCAAGACTGATAAAGATCCGCTTTGATCCAGACAACCTTTTTCCCATTACACGCATATGTATATGGGAAACCAAAGAGTACGTAACTCTCATTTGCCAAGTCTATTTCAGAATCAAAATCACCCCAATTTTTATGGCTCTCCACCTGCAAAACAGAAGTGAAGGCAATGATCATAACCGACAGTTCCCATCAGAGACACCAAGGGAAAGAAACACAAACATGAAACAACTAGACCCTAATGGAAACATCACTAGCGGAATGCCAAAAGGACAGTTACTTTCCCACAAAATGGCTGCAAGCAAGATTAAGATTTGATCAAATATGAAATCGGTATGATCCGGACAACATTTTACTAAGTATATGGGGCGCTCAAGGGCGGGTAACTCTCATGCAAATACATGTATTTGAAACTGGGCAAAAATTGAATCTATGCGAGATGTTATGCCTATTCTTGTTATTCTGCAAGTTTGATGAACATTGGATAAAAAACTTAAATTGCTATCGTCCACACAACATTTCCACCATTATATGGGCCCCGTCAAACGATTTTGGTACTTATCGCCTATGCGAGCAGCGAAGGTTCAGGCGAGCCTGCGCCAGAACCTTCGCTGCTCGCTCATACAAGCAGTGGATCAAGAGGACCCTTCAGACAGAAGGCCATATCCCTGGCCCCTCTGAATGGCTGGGCATGCGCAGTTAAAATTTGTCATGACGGAATGCTCGAAGACACAAATTCGCTTGGCAGGGCTCATATGACTATGGGAGACTAAATAGCAAGTAACCCTCGTGTGAGTAGTCTGATCTGCCCCTAGATCTGTCTCATTACAACAACACGCCTATTCAAATATATTGGTAAATTTTACCACCAAAAAAATGAAATTTTCCAGATAAAAATCCAGATATTTTTCATATTTTTGCTTAAAACATAGATTGTGTGTACTCGTTAGAACCGCCTCGGCGAGGCGGTTCTAACGAGTACCCACAATCTGTGTTGTTGAGCAGTAATAAGAAAATATAATTTAGACGCCTGGAAACCTCAGTTTTACTATATAAAAGTGGGGTTCAAGGGGGTCTAAATTATATAAACGTGATTTCGTGATATGATGACATGTAAGTCAGGTGAAGATTACATCAAAAATGAAATTGCTATCATCCAGACAATATAGTAAAATCCACAAAAATGAAATTCGTTCCTATAATAAACAAGTCCTGAATAGTCGGATCCTTTGGAAGCAAAAAATACACCAAAATAAACGAAAATAGCAGACTCGGTTTTATTGAGTCTGTTCATGACCAGTACTGAAATGTGCAACACCGGTCCCGCCCACTAGCACCGGTTTAAGCAGAACGCTATTTTCTAAATTATTCTAAATGAACTCTCTGTTAAAAAAAACAAAACGCTTTTCTCTATATAATATGGTACTTACAAAATCGCTAAGGGCCTAAGTCTGCCCAGGCAGAGTGATGCGAGTCTGATCGTCCCTACAAATTAACCATTTCCGGTTTGCAAATGTCAAAATTATCCCCAAAACCCTCTGTTAGTCATGATTTATTTGACAACTAGCCTGGACAAAACCAACTGACAAAATGCACTAAAATGTATGCAACCACTACATTTAATTTTATATGATTTTTTTTCTTGGAAAGTGGCACAAAAGTATGTGTTTATATTGCCCTTTTGGCATCTTTTTAATTAAAAATGATTAATGTTCGCTGCTTCTCTGGTGTATCCGATTTTCAATGGAGTACATGTACTGCTATCTAAATATCAGAGAAATTGATGCAAAATGTGCAGAATTGCATTTTCATGCCATTAATGCGTATCACTTTATGTTCACAAATTTCTATTATAAGTTTTTTTAATGTTGACTACACTCCAGACTTTACGCTGATATAATTTTCATAAAAATGAGAAATGTGCAAATTGCTTCCCTGCATTCACCTTATTTGCATTATCTGCTGGTTCCTAGTCTGAAGGTTATCAGCGTTGGAAAAACAGGTAACCAGACCCCCCTGACCTTAAAAGGTCAGGGGGTCTGGTTACCTGTTTTTCCAATATTGACAATGTGCAAGCTGGGAGCCAGCAAATAATGTAAATATGGTGAATGGCGAACACGCTTTGTGTACAGAAGAAAATTCGCAAAGTCAGCTCGAGCTCAATAAGATCAGTAAGTTGCAAGGGAAATAAATGTGTTTTACTGAGCTTGACAAATTTACCTAGGCAAACAGGGGACATTACTTTAGTTACCTGAAGCAGATTTCTCAAAATGTTTGGGCGGCAGGGGTTCAGGTGTTATTTCGTCTAAATGTCGGGTAAAGTCTCACAAAATTGGAAGCAACGTCTCCAAAATGTCCTAAACAGCGATGACCTCAATTCAAACAAAACATGTAAACAAGGGTGCTGGTTACATGGGCTTATTTGTAATAGGGTATGTGAAACATGATTGATGATAGTTGTAATTATTATACAAGTTATGCACAAATATTTTCTAACAACAAAATAATGTCAATAGAATAAATATTATTTTCTAAATAGTTAAATGACCATTGTGAAATAAAAGAGAGAAGTGTATTATTGATTTGAAATAGACAAAAATGTTATCAGTGATTTTCAACAAAGAGCACTACTTGATAAATGTTCTCTTATAAATAATAATTTATATTATCTGAATGTATCTATAAAATAAGTTAAAACATTTAAACCATATGTGACTGAAGTACCGAAAACGTTTTCTTTTCTTTTCAATAGGGGTCAACTCTTTAAGGAAAGAATTTGCTCCTGAGGAGCAAATTCTTTCCTTTAAAAGTAGACCTCTTTTTCTGTGGGACAGAATTTATAGAAAAGCGAACAGGAAGTCCCGAAAGTTGTCTCCCTTTGAATAATGGCGGAAAAAATCTGCCAGATTTTCCCATTCCCTTTAAGGGTGATTTTTTCTGATGTGTCACACAACGTATCTCCAGATTGGTAAACACAAAGTACCTTTATTTAATAGAAGAACAATTTCTTTCCTTCAAGAGTAGAGGAGAAGGGGGTGGGGGGACATTCTTTCCTTAAAGAGTATAGACATCTATTTCGGAGTAGGACCCAGTGGGTTTGGTTTAAGAATACAAGGGTAGGCTGAAAAGTTCTCAGCCTGACCAAGAAGCAGGCATCGAACAGCCATGAAATTTTGTATTCATTAAATCCAAACCTTTATTACTTGATTTGACTCAAATGAGTTCAGGTTTACCTGCAATAACGTAGAAATTCTAGACTTTGAAAATGTATACTAGCACGTTTTTGAGAAAATGGACAAAATCTGGCATCGTGGTGTCATCAAGTACCTCCATAAAAAGGGGTTAGCTCCTAAGGACATTCATGCCGATAAGGTTGCTACATTAGGGGATGATGCTCCTTCGTATGCAACCGTGAAAAGGTGGGCAGCAAATTTTTAGATGGGCAAAGACAGCCTTGAAGATGATGACCGGTGTGGACGACCCACAACGGCAACAACTGAGGAAACCATCAGCCAAGTGCACAGGGCCGTGATGGATAACAGGCGTTTAACTGTGAATCAGTTAGCTAACACTGTTGGCATCTCCCGTGAACGAGTAGAGAACATTCTACACAGTGAATTAGGAATGTCGAAGGTCTCCGCCAGATGGGTGCCACGGCTTTTGACGCCTGACCAAAAGTTGACCAGACTGAACCTGTCACAAGCCAACTTGGCTATTTTTGAAGCAGACCAAGATGGTTTTCTTGACCGTTTTGTCACTCAGGATGAGTGTTGGGTTCATCACTTTGAGCCAGAGACCAAAAGACAATCCATGCAATGGAAGCACCCTGGCTCACCCACTCCAAAGAAGGCAAAGGTCGTCTCCTCTGCAGGGAAGGTGATGGCATCAGTGTTCTTGGATGCCAAGTGTATAATATTCATAGATTACCTTCAAAAGGGCAGACCATAATGGGGAGTATTATGCAGATCTGCTAAAACAATTGCGAAAAAGCAATTTAGGCTAACAGACCCGGAAAATTGACAAAAGGGGTCTTGTTCCATCAGGACAATGCGCCTGCCCATAAATCGGTTGTCGCAATGGCTGCTGTGCATGACTGTGGCTTCACACTTGTCGACCACCCTCCGTATTCATCTGATATAGCTCCATCAGATTATTTCTTGTTTCCAAACATGAAAAAGCACTTGGCTGGGCAGTATTATCGGTCAGACGAAGAGGTGATAGCTGCTGTGGAGGAGTCTTTCCGGGACCAAGATGAGTCCTTCTATACCACTTGGATCCAAGGACTCCAGCATCGTTGGAGGAAGTGTGTGGACAGGAAGGGAGACTATGTGGAAAAATATGGCACTTTCAGCATGGACAAACCATTGGATCTTGGTCAGGCTCAGAACTTTTCAGCCTACCCTCGTATGTCTTTCATAAGCAGTACGTGTAATACACACATAAATCGGCCCCCGCCCATTGGGGCGTAACAAATAAATGGGCTGCATGATGCTTCCACGCAGAACTGCATCCAACCGAAAAACGAGTACTGGTGAACCGCTTAGAGGATCTAAGCCTGCCCAGGTAAAGCGGTGCGAGTCGGACCGTCCATGTTTATAAACCCTATTTGTTTCATTGGGCGTCAGGGCTTGAGATGTGTCGGGTAAAAGTCTCACAAAATTGGAAGCAACGTCTCCAAAATGACCTATTCAGTGTTGTCGGGAGCGTTAAACCACAGCTCAAACAAACAAAATACACACATAAATGTTACAAATAAATTAGAGGTTAGAACGAAAGCTCAATTCTTATAGAGTTCCTCTACCAAAGTTCAGCGGAAAGCAAACAGGAAGTTCCGACGAAAAATTATCTCCCCTTGTAAAATGCGGAACACGTGACAAGTGTACCGATCTCCCGTGTCTGAAAACGAATTCAAAAACATTAAGGTTCCACTGTTTCTTATTATAAGTCCTGCTTCCTGCTTCTATTGTTGTGAAAATGTCATAGACCCGAGATTTACACGTATAAGTAGAATTGGTAAATAAAAGAAGGAAAGCAAATTCAAATCGGGACAAAACAACTTGGAAGCACGGCATTATATAGCTTGTTTCATGTCGCAGCCTATTTAAATATGAACCAGGGCACAGCATTTCCTGCAATTTACATGTGCGTCCAACGAAGAATCTGATCAGACTGCGCATCCGCGGAGTCTGATCAGTGTCTTCGTTGTGCGCTCTGAGGAGAGCTAAGGGCCCAACGATCCTTCATGCAGCAAGAGAAGTCTCTGGTCAGACAATATCGATGCGCAGGCTGATCTGATTCTTCGCTGGGCGCACATGTAAATTGTAGGAAATGCTGTGCCCCGGCTGATATATGAATCAGTCCTCATTCTATTAAATCTATAGTCGATACTGCAAAGCAGCGGACATATATTTTAATCGATGTCTACCGATAAGCATGATACTTTCAAGTATACTAATATGTTTGTTTAATCTAACGCTTTTCTCTGGAATAAATGCGAAAAAGTGTAAAGGTAATTATTAAATAATATATATATATTGTTGTATAAGTTCATTAAAAAGGCTATCATGAGAATAAAACAGAAATTTGTGGCGTAAAACTTTCTGTCATAATCTGAAATTGACATTTTGTGGATAGTTTTCATATTTCTACGCGAAAGTGCTCTATATTTTACTAAACCCTGGAAGGGGCATGCATTTTTTGTTAATATGTTGTGCGAACAAGATATTAAGTTGTGCGAACAAGATATTATCTTGTTTGCAAAACATAGATCTTGTGCGTACAACATGATATCTTATGCATCTGATTAAATTGTGCTAACAAGATAATATGTTGTGCGAAGAAGATATTAAGTTGTGCGAACAAGATAATAAGTTGTGCGAAGAAGATATTAAATTGTGCTAACAAGATAATATGTTGTGCGAAGAAGATATTAAATTGTGCTAACAAGATATTAAGTTGTGCTAACAAGATATTAAGTTGTATGAACAAGATATTAAGTTGTGCATACAAGATAATAAGTTGTGCGAAGAAGATATTAAATTGTGCTAACAAGATATTAAGTTGTGCTAACAAGATATTCAGTTGTGCGAAGAAGATAATAAGTTGTGCTAACAAGATAATAAGATGTGCGAAGAAGATATTAAATTGTGCGAACAAGATATTAAGTTCTGCTTTCAAGATATGAAGTTGTGCGAACAAGATAAAAAGTTGTGCGAAGAAGATATTAAGTTGTGCAAACAAGATATTAAGTTGTGCGAACAAGATAATATGTTATGCGAAGAAGATATTAAGTTGTGCGAACAAGATATTATCTTGTGCGCACGAGATATTATGTTGTCTGCACGTGCGAACAAGATAATTTCTTGAGCGCACAAGATATTATGTTATCTGCATAAGATATGTATTGTGCAAACAAGATAATATGTTGTACGAACAAGATAATATGTTGTGCGAACAAGATAATAAGTTATGCGCACAAGATATTATGTTGCCCGCACAAGGTCTGTGCTGTGCAAACAAGATAATATCTTGTGCACACCAGATATTAAGTTACACGTAAGCGATTAACCAGAAAGCTGCACATTCATTCTCCAGAAACTGACAACTGCCCTTCTTGAATCAACGAAAGGGAGAGAATGACCGTAGAAAAGATTTCATGATCAATCTCCACGAAAGAATGCGCATCCGACTGAGCTACCGAGGCCGGCGAGTCTTCGCCATTGTTTCATGATGTTGCACTAGTGAGTTTGGCGGCCTTCATGCGGACTGAACAAATTATTTGTCTGAATCGCGACGGAATTTAGGGTAAGGATTGCGGCCGCGTAAAATCGATTTACGCCCCCCCCCCCCCCCCACCTCCCCCAAACATTGAAATATTTTCACTGGCCGTTCCAAGGCGGTTCGTCTGTCGCGGTTTATTTTTGTTATGGTTTGTCTTTGGGTGTGTATATCACTTATATCATTTTGTTTTGCGTAGCCAATAGGCCATTTTGTGGGAAAGTAACCGTCATTTTGGCTTTCCGCTATTGATGTTCCATTAGGGTCTAGTTATTTCATGTTTGTGTTTCTTTCCCTTTGGTGTCTCTGATTGGAGTTGTGGGTTTATTGTATCGATTCCTGATCATTGCTTTCACTTCTATTTTCCTAATTCATTAGTGCAACATCTCCGAGAACACAAAAATCAAACAACTACAATGTACGAAGATGAAACAACGATGAGGACTCCACAGCAACAAACCACTGAAATGCTGGAGCAAAAGAAAACCAAAAGTTACATGTAAGACTCCGATGGGCCCAACCAAAGATAGAGCATCAGGTACCAACCAACATTACATAAGTAAGCGGCCTCCGCCGATCGGGGCTTGAAGAAATGGATGGACTGCATGATGCTTCCACGCAGAGCTGAAACCGACCGCACACGAGTACTGGTAAACCGCTTAGACGATCTAAGCCTGCCCAGGCAAAGCAGTGCAAGTAAATGTCCATGCTTATAAACCCTATTGGTTTCGTTGGGCGGCAGGGCTTGAGATGTCATTTCATCTCAATGTCGGGTAAAAGTCCCACAAAATTGGAAGCAACGTCTCCAAAATGACCTATACATTGTTGACGGGGACGTTAAACCTCAAATCAAAGAAACAAAAAACATAAGTAAGCCTTTTCGCTGGATCCGTCTTAGAACCTGAGATCTGACCATCACGAAAACACGCCTATATAATTTCGATAATTTATGTAGTAAAACTGGGGTTTGGAGGGGGGAAACCTTATTTTTCTTATTATATCACAATTTTTCATCTTAAAATTTTAGTTTTTTTGGCGGTAAAATTACCAATGTATTGATATAGGCGTGTTTTCGTAATGCCCAGTCACTATTGCCAGCGTCCGCTATATTTTATATTTTGATAACATTATCGCGGCATTTTTGACGCCACTGTACCGTGCAGTGACATCAAACTTAAGGACGGCGTACATGTACGTGACGGCATTTTCA
The DNA here is from genome assembly GCA_963580285.1 of Lucinisca nassula. NCBI lineage: Eukaryota > Metazoa > Mollusca > Bivalvia > Lucinida > Lucinidae > Lucinisca > Lucinisca nassula. The sequence goes on along the minus strand of OY757022.1, from coordinate 78,098,102 downwards.
ACCAGTAAACATCAAACAAGCGATAATTCTCGATTTTCACAATATTGTGGCGTTTTGGACGCGACTGTACTTGCAGAGACGTCACACTTAACGACGGCGTATGTGACGTTCTTTTCGATCAGTGCACACCAAACATACGAAAATTCTCGATTTTTTTTATCATATTCCTTCGTAGGATAACCTGGGTAGGATAAAACTTTCTATCTCAGGGTTAAGTCCAGGATTTCCTTATCTGGTGTGCAAGTATATAGCATTTCAAATGAGGAATGTCAATGATACTTATTCTAATTTGCGGTCGGTTGTAAACCGAAACTTCTTAATACCGAAGCCGAACAATAATTTGTTTAAAAGCAGTCTGTCCTATTCGGGAGCACTTATTTGGAACTGCATTCCACTTGATATAAAGAACGCAGCCTCGATTAATTCGTTTGCGTCAAAATGTTTAGAGTGGATGAAAAGATAATTGCTACACCCCCACCGTCATATTGTCATCATCATTATTGTGTTTACATAAAGTTGTTTTGTTCACTTGTGTGTACCTGGACATAATGTAAATTATTTCTTAAAAATTTTTGGCTGTTCCACTGGGTGTGGCTGAGTGTTGTCTAGCTGTGGTTGAAATATCGATGGATGCGAGTGGATGTACTAACGGAAAAGTATACGCCGGTATCAGTATTGGTTGATTTCGGGGATAACTGTATATGGATTGTCATTTTGGGGAGGTGTATTGCGGGTTTTGCGTTGGAAATTTCGCTTTACGGCGACGCGTAAGCGGAGCCGTTTAACTTAAATTTCGACCGTGGTGCCAGGGATCTGCCTCCCCAAGTGACGGTTTTCAATACAGTTATCTCCATTTTGATGCACTTTTTCGGTTGTGCTTCTTTGTACAAAGTGGTAAGCGCTGTGAGCTGCGTAAAACCAAGCGTCAGCCAATGAAAAGCGACGTTACATCTTGACGTCGGGTTCCTACATAATATCGCAGGGCATACTATTGATTTTTTTTTCTGACGTTATCCAATTAAAGGCCTCGTTAAATACGTAAGTGGATTAGCATTGAAGTTTACCCCCCCCCCACCCCCCCTCCCCCTTTAAAATTGTGAAGGTGATTTTGGCGACGTTGCTTCCAGTGGGTTGTGATTCTTGCCCGAGGTTGAGATGAAGTGATATCCCAGGCCCCGTCGCCCAATCAAACCAATAAGGTGTATGCATGAATGAACGGTCCTACTCGCACATCTTCGCCTGGATAGGCTTAGAAAGGCTGGGTGATTTGCCGGTGTCCATGAGCAGTCGGTTTTGGCTCTGTCTGAGGGCATCATGCAGCCAGATCTGTTTCTTCAGACCCTGATGGGAAGAGGGCCTCAGGTATCAGTGTTGTAGCCCTTTCATTGTAAACAGATAAATGTTTTGTTATTTCTGTGTGTTAGCAGGTTTCAAAGCTCCAAATTTTGATTTTACACTTGTAAGCATAAATTTGACAAAGTTTCGCGCAACGTTATTACCGTACGACGTCATACAATGTATCGTCATAAAACGGTACCAAACGAAGGCATCTTGAGAAGAAAACTTGGCAATAATACATGGTATCTGCATGCCTGTTTAACATTTTCAGCATTAAGTTTTTGTAGCTGTGCAATAGCATGATTGTATATATTGCACGTTTTCTTGAATAATTTGTTGATTACGTGCGAGCTTTTTTATATGGGTGAGCGAGTATTTGCATGTAACTATTATCTTTTCATGCGTCCGTCTCATTTTTCCATCCATTTCATGTTAAAATCTATGATTGTTTAATTCTTGTGTTTGCTTAAATGTCTAATATAATTGTTATGCATGTAATCACTATATATGTTTTACGAGGGCCTCAGGGAAGATTGGCTATGCCAACTGAGTAACCCTCTATAAATAAAGTCTACTTACTTACTTACTTACTTACTTATTATTCTGACCCGTTGTGATAAATAGCTAGCCATTAGGGATTCAGTTATTTCGTTTAATAAGTCACCAAGATTCTAGTTTTGTTTGTTTGTTTGTATTTGAGTTTAACGGCCATGTCAACACTATTTAAAGTAATTTTAGCCAGTCAGTTTACCCATTACGAAAACATGCCTATACAAATGCATTGTAACTTATACCAACGAGAAATGAAAGTTTTCAGATGAAAAATTGTGATATTTTTCTTATTTCTGCTCCAACATTGATTGTGGATACTCGTTAGAACCGCCTCGGCGAGGCGGTTCTATCGAGTAACCACAATCTATGTTTTGGGGCAGAAATAAGAAAAATAATGTATACCCCTGCAACCCCCAGTTTTACCATATAAAAGTAGGGTTTAAGGGGATCAAAATTATATAGGCATGTATTCGTAATGCTATCCACACTTTCCTGGGCAGGCTTATACGGACATTACGATAACACGTCCGTGCGACATAGTGCATTTTTTCACATATCCAAAATGGCCATTTTTTTCTGATGAAAATCCTTGATATTGTCCTTATAAATACTGCAAACATAGGTTGTGGGTGCTCGTTAGAACCGCCTCATTGAGGCGGTTCTAACGAGTACCCACAACCTATGTCTTGGAGCAAAAATAAGAAAAATAATGTATACCCCCGTAAACACCAGTTTTCTCTATATAAATTGGGGTATAGGGGTCTTCATTTCACGGACTTGTTCACGTGATGTAAGCGGTTAACCAGTTCAGTGCACATTCTTTCGCCAGAACAACTGCCCTTCTTGAATCAGCGGAAGTGAGAGAATGACCGTAGAAAAGATTTCATTATCAATCTCCACGAAAGAATGTTGCCGACCCCGGCAGGTATCGAACCTGCGTCTTCCTGATCATCAGCCGGACGCGCATCCGCCAAGATTCTAGTCTACATCAGAAAAGTATTGAATAATAATTATTGCAACTTCAGCCACATTTATTTTATCGAGTTTTGAAGCACTGACAGAACTTGAGAAGACCTAGAAAATTGCCCACCATTAGTTACATTTAACATAGCAACAAATAAGGTTGGTATTTTGTGATAACTGAAGGATAGTTGTGTCAATTCTCCATGAAACCTATGGTGTGGGGATTCATTTGAACCGTCTCGGCGAGGCGGTTCTAATGAATACCCACATCGGAGGTTGATATGGAGAAATATGGAAAACTATCCCAACATTACGATAACACACCAGTGCATTTTTCACATCTCAAAAATGGCTATTTTCGGGTGAAAATCCGTGATATACTGCAAACATAGGTTGTGGGTGCTCGTTAGAACCGCCTCATTGAGGCGGTTCTAACGAGTACCCACAACCTATGTCTTGGAGCAGAAATAAGGAAAATAATGTTTACCCCCGTATACCCAAGTTTTCTCTATATAAATTGAGGTGTAGGGGGATGTTCATTTCACGGACTTGTTCACGTGATGAGACTTCAATTGTCACAAAATACCAACCTTATGCGTTGCTATGAATTAAATAAAAATAATTAAAAAGTATAAATAAATAAAAAAATATAAATAAATAAAAAAATAAAAATAAATAACAGAAAGAAAAAAAAAAAGCGAGAAAGAAACCAAGAAAGTAAAAAACAAGAAAGAAAATATACTTTTGTTTTATACAGATGCACGGAAAGCTGTATGTTCCTCCATCGAAATCGTCTCAATGTAAATATGACTTCAAGTCTCAAAGCCATTTAGAAAGAGAGAAAATGCATCAAAATGTCTACATGAACACTATATACGCTAAAATTCCTATATTAAGACACCTTTGGGACTGTTCAAAAGTAGTCTTTAACTGGTCTACACTGGTCTTTAAGACTACTTTTGAACAGTTCCAAAGGTGTTCTCTAACAAGATGCTACTGTATGCACAAAACACAAAGAAAGAATAACTTCAATCTACTAAATAAGCTTTTTAAAGGAGAATTTGTCTTAATTTTAGGTGGTCTTAATAGCGGAATTTTACTATACATTGTATATTGTTAACTGCATGAGCAATGTCTTGTTTCTGATAATTCCAGGCGCGTAACTGCTTGCTCAGCTCGTTTGCTTTCAGCTCGAAAGTTTCCGGTTCAGAGCAAATGCGCCTGATCCGCAAGACTAGACGCTTGATACGCAAGACAACAAGAAAAACAGCATGGGCTCTCGAATAAGCCTAAATCACCTTTCGCCATGACATATCACCCTGACCTACCAAACATAAACGAGATCATCTACAAGCACACTCATCTGAACATTTGAGTCGGCTCTTTCCAAAAAATACAACAACAAAAAAAAAACAACAAAAAACATCATGACCTGCAGAAGGTTAAAGCGTCTCCATGGGCTTCTTATACGAGCCAAACTCAAACACCATCTGAGTGATCACTTCCCTAAGGAAATCAGGCCTATACAAATACATTGTAAATTTTACCGCAGAAAAAATAACAATTTTCAGATGACAAATTGTGATATTTTTCTTATTTCTGCTCAAAATGAAGATTGTGGGTACACGTTAGAACCGCCTCATTGAGGCGGTTCTAACGAGTACTCACAATGTAAATTTTAGAGCAGAAGTAAGAAAAAATAAGTTATACCCCTGTAAACCAGATTTTTACTATATAAAAGTAGGGTTCAAGGTGGTCAAAATTATATAGGCGTGTTTTCGTGATGATGACCTATGTTACGTAGTGGGGTACCGTAGACCTATGTCGTATAGTGTTCTTGTTTTAGCACTTCGCTTTTTAACACAATAAAATAAAGTCTTTTCAAAGTTTCTAAGTTTTAATTTTCATTTCACTACATTTCCGCGACAGCCCAAAAGTTGTATCAGATTAATTCCAATCTGATACTTTCCAAATGAGATCTATTATAACCAACGTGGATCTCTCTACATCTTTTAAACCCAAATTCAGATCTAACTAACGTTTTCAAAACTGGACCTTTTATATGTTCTCTGAGCATTTCTAACATTTTACAATTCACGTTTACACCCTTATTGTTTGTGCAAACGTCAATCATAATGCATATTTTCAGGACGCTACCACGCAATTATTTAAAGGTTATTGTTTTCCTAAATTCCTTTAAAATCCTACTGCACCTGTTTAATTGACATAACATTAAAACATACACCCCAATGACTGACATAAACCATAATATGTACTCGGGTGATAGGCATATGTATATACAAATACCCCTTTTTTGAGTGGCGTATCCGTATACATTTTAGAATTATGTAAGTTTTGTTTACTGCACCTGCATGTCTCTAGAAGCTGATAAACACCAGGTGGTTACTGCGTAATCACATATTTCATATGTCAAATGACGATTTGAACTCAGTCCAGTTGATTTGAAACCGTTCCAATATAAACAAGACATGTAAATCAAGTTTAGAAAGTACAATGCATCAGTTTATAGCCTGTTAGCAAAAACCAATATTTTATAGAAAGAAAGATTCACAATTAAGCTTTAACAGTTTAGATAGTAAAATAACTGTTAATATGATATGCCTTTACGACCCACCAACACTATAGATCATACAAGGCTAGTTTCTTACAGCCTTTCAACATTATATGTCATACATGTTATACATGTTATATGCTCAAAGAACGACTATGTTATATACCTCCCCTTTTTATAATAAATTAATTTTCTTACACAAGAAAATTAATTTATAATCGTAAACATCCTATCTAAGATAATTTGTGTCCAGTTGATCACGCTAGTAAACAAATTAAGTATTTGCATTACAGTCAACAAGCGTCTAATATATGTCACACTCAAACAATAATATAATCTTATAACAATACAACAAGTGTGACCAGGATATTAACCCTGAAGCTTGATATATTAATTCACATTTAGATCAACACCTTTTTCTAAGTGTGAACAGGATATTTCTCTAGATGTGACTTGGATTACCAAACATATGAAAACGCATATGCACATCATAAAATGTCACTAAATAAAGTTATTCTGTGTAAACATACTGTTACTAAGTTTCCATGTCTCCTCTTTAAAGTTAACACTCTAGTCTATGAGTCATCTGAAAACATGCAACTAAAAACACACACACAAGAATAACACAACACTATAAAATTAATCACATTAATAAGAATAAAGTTTTTGTCCATTTAAACATCTTCCCTCGGCGGCGTTGGCGTTGGTATAGGATATATAGGTACCCTATCTTTCGGAATAAGAATCTTGTCGTCCTCCGATGATGGCTTCGTGTGAGCATTTATCACCATATGCACTGGGTATGGTTGCTTCTGCTCCTCCTCCCGTTCACCATAATATGACTGCATGACTGCAACATCCGACTGTAAAGAAATTATGTTTAAATGTTCAAACCCTACTCTTATTTAAAATCTTCACCTACGCGCACCTTAAGGGTAACACAAAGGACTTTACACAACTTAAAAGTCAATAAAATGTCAATCTTCGACAATGCATGACCTTAAGGGTCATACAAAGTACACAAATACATGTCCACATAACAGTACCTCTTTACTGTTAAAATAACCAGGATTAATTCAAGTGACCTGGATTCACTAATAAACTAACAACTTTAACGACGAGGATCCTCTGTATACATGTACAGATCACTGCCACTTAAGACAATTCTGTAGTCACATCCTTGGATACAGGCCAAGCGAGTGATGCATCTGTCCGCTTGAAGGGTTTCTGTCCTTCAGAACTGTAATCGACGTTCCTTTTATCTAGCAAAGCGGACATCTCTATCTCTTCACAACCACCATGTGAAGGAGAAGATTTTACATTCACATTCTCAAGGTCATGCATATAAGCCTGCCGTTTACCAATTCTTTGGTCCAAATTACATGTACTTTTATGTCTGACTATACATACTATACTAATTATTATAAATGACAACGCGGCTACAATTACAAAAGCATATGTCCAATGGTTTGTACCTTTCTTATCATCTACCTGTACCGTTTTATACGCTCTTGTTTCGCGTAGAAAACTTTGCAATGGAATCTCTTTCAAGCCTCTCAAATGCGATGGAATATTAACTGGCTTTAATTTGTCAAGTTCCGCTTTGGAATTGTTCCAAATGAAAAACTGTGAAATATTATGCAGTGACAACAAAGCTTGTAAAGGATCTGACCTTTCAAAGGCAGTTTGTTTATCAAAATATTCAGGCAGCTGTAAGTATTTATTATAGGCTTTGCAAGTGTTATTTAACTTTAAAATGTCAAATGGAGTTTTAATTTTAATATCACTGACTCCATGTTTATTCAACTGACAGTTAACTGTAAACATTAATGGTTTATCAGTCACAACTATCCACACACCTGCAAACAAGTATTTTGTGGTTGGCAAAACCTGATCAAAAATAATAACTTGTTTACACAATGTTTTAATGTCATGCTTGTTCTGTGTAAATAAGGCCATAACACAAAATTTATTAATGTTTGTTTGATAGTACGCAGTCTCTGGATTACAAAACTGCAAATGATAGGTATTACACATTTGATAAGTATTTTCAGACAGCAATGAAAACTTTGATCTGTCTTTTGAGACCAACAGCAATTCAGTTTCAAGACTATATTTTACCAAGCTGTTAGTGCTAATTAATGGTAAAGGTAAGTTATGTACCTTATACACTTCATATTCTTCTTTTGTATTAATTAATGGAATTTTCAAAACAATTCTAATTTCATTATCTTCTAAGTAGGTTATACATGTCAAAGTCTTATAAAAATACCAAATATCTTTTCGAGGATTTCTTGGTAACTCAAAATTGTTTGGAAGTTTTGATTCAACTTCGACCAGTAGCATCTTAAGATTTCGTGGTGAAATCGTAGATGTTGATAAATGATGCATAGATAACATATTAAGTTCTGCTTTAAGACTTTCCAAATAAGTCATACCATCTTGAGTTGTTAATCTTATCTCATCAAGAATTAACTGAAATTGTAAATATGTATGTATGAACTGTTCAAGTCTTACAAACTTCTTTTCAAAAGTTTCTTGCAATCTCATGATTGACCTATCTAGCTTTTGAACGACTATAATTAAATCCATTATAGATCTCCTATTTCCTGCTACTTGCATTCTCGTTAAGTTTAATACAGATAAACTTACATCTAAGTCATGTATAATTTGTTCTTGATTGCTTGCCAGATTTCTTATATTTCTGTTTATATCGTCAAGGTCGTCTTCCGAAACTGTACCAAATAAAGAACTCATTAACTGACCAATGATTGGAAGAAGTTACCTTAGTCCTCTTTTCTTTAATGAGAGTGCTTTGTATTCCTCAAACTGACTAAATAAATCAGTATACGAATCAGTCAATATATCTACCTCAACATGTAAGCTCTTAAAAGTTTCTACATAACCTGTAAGTTTAGAGCTTTGGTAGATATCTGTGATTGCTTTCAAAATACTGTCTGTACGTTCAAGATCATTACTGATCTGATTAATAAGGGTTTCAAACGGTTTTAAGTCATGTACAAATGTCACAGACCAGTGCGCGTCATTTATAAAAATCTCATTAGTCTTCTGAAAAACAACATTTTCAGACGTAAATAAGCCAAAAGAATGGCTAATAAGCAATGACCAAAAGAAAAATGTAAAATACACTGTGTTCATCTGAAATGAACAAGTAAAACACATTTTACTATTTACAAAAATTAAACTTCAACTGCATATACAGAAGAAACGAGGTCTCTTATAACATATTTGATATTAACCTCAATAATTGTTTCACGCCACTACTTTTGTTTTGTGACTGCTTTGTTTTTCTTTTCACTGTCTTACGAACTTTCTTAGGCAACTTGATCTCATTGATGGACATCTTATCAACATCAGAATCAAGTGCACAAGAATTATCTGAAGCGTAGATTTCGGTTTCGCCAGAGTATGGATCTATTTCAGAGTGTCTCTCATCATCACAATCCATACCCATAGCTGATTCCTCATCGCTACTATTCTTATAATTACGTTCTCTACTCTGAAGGCGATTTCTAAGTTCCATTAAGGGAATGTCTGATTCATTGTCAGAGTTCTCTCTTTCCCTTCTGTACCTTTTCACTAATTTCGCTAACGGAAGATTCTCATCCGAGTCAGAGTAGAAGTAAAACAAAGATCAGGAATTGATATAATTAACTTGCTCCATCCATAAAAGACACCAAAGGATGTCGCATAAACTAAGTAAATTGGTTCAGAATCAGAAGATGCCTGAGGTGGTAAAACATAAGCTGCATCTCTCAACCTACGGCTGTTTTCATCCTTGGAAATTTGCCAATCATCAACATTTGCCAATCTTAACATTTCTGCATGAACTTTACTAGTAGAACCGTCTAACTGATTCTTAATTACATAAGTTACAGGACCTTTCTTTTCTAAAATCATATAATATGGCTTCCACTTAAGATCTAGCTTTCCTTTTCTTTGATTGTTTCTATAATAAACTGGATCACCAACTTCATAAGTTACAGCTTTACTTTTCTTATCTGCATATTTAGCTTGTCTTTTCTTAGCCTTTTGTAAGTTATTTCTTACAGTCACAAATGATTTGTGCTGTTCTTGAAAAACAATTTGATGTGATTCTTCACCCAAATATTTCCTCCTAGGTTTCATGATATTATCTATAGGTAAGACAACATCTCTGTTATAAAGCAGATAGAAGGGAGAAAACTTTGAAGATTCACTTACATTGAATCGTATTGCTGCCAAAGCTTGGTTAAGAAACAAATCCCAAGTTTTTTGATTATCTGCAACTCTTTTCGACAATACATCATGCAAAGTTCTATGAAATCTTTCTTCCTTCGCATTACTTTGTGGGTGATATACACTTGTCAAAGTATGATCTATCTTAAGATTCTTTAAAGTTTCCTTGACAATTTTGTTGACATTTTCCGTCCCGTTATCTGACACGATTTGTAACATACTACCAAATCTAGGGAATATTTCTTCAATCAACAACTGAGCTACTGTATCAGCAGTTTTGTCTGGTACAGCAAAAGCTTCTGGCCAACCAGAATGCCAGTCTACAAAAGCAATAATATACTTGTTACCTGATAAAGTTGTTGGATATGGTCCAGAAAGATCTAGGCTAACTTTTGCCATAGGATATGGGGGAATATCCGTTTCTTGTAAAGGTTGACTGATTTTCTGTAAAGATCTTGTCTGACAAATTGTACACTCAGCTACATACTTATTCAGCTCTTTGAATAAGTTTGGCCAATAATATTTTCTACGAACAGAATCAAAAGTTTTCTGTACACCCATATGCCCATTCTGATCATGGTACTGTTGTATGATAAACACTCTGAGATGTTTGGGAACAAATAATCTCAAATATGGATCATCATCTACATTGGATATATAATAAACTAGATCATCTATCACAAGATAGTGCTTCTGAACATCTCTGCTCTCATTACCATTCAAAATCATTGACCTGATTTTTGAAATGTCACCATCCCTACTCTGTTCAACAATTATATCAAAACCACCTTTGGTAAACTCCGACAAATCACACTTCTGTAACGACTCATCGTTTGGCAATTTACAACTAGCAAAAGCTTTGGGATCAAACTGGTTTGAATCTAAAACATTGACTTCATATAAGTTTTTATTAACATCAAGGACATTTTGTTCCTCACCGTCCTCACAACTCTGATAATCATTGCCTTTTTGTGTATTGACATTGTCTGGATGTCTCGAAAGTAGGTCAGAACAAGTGTTTGTAGTACCACTAATATATTCAATAGTGCAGTTATATCCTGCCATACTCAAAATCCAAAGTTGTATCTTCTTGTTCTGCATAGGAGATTCAAGAAGATATTTCAATGGTTTGTGATCAGTTTTAATAACAAACTGAGCATTGTGCAAGTAATAATCTAATTTCTGAAGTGAGAAATGAATAGCATAAGCCTCTTTTTCAACAACTGACCATTTGCACTGTGATTTACTTAGTTTATGCGACAAATAATAAATTGGTTTCTCTTCACCATCATATTCTTGTGTAAGGCATGCCCCTATACAAGTATCACTAGCATCTGTATAAAGAGTGAAAGCTTTGTTTGAATCTGGATATGCTAAAAGTGGAACAGAAGTCAAGCTTTCTTTCAAATATTCAAAAGCTTTCTGATGTGTCTCAGACCATTTGTAATGTGCATACTTCCTAGTTAAAGCTATTATTGGTTCAGCTATCTGAGAGAAGTTTGGTATGAACCTCCCAATAAAAGATCTGACTTCTCTAACACAAGTTGGAACTGGTAAAGATCGAATTGCTTCAACCTTCTTTTCATCCGGTTGAATTCCATTTTCACTAATTACGAAGCTAAGATAATTTGTTTCTAATTTAAGAAAACTACATTTCTTAAGTTTCAGTTTTAAACTATGCTGTCTGAGCTTGCCAAAAATAATATCTAAATGTTTCAAGTGTTCTTCCAAAGTTGCACTGAAAACTAAGATATCATCTAAGTACGCTGTTGCAAAGTGATTACACTCTTGTAACACAATAGACATGAGTTCCTGGAAGACAGCTGGAGCGTTTGAAAGGCCAAAGGGCATTACATTGAACTCAAATAACCCTTTGTGACATTCAAAAGCTGTTTTCTCTTTATCTTTCTCATCCATGGCAACCTGCCAATAACCACTCTTGAGATCTAAGGAACTAAAGTATTTTGCTTTACCCAACAATGCTAAAATGTCATCTATCAAAGGTAAAGGATATGAGTTTTTCTTTGAGATTTGATTAAGCTTCCTAAAGTCTACACAAAATCTTTTACTACCATCCTTTTTGTCAACAATAACAACAGGAAATGACCAAGGGGGTCGAGATCTTCTGATAACATCAGCATCTAACATTTCTTCAATTGCTTTATCAATAACTTCCCTATTCTTAATTGGCGTTCTATATGGTCTCATTTTAATAGGCTCTTGATTACCTGTATCTATTTGCATCTTAACTGTATCAGTTTGACCTAATTCTGAGTCTTTGTTTGCAAATAAATCTTTATTTCTTATGACTAACTTTTCTATATGTGTTCTGTATTCTTTAGGTACATCTAAGTCCTTAAGATTTATTTTAGTATTTGCATTTTTATTTTGACATACTGAATCTACATGTATCATGTTTTCACTTTGAATGTCTGAAATTTTTGCCAAAAGACCATGCCTATAAATTTTGATAAATTTGTTTGTATTGTTTACAATTAATAAAGGTAAAGACCTATCTCTAGCTAAAGTTGAGACAGTATTAATAATTTGTAAGCCTGGTTGATTAACTAAAAATCCTTTGTCAATTTGTTTTACCTCATATGACTCACCAACAGGTAAGTCTGGGTTTTCTCTAACCTTGCCATAACAAATCATAGCAGTCTGTGGTTTAATTACGCATGTTCTTTTCATCCTAACTGTTGATGCAATGTGTATATCTTCTTCTAAGTTTACATAATGTTTACCATTTATCCTGATACATTTTAGGTCAAAATAAATTCTAACATTGTTTTGTTTAAGCCAGTCCAAACCCAGTATCAAGTTTCTATTCAAATCTCTAATGACATAGAAATCTTGGGACATTTCGGTACCACCGATGCAGAATTGCACAGTAATGCATCCATCGCATTGCAGTTCAGAGCCGTTTGCTGATTGTAAGCTCACTCTTTTGCTCTGCAATTTTGGCTTGTTTTTAAGCTGGTCATATATTCTGCGATGCATTAATGAACACTCCGCTCCCGTGTCCACAAGAGTTCTAAACTTTTGCTTCCCTATCTTCACAAGACAAGAATTTGGACTACCTGAAACACTAACCTTATAAATTTTCTGAGGTTTAGTATCATGTATGTTATTTTTATTACTCTTTACACCGACCTCCTCATGTAAAGAGTGACCTAGTTTCCCTGATGACCTGGGGTTTTACTTGGTTGAAACCTTCTTCTTCCATGCCCCATAGGTTTTCTATTTTTCTCTTCCTTCTTGCAGTCCCTACTTATGTGGCCTTCTTCACCACAAGATCAACATTTAATTGGTCTGTTTTGAGTACTATTTACCCTTCTATTATTATTGTATGGATATCGGCGACCTCGTGAAAGGTCAACCTCCATAGGTGTTGTTCTGGTATTGGCCCCTTGCCAATTGTGATGGGACATCGACACTCTTGTCCTTAAATTTTGTTCATTTGTGGCAATAGCCACAGCTCACTGCAAAGTGTTGGGCTCATCCCTTAAAATCTTCATCTTCAGTTGGTCATTTGTAAGACCATCTACAAAGATATCTATAAGTTGCTTTTCAATAGCATTGCCTCCCTGGTTATCGTAGGCAATTTCAGCTATAGAAAGTATTCGCTCGGCATAAACCTGTATGTTTTCACCAGGCTTTTGCCTCACGGATCTCAGCATGGACAGAGCAGTTTGAGAGTCTGTCACATCCGAAAATCTCACAGCAAGTTGCTGTTTAAGCTGAACCCAATTATTATCTGGGTTAGCTTGCATATAACGGTGACTGAAGCCACTCACCGCTCCACTTGACGACTGATAAGCAATTAGCTTTTTCCGTCCGTCAGGTACATTGACTAAGGTCGCATATTTTTCTATTGACCTTATCCACTCTCTATAATGTTTAGGATTTCCGTCAAATTTAAAGACTGTATTTGAGATTCCCTGCGTAGTCAAAGCATTTGAAACACTATTAAGTTCTAAAGTCAAATTATTAAAAACTTGAGCAATATCTGGTGCTTGACCTTGCCCTTCCGCCATTTTTTTTAAGTTAATTAAATAAATTAAAATAATTTTCTAAAATAATTTTTACATATTGAACATGGCTAACACCAGGCAGACTACTTTTTGATCATTGGTAAACTTTCAGCATACACACATGAATAGAAAATGTAACAAGTAAAATGTCCTACCTGTGGTCCTTGTTGACTTTCCATTCTCGTGGTCCTGTGTTTAATCCTTAGTTCAATCCTGGGAACTTTAGCACCAAATTAGATACCACACTGTTACGTAGTGGGGTACCGTAGACCTATGTCGTATAGTGTTCTTGTTTTAGTACTTCGCTTTTTAACACAATAAAATAAAGTCTTTTCAAAGTTTCTAAGTTTTAATTTTCATTTCACTACATTTCCGCGACAGCCCAAAAGTTGTATCAGATTAATTCCAATCTGATACTTTCCAAATGAGATGTATTATAACCAACGTGGATCTCTCTACATCTTTTAAATCCAAATTCAGATCTAACTAACGTTTTCAAAACTGGACCTTTTATATGTACTCTGAGCATTTCTAACATTTTACAATTCACGTTTACACCCTTATTGTTTGTGCAAACGTCAATCATAATGCGTATTTTCAGGACGCTACCACGCAATTATTTAAAGGTTATTGTTTTCCTAAATTCCTTTAAAAGCTTACTGCACCTGTTTAATTGACATAACATTAAAACATACACCCCAATGACTGACATAAACCATAATATGTACTCGGGTGATAGGCATATGTATATACAAATACCCCTTTTTGAGTGGCGTATCCGTATACCTTTTAGAATTATGTAAGTTTTGTTTACTGCACCTGTATGTCTCTAGAAGCTGATAAACACCAGGTGGTTACTGCGTAATCACATATTTCATATGTCAAATGACGATTTGAACTCAGTCCAGTTGATTTGAAACCGTTTCAATATAAACAAGACATGTAAATCAAGTTTATAAAGTACAATGCATCAGTTTATAGCCTGTTAGCAAAAACCAATATTTTATAGAAAGAAATATTCACAATTAAGCTTTAACAGTTTAGATAGTAAAATAACTGTTAATATGATATGCCTTTACGACCCACCAACACTATAGATCATACAAGGCTAGTTTCTTACAGCCCTTCAACATTATATGTTATACATGTTATACATGTTATATGCTCAGAGAACGACTATGTTATACCTACAGAAGATTAAAAAGTCTCCATGTTCGTCTTATACGAGTCAAACTCAAACACCATGTGAGTGATAAACACCCCAAGGAAATCAAGTCCCTGCGGCAGGACAAGATGCACGTGCTGAAAAAAAAACGATAAGGCCGACTGAGGTTGTGAAATCTGCGTCTGGTGCGCCGGTGAAACTAAGAAATGTCACTACCTACAACCAACTTAATCTATATCCCATCTTGCTATTTATGTGGGAAGCAATATGTAGGAGAAACACACAAAACGTTAAAATGAACGGACAGCGTGACGACCGGAGACGCAGAACATTCCAAATATCTCCTGTTGCAGAACATTTCCGATTAGCAGAACATGATTTTCTGGCACATGCTTCTTTCTGTATGCTGCATCGACCATACGCCTGGCATGACTAACATAACGGGAAAGTGGGTGAATGTTTGAGTTTTACGACGCACCAATAGCTAAGGTCATACGGAGACTGTACCTCGGTTTAGACTCATCCGAAAGTCTGGAAATGCCCGGGATCGAATCTTCAACTCCATTTTACGGCCCTGGATTATGAGGCGAGTATCTTAACAACTACTATAATGCTTAAGTCAGAGATCAATTGGATCCAACGCCTGAAAATTCTGTGACCACACGGTATCAACAAACCGGGAGACTAAGTGACCAGGAAAAACATTTAGTCTATCATTTGGCTAAAGCATATTCATCACAAAAACACGCCTATATAATGTTGACCCCTCGAATCCCACTTTTAAATAGTAAAACTGGGGCTTACAGGGATAAGGGATAACCCTTATTTTCTTATTTCTGCCCTATAATATAGATTGTGGTTGTTCTAACTAGTACCCACAATCTTTTATCGACCAGAAATACGGAAAAAAATCACAGTTTTTCATGTTAAAATTTTCAGTTTTTTTTCGGCGATAAAGGTTACAATGTATTTGTACAGGTGTGTTTTCGTAGTGTAATTTTCTGTTTATCATACAAAATACAATATACACAGACAGCGATAGTAACGTGAACAATAGCAGGCGAGAAGCTTCTTTCTTGCATAAATATCTATTCGCATGGTTGTTTGAAGCCATTGTCAAATGGAGCGAAAGCCGTGCTCAAACAGCAAAAACCATGTTCAAATCATGAAATTCGCGTGCTGTTTGAACATGGATTTTGAGCTTTTGATATCACACGTCTGGCCTGGCTTTGTTTACGGCTTTGTTTGAGCGACGTAACGTTATCGCCTTGAACGTAGGTTTTTGGGTTCTATGATGACGTCAGACGGTTACTGCATGACAACGTCATTGTAAACAAAATTCTGAACTGGCCGCCCTTTTGGTTTGCCTGTCGCAGTTGAAGAGTTTATATGGAACTTATATGGAGCTTTTGGGCGTTTTCGTCAAAATTTGCGGTCGGATTCGAACAACTGTCGTCCATGGTTATTTCATTGCATTAACATTTGCCGGATCCCTCGGAAGATATTTGAGGCCTCATGTTCATACAGCTTCCTCGGGACTCGAAGAATGTTAATGCATGAAAAACCATGGTTGGTCCCTATATTATAAACCATAATGCAATTGTAAACACATGTATCAATACTTACTTATTATCATTTTAAAAGCTCCAAACTTTTTTCCCCCGGAGCCTGTTTCAAAAACACAGATGGCACATCATTGGATAGGATCATACAATAAATGCTGATCGCGTTCATTTATTAGTTTTGTATGTGTGTGCGTGTGTGTGTTTTGCTAGATTCTATTTTTCATTGTATTCCTATTTTTTATCATTTTATATGTATGAAATATCTTTTTGCAATTTGTTGAGGGATTTCATATGAAATTAATAAACCGATTCTTCTTCCAGTTCATCACGTTAACAAGCCCGTGAAATGAACATCCCCTTAAACCCCACTTTATACAGAGAAAACTGGGGTTGAAGGGGGTAAACATTATTTTTCTTATTTCTGCTCCAAGACATAGGTTGTGGGTACTCGTTAGAACCGCCTCAATGAGGCGGTTCTAACGAATACCCACAACCTATGTTTAAAGTACAAATAAGAAAAATATAACAAATTTTCATCGGAAAAGTAGCCATTTTGGAGATATGAAAGAATGCACTATGTCGCACGGGTGTGTTATCGTACTGACATAAATTTTATACGTTCGATGTCATTTGCGAATAACAAAGATTCAGCTAAACCTCTGCATGCGCACAGCCTTTTGGGGTCAGTCGACAAATGATTACTAAAGCTCACCTCGCTGATGTCTTCTGAACCCGGGAAGGGACATGATTGCACGACCCGCAGAAAAAGCAACCGACTGAAGTCGGTGTTTTCTAAGAGTGCCCTAAAATCACCGTGTCATTCTGTCATTCTGTCATTCTGTCAGTCTGTCATTCTGTCATTCTGTCTGTCCGTCCGTAACCCGTTTGTGAAAATTGGTGATAGTGACTTAACCGCTTGGAATATTTAAACAATTTTTGGCATACTGATAGATATCAATGAGATCTAACCAATGAACTTACGCAATATTACATTCCATTTAGTATAGCCTCGCCGAGGCGAAAAATGTGAAAATTTTCGAACATTTTTGAACTGCTTCTCCTCGGAAACCGTTGGGCCGATTGAAGTCAAATTTCATATGGAGCCTCTATGGGATGGGGGAAACCAAAATTTGCTCATGGGGTCAAGGTCACATGACCAAGATGGCCGCCAAGCCATATATGGTTTGTCTGTATGTCCGTCCGTAACCCGTAAGTGAAAATTGGTGATAGTGATTTAACCGCTTGGAATATTTAAACAATTTTTAGCATACTGATAGATATCAATGAGATCTAACCAATGAACTTGCGAAATATTACATTCCATTTAGTATAACCTCGCCGAGGCGAAAAATGTGAAAATTTTCGAACTGCTTCTCCTCGGAAACCGTTGGGCCGATTGAAGTCAAATTTCATATGGAGCATCTATGGGATGGGGGAAACCAAAATTTGCTCATGGGGTCCAGGTCACATGACCAAAATGGCCGCCAAGCCTTATATGGTAAAAACCCTTCAAAAATAGTCTTCTCCAGAACCACTGGGCAGATTTCCACGAAACTTGATAAATAGCATCTGGGGTGTAGGCCTATCATAAATTGCTAAAATGGTGACCCTGGGTTGACCTTCTTTGGGTCCGTCCATAACCCGTTTGTGAAAATTGGTGATAGTGACTTAACCGCTTGGAATATTTAAACAATTTTTGGCATACTGATAGATATCAATGAGATCTAACCAATGGATTTACGAAATATCACATTCCATTTAGTATAGCCTCGCCGAGGCGAAAAATGTGAAAATTTTCGAACATTTTTGAACTGCTTCTCCTCGGAAACCGTTGGGCCGATTGAAGTCAAATTTCATATGGAGCCTCTATGGGATGGGGGAAACCAAAATTTACTCATGGGGTCAAGGTCACATGACCAAAATGGACGCCAAGCCATATATGGTTTGTCTGTCTGTCCGTCCGTAACCTGTTTGTGAAAATTGGTGAGTGTCTTAACCGCTTGGAATATTTAAACAATTTTTGGCATACTGATAGATATCAATGAGATCTAACCAATGAACTTGCGAAATATTACATTCCATTTAGTATAGCCTCGCCGAGGCGAAAAATGTGAAAATTTTCGAACTGCTTCTCCTCGGAAACCGTTGGGCCGATTGAAGTCAAATTTCATATGGAGCCTCTATGGGATAGGGAAACCAAAATTTGCTCATGGGGTCCAGGTCACATGACCAAAATGGCCGCCAAGCCATATATGGTAAAAACCCTTCAAAAATAGTCGTCTCCAGAACCACTGGGCAGATTTCCACGAAACTTGATAAATAGCATCTGGGATGTAGGCCTATCATAAATTGCTAAAATGGTGACCCTGGGTTGACCTTGACCTTCTTTGGGTCCGTCCGTAACCCGTTTGTGAAAATTGGTGATAGTGACTAAACCGCTTGGAATATTTAAACAATTTTTGGCATACTGATGGATATCAATGAGATCTAACCAATGAACTTACGAAATATCACATTCCATTTAGTATAGCCTCGCCGAGGCGAAAAATGTGAAAATTTTTGAACATTTTTGAACTGCTTCTCCTCGGAAACCGTTGGGCCGATTGAAGTCAAATTTCATATGGAGCCTCTATGGGATGGGGGAAACCAAAATTTGCTCATGGGTCAAGGTCACATGACCAAAATGGCCGCCAAGCCATATATGGTTTGTCTGTCTGTCCGTCCGTAACCCGTTTGTGAAAATTGGTGATAGTGACTTAACCGCTTGGAATATTTAAACAAATTTTGGCATACTGATAGATATCAATGAGATCTAACCCATGAACTTGCGAAATATTACATTCCATTTAGTATAGCTTCGCCGAGGCGAAAAATGTGAAAATTATCGAACTGCTTCTCCTCGGAAACCGTTGGGCCGATTGAAATCAAATTTCATATGGAGCCTCTATGGGATGGGGGAAACCAAAAATTGCTCATGGGGTCCAGGACACATGACCAAAATGGCCGCCAAGCCATATATGGTATGTCTATCTGTCCGTCCGTAACCCGTTTGTGAAAATTGGCGATAGTGACTTAACCGCTTGGAATATTTAAACAATTTTTGGCATACTGATAAATATCAATGAGATCTAACCAATGAACTTGCGAAATATTACATTCCATTTAGTACAGCCTCGCCGAGGCGACAAATGTGAAAATTTTCGAACTGCTTCTCCTCGGAAATCGTTGGGCCGATTGAAGTCAAATTTCATATGGAGCCTCTACGGGATGGGGGAAACCAAAATTTCCTCATGGGGTCCAGGTCACATGACCAAAATGGCCGCCAAGCAATATTTGGTAAAAACCCTTCAAAAATAGTCTTCTCCAGAATCACTGGGCAGATTTCCACGAAACTTGATAAATAGCATCTGGAACGTAGGCCCATCATAAATTGCTAAAATGGTGACCCTGGGTTGACCTTGACCTTCTTTGTGCCTAGGTCAAACTTTGACACATATGCTTTTGTGTTGGATTTTATCCTGCAAACGATTCAGAATACAGTACTAAAGTATAAGATATATTTTTGCTCCTTACGATAAGGCGCATTTATTGGGGGAACCGTTTTATGTCCAGGTCACATGACCAAAATGGCCGCCATACCCATATATGGTAACACTCATAAAGCTAGTAGCATCCGGCGGGTCGTGCACTTCAGCTGAAGCACTGGTTTTTTTTATAAGTTGTGTGCACAAGATAATTTCGCATAACATATTAAAAAAATCATGTCCCTTCCCGGGTTCCGTAGATGTCCATATCACTGGAAATCCAGGTAACAACTATTTATTTTTAAATAAAGCCGCGCTATTCGTGTCGTTGTGACGTCACAGCGTTTTATAAAATAATTTTGGCTCGGCGCGTGTGCTAGGACATTTGCAAGACCCAGACCGGACGCCTAATAACGCACAGTGACTGATCAGGGTCTACACTGATTAGGTGCCGTGCATGTTCTTGTAATGAATAAAACTGCTGACGCCCATGTCTGAAACTCACTCGTTAAATCTGAGATCTAGCGAAAACGGAACGCTATACATCCCAAAAGCTAAAACTTCATTATACAAATGTTCATTCGTCTGTTCAGCTCCACGGCTATGGAATGCTCTTCCTCAAGAAGTAAGAGACACAGATTCGCTTTCAACATTTAAAAATTGTATCAAAAAACTTTTATAGGCTTCCATGCTATCTTAACCAACATTTAACATTATTATACACTTAATTCTTATGCTTTTATGCCGGAGTGAACAGGCAGTCAGTCTCTGTGCCGGGGAGACAGCGGTGTATAATGTAGCTGTTTGGCAGTGGTGCCTGCTGTCTGGACATTGGCTCCGCCACAGGACTGCCTGCTAGACTGTACATTTGACTGTACACTGTTTTTTACCTCGGTACAGATACTGAATGGCTTTAATGATACAAGACTATCTGTTTTGGTAAACTGACCACTGTGATACTTAAAGATTTTAACTCTTGAATATTGTCTATGTTATTTAATCCTATGATTGTTTACTTTTATCTTTTGCTTACGTAGATGTTTCATACGCTCCCTTTAGATACATATATGTTTAATAAGTGCATTTTAACTAGAAAGGAGTACCATTTTTAACGCAGATATTCATGCTAAGTCCTTTTTTTAATTTTTACCCTTGTGCCAAGTCTTATGTGATTTTAACCTTCTTTTTGTTTTTCAGCATTGTTTCATCATTTAAGTTTTCATGAATCCAATGACAATGTGCATGATTGTATGTATATATGTATATAGTTATTAAAGAGGGCCGCAAGGTAGAATAGCTTATTAGCTAATTGTGTCACCCTCTCAAAATATTGTACAAATAAATAAATACATATCCCTCTAATCCACTCCCTAGAAGCTACAATTCACGCCAGCAGTAGTTAATCCAATCATTTAGATAAGATTTTAGTAAAAGTTGTTAAAGAAAATGACAAATTCTCACACAGTGTAGTTAATCGAATTATTTAGAGCGCTGCGTGCGTGCGTGTGTGTGTATGTGTAACGGTTGGTGGTTTACTACTGAGGGAAAATGATAATTTGGGTATCAAAAAGTACCGAAACTATATGTTATGAACAATAACTTTCATTCAACATTTGAGTCTTTTGGTATCTCTTTTGCCTCTTTTCGCATATTTTTTTGTCTTTTCTTTTCTAATCTATTGGCGAAAAGAGCCTTTGTTCTTCAGTGTCACATGTCTTTTTCCAATTCAACTATCGGCCCCGTTCATCGGGGCTTGAAGAAATAGATGGGCTGCATGATGCTTCCACGCAGAGCTGAAACCGACCCGCACACGAGTACTGGTAATCAGCTTAGAGGATCTAAGCCTGACAAGGCAAAGCGTTGCGACTGGGACCGTCCATGCATATGAGCCCTATTGGTTTCATTGTCATTGGGCGGCAGAGCTTGAGATGTCATTTCATCTCAATGTCGGGTAGAAGTCCTACAAAATTGGAAGCAACGTCTCCAAAATGACCTTTATAGTGTTGACGGGGACGCTAAACCTTTAATCAAACAAAACCAATTCAACTATACATGCCCATACCCTCACAGATATCAAAACTGGGGCCGAGGTTTTTTGTTGGGCCGCGAAGTCTAGGGGCGAAGTGTCTAGGGACGAAATGATTAGACCCGAACTGGTTTCGGGCCAAACTGTCTAGGGTCGAGGTGGTAGTGGGGCCGAAGTGTCTGGAAATCTTTAGACCACTTTTGAACAGTCTCAAAGGTAGTCTCTATCTAGTGGAACACTCAAGCCTCTTTATCATTTCTATAAAAAGAGAATAAGTCTGGATTTTGTGTGGTGATAATAGGAGTAGAGTATATTTGCAACACACAACATGATGTCGCTCTTGGGAGCAGTCTTTCGCCGGAACAAAGTGTCCGTGGTGGGGACACTGGAAATTAGCAGTTGTAGATACAGAAAACCATAAAATTTGGGTTATCTTTGCATATTAATTTAAATGTATCGTGTTCTATTCTCTTCATTTGGGTCAAGCCAATAACAGTCGTCGTTTATTAAAAGTTATATATTTTTATGACTGTTATGAAATTTGATAACGCCTCGCATTTTTGTTGAATAGTTGGCGTGTCATACTAAGTTAATTTATAAGACTTTCAAGGGGCGTAACAAATCAAAACAAACAAAAAAATCAACACTCTGCATATTTTGCAATAGTTTGGTTAATCACTTTAATTTTGATTAAAGGATTTTTATAGACTGTTCTAAGCACAGACACTTCTGTAGGTATGTTTATAGACTGTTCCCAGCCCGGACAATTATATAGGTATGTTAAATAGACTGTTCCCACCAAGGACACTTTTCGTAGTTATGGTTAGTAGACATTTTCCAGCACGGACACTTTCTAAAGCTATCATTAAAAGACTGGCCCCAGCATGGACACTTTCTGTAGGTATATTTAAAAGACTGTTCCCAGCACGGACACTTTCTGTAGTACGCTTCATAGACTGTTCCCAGCACGGACACTTTCGAGGTCTGTAGCTATGTTTAATAGACTGTTCCCATCAAGGACACTTTCTGTAGGTATGTTTAATAGATTGTTCCCAGCACGGACATTTCTGTAGATATGGTTAATAGACTGTTCACACCAAGGACACTTTCTGAAGGTATTTTAATAGATTGTTTGCAGCACGGATACTTCTGTTGGTATGTTTAATAGACTGTTTCCAACAAGGACACTTTCTATACGTATGTTTAATAAGAAGTTCCCACCAAGGACACTTTCTGTAGCTATGTTTAATAGAATGTCCCCACCAAGGACACTTTCTGTAGCCATGTTTAATAGACTGTTGGCACCAAGGACACTTTCTGTAATTATGTTTAATAGACTGTTCCCGACAAGGATACTTTCTGTAGCTATGAATATTAGTCTCTTACCAGCACGGACACTTCTGAAGGTATGTTCAATAGGCGGACGGACACTCCTGTAGGTATGCTTAGTAGACTGTTCCCACCAAGGACACTGTCTGAACCTATGTCAATTAGACTGTTCCCATCACGGAAACTTTCTGGAGCTATGATTTATAGACTGTTCCCAGCACGTACACTTCTGTAGGTATGTTTAATAGACTGTTCCCAGCACGGACAGTTTCTGGAGCTATGTTCAATACACTGTTCCCACCAAAGACAATTTCTTTACCTATGTTTAATGGAATGTGCTCACCAAGGACACTTCCTGTAGGCATGTTTAATGGACTGTTCCCGCCAGGAACACTTTCTAATGGTATGTTATATACGGTGTTCCCACCAAGGACACTTGTTTCATATGTCGGGGGCTGGCAAAACGTATATGTGACGGGACAACACGAGGGAACCTCGAATCTATGTCCACTTGTGGGGCATTAACACAAAGGAAATTCTAAGATACTTAGAATCCTTTACAATATTTATATGGAATAAGTCTAATATTTATAAACAACACTGGTTACATAATTTTACAAAGACAAACTTAAAGGGACAGTTGACTCGCAATCTATTCCACTTAGGTTAAGACAGAATAAAAATTAGTCTGGGCCCAATTAAATTTCTGTCTTAATACAAGTGGAATACACTTGAATCACACTTGAATCACACTTGAATTACACATGAAGTACACACACTCATTCACACCCTCACATACTTAACATAATGTTCTTTCTCCCTTCCTGTTGATGATAAGGACCTGATGAGTGTTTATGACACCATAATGTTTTATATAAAGTTTATATTAACCAGTATATTCACAGTAATGACTGTTTCACCAACCAGTTTTTGCCTCTGTGTTATACCGTGGCGATTACATCTATAGCTGTACAGACGCACGAACCATATTGTAAGCATCACTTGATCAAATTACATTGTAACACGTTAATGGTGCCGATAATAAATTAAATAGATCTAATAAAGATAATCCAAGTTTAGTGTTGATATTCTATAAGTGTAACTGCAATGTCCCCAACACGGACAGTGTGCGCCCACGAAGGACTGTTCCGGACAAGGTCATAGTGTTGCGTGTTGCAATTATATACTGTAGCATAATAGCGGAATTTTACTGTATGTTGCCGGACACGAGGAGCGAGTGAACTACCCTGCAATAAACATGAACGACAATCAAAATTCAATCAGACGATACATGAGAAAATGACACTTTGTAATCTCCGATATGTGCTCTTCAAATGTGCATTGGCTTAATGCTGATGTCACATGATTGTACATCTTAAATTTCTTGAAACAAAATTAAAAACAAATTGGTTCATGTGCATTTCCAGTTTTCTTCCAACTAAAGTTTAAGAAGTGTCGAAACGCGACCGTTGTCCCGGCTTTTAGATACTTACCATCGTCTTAAATTTTAACCTGCAATGCTTTTTGTCTACGTCCACGGGCATAGACATTATAGACGTAGGGTTTAATACTGAAGTACAGCCATTAGTTACCCACAAATTTAATGCAACAACAAGTATACGCTTTCACAAGAAGAAAAAGGCAAGTATAAGCTTTCACACAAAGAGAGGCCCACGGACAGAGCTCTGGCACAGAATTGCTATCACATTTCATCACGTGAACAAGTCCGTGAAATGAAGACCCCCCCTATACCCCACTTTATATAGAGAAAACTGGGGTTTACGGGGGTATTCATTATTTTTCTTATTTTTGCTCCAAGACATAGGTTGTGGGTACTCGTTAGAACCGCCGCAATAAGGCGGTTCTAACGAGCACGCACAACCTATGTTTGCAGTATTTATAAGAAAAATATGACGGATTTTCATCAGGAAAATTACCATTTTGGAGATGTGAAAAAATGCACTATGTCGCAAACTATTCATCTCCAATCTCTCGACGGACGGACGACGGGCCATAAGCTCCCCTGGAGCCGAAGGCGGCTCTGATGAGCTAAAATTAAACCTGCATCGCGCATATACCAAACGTTTGGGATTAATCTTCAATTGAGCCCCGCCAAGCGAATTTGTGTCTTCGAGCATTCCGTCATGACAAATTTTAACAGCGCATGCCCAGCCATTCAGAGGGGCCAGGGATATGGCTTTCTGTCTGAAGGTTCCGCTTGATTCACTGCTTGTATGAGCGAGCAACGAAGGTTCTGGCGAGACTGCGCAGATGCGCAGGCTCGCCTGAACCTTCGCTGCTCGCATAGGCGATAAGTACCAAAATCGCTTGACGTGGCCAAATAAGTCTTCTACGAAGTGTAGGAAAGTTGCCTACTTAACTTCTACAACAGTTTTCAAGTATTCCATTTGATAAGATGATACAATCATATTGAAGTTGCACATGTGCCTTTTAAAAGACGAAAAAGTTTTTTTTTTTAAACAAAATACAGCATTTGCAATTTTGACATTTCGGACATTATACTTCAGTCGGCAGGATTCTGGGTGTAGACAGGCAATTAGAATATTGCCAAAGACAGTTAATTGTATAAAACATATTTCTGGATATTTGCTGATTGCCTATGTCGTAAGTAACCTTTTCTCACGAGCTGCCTTAAATCTTCACCAAAACGTCTATATAATTTGACCCTTTAAATCCTACTTTAATGTAGTAAAACTCGGTTTGGAGGGGTATACATTGTTTTTCCTTTTTCAACTCAAAAACATAGACTGGGTATTCGTTAGAACCGAGGCGGTTCTCAATAATACCGACAATATATGCTTTATGAAAAATATCGGTATATTTTATCTGAAAATTTTCATTTGTTTGGTGTTTGCATTTTCAATATATTTCAATAGACATGTTTTTGTAATGTGTTGTCCTTTCTCTTTTAGATGAAATTTTAATTACCAACTTAGATGCTAATGTGACGGTTAGCAGTTCTGCTGAAGTGGGCGACGACATTTTCAAGTTGGATGTCTCTACAAATAAAGGCTACCCCATGGCTATGGTCACAGTGACGTCATATTTTGAACTCACAGGAAACGATGACCGTATGTATTGCAGATCACAACTTATTTATGCATTTCGGTTGCCATTACGAAAACACGCCATTAAAATGCATTTTAAACTGTACCGCCGAAAAAAAAAATTCTAAGATGAAAAATTGTGATATTTTTCTTATTTCTATTTAAAATATAGATTGTTGGAATTCGTTAGAACCGCCTCATCGAGGCGATGCGATGAGGCGGTTCTAACAAGTACCCACAATCTATATTTTAGAGTAGGAATAAAGGAATAAGAAGCCTGCCAAGGCAAAGCGGCGCAAGTCAGACCGTCCAAGCTTATAAACCCTATTTGTTTCATTGGACGGCAGGGCTTGAGATGTCATTTCATCTCAAAGTCGGGTAAATGTCCCATAAAATTGGAAGCAACGTCTCCAAAATGACATTTACATTGTTGACGGGGATGTTAAACCTCAAATCAAATAAACAAACAAACACCCCTCTAAACCCCAGTTTTACTATATGAAAGTGGGATTCAAGGGGGTCAAAATTATATAGCCGTGTTTCGTGATGACGAAAGTAGGCTGAACTTCGGCATGTAGCCTTACTATTTTAAGGGGTCGATGTTTCACGTCCTCCATTTCGGGGTCCATTATCTGATTGGTGTTGTTTATGCCGCAAACCTCGAAGAAGATATGGGCGCGAAATGGTTTGGACTTGTCTGCTCGTCCGTCCGTCCGTCCGTTACACTTGCATACTGATAAGAGTGCTTTGATCCTGTTAGCACGAATAATAAGCTTTGACTTTATTGACAGTTTCATTTGTTTCACTTTTTCTAATTTTCAACCTACAATGTAACCATTTATGGTGCTTAAGATTACGTCAATCCATGTTTACGGACGTCATACAGTTGAGGGTAAAGTAACTCCACTAAACCACTGAACCCAACTTTATATACAGCAAACTGGGGTTTACGGGGTACGCATTATTTTTATTAGTTCCTCTCAACAACATAGGTTGTGGGTACTCGTTAGAACCTGAGGCGGTTCTAACCAACACCCGTAACCTATGTTTGAAGTATAAATACAAATGAAATAGCGATGATTTTTATCAGCAAAGTAGTCCATGTTCGAGAAGTAAAAATGCACTATGCATGGGTGTGTCATCATAATGGGCGCCAGATCCTTGTTGAGTTCTCAACCCAAGGTCATGATGCATGTGGCTGCCCTGACTCGTTGTTAAGCACTCCTTCATCTTCATTACAATAACACATCCGTGCGACATAATGCATTTGAGGAAGAGAGGGCTGAGTGTTCAGGGCCCAATTGTTCAAAGCCTCTGTAGCTTAACGAGTTCGTTAGTGGTTAAATTTTTAACTGTTCTAGCATGTACAATATCAAAAATTTTATTAGTTTTGCTGAAAAAAATGCAGGTACTGACGTTTTTTTTTTCAGCAAAAAATCTCTCTAAATTTGCCATATTAAATGATCAAAGTTTCAACGATTTGTTAACTAAAGACGTCGTTAGTTTTGAACAACTGGCCCACGATTGTTGAGCGCTCCTCGTTGTATTTGTTGCCTGTGTTGTGTTTCTCCTCCTCCTCCTCGTCAGCAGGTTAAAAATTCCGTGAAACTAGGACCCCCTAAATCCCACATTTTATAGAGAAAATTTGGATTTACGGGGGCATTCATTTTTTCCTTTTTTTGCTCAAAAACATAGATTGTGCGTAATTGTGCGTTCTAACGAGCACTCACAACCTATATTTCGACTAGAAATGAGAGACATATCAAACATTTTATCTGAAAAATGCTATTTCTAAAGACAACATAGACGCCAGTTTAGCGTACGGGTGTGGTGACAAGGATGGGCTACGTATTGTGAGTGTGGCTTTCTCTGAATTTTACTTTAAACTTTGTGCAAAAACAAAAACTGGAAACATAGAAGATAAGTCAGCATAACATATTTACTTATGATCACTTCTTAATGAACTTGCAGAGTAGGTGATCAGGAAAAACGTATCTAGGGCTGTTGAAAACTGACCAGAGGATGGTTTCAGTCATCTATTTACCTACGTCCGTCTGCCGTCCATTTATTGTTCAACATCCATTTGTACCATCCATGGATTAATAATTGACAATGTGACACTTAGTCCATCTTTTCCCATTCAGTGGTTTCTGTTTGTTTGTTTTGAGGTTAATGTCCCCGTCAACACTGTAAAGTTCAGTTTGGAGACGTTGCTTCCAATTTTGTGGGACTTTTACCCGACCTTGAGATGAAATGACATCTCAAGCCCTGTCGCCCAATGAACCAATAGGGTTTATTGATATGGACGGGCCGACTCGCACCGCTTTGCCCGGGCAGGCTTAGATCCTCTAAGTGGTTTACCAGTACTCGTGTGCGGGTCGGTTTCAGCTCTGCGTGGAAGCATCATGCAGCCCATCTGTTTCTTCAAGCCCCGATGGGCGGGGGCCGTCCCATTCCGTAGTACACGGTCCTACTACATGTACATGTACTATACCCATGGATATGTGTTTTTTTCTGTCCTAAGCAGAGAAACACAAAGCATCAGATCAGTATGAATAATCCTTGCCATTATTTTCCCCATTAAAAAGTGTGTAATTGTCAGAATGACCTTTAAAATATCAAGATACAAGATTCAAGATTTATTTAGAAAACCGACATAAAACAGATGGTGTCCAACAAGACAAGTATACAATATACGATAATTAACAATCCAATTCGAGATGATTGTGATGAAATGCTAAGAAATAATAATGAGCATTCCAAATTATCTTAGGTTGAGAGACACAAATATATTTTGTCTCCTCTACAGTTACTGGGTTCATTGAACAGACAAGAGCTTTCAATGATGAGTCAGTATTTAGAATCAACCCATGGTATTCAATGCGCAATTTCTGAAATAAATTACTTTTTACATCAGAATTTTTTGTACAATAAAGTATAAAATGTTCCTCGTTTTCTATTGTATCACAAGTTGTACAAATTGTACTCTCACGAGGAACAGGTGGTCTAAAGTAACGACCTCGCTCTATAAGTAAATCCTAAGTACTTATCCTTATCTTCGAAAATTCTCTTGTTAGATTTTTTGGAAGTCCAAAAGACAGATATATTTGCAAAGAAAATTGCGTATACATATTTGAAAAAGTATTTAGTTTATTAGCCTGAACCTGATTTCTCATATGCGATAATTCCTTATTTATGTTTGATGAATATTTAGTAGAGATGATCTCTGACATGTTACAAGACTGTACTTCTTGTTCAGTAGTTGAAAATCTCTGCATAAAGTTACATATACAAGAATACCATGATTTGTACCCTTCTTGACTTAATGTTTTATCCACTTCAAATACCTCTTTCAGTAAGCGATCTTCTGGAAGCTGACACAAACGAGAGTAGTATTTAAACGTTTGTGAGCATATATAATTAAGTATTGGTTCTCGACCAAACTCGAGTCTAGACGATATATTCGATACTTTCTTATGTATGCCAAGTAAATACTTGCAAAATCGATATTGAATTTTCGCAAAAGGCAATGTGTCAAGAGTTTTCTCTTTTATGTTGTAGTCACCAATCCAAACTTCAGCACCATATGTTAAAATTGGGCGTATAAGAGTATCAAAGAGCTTAAACGTAACAGTGTTACTAATTGAATCATAATCAAGTAATTTTGATTTAAGCGAAAATACTGCCTTTAAACGTTTTTGATGCATGTGACCAGCAGCATGTTTTAAATTTCTATTATAGGAAAGTAGTATACCTAGGTATTTGTATTTATCAACAATTTCAATAAATCAATCATTAAGTTTGAACTGAAAATTTTATTTCTTGATCTATCCTGGACTAAAAATCATAACTTTGGATTTGTCAATATTAATTTTTAGCTTCCAGTAGTCGCAATACATTTGCAACGAATTCAGACAGGTTTGTAGACCTTTCTTGCTCTCAGATAGTAGGAGCACGTCATCTGCATATATCAAACAATTAAGTTTGGTAGAATTTAAAGCTATGGGTTCAGAGACAGTTTGATCAAATATTTCATCTATGTCATTAATAAAAACATTGAAAAGTAAGGGACTCAGACTATCACATTGTCGTACCCCTTTTGCGTAATTTTCAGTTTGAGACAAAAAGTTATCTTTCTTAACAACAAACTTCGAATTTGAGTACATATACTTCACAATTTCGTAAAAATTACCCCCCCCCATCCCTTAGAAGTTTCTGAAAACAGTTCTGGGCGCCAAACTGGGTCAAACGCTTTTGAAATGTCTACAAAACAAGTTTCGATTCTTCTTTTACACTTAAATAAATATTTATTGATTTTTGTTTTCATAGTAAATATATGACATGTCGTTCTATAACCCAGTCTAAAGCCTGCCTGTTATTTATTATTCAAGTCATTATTTTCCATGAGACTGTGTTACAAGCGAGTATGAAGTAATGAAATAAACAGTTTCCCCAAGCAACTTGTCAAACTCAAACAACGATAGTTATCACAATCATATAGTTCATTAACTTGGGTAAAAAGGAGACTAGTGAAATATTCCAGCTATCTCGAAAAGTTCCCAATTTTAAAATTCTGTTAAATAATTTAACAATTGGAAGCAGAAGTATATCCTGTCAATATTTCATGAATCCATTCAAAATTAAATCAATCCCTGGCTGTTTATTATTTTTAATTAAAAATCAAAAATGAGTTCCTTTAAGAGCAATGAAAATATTCATAGGAAAGAAGATGGGTCATACTACGTAGTTTCGGCTAATAAAGCCTCATCAGTGACCCTGTAATGATCCGGCAACGAAAGCCAGAGGAGGCATACTGCAATTTTGCGAATTTCGAATAGGAAGTCGATTCAAAGACTGATATATATCAAAATGAGGTCCAAATAATTAAAAACCTGTCTAGAATTTGAGTCTAAACTAATAATTATTTCTGATTTTAAGTTTTAATATGCCTGAGCGTAGTTCTTTATATGTAAAAGGAAAATCAAGTTGGCGCTCAGTATTCACTTCAAGATCATTTAAAGGCATTTATTCTTGATTATTGAGGACTATCATTTCATTACATAATATTATGTAGCCCTCAGTACTGACTGAAGAGATCCCCTCTGTCTTCAACAGGTAAGGGGCCTCCCTGGGGAAAATCAATAATTTACTTACTGTTGACTGGAGTGTATATTATTGATTTCCCCTTATGTACCTCAGTCAGGGGATTCAACAAGAGCTACTAATCACCCTATTATGGACCGCCTTTGATCTGCTATAGATAGTATACCACAGGGGGCAATAAAACAATTATGAACACACGGTGTGTTTTACTGTTTCAGAATAAATGCCTTTAAATCTAAGTCAGAATTATTCTCTAAATACAGCTCAGACAGGTAATCATACCAAGTCGGTAATGGTATTGGGTTAGTGTTGTCTGATGATTTGTTATTTAGATGATATAACATTTTCCAGGAAGCAGCTTCGTCATTTTCGTGGAACGTATACAACTGTTCAATAATTACTTTATAAAACGAATTCTTAGTCATTTTAAGTGTTTTATTGTATTCTTTCTTTAACTTGTGAAAAGCAAATTTGAGATAAAAAATATTAGAGTTTCCTTGGAGTCGTCTGCCTAGTTTCCTGAGTTCTCTTTTCATAATATAGCAATTGTTATTAAACCACTTCCTTTTGAACTTTTTCTTCTTTTTGTGATTGCTGTAAATTCTGAACGTTACAAACTTTTGTGCAGACAGATTAATAATTCCCGAAAATTGATTTGTCACTGTTTCAATATCTACTAAATGATTTTTAACATAATTCAAAAACTTTTGAAATAGACTAGAAGACTCAACATCTAATAGAGATTCTATATACTTCTGCTTTGTTGATTAATCAACAATGAACTAACCAGGTAATTTAGCATAATCATTGCCAGATTCATCACTTACTTCGGTATATGTTACAGTAGTTTTCATACCACACCATATGACACTATGATCAGACAATTCAGATGGAGGACGAACATTTATAAACTCAAACATCTTAAATAAATCTTCAGAAACTATGAAATAATCAATTGTGCTACTCTCCTTTGGACCAAAGTAAGTATTATAACCTAAGGAATCAACAGTTATTCTCCCATTAAGTATCCGCAGTTTTAATTCAATGCAAGTATCAAGTTAATATTTCCCTTTGATCGTTAACTATTTGATCTATATTTTGTCGTGAGGTAAGAAGGATGTCCTCCAAATAGTTGGCAGTTAATAAAGTAGAAGTAAAACAAGGATCAGGAATCGATACAATTAACTTACTCCACCCATCAAAGACACAAAAGTGAAAGAAACACAAACATGAAGCGACCAGACCATAATGGAAACCTAAACAAAGGATGGCCACAAGGACAGTTACTTTCCCACAAAAAGTCCTAATGGCCATCCAAAATAAAAAGACACAAGTGATACACACAGTAAGTAGTAACAAACAACAACATAAATAAACCGCCACAGAAGAACCGCCTTGGAACGGTCAGTGGAAAGAGTTCCACTGGGGGGCTTAAATCGATTTAACATGGCCATAATCCTCGCCCTTACCTCTGTCGCGGTATACACTAATTTTATTTAGTCCCCATGAAGGCTTCCTAACTCATCAGTGTAACATCTCCGAGAACGTACAAATCAAAAAACTACAGAGATGAAGCAAGGTTGAGGACTCGACAGCATACAACAACAGAATTGCTGGAGCAAAAGAAAACCAACAGTTAGACTCCGAGGGGCCCGACAAAGACGTCATGATCTAGACGTCATGGTGATAAGTCATGATATAGTCTAGAAATTTCATCTAATTCAACAAAGTTATTTAGACTCCCAGCTGGGGCATTGAAATCGCCCATCAAAATTAATTTTCCGTTTGATGAGTAGTCTTGAATGCAAGTTTTTAAACTTTCGAAAATCTCATCTTTTTCTGGATACACTGACTTAACTCTAGGTGGAATATTAAAAACACATAGAAATATGTCAAAATTAAAATGAAATTCATGCTGGCTCAATTTCAGCCAAATAAAATTCTTTGATGATTTTATTCTTTGAACCAAACCTTTATTAAATAGTACCTCTCTTATATAAATGACAATTCCCCCTGAAACTCGCCCTTTTTTCCTATTCCTTTTTGAAGCATGATCAGTGAATGGTCTGTAGTCTGGGAGAATAATATTTGATTCCTTACAAGTTCAAGTTTCAGTTAAACCAAAAATATTTCTTTCGTAAAATTTATCATTATGTAGCTTTTCTTGAGAAAAACCATGTATATTCCAACAAGCAAAATTAAACATATTTCATGTGATAAAATGAGTGAACAGATTTTTGCTACTTCAAAATTTAAAAATCATTAAGTTTATTTTATCTTAATTTAATTTGGCACAAAAATTCATATTATCATCTCCATGTTTAAAAAGTAAAATAATTTACTTTCTTTTTTCATTAAAACTGTTTTGGTAGAAATTTAGTTAGACACTTGACAATGATACAATGTTGTTGTAATTTAAAGTAAGTCACATACACACACATGCGTTTGGACAATTAACCAACAAACATAAACATTACTAAATTAATAAAATGATCGTTGGTTTAAAAGTGAGAAATTACATATGCAGTAATTAATGGTTATTTACACCTTTACCTTTACCCCTACTATACCTAGATACAAATACAACAACAACAAGGCAGTTCAACAATTAGCATGAGTTGAAATGTATGAAATGTTTAATATATGCTGAGCTCATCTAATCGGCCGACAGAATGAATAAATGAGAATATGAATGTGAAAAGATGCAACTACATCTTAACAACCAAGTCTAACAGAATTGCAGTTCAATTAATTGAAGTAATGGCGGAATGTTACGTATACTTGATGTCTTAAACAGTTTCAAAAGGACTTTTATAAACATTTAAAAGCACACGAGTCCCATTATAATGTCAAGTTCATTCAAAACACTGCTCTTAAAGGGATGGTTTGTGTTATTTAAAAATGTCGGTTCTGCATTTAGAGGTTACGCGCGCCATGGAACTGAGCCGTACTATAACCGTCTGACTGAATGTCACATTCATGGCTGAACTGAGGGTTACGTCCACTGAACTGGGGGTTATGTCTGCCATCGGACTGAGTGTTACGTCCATCACGAAACGGGGGGGGGGGGGGGGGTTGCGTCTACCATCGAACTGGGGGTAATTTCCATCATTGAACTGAGGGTTATGCCGACTTCGGAACAGATTATATGACGGTTCCAACGTAAAGGCTTATTGAGAATTAGAGAGATCTAATTCAAGCATAATTTTTATTGGTCCCTGATGCTCTGTCTCCGGTCGGGCCAATCGGAGTCTAACTGTTGATTTTCTTTTGCTCCAGCATTTCAGTGGTTTCTTGCTGTCGTGTCCTCACCTTTGTTTCCTCTCTGTGGTTGTTTGATTATTTGTGTTCACGGAGATGTTGCACTGATGAGTTAGCTAACTAACTGTTGGTTTTCTTTTGCTCCAGCAATTCTGTTGTTGTATGCTGTCGAGTCCTCAGCCTTGTTTCATACCTGTAGTTTTTTTATTTGTATGTTCTCGGAGATGTTACACTGATGAGTTAGGAAGCCTTCATGCGGACTAAACAAAATTAGTGTATACCGCGACAGAGGTAAGGGCGAGGATTATGGCCATGTAAAATCAATTTAAGCCCCCCCCCCCCCCCAGTGGAATTCTTTCCACTGACCGTTCCAAGGTGGTTCTTCTGTGGCGGTTTATTTATGTTGTTGTTTGTTACTACTTACTGTGTGTATCACTTGTGTCTTTTTATTTTGGCTGGCCATTTGGCCGCCGTAGGTTCGAGCCTCGCTCGGGCCACGTGTGAGACGCCAAGTTCTGCAACGGAAGGTCAGGTGGTTTTTCTCCGGGTACTCCGGTTTTCGCCCACCTCTGATTAACGACCGGCTCGATATGAGTGAAATAATCTTGAAAGGGCCGTAAAACCCAAACCAAAAAAAAAAAAAAAAAAAAAAAAAAAAAAAAATGGCCATTTGGCCATTTTGTGGGAAAGTAACTGTCCTTATGGCCATCCTTTGTTTAGGTTTCCATTATGGTCTGGTCGCTTCATGTTTGTGTTTCTTTCCCTTTGGTGTCTTTGATGGGTGATGTAAGTTAATTGTATCGATTCCTGATCTTTGTTTTACTTCTACTTAGGAGGCCTTCATGCGGACTGAACAAATTATTTTTCGAAATCGCGACAGAAGTAATGGCGAGGATTGTGGCTACGTAAAATCGATTTAAGCATCCCCACCTCCCCCGCCCTCCAGTGGAATTCGTTTCCGCTGACCGTTCCAATGCGGTTCTTCTGTCGCGGTTTATTTTTGTTATTGTTTGTCTTTAGGTGTTTGTTTCGCTTATATTATTTTATTCTGGATAACCTATTGGCCATTTATGGGAAAGTAACTTTCTTTTTGGCTTTCCGCTGTTGATGTTTCCATTAGGGTCTGTTGTTTCATGTTTGTGTTTCTTTCCTTTTGGTTTCTCTGATGGGAGCTGTGGGTTGATTGTATCGATTCCTGATCATTGCCTCTACTTCTATTTTATGTCCACTCTGGAACTGAGGGTTATGTTCACTCTTTAACTGAGGGTTACGTCCACCACTGAGTTGAGGGTTACGCCCACTCTCGAACTGAGGGTTACGTCAACTCTGGAACTGAGGGTTACGCCCACCACCAGATTGAGGGTTACTTTTTTTCCAATCCTCAGGGATTGCTTATACAATTGCTTTTCACTGTTCCATCAATTGATTAGGAGGCCTTCATGCGGACTGAACAAATTATTTGTCTAAATCGCGACGGAAGTAAGGGCGAGGATTGTGGCCACGTAAAATCGATTTAAGCCCCCCAGTGGAAATCTTCCACTGACCGTTCCAAGGCGGCTCTTCTGTAGCGATTTATTTATGTTGTTGTTTGTTACTTACTGTGTGTATCACTTGTGTCTTTTGGTTTTGGATGGCCATATGGCCATTTTGTGGGAAAGTAACTGTCCTTATGGCCTTCCTTTGTCCAGGTTTCCATTATGGTCTGGTCGCTTAATGTTTGTATTTCTTTCCCTTTGGTGTCTTTTATGGGTGGAGTAAGTTAATTGTATCAATTCCTGATCTTTGTTATACTTCTACTTTACATCCACCAATGCACTGAGGATTGCATCCACCATCTTATTGATGGTTGGGTCTCGACAGATTGTCTTTCTGTGAATATGAGGAGTATGATGGCAGTCCAAGTTTGGGGTTAACATTCTGACTAGCGTTAGGTTGCCTTGTTTGACAAGTGCACGTTGTCTTTGTTAAATAGTGTCCTCTCAATCGGTGAGAGATCGTCCAAATTGACAATGCTGGTATGATCAGAAGTTAATTCTTGCAGTCTACAGTTCACATCTGATGCTTCCCTATTATACCGTTCATTATAAAGACGGGGTAGGATAGGAACAATGTTCAATTTACTTGATGAGAATTTCTTTAAGAACTGGTCTCTGACCGTACGGAACGTTTTAATCACTGTATCAGCTGAATTATCATTTATGTCATTATTTCCTACTATCAACGCTGTTTCCTTTCCAACTGACTGCACCAATTCAAAGAATTCAGCAGTACCGCAGTACCGTCAAGGTTCTTCTTCTGGACATCCAATACTTTTATTTCAACATTCTTAATCTCATACATCCTCTTAGGATCTAATGATCGTCCATGCGAGTCAGCGATGATTGTTACATCTGTGGTTGAGATATCCTCTTCCTCTGTGCTGCAATCAGCCTCAATGTTTTGCAATGGTT
This sequence comes from Lucinisca nassula, assembly GCA_963580285.1. Taxonomy (NCBI): domain Eukaryota; kingdom Metazoa; phylum Mollusca; class Bivalvia; order Lucinida; family Lucinidae; genus Lucinisca; species Lucinisca nassula. The sequence continues at coordinate 78,060,913 of OY757022.1, read as the reverse complement.
TATACGGATTTAGTTGTCACATTATAGTGAATTTCTTCAGTTGAACTGTTGTCGTTGACTAAGATCACAGGTTTACTCGCGCTTGCGCGAAAATGCTTCTTTCATTCTTTTACTTTCAGATTTCTTCTTTCAGTTTCTCATTGTCTTGCTCCAGCTTTTCATTATTTTCTGAGAGTTTAATGATATCTGTCTCCTTATTTTCAATCTTCTTTTCAAGACCTGTGATAGAGTTGATAAGTTTCTTCTGTTCTAACTTCATGCTTTCTTTCTCATTTCTTAGTTCCTTCCTTACAGAATGTTTATTTCATTGTCCTTTTCATTTGAAGCACATCCAGCAACCATAAGTTTTGTAGTTTAATCCCTATTTCTTTGAATTCATGTTCCCGCTGTGCTGTTTGCCTACAGTCATTGGTGAGTTTATCATCTATTAATGAAACTCTATTTTCAATCTTGCTGCTTCTGACCTTTATCGACTCCTTCTCTTCTGCTAACTGTATGATATCATCTCATAATTCTGAGATTTGGTAGCATTCACCTTCTATTCTATTCAATGTTGAGAGTATCTTCTCATTCATTTTTTTCTTGATCATCAAGTTTTCCCTTCAGTTTTTTTTATAAATCTTTCTTTCATTTATGGGTTTACCTTCATGTTGAAGACCACTTTCCTCATGTTCTCCCTTTTTGTCTCCAATTTTGTTCGCGAATAAATTGATGTTGATTTGTACATCATTGTCTTCGTCGTCTGAGGGTCTGACTTCAATCTGGTCTATTGAGTTTTCTTGAACATCTTATTTGCAGTTGTGCACTTTCGTAAATTTGGTGAGAATAGTCAGCTCTTCTGCGTCTATGCTTTTTTGTCTGGGTTTCTTCTGAGTTTTCTAGTTTTGGTTGGGCCTCTTTAAATTGGATTGTTTTTGGCTGTGTCTCTTTAGAGTTTACTGTTTGGGGCTGGGTCTCCTCTTCATCCTCTGATGCTTGATGTTCTTTGGGTAATCTCTGAGCGTATTTGGTCTGCTTCCCAGAGAATACTCTTTACTAAGGCCTTCAGTTTTGGGAAATGTTCAGATATAAACATGCTAACATTGTTGCCTTGAACCTGAATGGTACCTGATGTGATGAAAAATCTTAGTTAATACTGAAGGGAATTTTCATCAATGCTGCACATGTTAGAGTGCAGAGCAATCACTATTATATTTGCTGTGGAATCAGGATCAGTCCACCTGTTAGGCTCATCTTGCCAGACAACATTCAGTTCATCTTCGTCTCCCAAATTGTTATAATACAGTATCTCCAGCGCTTTGATCCATGCTAGCAACCGCGGTCGATTTGTACAGAACGCCACCATTTTTGCCTCATTTTCATACAAATTTAGATGGATTTCTTTGAAAGCGCACCGCTTTGCTTTTCCATTTCTTTTGTTGAGTTTGGTTGGTAAACAATGTGAGGGGTAGGATTAATTGATTTTTATCCATCGATAGTCAATTGTTAGGTTTTTCAAGCATTCAGACATTTTGATTTGCTTTACTTTAGTTTGTGTCAAGTGTCAATATATTAAGTTTTATAGAATTATTCTGTAATATCAATACTTTATGTCAGTTTAAAACGTAGAATGTTATCTGCCACTCCTTTGCATACATCTAAGGTGCCATGGTATTTTTGTTGTGTATTTTCTAAGAAAAAAAAGAAAGATCCTACCGTTTTTCTCCAAAATTAACTGATTTTCTTTTTTGATCGTTTTCAATGTCCCCTTTGTTGTCGAAAGCTAAACAATTGTTAGAAGGTCTCCTCCGGAATCCGCTGTTTTCTCAATGAATTGTCAAAAATGCAAAGATATTTTTTCTTGATAAATAACGAATATCCAGAGAATTCCTTTTGTAGCCGTAAAAGGTCCTTTAAAATGAATCGAAACGATGCAACTTCTTGCAAATCAACTTCTTCTTCTTGGAATTAACACACTTTATTTAGTTCTATTTGGATTGTTTTCGAAAAAGAACTTGTTTACGGAAATGACGCCCCGTTAATATGCAAAGAAACACCCACAGTATGTGTTTGAATCCAGTTCGTTCCTTTGTTTGTTTGAATTGAGGTTGTACGTCCCCGTCAATACTATTTAGGTCATTATAGAGACGTTGCATCTACGTTTTCGGACTTAAGCCGACATGGAGATGAAGTGACATCGCAAATATATTATATTATCCTTTTTTGTACCAAATGGAATCTTCCTCCTTATATATGGCAGGGGTAAACTTCAAAATTTAGAGTTGTCAGGTTGTGTTTCTCCAAAATGTACTTGGAAAATGACTGACCTTGTAGCAAACAGTGGAGGCTGTGGCGTCTGATTTAGACCTGCACTGTTTGCCAGGGTACCCGTTTTTTGGGTGTCTGGTACTAAATTTGAGCGGTTGTTAATCAGCAATGGGTGTGGCTTATTTAATTTAGCGGGATAAAGGTTAACATGATGGGATTCATTGCATCCCGAAATCTGACCTGACAAATTCGTGGACTGTGGTATATAGAGGATATTTACTTTTTTCAGGCGGATACCTAAAATATTACATCGCGTGTGTTGAACACACGATATAACCTCGAGTGTGTTGAAAACATTCAAATTTTCACGGGTGCGAAACATTTTTTGGTATCCGCCGAAAAAAGTAAATTTTCTTTTTATTTTACAATTTTAGACGGATATTTACGGTATTTGACCAATCGAATCGTACGTCACAATTTTGACCTCGCTATGTCGTCACAAAACATAAACAGATCGCCAATTTGAATACAACATTTTTACAGTTCAAAGAATGCTTTTCACGGTATTTTACAGAATCATTTTATCGATAACATGGATTTTGGCGAGAAAAAGTAGTCCGGGCTGCTACTGTGAAAATAACAGGTTATTTTTCACAGTGTGAAAATATCATATATTTTCACAGTGTGAAAATTTTTATTTTTATTTGCTTCAAATATGCGCACTGCAGAGTATAAAATAAATAATTGATATACAACACTTATAACAAAGATAAACCACGATTTTAGAGTTACACTGCCGAGTTTAAAGCAATCTAAACAGAAAAATTAGGTCGGCCTTCCTCAGATAGTTATTGAAAAGAACCACTAGACGACGTCAAAGGAAATAAACAGATGATTCCTAGACAAACACCCTTACTTGCTGTCATATCCTGATTTTTATTATATTGTTTGTACTTAATGTTTGAGATAAATACTGTTTAAACATTGAAACCAAAGAAAATAACGTATGCCATGATATAACCTCACTTAATTACAGTGAAATTCCGCTATTAAGACCACCTAAAATTAGGACTAATTTTGCTAGAAAAAGCTTATTTTGAAGGGTACACTGACTTTTTCTTTGTGTTTTCTGCCTACAATATCCTCTGGTCAGGGACCACATTCGGGACTGTTCAAAAGTGGTCTTCAAGACCACTTTTGAACAGTCCCAAGGGTGATCTTAATATAGAAATTTTACTGTATTTTGGGCATCAATAATGGCCCGGGTCAAACCAATAACATGGACAATGCGACGGCAATTCTTTGGCATCCTTTTTATGTTCTTCCTTTTATTTACGAAACATAAATTTTCTTTGTGTTCGCTTCTTTGTACAACGGCATCAATCACGTCGGACTCATTGTGAAAATTTCTGTGACCTATGAATTCCAGTTTCATAGATTTGATATGGTATCACCCCACAGAGATAAATTTAGCTGTTCCATCAGAAAATATAACTTTATCATTGTGCGCAGCGAAATCTAGTGGGCGCAGCTTGATATTAGCTAAAGGTGCCGTGTTTCATCTGACTGACACATGACATGCTCTAATAGGGTTCCGTAGCTATGCAAATTATTGTGTGACCAGTCTATTCATTTTCAACTAATAGTATTTGCTGTATGGTGACCGGACCATCTTAAGAGCGATAAGTAGATGCCCCAGTTTGATCAAGTGAATGCGAAGGCTGATCTAAGTTGTTATTGGTCAATCATTTGTTCTAGGTTTTGCTAAATTTTTGTTTCTCTTCACTTGCACACTGTCCTCCTTGTAACACTGTTCAATGAACATAGCACGGTTTAAAGATAGATCTCCAAAAATGTATAGATTATATGGCAGTTTATCTTCACATTTTTGTTTTGATAACATGTTTAACTTGCACGGTTTCTGCTTTAGACACCAACGATCTTATTATAAAGAGGTTTGGGTGCATACTGAAACCAAAAAAAGAAAATGTATATGTATATTTTTTGATTTTCTGATTTTTCAATGTCGGTCAGTTCAACTAGTGATCACGAGACAAAACTGGTCTGAAAGTTTATATCAGATGCACTGATGGTTAGAAGGTCTGATGGTCTCCGTGTATTTGCTGTTGAGCATTCGACTCTTTTGCACAGATTAATTTGAGGAGCATGTGGAGCACCTTTTCAAATAGCGATTCTTATTTGCATACATAGACATCTATTTGTGAGGTATTCCTGTTTCTTCAAAACCAAAATTTGGTGATGGGCTGTTAAATGTCGTATTTGGTCATATACATACGTTCACAAAGGAAATTGCATTGTTCTTTATTGCTGTGTGTTGTAACCTGTTACATGCGATGAACTCCCTCCCTGAATACATATGCCAAATAAATAGAAGATATTTCTTTTTTTTTTTAGATGAATACCAAATTATTCCATCGAGTGTGTTGAAAACATTAGAATTATCACGAGTACGAAGCACGAAAGAAAATTCTGATGGTTTCAACATACGAGATGAAATATTGTATTTATCGGAAAAAGTAAATTTTCTTTTAATTTTATACATGGCTTTTGCGAAAAAAGTAGTCAGGGCTGCTACTTTGGGGTCATTTTTTTCTAAAGCAGGTATCTAAGCACTGCCCTGTACTCAATTTGTGAAAAAAAAATTCGGCAACACTGACCCCTAACATGTTATTTTACCTCGCACGGACTACAAATACTAGACCGACCGATAGACTGTTGTATAACCATATATAAAGCATTGATGTATAATATATGAAAAGCGTGCGCTTGCCAGGTTCAAACCCAGGATTAGGCCGGCTAAATATTGAACAACCCTCGTATGAAGGGGGAGTTCTCAGGGTGTTTATTACACAGACTTTTAAGTGGCTGGTTGGTTCAACTGATTTTTACGCCCTTTTGATAAAATGACGTACATGTATTATGTTATTCCGCTCTGCGTCGGTCCGTCCGTCTGTAAACTTTTCGTCCTTTTACCTATCAACACCTTTCCTGTGCAGGCTAAGACACAATATGTTAACCTGTACAGTGCACATTCTTTTCTCCAGAAACTGACAACTGCCCTCCTTGAATCAGCGGAAGGGAGAGAATGGCCGTAGCAAAGATTTACTGATCAATCTCCACGAAAGAATGTTGCCGGCCCCGGCAGGTATCGAACCCGCGACCTCCTGATCACCAGTCAGACGCGCATCTGACTGAGCTGCCGAGGCCGGCCATTGACATGTACCCTATACGACTATGTAAAAATAGCGCTCTTTTACCTAAACAAAAAGAAAAAAAAGAAAGAAACGCTTACTTTCCTTTGCGTTTAAGTATATGATGGGATGTGTGCTGCAAGAACAGATTATGGGAAAACATGGATATATACAAAATCTTTTTAACATTTATGACAATGCCCATTGCTTCACATAATAGATCATTTTTTTAACATAATAGATCATAATATTATGTATAGGTTTTGCATATTAATGTGAATTAATAACACATTTGATTGAATAAATAAAGCAAATGACAGTTCAATAAAATGTTCACCGGTCACAGACCAGAGCCCACAGACCAGAAAAAACTGTTTTCCAGACTAAAAAAAAATCAAAAACAAAAAAAACAAAAAAACAAAAAAAAAACAAAAAAAACAGATAAATATTTTGTGTACTTACGAGATCTGTGCACATTCATTAAAGTATTTTTATTTAAGGGGAATATGAACAACTGGCATATTCCTCTGCCATTTTTCAAACGGAGACAACTTTCGGGACTTCCTGTTCGCTTTTCTATAAGCCCTTTCCCACTGGAAAAGGGGTCTACTCTTAAAGGTGAGAAATTGTCCTCAGGAGCAAATTCTTTCCTTTAAGAGTTGAGCAAATTCTTTCCTTTAAGAGTTGACCCGTCTTGACATGGGAGACAAAATGCTTTTGCAGGAGTTGCCTCCCCTGAAGGTGTATCAGTTCCCCTTAAAATACAGCTAACTTCAAAGTATCGAACGATATTTTCCGTGATTATTTTGACATTACGATAACAAACTCGAGTGACGTATTGCTTTCTTTCATATATCTCTAGAAGGGCTACTTTTCTTATGACAATTTCATATTTATACTCCAAACATAGGTTATGGATGCTCGTTAAAACCGCCTCATATCATTGAGGCGGTTCTAACGAGTACCCACAACATATGTCTTGGAGCAGAAATAACAAAAATAATGTAAGTCCATGCAAACCAAAGTTTTCGAGATATAAAGTTGGATTTATGGGGACGGTTATTTCACAAACTTGATGAACTCGATTTTGAGTCTCTGTAGAATCTTTCCTGTTACTAAATATGACTCGATGTGTTCATTGAAGTGTATGATCTACGTTGTTTTTTAAAGGTTTACATTAGACTTTATACTGGCAATGTAAATATAGCCATTTGCTCTTCATGTATAGGAAAACTAAAAGCCCCTCTGCTTCTAGATATCTTAGCAGGCATTTGAAAGGAACTTTGAAGAAACCACTGTTTTGGGGACACAGTTGACAGTCAAGCGGCCAGGGTCCCCGTGGCTAAACGACTTCCAGGTGTATGCATTACGATCAATCCAGTGCATATCAATAGTATAGTAGTCGCAGATAAGATTGGCTAGGCGGAGCTATCGTTTGTACCGGCCTTTGGAATGTTCTTCTTAACAAAAAAGGTAAACCAAGTCGTGTGAATTCAACTGTAACACGAACAAAGCAAATTCGGTCCGCTTGCAGAAAGCATGCGAAAGGCACTCTACCGAATCCTCTGGTGGACTTAGCGAATTTATCATTCTGATCGGTTCATCGATTAGATCAGAATATTTGTCTTGGCGTTGCGGTACGCTAACAATGTCGTGTTGTATACTTGTTCGACTTGATCAGTCACGCGGCGTGAGACCACGAGTTTTATCGTTCGAGAGCTTCAGTTTCTAGGCGGCTTTCTGTCAGTGTGCATTTCACAAAATTTTGTATAGATCGGTCCAATGGTTTAAAATTACTTATGTCTTAAACGTTCCCAGTAGTGACGAAGGGGTCGCAGGATCGACCCCGGGCTTCTCCAGACTTTCGAATGAGTTTTTAAACCGAGGCCCCGTCTCCGCATGACCTTAGCTCTTGGTGAGACGTAAAATTCAAACTCCTCCCAGTAGTAACGTCATTTCTGTATTACTCGTAGCACACTCGACATAATAAAGCGCGCCAAACAGCATCATGTGTTTGTTGTCATTGTTAGTCAGTTAAGGCAAGACTTGACATTAATTGACACCACCTGAATAGCTCTGCCTAGTCAATTTTATCTGCGACTACTATACACTATTTCTTTTTTTTACAGAGAAAATAAGGTTTAATGGTTCAGATGACTCTAGCTTGAAATTAGTCGATTTACAAACATTATTTACATCTTATTTACTGGATAACTAAATTTTGCGCATTGCGAAAACACGCCTATACAAATACATTGTAAACTTAACCGCCGAAAAAACGAACATTTGAAGATGAAAAATTGTAATATTTTTCTTAGTTCTGCTCTAAATATAGATTGTGCGTACTCATTAGAACCGCCTCATCGAGGCGGTTTTAATGAGTACCCACAATCTATATTTTGGAGCAGAAAAAAGAAAACTCCAGTTTTACTATATAAAAGTGGGATTCAAGGGGGTCAAAAATATATACATGTGTTTGCGTGATGGGACTGTTCTCTTTATACATTTTTCAGCTCAAATATTATTTTACATTTCCTTCTATTGCATAGCCATATTTATGAACCCGCTCATCGTTTAGTATACTAGAAGCACCAGTAGAAGAGATATTGATATCTTGGTTTATCTTTTTGTTTGTTTGTTTGTTTGACTTGAGGTTTAACGTCCCCATTAACACTGTAAAGGTCATTTTGGAGACGTTGCTTCCAATTTTGTGAGACTTTTACCCGAAATTGTGATGAAATGACATCTCAAGACCTGTCGCCCAATGGAACCAATAGGGTTTATAAGCATGCACGGTCCGACTCGCACCGCTTTGCCTGGGCAGGCTTTAATCCTCTAAGCGGTTTTCCAGTACTCGTTTGCGGCCGGTTTCAGCTCTGCGTGGAAACATCATGCAGCCCATCTATTTCTTCAAGCCCCGATGGGCGGCGCCGTAAATTAGATGTTGTTGTTTTGTTTTGTTTGATTTGAAGTTTAACGTCCCCGTCAACACTTTAAAGGTCACTTTGGAGACGTTGCTTCTAATTTTGTGGGACTTCCACCCGACACTGAGATGACATGACACCTCAAGCCCTGCCGCCCAGTGAAACCAATAGGGTTAGTAAGCATGGACGTGCCGACTCGTACCGCATTGCCTTGGCAGGCTTAGATCCTCTAAGCAGTTTACCAATACTCGTGTGCGGGTCGGTTTCAGCTCTGCGTGGAAGCATCATGCAGCCCATATATTTATTCAAGTCCCGATGGGCGGGAGCCAACGTTACGTGTATAATCATCAAATATTTGAAGTGTTTCGGGGTTATAAAGGACGCGATATACTTTCTTGGACATCAGAAGAAAAAAATTGAACATAATTTCTTGAATAAATGAGCATTGAATGTTTCCTCTGACACTGATCTATTTCATTTCTCATATTTTCAATCGTATTTTCCTGAGGTCAACATAAGAAACCTATTGTTTTTGTTTTTTTTTAATATTTGTTCTCATTGCCATGTAAAGCGATGGTACTTTGGAAAAGAAATGTTGTTGGTTTTCTTTACAGGTGATGTTGCAGTGACGTCATGTTTGGCCGCCGGTGTTACCCATGATCTGGTAATAGAGAGTGACAGCGATAAAAGCTGTGCGGCAGACACAGGGATCTTATCAGTTATTGTCGAAGGGACAGTGAGTGTACACTAAAATTCCACTACTAAGAGCACCTAAAATTAAGACAAAATCTGCTTTTCATCTCGCGAACAACACCCCTCTAAACACCACTTTATATAGAAAAAACTAGGGTTTACGGGGTATACATTATTGTCCTTATTTCTGCTCCAAGATATAGGTTTGGGTACTCGTTAGAATAAGAAAACAATATCACGAATTTTCTTCAGAAATGTAGACGTTTTTGAAATAAAAAGCTTACTGAGAAGGTTTAAGTTATTCTTTCTTTGTGTCTTCTACACCACGTGTCTCCTTATCCACCCTCCAACCGCTGCCTTAAGTTCTTCATCTTACCGAAATCGACGTCTACGCAATTCTCTCTTCGAGTTCGGAAACAAAAAAGTAATCACTGGGTGCCAGATCAGGAGAAAAGGGTGGATGGGGTAAGGGTTTGAAACCGTTCCACTTCATTGTGTCCACAGAAACTTTGCAAGTATGACCTCTAGCGTTGTCATGTTGCAACAGCACACCTTTCGTAATTTGTCCACGCCTTTTCTGTACTATAGCTGTCCGCACTTGGTGTAAAATATTAGCATAACAGTCCCCATTAATAGTCTGGCCACGAAGTTAATAGTTCACCAACAGAACCATGAGATTAATAGTCCACCAACAACACCCCTTTCTATCCCAAAACACAGTTGCCATGATCTTGCCAAATGAAGGCTGAGTCTTGAAATTCTTTCGACGTGGTGAACCGTGACCAGCCCATTACTTACTCTGTTGTTAAGACTCAGGAGCATAGTGATGGATCCAGGTTTCGCCACCCCCCCCCGCCCCCCCCCCCCCCGCCCCCCCCCCGTAACAATTTTTTCAATAAAGACTTCCGGATCAAACCCATATCTTTCCAAAAGTGACTCAGACATGGAAACTCCAACAGCTCGTTGTTCTTTACTAAGACATTTTGTCGCCCAACGCGCTGAACGCGTCCTTATGCCTAGCCCTTCATGTAAAAGGGTAAAAACGCTACCCTCAGAAAAATCCACAGTCTTTAGACATTTCTGAAATTTTCGTTCGCCTTTCCTGCTTTACTAATTCCCTTAGATTTTAACTAGTGGCGTCATCAGTAGCGTACACAAGTCTCGTCTTCTAAAGTTACTAGGCCACGTTTAAAATCAGTCACCCATTTATTAACAGTTGAATATGAAGGGGGTTCACACAATTCCTCATTTTCCTGGTTCGTCTTCTTTTTCAAAAAAAGGTATCTTATAAGAATCTTATATGGGTGTGAGGGGTGGATGGAAAAATCCGTCCCGAGGGTCACTTTCCGGCATCACGAGGCTTGCCGAGTGATGCCGGACAGTGATCCCGGGGGACGGATTTTTCTATCCACCCCTCACACCCATATAGGATTCTTTTTCTTGCATACCTTCACTTTCTATTCCGAATTTCTAATGCTGCTGTCCCTGCGGTTACCGACGTCCACCATTTTGTGATGACACAACAGGAGTGTTTAGTGACGTCACACATGACGGCGCCGCGCATGAGGTTGTAATCAACCAGTGCATTTATCAAACACGCGATTATATTCGATTTGAGGTCGGAACACCAGGGTCAGAACATAAATTTCTATCCCAGGGTAAAATCACGGATTTCCTTGTCTGGTGTGCAAGAAAATCACTGCCCTGTAATCAATTTGTCGAGAAAATTCGGTAACACTGACCCCTCTAATGTTATTGCACCTCGCACGGACTATAAATACTATATTGGCCGATAAAATTTTGTTTAATCATGCATAAGGCATTGATCTATAATATCTGAAAAGCCTGCACTTGCCACGGGTCAGTACTTGGGTTATGCCAGATAAATATTGAACGGCCCTCGTATACATGCTTAAACCTGTTCCTGGAGGTGCTGATCAAAATGATTGAAAATGAACAGTATACCGCAGTGACATAACATGTAAACAAAACGAAGAACTGTGATATCCAGTATTCCGCAAACGTCTTTGCCGTAATGTTCATAACGTCGGTATCTTAGTTAAGATGTTAATATTTTTTTATGCCATTGAACACTCTTAACTGAAATCTCGTTATTTAAATTATTAGACATTTCAGTAAAGAAGCGTTTCGTCTGGCTCTAAACTGTTTAAATACTGATGTAATAAATTATTATTTCTATAAAAAAAAATAATAAAAATAATACACCCATGGTTATCAGCTATAGAACATGTAATGCAACTTTGCAGTGCATTAACCTATTCCGTTTGTTTGTTTGATTTGCGGTTTAACGTCCCCGTCAACACTGTAAAGGTCATTTTGGAGACGTTGCTTCCAATTTTGTGGGACTTTTACCCGACATTGAGATGAAATGACATCTCAAGCCCTGTCGCCCAATGAAACCAATAGGGTTTATTAGCCTCGCACCGCGGTTCCTGGACAGGCTTAGATCCTCTAAGCGGTTTAGTGTGCTAGTGCTAGTACTTATGTGCGGGCCGGATTCACCTATCCCGTAGTCACTATAATACTAGTTCTCTTCAATTACGAGGAACCTACACATTTTACACAAGGAGACCATGAAATGCTTTTAAAGGTTCTTACATGACTGTCTTGGCGCAAGGAAATGGTTGTTTAATTTGTTTTGGAGGAGAAATTATATGTTCATATAGTGAATTTAAATATTTCTAGCTGCACGTTGTTTTTTTTCAAATGCAACGTGCTGCAAATACAGTAGAACTTCGATGGCTCGAACACCGATGGCTCGTTTACCATGGATGCTTGAGCCCCTAGCGAAATCAACTACATAAGAAATAGTGGGGTATAATTAAGGAGATTTTAGTCTTTTATCTGCAAATGTTTGCTGTGTGTACTCATAAGAATCACCTCGATGAGGCGATTCTAATGAGTACACACCGCATACTTATTCATTATAGAACACCGAAAATATGTCTAAAAATATCTCGTTATACCTCCTGACAGTAACCTCAGTGGCTCGAACTACCCCCGTCTCGAACAGAGTTTCGAGGTCCCAAAGGTGTTCGAGCCATTGAAGTTCGACTGTAAAAGCTATGCATAATATTTCTTGCTGGACATTCTTCAGTAAAGAAAACGAACATGGATTCACGAAACATCAAAATTGAAGGGAAGGCAATGGTCAGGATCAATACAATTAACCCACACCTACCATCCGAGACACCAAAGGGAAATAACTAGACGCCTAATGGTAACATCAATAGCGGAAAGCCAAATGGACAGTTACTTTCCCACAAAATGGCCAATTTGCTATCCAAAACAAAAATATATAAATGATACACACACTCAAAGACAAAGCATAACAAAAATTAATCGCAACAGAAGAACCGCATTGGAACGGCCAGTGAACAGAATAAGACATTTTGCGGCTAGTTACCCTTTCGACCCTTAGCTTCTAAGGCAAAATGAAGTTTCTTACATAACAGTTTCGTTAAAAGAACTTCAAAAATAGACTATGGTCTTAACTGCGTGGTATTTGCCCTTTCGCACCTTAGTTTCAAAAGTAGACTATGGTCTTTCTGACACTGATGCTAATAAGGATATTACAAAGTAGCAAATCGTGTCTGCACGTTCCGTATTTAGGCCAATTTAGAGGAAACATCGAACTTACATGATTTATAAATATTAATGTGTATTTTGTTATAATAATAATAATAATAATAATAATAATAATAATAATAATAATAATAATAATAATATTAATAATAATAAACAGTGCGTTGGTAACCTGGTAAATTTTGGCGAGATTTTTTTTAAATAATTCAGATTTCAGACGTAGGCACTATAAGTGAATAAATTTGTATACGCAAGGAATAGCAGCCAGTTTTATTAAATGGTGCTGAGCGCACTTGTAGGTATCCACTGTATGATTGTATGATTTTTCACATATCTTATGGAGCATACCGCGGCACATTGTTTCATAAGCACATTTACAGATAATCGAGTCAGTGATATGAAAGTTAACTGGCATATATTTCTTATTTGTATTGTTTTTGTGTTGTATGCATTGAAATTTGGTCCTGAAATAAGTTGATAATGTGTGATGAAATCCCTTTTTTCAGACACCAGTTTTCAACGTTCCAGGCAGTGACGAAACCGTCGACGTCACCAGCGCTGACGTTACTGCGAATCAAGTCACAGTGTACGATATAACAATAACAAATACAGGCCCGTGTACAACATTTACTTGTGATGTCACGTGCATCAGTTCAGCACATGTGTTTGCTATTGCCGGAGGTAATATTTTTAACACTTTCACCCATGTGTTTTTGAACTTGGAACCTCCATTATTGTAAATAGTATGGTTAAGTCAAAGTCATTAATCAATTTGCAAGATCGCAAACAGATTTAATTCTGGTTGGAATGTCTCATCTGATTCTTGACTGCACCTATCGATGCTGATTTGCATATCCTAAGAGTGAACACCGGTATTATAGGAATGAATTTCATTTTTTTTTTTTTTAATTTTATCGATGTGTAGACTTCTGCGAATCACACACAAACTGAGTAATTCGCTGGAGTTCACACATCGATACAAGCCACACAAATGATATACAGGATATTTGGGGTTTTTTATAGTGTAAGATCGGATTTTATTTCACTGAATGAACACAGAAAGAAGTATGTTCACGATAGGTGAAGTCACGAATGCAAGTAATACTTTTCGGTGTTCATAAGTGAAAGAAAAATTGACCTTACACTAGAAAAATCAAATTATCTGTTTCTTCCTTACTTTAAATTTTAATTTTTAACGCAATTTCAAGCGTCATCATCACAGAGAACAAACTTTTTACATGGCGATTTCCCGTTGATTTAGAGGTTTTCAGCTTGTTACCTGGGTATGATATTGGGTGAAAACTGGAAAAACAACTTTGAATGTAACTATATCAAATGGTTCACATGAAATTTGCATTCAAATAATGTCTGCAGTTGCTAAGCTTGACTGGCGTCGCGTGCATATTTTCCTTTGCGTAAGTGCAAAAAGTAACATCATCGGAATGATGTGAAAACGTGCGAGACGCAATTTCTGTTACACATTAATAACGTTTAGCTAATTGACTTTTCATAAACAGAGAATATATGTTATATTTGAGGCTACATCGAATTCACAACCAGTGAAAAATAAAATATGTATTTTCACTATTTGAAAGAGTGAAGATTTACATTTCATTGAGAAATGTCTATCATTCATTGATTGACAAACCATGTTAGAAAGACAATTCGTTCCTTGAAATTCCGAATTTATCGTCGAAACCACCAAAATGGATCTTTTTAGGAATTCTTTCGAAAGTGTATGAATGAACTTACAAGCGATTATTCATTTAGAAACTGTCATCTTTGAAAGAAACCACAGCGAAAAAGAATGTCAAGTTTTTAAAGTACATGTATGTTTAATTGTCTTCTAAAATTTACGATTTCAATAGTTTGCCATCTTTTAATCGAGCGTTGTTGACGTCGTTTCATATACAATGACCTAACGGGTTATAAACGTGCTCTTTGACGTCACGTTATATTACTACCAGTCGCTGTGTGAAATAGTTCTGAGAATATTGCTAACAGAATTTATCGATGTATAAACTTTTATTTCAACCCATCAAATCGCTCGAAATATACATACTGATGCAGAATTGGAATTGTAAAGTAATGAAACATGCATAGTGGTCGAAGATAAGATTGACATAGCGGAGCTATCGTTTGCAAATGCCCTAACACAAAGCTGTAGTAGGCGCAGATGTAGCCATCGTTTGCACCTACCTTTGGAACATTATATTAACAAAGAGGTGTGCCAGGTCACCCGATTGTGTGAATTCAACTGTATACAGTCGACCTTCAATGGCTCGAACTCCTTTGGGACCATGAAAATCTGTTCGAGACAGGGGTAGTTCGAGCGACTGAGGGCTATTAAGAGGAGACAACAGGGATAATTTTGGACTTCTTTTCGATGGTCTATGATATGAATGTATGCTGTGTGTACTCATTAGAAGCGCCACACGGAGGCGATTCTAATGGGTACACACAGCATACATTTGCAAGCTAAAAGACGAAAATATCCTAAACTTTTCATCACTATTTCTTAACTTAATAGAAATTCCCTAGGGACTCAAGTACAGGTTCGACTCAGCCATAATAAACGAGCCATCGGTGTTCGAGCCATCGAAGTTCTTCTGTAGTTGTCGCAGAAAAGATTTACAGGGTTGAGCTATCGTTTGCACTTACCTGCCTTTGGAAAAAAGGTAGACCAAGTCACCCGACTATGTGAATTCAACAAGCTGTGGTGTATATGATCATATGTTCCGCTTGCAAAATGCACGCGAAAGGCACTCTACCGAATCTTCTTGTGGACTCAGCGTATTTGACATATATTGACAACTTGTCATAGTCATTGCCCCGACCTGTAAATCTTGTCTGCGACAATAGCTGCTTCGTATATGGCCATTTAGTCCGCTTGCTAAAAGCATGATGAAGGCACTCTAATCTTCTTGTGGACTCAGCGATTTTGACATTTCTTGACAAAACATGAATGGCCCGCCCTGCCTATCTTACTGGTATATGCAACTATGCTTTAAGTTAAAGGAATTCGGTACATTTTATAAGAGACTGAAATTCCAAAAGATCTTTGACATCTTGGCAATAGACAATCTTAAGGGGCAAATTCTTTCTTTCTGAAGAGACCCCTTTTTCAGACGGGCTATATATGCAGGAAAGCAATCCGAAGTCCAGAAAGTGGCTCCCCTTAATAAAATGGGAGAAAAAGCCAAGGGTCAGCTTTCTTAAACAAAAATCATTGTAAGCTTGTTGCTTGGTAGTTTAAATTGGCATATAAGCTTAACTATACACTTCTGTTCAGGTGATGGCATGATAGACTCTCGGGAACTAGAGCGTGTTTTGGGAGCTGTCGCGATGATGTGGGAGTTTCTCCGCCTGACAATTTCGGCATTACTCCTTCACAGTACATGGACGGATTATTTTTTTTTTACATTTAAATGATGAATAAGGGCCGATATACCCAGAGCATGCGCCAAAGTATCTAGTTTTAAAACAATTGCATCATTCATTCGTGTTAAGTCCGACAACCCTGTGTTCGATTTTGTTACAGTCGCCTACTTTCGGCAACGATTTTTTAAACTATATTTTTCGACCTGCTTAGAAAGGTAAATCATATTAACATGGAAAAGCATCGTCGAAATTTTACATTATTCACTTATTCTTTTACAATGAATCAAAACACGCGAGAATACCTGCCTTTCTTTACAATTTCCAGGTCCTAGGAACTACCACGAGGGTCCGTTAACGCGGTTTCGAGGTAGTTCCCCTGAATTCAACAAAAGGTCTATCATCGCTGTGGTTCGAGCTTCCCTCGGGCCACATGTGAGACGCCAAGTTCTGCAACGGAAGGTCAGGTGGTTTTTTTCCGGCCTTTCTGGTTTTCGACCACCTGTGATTATGAATCGGCTGAACAAAAGTGAAAAAGTGAAAAATATTCAAAGGGCCATACCGTCACCCCCCAAGTCTCAATAGTGATTTGCTGTCGATTGTTTGGACTAGGCTCATGAACTGGGACATTGGCAAATTGTGTAGACGAAGATTAGATGGCGCAGAACCCGGCGTCTGATCATGGTCTACACTGTTTGCTTAATACTGAAAATTAAGGGTTAAACAAAACAGTCCAACTGAAAAATTTTCTCAGCTGAGTTTCGTTTAACCCTTAAACTCCACTATTTAGCCAGTACTCCAAGCTTTTTTTTTTATTATTATAACAGGGTCAACAACAATTACAACTTCAGTAAGTGGCTTGACGTACAATTCTGCGTACTCGCTGAATGTTACCTGTTACGACACTAATGCCCAGGCTGAAGCATCCGTGACGCAATCATTCAACGTTATATTCACAACTTCGCTGACGACTTCTACAACAACAACGTTGACTACAAGTACAACGACATCGACCACATCAACTACACCGACACCAACAACTTTGACAACTTCAACAACACCATCGACGTCGACAACAACGACTACGCCACCTACAACATCGATTACAACAACAGCGACACCGACAACATCCACAACTACTACGACGACGTCACCTACAGCATCGACATCAACAACAACCACCCCGACAACATCCACAAGTACAACAACTTCCGTGACATCAACAACTACAGCATTGATGACGACAACCTCATCATCGCTGACGTCAACGACGCCAACAACAGCGACAACTTCTACTTATCCGTCTGCTGTAGGATTAGCTGCCAGTCAGCAAGGAGATGCCGATGGCGCCGGATTTTTTGATGACACAACTAACGTCATTGCTGTATCGACTGTAGGCGGACTGACCCTGGCCGGGATCGGTGTCGCTGCTACTATGCTCATCTATAGAATGGCAACTCGTGCTTCTAGGATAACACCCGGCGCAGGAAGGTAAGCATAACCACACATCTCCTGGCAAGTAAAACTGGGCCGATCAAGGTAAAGGTTGTCCCTAACATTCATTGATTTATGTTCTGTAAATAAGCATGTCCAGCCAATTTAAAGGGATATACGCCTGCTCTCTTGAAGGGAGCTACCCCGAATCCTCTTTTCTTCATGCCAATTGGTAACAAAGGCGATGGCGAGACTGCGCTTCTCTCGCCTGAACATTGCGGTAAAACATCGGTGTGAAATAGTGAATACTTCCATGTCTCCAAAACGGTTTATTTTTCTGATGATAATTTGTGATATTGTTCTTATTTATCCTTTAAACATAGCTTGTTGGTGCTCGTAAGAACCGCCTCATTAAAGCGGTTCTAACGAGTACCCGCAACCTAAGTCTTGGAGCGCAAATACGAAAGATAATGAATACCCCTGTAAACCACAGTTGTCTCTATACAACGTGGAGATAGTTTAGAAGGGTGTTCAATGCACAGAATTATTACCGTGATAATATTGGCTGCTCGCTTATGCGACAAATACCCTTTTCCAATGAGCGGGTGAAAAGTACGTCCATCGAAGACGCTTATCAGTCCGCGTACTCAGTCAGTCAGAAAATAGGCTTCGTTATGTTCGTCACGGAGCACTTGGTCATATTCCAGCAGTCATACGTCGCTAGGGCAACTGCCAATCAGCGTCGGTCTAACGTCATGAATGGATTTCCAGAAATATGTTATGAACTTTATTTCTGGTGTTGTTAGAATTGTTTTGAGTTCTGAAAATTTACACATATTGTTACCTCTTAAGCCCTGGATATGAGGATGGCCTAATGGCAAAAATTAAAACCGTTTGTTGTCAAATTAAATGACAGATCATTTCACTTATTCAACAGAATACCCTTTGAACACTCAATCTTCAAACTATTGTCCTTTACAGTATTCGATAAAATTTGATCATTTTAATTATGCACACTTCTTTCACACACTATATTTTGGTCAGAAGAATCCACTCTGTGATTCATTTTGAAACACATTGCTAAAATTAAAAATCTTTTAACTTATACATTTACACATTTCGTATATTACGGTAATTACAACTGTATTTTGTTTGGCTCTCTTTACAGGCACACTCTATTTTATTACAATAACACCATACGTCTTTTAGACAATAAACACATTACAGAAACTGTTACGAATTGATGTGCCTGTGCTTTTATTGGCAGTAATGTCGAGTCCCTATCTTTCATTCCAACAGTCTGTAAATCTATGTTCTATCCTACCACACTCTTGACACTCTACAAGGAATCTCCTGTTGTTTGTCGTGTGACAATCTTTCTGTAGTTGCATAACCCTTCAGGTTGGTAACTGTTCCGATCAGATACTGGACCGTTCCGCGCAACATTATATGACTGTCCTAGAGTAGGGGACATTCCTGAACGACGACCCCACGCCATAATATAGCTGCTGTATGCGGCATGTATATAAATTTTTTCAAAGTCTGCGACAATATGAACTTTATTGTCAATGGCATGTAACAACCGTCATATTCCAGACCTGGAATTATTGAAGCTTTTAGCTCTACTTCTAGATATTTAGATGATTTATTAAATATTGATAATACCTATTTTGATGGTTTGATCAGTCAGATTTACCACCTAGAACTTCAGTTAAGTAAAGCAAATTCTTCTGATACCGAGGCCCCGTTTTTGGATTTACATCTATCTATTGTAGATGGATTTGTTTCGTGCAAAATTTATGATAAACACGATGACTTTGATTTTGAGATTGTAAATTTTCCTTTTTTGGATGGTGTTGTTCCTCGTGCGCCATCCTATGGCGTTTATATTTCGCAATTAATTCGATTTGCTAGAGTGTGTAGTCATGTAACTGACTTCAACACTCGTAATAAATTATTAACGGCTAAACTTCTTAATCAGGGTTATCGGTACCATAAACTACGCAAAGCCTTTTCAAAATTTTATAGACGCCATTCTGATTTAATTTCAAAATTCAATATTGGACTTAAATCTCTTCTGCAACAAGGTCTATCGGAACCCGAATTTTATGGTGACTTAGTATATAAATTCAGAAAAATATATAACCGCAATGACTTCAGCACCCAATTTCGTAAAATCATTCTTCGATATAAAAAGATTGGGTACAACATGGATATTATACGACAGACTGCATGCATGGTAGTTAACCCAATCACGGTTGGCAACTTTGCTTCCCTCTTTAATTGCACGCCGGTGGGTCAGGCCTCAGATTCTATGACGGCTCCAACGTAAAGGCTTATTGAAAATTAAAGAGATAATGTTGGCTGGTGCCTGATGCTCTGTCTCTGGTCGGGCTCATCGGAGTCTAACTGTTGGTTTTCTTTTGCTCCAGCATTTCAGTGGTTTCTTGCTGTCGAGTCCTCACCGTTGTCTCACCTCTGTGGTTCTTTGATTTCTGTGTTCACGGAGATGTTGCACTGATGAGTTAGGAGGCCTTCATGCGGACTGAACAAATTATTTGTCTAAATCGCGACGGAAGTAAGGGCGAGGATTGTGGCCACGTAAAATCGATTTAAGCCCCCCAGTGGAAATTTTCCACTGACCGTTCCAAGGCGGCTCTTCTGTGGCGATTTATTTATGTTGTTGTTTGTTACTTACTGTGTGTATCACTTGTGTCTTTTAATTTTGGATGGCCATATGGCCATTTTGTGGGAGAGTGGCTGTCCATGTGGCCTTCCTTTGTTTGGGTTTCCGTTGTGGTCTGGTCGCTTGGTGTTTGTATCTCTTTCCCTTTGGTGTCTTTTGTGGATGGAGTAAGTTAATTGTATCAATTCCTGATCTTTGTTTTACTTCTACACTGGAGTAATTAAAGCCGTCCGATGAGTAATAATGTGGTGTCGGTTGACCATCATTTCCATAGAAAATAAAAGTGAAGGCAATGATGAGGACCCACAGCTCCCACCAGAGACACCAAACGAAAAGAAACACAAACATGAAACAACAGACCCTAATGGAAACATCAATAGCGGAAAGCCAAAAGGACAGTTACTTTCCCACAAAATGGCCAAGAGGCTATCCAAAATAAAATAATATAAGCGACACAAACACCCAAAGACAAACCATAACAATAAACCGCTACAGAAGAACCGCCTTGGAACGGTCAGCGGAAACAAATTCCACTGGGTGGCTTAAATCGATTTTACGTGGCCACAATCCTCGCCCTTACTTCCGTCGATTAAGACAAATAATTTGTTCAGTCCGCATGAAGGCCTCCTAACTCATCAGTGCAACGTCTCCGTGAACACAAAAATCAAACAACCACAGGGATGAAACAACGGTGAGGACTCGACAGCAAGAAACCACTGAAATGCTGGAGCAAAAGAAAACCAACAGTTAGACTCCGATGGGCCCGACCAGAGACAGAGCATCTGGTACCAACCAACATACGCCTTTACGCTGGGACCGTCATAGAATCTGAGGCCTGACCCGCCGGTGTGCACTTAAAGAGGGAAGCAAAGTTGTCAACCGTGATTGGGTTGACTACCATGCATGATGTATGTCGTATAACATTAATGTTGTACCCAGCCTTTTTATATCGAAGAACGATTTTACGAAATTGGGTGCTGAAGTCATTGCGGTTATATACTTGTTCTGAATTTATATACTAAGTCACCATAAAATTCAGGTTTCAATAGACCTTGTTGTAGAAGAGATTTTAGTCCAATATTGAATTTTGAAATTAAATCAGAATGACGTCTACAAAATTTTGAAAGGCATTGCGTAGTTTATGGTACTGATAACCCTGATTACGACGTTTAGTGTTGAAGTCAGTTACATGACAACACTCTGGCAAATCGAATTAATTGCGAAATATAAACGCCATAGGATGGCGCACGAGGAACATCAACATCCAAAAAAGGAAAATTTACAATCTCAAAATCATCGCGTTTATCATAAATTTTGCAAGAAACAAACCCATTTACAATAGATAGATGTAAAATCCAAAAACGGGTCCTCGGTATCAGAATAATTTGCTTTATTCAACTGAAGTTCTGTGGGGGGGGGGGGGTAAATTTGTCTAATCAAACCATCGAAATAGGTATTATCAATATTTAATAAATCATCCAAATCACCTAGAAGCGGAGCTAAAAGCTTCAATGACTTCAGACTGGTTTTCAGCAGAAAAGGACATCATGCAGTCTCTCTCATAACAAAACATAAACAGATCAGCCACAAGTGGTACGCAATTAGTACCCATCGGAATACCCACAACTTGTCTAAATAACTTAGTACCAAATCTTATGTGAATATTGTCAAGTAGAAAGGTGAGAGCTTCACACACTTTCTGACATGACCATAATGTTTATGCTCTTCAGAAGTGAAAAAAGCATTTCTTACATTACATGCAAGATAGAGGGAGTCTAACGTATGAATTGTTCATTCAATTAAATCATTAAGCTTTTCTTTTATAAGATTATGAGGAAGTGTAGTGTAAAGGGTGGAAAAATCATAAGTAGACAGACTTGAAGCACGAAAACGCCTGAAAAGAAGTCCTCAATTTCCTCTAATTTACAGACATCATATTTTTTTCAGCGGGTTGATAGCGATTTTATACAGGCGTTTTAGTCAGTAACATCTGTATCCCCTCGCGTTTATATACTACAACAATATATGTCAAGATTTCCTGATTTAAACAAACTGATCAGTTGATCATAGTACTCTTCAAACAATTCCATGTCTGTGTTACTCGACGCATCATTCCCTCCAATGGATATTGTAACGTATTTGTTTAAGTCGCACATTGATAACTCTTCTAACTCTATGTGCCTAACTTGAGAACCACCTTTTGAATGTTTCCTTTACCATATCATTTTGGTTCATAGGATTCAAAACAGAATCTCCTATAATCAGTACATTCTTTTGTGCATTTTCATCGGGTTTCGTTTGGGCTCTTAATTGTTCTTTTCTGCTAGTCAACCGTACTGATTTCGGGTTCGGAGACAGCATCTCAGTCTCTGGTCTAGTATGCTGATACATCGTCTGTAAGTGAGTCTGAGATGAGTCAGCGACGCCGTTCACACCATGAGTAGTTTTTTGACAAATTTCTTCGTCGAGGCTAGTCGTTACTGATTGCACGTACGTGTTGATTCTTAGTAGCCTCAGTAAACGTCATAGTTGGAGCTTTATCAACAATACTGGCTATACACAGTGAAAAATGAACAAAATAAGGACAAATACGCAATGCGAATTTACACCAATACGTACTAATACACTGGCAATACAGTACGTATTTACGTCCGTCTTGTGCGCAAATAAGGAAATAATAAGCAACTGGTGTGACAAAGTTTACGCAACAAAACGCGTGCGTATTGGAGAACGTATTTTTGAAAAATACAGAAGAAATAAGCAGCGGATGCAACAAATGTTACGCAGCAAAATATGTATGTATTGAAGGACGTATTGTTTAAAAATACAGAAAAAATACGCAGCTTGTGCGGCAAACCTTGCGCAAAAAAACGCATGCATATTGCTTTATATACATTTGAAAACTACGGAAAAATACGCTGGTGGTTTGACAAAGAATTCGGTTCGTGTTGACATGTGTATTTATGACAGAATAGAAAAGAAAAACTAGCAGTCAGTTTCACGTTGTGCAGCTATTCGCATACGTATTGTTTATATGAATCACAGAAAGTAACTATACATGCATATTGTCCTAGCCTAGGCTGGGAATATTGTACTTTTAGGCCATGATTTTGCAGAAACGTACATATTTTGTATATTATTTAATTACAATGCATGTCTGACAAGAATTTCACAGCAATATGATAATAGTCTACATGTAGACAAGGAACACCCAAAGATTTTTGGTTCATTCTGATTCAACATTACAGCACGAAAATACGCCTATATGATTCTTACCCCCATGAACCCTCCTTTTATAAAATAAAACCTCATTTTTCTTATTTCTGCTCTGAATTATAGATTGTCGGTAATCGTTAGAACAGCCTCATTGCGGTGGTTCTAACTCACAATCTATATTTTGAGCAGAAATAAGGAAAATATCACAATTTTTCATTTAAAATTTTCGTTTTTAGATGGTAAAATTCACAATGTATTTGTACAGGCATGTTTGCGTAATGAATTCCAGAGTCAGGCCTACTAATGAAGCTGAAGCTTTTAAACAACAAGAAGCAACCTCTAGCCCTTTCTTTGTATGCGCAGCTTAGTAACGCCCCGTCAAGGAAGTTAACTCTGTTGTTGTCGACATTCTATTGTTAGGTTAGCTTGTCTAAGATTTCGGCGGTTAGCAATCGCCAACAAACGATCGAACTATTGGCTTGAAAACCTGTCAATCAATTCTGGCGCAGGACTAAATAGGCCCACTCCGGTTATAGCTGATAAGACAGGGGTGCAGATTGCCTGCGGTCAAAAATCTTCAAGTTTCAGAGCCAATACACTATATCTGGCATGGGGTTACATTGAGGTTAACTGCATTTATTACATATTAAAATCCATTCCTGAAGTGAAAATGAAATTGTGCAGATTTGGTGTGTAAAATGCTTTAACAATGGTTACAAAAGATAGGTCTGGAGAAAATGTTGAAGTGACAATAATATGCCACATATGCAGGGTGTGACCTTCATTCTTTTCCCAAAGCCAAGTGTAGACTATGAAAATTGTAGGTTTAAAAGATTAAATAATGGAATAGTCTGTACTGTTTCGACTGATAGATTAAAATGACAATTTGATCTAGTATCCACATTTTTCATCACTTTACAACCAATCTTTGATCAACGTCGAACTAACATCGATTCGATGTTTAGTTTGTTTGTTTGATTTGAAGTTTAACGTCCCTGTCAACACTGTAAATGTCATTTTGAAGACGTTGCTTCCAATTTTGTGGGACTTTTACCCGACATTAAGATGCTATGACATCTCAAGCACTGCCGCCTTATAAAACAAATAGGATTTATAAGCATGGACCGGCCGACTCGCACCGCGTTGTCTAGGCAGGCTTAGATCCTCTAAGCGGTTTACCAGTACTCGTGTGCGGGCTGGTTTCAGCTCTGCGTGGAAGAATCACATCACGTGAATAAGTGAATCCAACGAACCCCCACTATATATAGAGAAAACTGGGGTTTACGGGGTATACATTATTTTTGTCTTATTTCTGATACAAGACATAGGTTGTGGGTACTCGTTAGAACCACCTCATTGACCGCCTCATCGAAGCGGTTCAAAGAGCACCCACAACCTATGTTTGCAGTTTAACTACCATGATACGCGCCGGAATTTGGAAGAAACGCCTGTAAAATGACCTAAAAATGTTTGCAGGAGTGTTAAATATCATACCAACTGCCCCCGCCCATCGGGGCTTGAAGAAATGGATGGGCTGCATGACGCTTCCACGCAGAGCTGAGTCCGACCACACATGAGAACTGGTAAACCGCTTAGAGGATCTAAGCCTGCCCAGGCAAAGCGGTGCTAGTCGGACCGTCCATGCTTATAAACCCTATTGGTTTCATTGGACGACAGGGCTTGAGATGTCATTTCATCTCAATGTCGGGTAAAAGTCCCACAAAATTGGAAGCAACGTCTCCAAAATGACCTTTACAGTGTTGACGGGGACGTTAAACCTCAAATCAGACAAACAAACAAATATCATACCAAACAGCAGAAAAAAAGAAAAATAGTGTATACCCGCTTAAAGAGTGACGGGTGAATAACTGACAGACACATAAATTACTCTCCGAACGGTCTGCACACCTCCCATGAGACTCATTGCTGGCCATAATTTACCTGCAAATGCCTGAGTTGTAAAATTAACTCCAGCACTGGTGTTATCTTCTAGGTTTTCAGAAAGTCAAAGGGGAACTTGAATACAATTTGCCCACTCTGTATAGCTACCATTTTATTATTGATAACTTGAAGTGCAATATCATTCCATGATAATCATATGGCTATGTGTTACACACACACACACACACACACACGCACGGACATGCACGCAGAGAGAGTGAGAGAGTCTTGAAATTAAAAGAAAAATAGAAACTAGAGGCAATATACAATCTAATCAGCAAAAACCAAGGGTGCTGATCAGACTGCATGGATGTTCAGGCTGATCTTCAACTTTCTTGGCGTTGAAACCACAAAATCATTTTTATATTTAGGTTATTATTCTATCACCTGTGTAACATACTGGTGAAAACCTTTTCAAACATAAATTGTAAGCGCTCGTCAAAACTGCGTAAACGAGGCGGTTGTCATGGGTACCCACAATCTAAGATTCCAAAACTCTTCGTAAATTTGGGCATAGGTACATTGTATGATTTGTGATGCAAAGCATATCTTTAGAGCCATGTATGCTATTTTTTTTAAGTTTATATATGGAATAGATGGCATGTTTTTTTTTGGTCTCTCTCTCTCTCTCTCTCTCTCTCTCTCTCTCTCTCTCTCTCTCTCTGATTATGTCCCTTTCATGAGATATGGCCCTTGTGAAATTTTTTGATGAAATCTCGTCGGCAATATAACTCAAAAAGTATCAAAGCTGCGCCTTGAAAGTTGATGAATGGATCTCACTTTAGCCATGTGAAGTATTACCTTTTCAACTAGGATCAAGCAGTGTTGGGGGCATAGTGTTTCATAAACACCAGCTCTAGTTTCTCTTATTTCGACCCGAGGTGTGCAAAAACCGGAGTATTCGGAGAAAAACCACCTGACCTTCCATTGCAGAACTTAGCGTCTCATGAATGGATTGGAAGTGATGGGTAGACATTACGCTAACACATCCTTGCGACATAGTGCATTTTTCACATCTCCAAAATGGCTAGTTTTCAGATGAAAATCCCTGATATTTTTCGTATCTATACTGCAAATTTCTCTAAAATAAAGTGGGGTTTATTGGGGTGGGGGTGGTGTTCACGTGATGTTGACATCGATCCGAGTCCTGAACACATCGTTTCATGATAGTTAACATTTCTGCCAAGTAATTTCAAAATTCATTCAGGAATAACAAAGTTGTTAACTAACCATTTTTAAACTTTGACCTCTACGTATGACCTTGGACCTCGATGTACTGACTGAGTATTGTGCGCGAAACATCGTCTCATGATGGTTAACATTTCTGCAAAGTGCCGGGAATGAATCAAAGCACTGAGAGTTCTGGTGGGTCGATCGTCTCTGAGTGTGGGTTGGGAAAATAGTCCTGAGCTGAGACTCGAACTGTTCGTTTAACTTGAGCTAGCACAGTAGATCTGATCAGACACCGCGTTATGTGGCGTCTGGTTATGTAGATTCTGTTTGCCAATGCCCAAGTGCACGAGCACAGTCCACCCGCGCCCGCCTATCGGGGCTTGAATAAATAGATTGGCTGTATGATGCTTCCACGCATGGCTGACAGTCCCGTAACATTGGAAGTGACGTCTCCAAATGACCTATACATTCTTGACGGGGACGTTAAACCTTAAATCAAACAAACGAGCACAGTCCAGAATTTTCTTCTTACGCTGCGCTCTGACGTCTAAGGGTAGTACTTGGGTTTTGTTCAACAGAGTGGGGGAGGGTGCAAACGCAGCCCCACCCATCTTTTGGAAATTATCTCAGATTCATGCAGTTTTTTACCCTCTGCAAAATACCTGAAATTCGCATCCTCAACCTGCCCCTTTTCAGAGTCTGCGTACGGCCCTGAATCATGTTCAAAACTGTTATTGCATACATACATGGCGAACAGTGCCGACCCTGATCAGAAGCAATAAACTCTAAAGCCGATCTTGGTCTACGCTGTATGTCAAAAAACGGCACCACCTATAAAGTCTGCGCGACTCATTTTTGCCATTAAACATTTCAGGGACGGGCCTCCGTGGCCTAGCGGTAAAGAGCGCTGACTCTTGATCATTAGGTCTCTCACCGCTTTGGTTCGAGCCTCGCTCGGGTCATATGGGAGACGCCAAGTTCTGCAACTGAAGGCCAGGTGGTTTTTCTCCGGGTACTCCGGTTTTCGCCTACCTCTGATTAACAATTGACTCGATATGAGTGAAATAATCTTGAAAGGGCCATAAAACCAAAACCAAAAAAAAAAAAAAAAAAACATTTCGGGGCTCTAAAATTAAGTTCTTAGCAGAAGTGCGAAAAGTTTATTTTTACTCGACTTGGCATACATTTGTGTAACAGTTTAAAAATGGAGTTTCCGAAAGACGTCACGTGACAGTGTGGCCTGGATTAAGATCATTACGAGAGCAACCTGGCAATTTATACTATTTCGTTTAACCCTCAAATGCCACTATTTAAGCAAACAGTGTAGTCCCTGTGCAACCGGCTGAGGAGACGCCACATTCCGCGGCGTCTGATCTGAGTATTATCCAACACACGATTCCTGTCAAGACTATAGATAGCTCTTGTTATAGCCTAGCCACTAGGTGTTTAATGAATAATATGAAATTAAAATCATATTTTGCATTAAAATGAACAGTGTATAAAAGTGTAGCTAGTCTAGTCTCTCAGGCTCAATTTTAACCTAAGATTTGAGACTCTACCAAATAGACTTGCCATTACTAGAAGGTGATAAATTTTTAAACCAATAAAAAATACCAACAAAAATTGATCAGACTTTTATTATCAAACTAGTAGCTAGTCTACTCTTGTTACATCGATAAAAATAGCGCAACGTTTAAAGTTCTATTAATAAAACATAATATTGGTTTTCCCAAATCAGTGATGGCCACGTGGACAACTGCATAAATACCGTTTGCCATTTAGTAAATTTGGGCCGATCGTAAAACCGATCGATCCAAAAAGCTATTGACTGAACACGAAAAATGACCTTTTTTGACATTTGACCACTGTGACCTTGACCATGGAGGTACCGACCTGGGTCTTGCGTGCGACAAATTGCCTCATGATGGTCAATCTTGCTGCCAAGCTATTAGGAATAACAAAGGTATTGGCACGACACAAGAAAATACACTTTTCTTTACCGTTCACCTCTATGACCTTGACCTCGGGGGTACCGACCTGGGTCTTGCATAAGACAAATTCTCTCATGATGGTTAACATTTCAGCCAAGGAATTTCCAAATCCATCAAGAATAACAAAGATTTCCTTTCCTTGAGCTTGGGGTCAACACTGAACAGAATTGAGTGTTTTACGCTTTGAACTAGTGTTTCTTAGTCTTTGATTTTCCCCAATATAGCGTTTTATACCTCTATTTCTGGTTAACCTATGTCTGGTTCCCTCTGATTTCCATTCACAGTATGATCATAGGCAGGCTTTGTACTTTGTACTCTCAATTTTGTTACAGTCCTTTTGAGCAGTCAGCTGTTGTTCCAATGGAGTGATGCAAAGTAGAAGTAAAACAAAGATCAGGAATTGATACAATTAACTTACTCCATCCATAAAAGACACCAAAGGGAAAGAAATACAAACATAAAGCGACCAGACCATAATGGAAACCTAAACAAAGGAAGGCCATATGGACAGTTACTTTCCCATAAAATGGCCATATGGCCATCCAAAATTAAAAGACACAAGTGATACACACAGTATGTAACAAACAACAACATAAATAAATCGCCACGGAAGAGCCGCCTTGGAACGGTCAGTGGAAGATTTCCACTGGGGGGCTTAAATCGATTTTACGTGGCCACAATCCTCGCCCTTACTTCCGTCGCGATTTAGACAAATAATTTGTTCAGTCCGCATGAAGGCCTCCTAACTCATCAGTGCAACATCTCCGTGAACACAGAAACCAAAGAACCACAGAGGTGAGACAACGGTGAGGACTCGACAACAAGAAACCACTGAAATGCTGGAGCAAAAGAAAACCAACAGTTAGACTCCGATGAGCCCGACCAGAGACAGAGCATCAGGCACCAACCAACATTATCTCTTTAATTTTCAATAAGCCTTTACGTTGGAGCCGTCATAGAATCTGAGGCAAGTCTGCGTCCATTGGTCTGTGTCTTTGCTGAAAACCTGTTCTTTGCCTGTAATGTTGGTCGACAACTCCTGGCTGTTGTTGATCTGTTCTTTTCTAACTGCCGGCTCTTAGCAAAATTCGCTGACTCTCTGTTCTTAGCGTAGGTTTTGGTCGTTTTGATCGACATCTGTCCTTGGCATTGGTTGTTGGTTACTAGCTAACATTATTTGCTCAGTTCGCATGAAAGCTGCATGAAGGTTTGCAGACTGAACAAATTATTTGACATATGTTTAAATCGCGACGGAAGTAAGGGCGACGATTGCCGTCGCGTAAAATCGATTTAAGCCCCCAGTGAAATTCTTTTCACTAACCATTCCAAGGCGGTTTTCTGTCGCGGTTTATTTTTGTTATGGTTTGTTTTTGAGTGTGTGTATCGCTTATATCTTTTTGTTTTGAATAACCAGTTGGCCATTTTGTTGGAAAGAAACTGTGCTTTTGGTTTTCCGCTATTTATGTTTCCATTAGGGTCTAGTTGTTTAATGTTTGTGTTTCTTTCCCTTTGGTGTCTCTGATTGGAGGTGTGGGTTAATTGTATCGATTCCTGATCATTGCCTGCACTTTTATTTTCCTAACTCATCAGTGCACTCTCTGGCCCCCGCGCATCGGGGCTTGAAGAAATAAGTGGGCTGCATGATGCTGAATCCGACCACACACGAGTACTGGTAGACCGCTTAGCGGATCTAAGCCTGCCCAGGCAAAGCGGTGCGAGTCAGACCGTCCATGCTTATAAACCCTTTTGGTTTCATTAGGCGACAGGGTTTGAGATGTCATTTCATCTCAATGTCGGGAAAAGTTCCACACAGTTGGAAGCAGTGTCTCCAAAATGACCTATATTGTGTTTACGGGGACATTAAACATCAAACCAAACAAACAGTGCAACCTCTCAGAGAATACAAAAGTTAAACAACCACATATATTAAACAATGGTGAGGATCCGACAGCAATACACCACTGAATTGCTGGAGCAAAAGAAAACCAACAGTTAGACTCCGATGGACCCAACCTGAGACAGAGCATCAGGTACCAATCAACACTACATAAGTAGTAAGCCTTTACGCTGGAACCGTCATAGAAAATGAGGCCTGACCCGCCGGCGTGAAATTTAAGAGGGAAGCAAAGTTATCAACCGTGATTGGGTACTAGTCTGAATCCTGATTTTTTCCATTGTAATTCAGCGTAATTACACAGTATATATATATATATCTGGGTTAATTTATCGATTCCTTCGTTTCTATTTTGGATTATATAGCATACGCCCAAATAATA
Source organism: Lucinisca nassula (assembly GCA_963580285.1). Lineage (NCBI taxonomy): Eukaryota > Metazoa > Mollusca > Bivalvia > Lucinida > Lucinidae > Lucinisca > Lucinisca nassula. Next base: position 78,030,136 of record OY757022.1, on the reverse strand, counting down.
TAGGGAACGGTCGTATCTAATGTTCCCTTCTCATACAGGAGGAGGATACTTGAAGATGACGATGACAAGAACAGTAACAAAAGACCAGCCAAAGACAGAAAACCAATGAGTGAAAGAAAACCAGCTCGAGACAGGAGTCCAACTGGAGATAGCAGGTCAGCCGGAGACAGAAGTCCAACTATGGATGGCAACAGTAGCCCAACCTCAATCTCATCAAGAGCATCTCTTCTATCTAGTTCAGGTAAGTACCCTCATAGTATTGTACCATATTTTGTATAAAGGAGCATTTTGCGATATGGACAAATGTACAGTCGAACTTCAGTGGCTGTAACACCTTTGGGACCATGAAAATCTGTTCGAGACAGGGGGTAGTTCGAGCCATTGAGGTTACTGTCAGGAGGCATAACCAGATACCTTTAGACATCTTTTCGGTGTTTTATGATGAAAATGTATGCTGTGTGTACTCATTAGAATCGCCTCATCGAGGCGATTCTAATGAGTACACACAGCATACTTTTGCAAGATAAAAGACTAAAATCTCCTTAATTATCCACCACTATTTCTTATGTAGAGGATTACGCTAGGGGCTCAAGAATGGGTTCTACACATCCATGGTAAACGAGCCATCGGTGTTCGTGCCATCGAAGTTCTACTGTATATGATAAAGATGTTTTGGCTTTATCGATTAAGGTGGGCTAGTCTATTGATGTTCGAGGGTATAGCCGAAAATTAGCTAATGAAACCTTGTCACGAGGATGCATGTGAACATGTTTGGCTTTTTTATCCACCGGTGGTCCATCAATGCAGCCAAATGTACTGTACATATTATTTTGTTTTTCCCTTTGTGAAATTTGAATCAGCCATTTTATTTCCTGCTGAAAAGCTCCAATCCCGGGGATACTTTTTTCAGGATGTTGTTTGGATTTGAAGCATCAGTCGCCATTAGTTTTCATTTAACCCATTTAGTAGCATAAACTTTCAAACGGGTACCTTAGCAAACATTGAAGGCCCACATCAGACGCCGCAGAACGCGGCATCTGATCAGGGCCTACACCGTTTTTAAAACGTTCAGACAGTTTCCAGATAGATTTTGAAGAAAACACAAACTGACACCCCTAAATTTTGAAATGAACTCCTGCTGTATATAGGGAGGAAGATTCCATTTGGTTTTTGTTTGTTTGAATTGAGGTTTTACGTCCCCGTCAACACTATTAAGGTCATTTTGGAGACGTTGCTTCAAATTTTGTGGGACTTTTACCCGATATTGAGATGGCATCTCAAGCCCTGTCGCCCAAACAAACCAAAAGGGTTTGTGTCTAGGGACGGTCCGATTCGCATTACTTTGCCTGGGCAGGCTTAGACCCTCTAAACGGTTTATCAGTACTCATGTTGCGGTCGGTTTCAGCTCTGCGTGAAAGCATCATGCAGCCCAATCAATTTCTTGAAGCCCTGATGGGCAGGGGCAATAGATTCTATTTGGTAAAAAAGGGTTAAGAAACAGGTCAGCTCTAGGAGTGAACTGGTTAGCCATAAATCCCAGTTTGTTGGGGGTGGTGTTAGCCATAAATCAGAGCTGTCAGAGGTTCTGACTTTAGCCGACTGCAGCAATATTAGAAGAGAAAAACCCGAAGTGTTGAAATAATTTTCATTCATACTTAACATGTACAGCACTGTAGGATATGATATTTTGACTTTAATTCCATAAGTTCTCGGCACTAAGCTCTGATTCCGGTAAACACGATGCATCAATTTGTATGTATGTACCAGGTTTCAACTCAACATTGTAACCCTTACAGTTCTTAAGAAAAGTGCGAAGAAGATTTGTCATTAATGGTAAATTGTAAAACTTATCAAGGAATGTAACGCCAAGATTTATAAGCCCTTGGCCCAGATTCTGATATGCACGATGCATCAGTCTACTGCCCGTATGCGCTTCAAATTTGCAGCTTTCATAGTTCCTGAAATCTGCAACGAAAACTTTTCGTTAATGATAAATTGTAAGGTATTGTCAAGGTATGTAACCTCAAGAGTGAATAATGGGCCCTTAGCTCTGAATCCGGTATAGAGGGTACATCAACACACACTGCACATGTGTATACTTAATTTCAACTTTGCAACCCTAACAAGTCTTGAGATTTCTGATGAAAATTTTATCTGAGAAAATGTTTCGTAAAACATATCAAAGGGATGAACTCCAAGAAATAATGGTCATTGGCCCTGAATCGGGTATACAGGATACATCAACCAACTGCCCGTGTGTATCAAATTTAATTGTCAATAACTCTAACAGCTGTTGAAAAAAAAGAAGAACATTTTTCATTAATGGCAAATTGCAACACCTATGAAGGGATTTAATGACAAGGTTATAGGCCATTGTCCTGCTTCTAGTATACACGATACAATAGCCCATTGTCTATGTGTTTACCAGGTTTCAATCGTACAGCTTCCTTAGTTTCTGAGAAATCTGCAACGAAAAATTTTCATTATTGGCAAATTGTAAAACCTATCAAGGGATGTTTATGAGCCATTGGCCCTGAATACACGATACGGCCCACTGCCAATGTGTGTACCGAATTTCAAATGTGTAATCAAAACAGTTGCTGAGATTTTATATGAAAAATGTTTTGTAAAACCTATCAATGAATGAAACGCCAGGAGTTGTGTATTCTTGGCCCTGTTCCGGTATACATGGTAAATCACCCAAAATACCCATGTGTGTACCTAACTTCAACTTTGTAAACCTAACAGTTCTTGAGAAAAGGTGTCATTAATGGTCAATTGTAAATCATATCAAGGGATGTAACCCAAAGAAATAAAGGTCATTGGCCCTGAATCCAGTATGCACGGTACATCGACACATTTCCCATGTGTGTACCGCATTTCAACTTTGTAACAGCAACAGCGGTTGAGAAAAATGCGACATATTCCCTTGTGGGTCATTTTGTGTTGTCGGAGAACGGGAGAGAATAGATAGTAGAGGAGATGAAAGTGAGGGACAGGGAAGAAAGGGAAAATAGATTGAAAAAGAAGAAATAACAACACCACCTACCCCCCCCCCCCCCCCCACACACACACACACGCTACCAGGCCATGTCCAACCGTAGCAAATACAGTGGATTTCCGCTATAAAGACCACCCAAAATTAAGACAAATTCTGCTTTAGAATATTATTGAGAAGGGTGCAGTTACTGTGCCTTCGCGTTTTCTGCACACAATGTCCTCCGTTCAGGGACCACCTTTGTGACTGTTCAAAAGTGAACAGTCCCAAAGGTGGTCTTAATATAGCAATTTTACTGTAACAGTTGGACGCCACAATGATGCAAGATACACGATATGGTCACCTTTCACAACCACCCAACTGGTGGGTCGATCGTTTCTGAGTGTTGGCTTGGGAAAATGGCCCAAAACTAGGACTAAGACTGTTTCGTATAACATTTAAATTCCTGTACTTTAAGAAAAAGTGTGGACCCTGTTCAGACGCGACGCTCCGCTGACCTGTGCCAACATTGTTCGCCAAACCGAGCTCAGATGCCAGTCTGATTCTCAAGACATCACGAAAACATGCCTATATAATTTTGACCCCCTTGAACCCCACTTTTATATAGTAAAACAGGGATTTACATTGGTAAACCTAAGTTTTCTTATTTCTGCTCCAAAATACAGATTGTGGGTACTCGTTAGAGCCGCCTCGATGAGGCGGTTCCAGTGAGTATCCGCAATCTATATTTTGAGTAGAAATAAGAAAAATATCACAATTTTTCATCTTAAATGTTCGTTTTTTTTCGGCGTTAAATTAAACAATGTATTTGTATAGGGTTTTTTTCGTAATGTAACCCTCTAGGGCAATACTCTGTTTGTTTGTTTGATGTGAGGTTTAACGCCCCCGTCAACACTGTAAAGGTCATTTTGGAGACGTTGCTTCCAATTTTGTGGGACTTTTACTCGACACTGAGATGGAATGACAACTCAAGCCCTGTCGCCCAATGAAACCAATAGGGTTTATTAGCATGGACGGTCCGCCTCGCACCGCAGTTCCTGGACAGGCTTAGATACTCTTAAGCGGTTTACCAGTACTAGTGTGCAGGCTGGATTCAGCTCTGCGTGGAAGCATTATGCAGCCCATATATAATACTCTGACCTTACTGAGATAAGACTAGCGCGGCTATTTTCTATGGATACCCGGTGTCGAATCAGTGATAGCCACGTGAATATCAATAAAGAAAAGCTAATGCGCTTAGTATTTTGGGGTTGATTGTTTGTTAATCGACCCAAAAGCTGCTAATTAATACCCGCATTGGGACGGTTAGGAAAAAATAATACTCGTCTGAGTGAGGGTGGTAGAGGGGGAAAAGGAGTTAAACTCCGGAGTTTTTTGTTTTAATGTGCAACCCTGGCTCTCGATATATTTACATGTATAGTACAAATGGAATTTCTATTTATAAACAATGTACTGTTCATAATCATTTGTTATATTTCAGGTCCACGGTCACCTATTTCTCTCGTTGGTAAGATTACGAAATTTTAGATTTTGCACGTCTTTTCTTGTCAGACTAAGAGATCGCTGGTTCGATCTCCGCTGAGATCCGCTGATTTCCGCAACATTCTTTCGTAAAGATTGATTATACAATATTTTCTACGGTCCCCCCCCCACCCCCACTACCGTTGATTCCAGAAAGGCAGTTGTCAGTTTCTCGCAAAAAGAATTTGCACTGTTTTGGTAAATCGCTAGTGGGTAAGCCTATTAGGTAAACTTACCACCTCTACATGACCTTAATAGGTTGACTAGGCAGTGCAGCTCCAAACCAACCTGATCACTGATCACTTCTGAAGTACAGGGTGTCCAAAAAGTAAGTTAACAGTTTTAACCCGTCATAACTTTTTTAATTTTAAAGCTATTTTGATGAACAATATTCCAAATTAACGCACATATCCTAAAGTTTTTATACGACATAATTAAAACGCGCCAAAATAATTGACGTTGTCGCAAAATGACGTCATTTAAAATCTTGTTTTTTCCAAGATGGCGCGTTTGACGTTAGCCCAGCGTATTTTCATTGTAAAGAACTTTTACGAAACTAAAAGCGCTACAGATGTTCAAAGAAAATTTAAATATTCATTTAATGGTGATACTGTAAGTCGACTAAATATCTACAAGACTATCAGAAAATTTGAAGAAACGGGATCGGTGAAAGACGCGCAAAAGTCGGGACGGCCGAAGACCAGTAGAAGTGATGAAAATGTGAGCACGCTTCAAGAACTTATGCAAGACAGTCCTGAAAACTCAATTCGGCGTACATCCTCGGAGACAGGTATCCCCAAATCATCCGTTCATAACATAATAAGAAAAGATTTAGAACTTTATCCATATAAAATACAAATTATGCAGAGCTTAAATATAACGGATCAAGTGGAAAGGCTATCATTTTGTAACTGGGCATCAGACGTTATTGACACTTACGCCGATGCTTTTAATGATGTGTGGTTTAGCGATGAGTCACATTTCCTTTTATCAGGACATGTTTGCAAACAGAACATGAGATTTTGGGCAAATGAACAGCCCCACCAAATAGCAGAAAGGCCACTCCATAGCGATAAAATTACAGTTTGGTGTGCTATGTCATCCAGGGGAATCATTGGACCGTATGTGTTTAGCGATACTGTTAATTCAGACCGCTACATGTCGCTATTAAACAACAAGTTTTTACCGGAATTGCGGAAACGATCAACTGACATTAACAGTGAATGGTTTATGCAAGATGGAGCAACACCACATACGGCTAACAAAGTGTTAGATATGTTACATGACACATTTGATGAGCGGGTAATTTCCAGACGATATCCCGAAGTGAAACAATGCGGCGTAACTTGGCCTGCGCACAGTCCAGACCTGAACCCCTGTGATTTCTTTCTTTGGGGTTATCTTAAATCGGTTGTTTACAAGCCCAGACCCACAGATACTGCTATGTTATTAAAACAAATACGCAGGGAAGTCAAGAAGATAAGTGTTGGCAATTGTGCTAGAGTAATTGAAAATTTCAAGCAGCGAGTACGGGAAGGAAAACGTCGAAAGGGGCGGCATCTGGAAAACGTCATAAATTACTAAATTGACGTCACTGGACAAATTTGGTATTTTTTGTTTATTGTTTGTTATTTTTTTATGCTTTAATGGATTTGTATGAAATTTTATAAGAAAAAACTTAAGGATATATGCTATGTCTGTGAGAAATTTTATACCGCTTTCACAACGTTATGATGTATTAAAATCTCGTCAAAACTGTTAACTTACTTTTTGGACACCCTGTACGTACATGTAGTAATATGTTTTAGAATCATGCAATTGTCATGTATAGAGGAACTTACATGAGTGTTCATGTAATATTGAATTTATTAAACAAGTTGAGGGAAAGGGATAAAATGCGAGGCTTCTTCTTAACGAGTTTAATAAATTTAATAAGACATGCACATGAATGCAAGATTCTGTTCATATAACATTTAAAACGCATTTTTTTTCAATTGTTTTACAAAAATGTTAATATTCCGTCATTAGTAAACGCGACGTCCTTAAGGACGTCGTGTATGTAACGTTACGGGGCGTATATAACGAATTTGCATGTTTAATCCACTAGTGGATTATCGATTTTATTACATGGCGTTATTACATTCTCGGACGCGACATCATATGATAATGATTGTTTTATTTCTCAATGTAACTTTCAGTAAACGTCACGTCATGACTGTTTAATGTTATATTTACGGGCCTCCGTGTCCTAGTGGATAAGTGCGCTGACTCTTAGTCATTAGGTCTCTCACCGCCGTAGGTTCGAGCCTCGCTCGGACCACGTGTGAGACGCCAAGTTCTGCAACGGAAGGTCAGGTGGTTTTTCTCCGGGTACTCCGGTTTTCGCCCACCTCTGATTAACGATCGGCTCGATATGAGTGAAATAATCTTGAAAGGGCCGTTAAAACCCAAACCAAAAAAAAAAAAAAAAAAAAAAAAAAAAACTGTAATATTTACAAACATTTCCGCAACTCGTGTTTTGCAAACAACTATCACATAGCATCATTGAAGGTAACACAGACTGATACATATATTGTAAAGCGTAAACATGTTCAGTTGTATAATATGTAAATGTTTATGGTGTTTATGGAATTGTGGCTGTCTTCATTGCATCATGACGTTAGAAATGAAATTTCAATTCTTAAAGATTTATATGTGGCTGCAATATCACATCCCTCCATTTCACATAAGTCTTTATATCTCAGACACCCTTCTGATACATCGCCCCAGAACATAGTATTGTTCCTCATGCTATGACGCGTTTATTGACATTGTCTGTTTGCCCCCATCAATACGCTAACACGCGCGTGTGGTATAGTGTAATCTTATGGTTACTTTTCTGATGAAAATTTATGATATTTTTCTTATTGATTCTCCAAACATAGGTTGACGGTGCTCGTTAGAACCGCCTCATTAAGGCGGTTCTAACGAGTACCCACAACCTATGTACTGGAGCAGAAATAAGAAAAATAATGTATACCCCTCTAAACCAGTTTTCTCTGTATAAAGTGGGGCTTAGAGGGGTCTTCATTACACAGACTTGTTAACATGATGAAAAGGTTCGAAAATTATTTTTTCTTCTGCTGATAAACTAAAACACGCGTATAGGGGTTCGTTTTGTCGATAGAGTATACTTATATCTTGTTCATTAGTGACTTTGGGTCTTTTGACAAACAACAATTCCAAAAATGTTGAAGGGTGTAGTTTAATTATTTCTTATATATTGTAAAATAACGATATTTTATCTTTTCAGATCTATCGCTCAGCGAGCAAACCGCACCACCAGGGTACTTTCACTGGAACGACTTTTAGATATTTCGAAAGAGAACAGCTTTAGAAAACAATGCAACTTATTCAAACTGTTAACGCTTTTTAATCCGTATATGTCTGGCGCCCCATGCTTGGAACATTGGCAAACGCTGCGTCTGATCTATGTCTACACTGTATGCTCAAAATACATATATTTTTAGCTCACCAGAGCCGAAGACTCAGGGGAGCTTATAGGATAGGCAGTTGTCCGTCGTCGTCTGCCTCGTCGTCTGTGTCGTCTGCGTCGTAAGTCTGGCGTCAAACGACATCTCCTTTGAAGCTACTGGGACCATTGAGCTCAAATTTCATCTGCAGCATCTTTGGGCTTTTGGATTTAAAGTTTGTGTTTTTATGAAAACTGGCTCATTAGTTGGGTTGCTATGGCAATTTAGATTTTTTATAGACTTATAACAGGGAATGTTGAAAAATGGCATTTACTGCCAAACCTTTGCAGATATTTTGAGACAACTTTCATAGATATGTTCCTTAAGCAATTTACTTTCTGCCATATGATTTTAGGCATACTTTTTTATTGGTTGCTATGGAAACCAAAATGCAAAAAATAGAAACAAAAATACTTAAAAAATCATCTCCACATAAACCATTTGCTTTGTGGCTGAGACTTTATGGAAATATTCACCATATTTGCCTTTACAGGTTCGTTGTTTATTCATGAAATTCTGCTCTTTAGTTTGGTTGCTATGGCAACTTAAAGTTTCCATAGTCTTATAATGGTGATAATTGAAAAAGGGCATTCTCTGCTAAGCCTTTGCAGATATTTTGACAAAACTTTCATAGAAATGTTGCTTAAGTAATCTTCTATTTGCCATATGATCTTAGGCTGGCTGCTCAGTTTTATTGGTTGCCATGGAAACCAAAATGCAATTAAAAATAGAAACGAAAATACCTAAAAAATCACCTCCTCAGAAACCATACACTCTTTGAGGCTGAGACTTTACGGAAATATTCACCGTATTTTCCTTTACAGGTTTTATGTTGTTGTTTTTTTATGAAATTCGGCTCTTTATTTTGGTTGATATGGCAACTTAGAGTTTCCATAGACCTATAATGGGAAACATTGAGAAAAAAATGGCATAACTGCCAAGGCTTTGCAGATATTTTGACACATATTTCATAGAAATATTTTTAAGCCATCATCTATCTGCCATATGATTTTAGGCCTACTGCTCACTTCTAATGGTTGCTTGGTTACCATGGAAACCCAAATGCCACCCCCCCCACACACACACAAAATAGAAAATAGAAAACAAATACTTAAATTTCGTCTTCTCAGAAACCATATGCTACGAAGCTGAGATTTTATGGAAATATTCACCATATTTGCCTTAGCATGTTTTGAGTTTGTTTTTATTATGAATTTCGACTCTGTAGTTTGGTTGTAATGGCCACTTAGAGTCCCCATTGACTTGTAACGGGGAAAATTGGAAATTGACCGTTACTGCCATGCCTTAGCGGATATTTTTGTAAAACTTTCATGGAAATATTCATTAAGCAATTTTGCTGCCTGCCATATTATTTTAGGCCTCATTAATATCAGAACTCTAACGCCACTAGGCTGATTAGGTCCAAATTTTATCTGTAACATTCTTAGGCTCATGGCTTTTATTAAAACACAAGGCTGCCATTGGGCCCCACCCCCTGATGAGCTCTGATGAGCATAGTGGCCCATGGGCCTCTTGTTGTATTACTTACTGCAAACAAAACAGCCCTGGCACTATAACTGAAAACTGATCCCTCCAAACGTATTAGGTGGAACCATTATCCATTATCATGGTGGTATCCATTATCATAGATCGGTTAAAGTTCATCCCATTGCTGGCATTGATAATCAGGATTTATGACAGCAAGTCTTTTAGAAACACATCAATTGGTGATAATGCTTTCTTAATTCTAAAGATGCTATGAAAATCTGCATCTGAAAATGTCACCTGTTAATGTCGTCTGCTGCATATGCTTGCAAACATTTTTAAACATTTTGCATACAGGTGTCATATGGTGTTTTTTACGTAAAACTAAATTCTTAGTAGTCATTGTTTTGTTTCGTATTTAGAGTGCAGTTCGGTTTTCTATTCGGCAAAAACACGGCGATTATACTGATAGTATGTGTCTTGGCTAATTTAATGAATTTCCTGCACTGACGTCACTCCTAACAAACATCCAGTTTCACTTTGTTTGAGTTGTGCTGATTTTTATATTCAGCAACAATTCGCTGACTGTTTTAACCATTTATTGGTTATACACAACATTACTTATTTGAGACATTCATCTGGTGATGCCTTCTTAGGTAAGAGTTGAGAGAGGCAATTTTATTGTTCATGTGTGTTTTCGACCATTCTGTCACGTTAGCAGTCGAACGAACGTTAGCCCTCAGCGCTTGCCTGATCTGGAGGGATATTATAATTCTGTGCTTTAGATAATTTATGTTGCATATTCTTGCATACTCTAAAGCGGAATCTACTCAAACATACACTGTATTTGTCTTTTTGGAAATATTACTGAGCTACAGTATATGTGCATTTGCGCATTCCTGTCTGTCGAATGTAAATCTGCAAAGGACATAGGTATTTATCTTTACTTTCTTCTAAAGTAAATTGTTTTTATGCCCCCGCATCATATGATGCCGGGGGCATATAGTTTTTCGGTTTTCCGTACGTGCGTACGTGCGTACATGTGTACGTCCGTCTGTACGTGTGTGTGTACGTACGTACGTACGTACGTAAGTGATCCTGTAACCTCAGGTTAAAGTTTTTGTAACAGGTAGAGCCTGAACTTTTAGAATATGTTCTATAAAAGGGTTATCCTTTGGAAGCAAGGAATACACCACAGAACTGAAAAATATGGAGTGTACATGTTTTCTGGGCCAGACTAGCTAGTTTCGGCCAATTAGGCCTCATCAGTGACCCTCAGATATTTTCAAAATTCCACAATGGAATCAATGATCCCAAAGGACAAGAAAATATCATCTACACTATGATGTAGAACTCATATTTTCCTAACCATTTGATGGAACCGGTTTATCTTTGGTATGATGATAGATATAGGTCCAAAGTTTTATTAAGCAATACCCCCACCCATGCCTGTGACCTCCAGGTCAAGGTCACAGACTTAGACATTTTCCATGTTAAAGACTCAGGTTAAGGTTTTTGTAACAGGTAGACTTGAACATTTTAGAACTCATATTTTCCAAACCATTTGATGGAATAGGTTCATATTTGATATGATTATAGATATAGGTCCAAAGTTTTATTCAGCGGTACCCCCACCCATGCCCATGGCCTCAAGGTCAAGGTCATGGACTTAGAAATTTTCCATGTTAAAGACTCCAGTTAAGGTATTTGCACCTGGTAGAACCTGAACTTTTATGATGGCTTTGTTTCATATGATGATAGATATAGGTACAGTGTTTTATTCAGCAATACCCCCACCCATGCCTATGACCTCAAGGTCAAGGTCACAGACTTAGACAATTTTAATGTGAAAGATTTTAAAGAGCTCAAATTTTCCAAACTATATTATGAATTTGGCTTATGTATGCTATGATGATAGATACAGGTCCCAATGTTTATTTGGCAATACCCCCACTCATGCCTATGGCTTCAAGGTCAAGGTCACAGACTTAGAAATTTTTAATAAGATATTTTAAGAGTTGATATTTTCCAAATCGTGCGATGGATTGAGTTGATATTTGGTATTATGTTAGATACCTGTCCATTTTATTCAGCGATACCCCCACCCATGCCCATGAGCTCAAGGTCAAGGTCACAGACTTAAAATTTTTTTAATTATCCCCTCCCGGGCCATAACTCCTAAACCGTATGGAATATATTCATGAAACTTCACAGGTGCATTCATCACACGGACACGATGTGTCATGAACAAGGTAGACCTCTCTTGCATTTTTGGTTTTTGGATTATCTGCCCTTGATGCATATATTTTATGATTGATTTGAAGTACATTTGTAATATTTTTTATGAATGGCATTTGGCGGAGGCATCCGTGTCCTATGGACACTTTTTCTAGTTATTGTCGTAAGTAGTACATGTATTCCTTAGTGTCTGTGTCATAATTGTTGTTACTGTTCGTCATTGTTGTTGTTACAGGCACCCTTTTCTCCACTGAATATAAAGAGTTAATTTGTCCTCCGGCTGAGTCTTCCTTTACCTATAACTCCCGATACGACGCAGGCAAACAGTTTGGACCCGGATCTAACTGCTCCTATAGGAGCAGTATGATCTGGGTCCCCACTGTCTGCCAAAATGACTTTTTAAAGTTACCATTAGACGACAACTGATGTAATTGTCATCTTGTGGGTTGAAGAAGCTAAAACTTCGTTGTTTCTAAAAACAAATAATTTTGGGATGTATTTCACAGTTTTCTTTCGCATGTAGATTGTGGGTAATCGTTCGAATAGATTCATTAATATTCTATTACTTCATTAACTAACGAATACCCACAATCTAATTTCTGAGCAAAACTAAGGAAATGAATACACTTCCAAGCGAATGATTGTCTATGCAAAAATCGGTTTTACATGGGCATTCATTTCGCAACTTTAATAAGTAAGCGGATGTGTTTGTCTGTGATTACACCGGGACACGTCATAGTTCTGTCATTTTCACAAAGTAGATAACCTCCATGGTTATGCTTGCTTCCTACCGCATAAAAGAGGTCTTCTCAGAGACGAATGTACTTCTTCGAGTGTGTATCTCAAGAGATCGCTCACCTAAAAGTGCTGTTTCTGTCAATGCTAAAGGTAGTCCCGAAAGCTAGAATCCTGGAAGCTGGAATAGATCGTCCCAAGAGAGGTTTCGTTCTTTAATTCTAAGTCCCTAAAATCCATGTATATGTATGTTCAGCATTACAGTAAACGTTTCTTCTAATGCGCTTGCGTCTGTAGCGCGACGTCTGATTGGACAACGTCAAAAATTTGCGGCAATATAATCTACGATAAACTGTCGGAAACCCGACGTCATCGTGTAACGTCGCTTTCCATTGGTTGGTATTTGAATTTACGCAGCTGCCAGCGCATGCCGCTTTAAGCAAAATAGCGCACTTTTTTGTTAAGCAAACAACCGAATAAATGCATAAGAATGGGGATAACTGTATTGAAAATTGTCATTTGGGGAGGTAAACCGTCGCAAATTCCGTTTAACGGCTCCGCTGGCGTGACGTCGTAAAACAAAATTTCCGACCGTAAAACAAAACCAGCGATTTACCTCCCCAAATGACAATTTTGAATACAGTTATCCCATAACTGACCGTTTTAATGCCGTGCTTCTGTCTGTTGTAATAATAATAATCGACCTTATTTATAGAGGGTAACACATTTAGTACTAGAACTAATCTTCCATGTGACCCTCTTTTCCTGCGTAAGTACCAGTACTAAGCAAGGTGGATAAAGTCTTTTGCTCAAGGAAACAACACTTTGCGCTTGCGGGGATCGAACCGGCTACCTCTCAATCTCAAATCTGATGCTTTACCACTGCACCACAGCGCCCCCAAATATCAGAAAAGGTGTTTGATAGTCTAACAGCTGTTGATTAGACAATGGTCCACTTTTATGAGCCCAAGCAAAAAGTTGATAACAAGATATGGGCTCTGAAATATACAGTAAGGCCAACTATTGCTAAGCGAATACTGAAAGCGAACATGTTAATATACGCCATTTTCTTCAGAAATCATCACGAAAACATACATATATAATTTTGACCCACTTGAACCGCACTTTTATATAGTAAAACCGGGGTTTACAGGCGTAAACCTTATTTTGCTCTAAAATATAAACTGTGGGTACTCGTTAGAACCGAATCCCCGGGTTGGTTCTTACCAGTACCCACATTCTATGTTTTGAGCAGAAATATGAAGAATACCAGAATTTTTATCGGAAAACTTTCAGGTTTTGGTGGCAAAATTTTACCAATTTACAGTAAAATTCCGCTAATAAGACCACTTAAAATTAAGACTAATTCTGGTTAAAAAAGCTTATTTCGAAGGGCGCAGTTATTCTTTCTTCGTGTTTTCTGAAAACAATGTCTTCTGGTCAGGGACTACCTTTGGGACTGTTCAAAAGTGGTCTTGAAGACCACTTTTGAACAGTCCCAAAGATGGTCTAGAAATTTTACTGAATTTGAATAGGCGTGTTTTCGTGATGTAGGCCACACATGCCAAATTGCTGTACCAAAAGGGTAGGTGTGAACCTGGTACCTCCTATAAGAATGAGGTTCAGAAGAAATGCGAACACAACTTAAAAAAGGGCGTCCAAAAACCTGTCTCGAGCTTGTCCGTTTGTTACATGACAATGCTTCAGCCCTCAAACATCACGAAAACATGCCTATATAATTCTGACCCGTTTGAACCCCACTTTTATAAAGTAAAACTGGGGTTTACAGGGGTATCCCTTATTTTTCTTTTATTTCTGCTGTAAAATATAGATTGTGGGTACTCGTTAGAACCGCCTCATCCCCACAATCTATATTGTGAGCAGAAATAAGAAAAACAAATAATCTTAAAATTTTTGTGTTTTTGTTTTCGGCGGTAAAATTCACAGTGTATTTGTATATGTGCGTTTTCGTAATGTCAGTGTTTGAAGTCTTGAAAGGTCAATGTATTTTCGTACACTCCTTACAGCCAAAACTGACCCCATGTAACCTTTTCCCCTTTCAGAAATTGACAAAAATATATAGGTCCAGAAGCACACGGGGGTCTGCAGCTCGCCAGTTTCTTATGAGTGTACCTAAAGATGTATGTGTGTGTGTGTGTGAATTCGACTGAAATTGGCCCAAGGGTGCAAGAGGAGTTAGCGTTTAAAGATTTTTAACGTCGGCTTTTAACGATTTTTCTGTCTTTTAGCTCTAGCGGCCATCTTGTCCATCGGATCGGAATGGCTTTAGCTAGTTTGGGAGGGAGACACCCCAAGAAACCTTCCTGTGAAGTTTGAATCAAACTATCCCAAGGATTTAGGAGGATTCCTATTTATATAAAAATCTTGAGGAACGGACGACGGACAACGAACATTAACCGATTACAATAGCTCACCATGAGCCAAAAAAAAACCCACAATTATTTTGTTGGTTCCTTCAAATTCTCCCAACCTTTCGCCATTGTTAGAAGAGATCTCGCCAACAGTATCACACACATTTATGCCCTTTTGTGATGTTTTGATGCGAGAAAATAACTTTTCTGCCGTCTAACGTCAAATAATTCACGACTGTTAAAAGCAGTGCATATTTTAGGACCCGCGCGTTACGTCATTGTTTATGATGTGGCGTCAACAGCGCTCCATTTAGAGAAACTATTGAAAACGTAAATGTAAAAAATCGAATAAACAGAACTGAAAGACTTGCTCGCGTGTTTTTTTTTTTTTTTTTTTTTTCAAAGATGACAGCTTCTAAATGAGAAATGATTCCGCCGTGGTCGTTGGTATGTTCATTCTTATGCTTTCGAAAGAATTCCTAAAATTTACCATTTTGATGACATTTTTAGCTCACCTGAACATGAAGTGCTCAAGGTGAGCTATTGTGATCACTTTTTGTCCGTCGTCCGTCCGTCGTGCATCGTTCGTCGTCAACATTTATGTTGTTCCCCTCTAGAGGCCACAGTTTTGCTTCAATCTTTATGAAACTTTCCCAGAATGTGTCTTGATGGGTCCTCGGTCAAGGTCGAATATGGGTCATGCGTTGTCAAAAACTAGGTAACTAGGTCAAATGACTTTAAAACCTTGTTCACCCTCTAGAGACCACAGATTTGCATCAATCTTCACATTTCTTTAAAACCTTGTACATCCTATAGAGGCCACATATTTGCTTCACACTCCATTCAATTTTACCAGAATGTTTTTCTTGACAATATCTGGGTCAGGTTCGAATATTGGTCATGTCGGACCAAAAACTAGGTCACTAGGCAAATTTCTTTAAAACATTATTCACTAGATGCCACAGGTTTGCTTGACTCTTCATGAAACTTTACCCGAATGTTCACCTTAATGATATCTGGGTCAGATCCGAATATGGGTCATGTCGGGTCAAAAACTAGGCCACTAGGTCAAATTTCTTAAAAACCTGTTCACCATTTAGAGGCCACATATTTTCTTCAATCTTCATGAACCTTTACCAGGATATTTGTCTTGACGATATCTGGGTCAAGTTAAAATATGGCTCATGTCGGGTCAAAACTTAGGTCACTAGATCAAAGTTCTTTAAAAACCTTGTTCACTCTCCAGAGGCTACAGTTTTGCTTCAGTCTTCATGAAGCTATATCAGAATGTTTGTCTTGATGATATCTTGGTCAAGTTTAAATTTTGGTCAAGTCGGGTCAAATAACTATGTCACTAAGTCATTTTTTTTTTCAAAACCTTGTTCACCCTCTAAAGGCCACAGTTTTGCTTCAATCTTCAAGAAACTTTACCAGAATGCTATTCTTAAGTATATATGTGCCTTAGTCAAGTTAGAATTTGGGTCATATAGGTCAAAAACTAGGTCACTATGTCAAATTTCTTTTAAACCTTGTTCACCCTCAAGAAGCCACATATTTACTTCAATCTTTATGAAACTAAGAGAATGTTTGTTTTGACAATATCACGGTCAAGTTTGAATATAGGTCATATCTGGCGAAAACTAGGTCTCTAGGTCAAATTGCTTTAAACAGTTTTCACTCTCTTGTTTAAGTTATGATCACGAATATTGCTCTAAATATTTATCTTCATGATTTCTATTTCAAGTTCAACACTTGGTCACTTGAGTTTAAAACTAGGTCACCAACCGTAATCAAAAGAAAACCTTTGTTAACACGCCAGTGGTCATATTTTTGAAGAAATCATCATGAATATTGCTCAAAATGTTTATCTTGATGGTTTCTAGGTCAAGTTCGAAACTGGGATACTTCAGTCAGAAACTTGGTCACCAGGCCAAATCAATAGGAAACCCTGTTAATTGTTTGAAGTGATCATCATGACTCTTGTTCAGAATGGCTGTATTGGTGATTTCTAGGTGAATCCTGTTCAGACCTTCTCTTGATGATTTTTTGTCATATACTTCTTAGTGTTTTGATATTTGATACTCAGGTGCGCGATACAAGGCTATCATGACCTTTTTAATATTTAGGTGACCCAGTTGGAATTATAAGGATTGAATTATCATTTTTGTGGATTTTTTTTTGTGTAAACTCCGGCGAATTACTCACAAACATAGCATAAAATCCTTCGGGCTCAATTCAGTTTGTGAGTGATTCGCCGGAGTTTACAAAGGGGATCTTACATGAGTGTTCATGTATTATTGAATTTATTAAACGACTTGAGGAAAAAGGATAAAATGCGAGGCTTTGCCATTTTATCCCTTTTCCTCAACGAGTTTAATAAATTCAATAACACATGATTGTTGAATTTATTAAACGAGTTGAGGAAAAAGGATAAAATGCGAGGCTTTGCCGAGCATTTTATCCCTTTTCCTCAACGAGTTTAATAAATTCAATAATACATGAGCACGAATGCAAGATTCTATTTATTATATGACATTTATAACGCGTTTATTCACGTTTGTTTACAAAAAATATCAATATTCCGCCATTAGTAAACACGACGTCGTCAAAGACATCGTACATGTCACGTTACGGGACGTATCTAACTAAATTGCATATTTAATCCACTAGTGGATTATCGAAAATATTACATGGCGTTAATACACTCTCAGACGCGACATCATATGATAAACATCGATAAAGGCCACTAAAATGAAATTAATTTCTATGATAAATCACGTCGAAGGTGAAAGTAGCCCAAAAAGCCGCCGTTTCGTGTCGTCACTCGAAGTATCTTTGACGTAAGACGGTGTTACGTCATTCTTTCGCATCGAAAACGTTACAAAAGGACTCAAATGCATGTGGTACAGTCAATAAGTTCGCCGGGATTTTTTCTGACACTTTTCATAGGTTGGGAGAATGTGAAGGAAACAACACAACGTGTGTTGATTGTAGTGTTTTAGAATTGAAATAGATAAGCTCATTACAAAAACACACCTATACAAATACATTGCAATCTTTACCGAACAAAAAAAAAAAAAAAAAAAAAAAACACGAAAATTTTTAGATGAAAACTTGTGATATTTTTTCTTATTTCTGCTCTAAAATACAGATTGTGGGTACTCGTTAGAACCGTCTCGATGTGATATTTTCCTTATTTCTGCTTAAAAAAAATAGTTTGTTGGAACACGTTATATTTTAGAGCAGAAATAAGAAAAATAAGTACCTTAGTTTTACTATATAAAACTGGGGTTCAAGAAGGAGGGCGCCCATCGGGTCTTGAAGAAATACATGGTCTGCATGTTGCTTCCACACAGAGCTGAAACCGACCTACACACGAGTACTGGTAAACCGCTTAGAGGATCTAAGCCTGCCCAAACCATAACAAAAATAAACCGCGACAGAAGAACCGCCTTGGAACGGTCAGTATAACGAATTCCACTTGGGGGCTTAACTCGATTTTACGCGGCCGCAATCCTCGCCCTTACTTCCGACGCGATTTAGACAAATAATTTGTGTTCAGTCCGCATGAAGGCCTCCTAAGTCCATTTTTGGAGAATTTCACTATTCACTTTCAGACACCTGGTACAAATGACAAACTTTGGTGTAGCATCAGTCCTCTTCCTTCTGAAGACAATTCTTAAGGTTATGAATATAAGAACTCGCTGAATCTTCACCCATCACGAAAAACGCCTATATAATTTGACCCCCTTGAACCCCACTTTAATACAGTAAAACTGGGGTTTAAAGGGGTAAACCTTATTTTTCTTATTTCTGCTCTAAAATATAGATTGTGGGTACTCATTAGAACCGCGGTTCTAACACGCGGTTCTAACAAGTACCCACAATTTATGTTTTGAGCAGAAATAAGAAAATATCACAATATTTGATAGTAAAATTTCGTTTTTTCGGCGGTAAAGTTTACAATGCATTTGTATAGGCGTGTTTTCATAATGGATGAGCATAAATTGTACGAGGGTTCAAAACTCCGAATGGCACATCAACTGCTCAAGAAGTACCGAAAATACCAGAAAAGGGTGTTTGATAGTCTCACAACTGCGGATGAGACAATGGTCCACTTTTATGAGCCCAAGCGATAAGTTGATAACAAGATATGGGCTCTGAGATATGCAGTAAGACCAACTATTGCTCAACGAACACTGAAAGCGAACATGCAAATATACGCCATTTTCTTCAGAAATCATCACGAAAACACGCATATATAATTTTGACCCACTTGAACCGCTCTCTTATTTAGTAAAATAGAAGTAGAGGCAATGATCAGGAATCGAAACAATCAACCCACAGCTCCCATCAGAGACACCAAAGGGAAAGAAACACAAAAATGAAACCGGGATTTACAGGGGTAAACCTTATTTTGATTTAAAATATAGATTGTGGGTACTCGTTAGAACCGAATCCCCAGGTGGTTCTAACCGGTACCCACAATCTATGTTTTGAGCAGAAACATGAAAAATATCAGGATTTTTATCGGAAAACTTTCAGGTTTTGGTGGTAAAATTTTACCAATATATTTTAATTGGCGTGTTTTCGTAATGTAGGCCACACAATTGCTGTTCCAAAAGGTAGGTGTGAACATGGTACCTTCTATAAGAAAGAGGTTCTGTAGAAATGCGAACAAAAATTAGAAAAGGACGTTCAAAACCTGAAACGATGTGGTTTTCTGCCTAAATGGGAATCGTTATGAAAACACGACTATACAAATACATTGTAAATTTTTATCGCCGGAAAAAGGAAATTTTGAGGATGAAAAGTTGTGCTGTTTTTTTCTTATTTCTGCTCAAAATATAGACGTAGATACACGTTACAACCGCCTCATCAAGGCGGTACTAATGTTATGAAAAGAGATAAACGCACTTGATGCAGTCAGTTATATTTGCGGGATTCCCTTAAACAATGGCGGAAGATAGGGAAAATCTGAAGGAATCAATAGCATTTTCGTCGACTTTTAGTGTGTTGTAATCAAAACAGATCAGCTCTAGTGCCGTGATTTATTGAGCAATATCTCACTGTTGGGAGGCCAGTGTTATGTAGATCAAATCACGAGCGCGTAGTGATATATCACTGTTTGTTGGGCAGTTGTAAGTAGATAATCACTCGCGCTATGCGCTCGTGATTTGATATACATGTTTAATGGCCTCCAAACAGTGATATATCACTCAATAAATCACTACTTGAGCTGATCTATTTCTTAAATACCCAACTATGAAACGCTCTCTACCTACATGTATCCCTCCCAGTTTTATAGTGCACATGTGTTACAGTCTGCAACACAATCTGTCTTTGGCGAGGCGGTTCCAATGAGTATATTTATTTATCATATGACGTCTGAGAACGTAATAACGCTATGTATAAATTCGGTAATCCACTGGTGGAATTAATATCTAGAGGATTAAATGGGCCCCGTCAAGCGATTTTGTTTCTTATCGCCTATGTGAGCAGCGAAGGTTCAGGCGAGCCTGCGCATCCGCGCAGTCTCGCCAGAACCTTCGCTACTCGCTCATACAAGCTGCGAATCAAGAGGAACCTTCAGATAGAAAGCCATATCCCTGGCCATTCTGAATGGCTGGGCATGCACAGTTAAAATTTGTCATGACGGAATGCTCGAAGACACAAATTCGCTTGGCGGGGCTCAAATATACAAATTAATAAGTTACGCTCCATAACGTTACAAATATGACGCTCTTAATGGCGTCGTGGTTACTAATGGCGGAATATTAAAATGTGAATAAGATGCGTTTAAAATGTCACACTATAAATAGGATCTTGCATTCGTGCTCATGTACATGTATTCATTTATTAAACTCGTCGAGGAAAAGAGATAAACGGTTAGGCTAAACCTTGCACTTTATTCCTTTTCCTCAATTCGTGTAATTAATCCAATAATACATGGACAGTCATGTAAGATCCCCTATATAATTAAATAATAGTTCGTCTGTCATTAGAAGCCTCCGTGGTGTAGTGGTTACGCTACTCGCCTTGTAAACCAGGGGTCGCAGGATCGATTCCGGGCTTCTCCAGACTTTCGGATGAGTCTTTAAACCGAGGTCCCGCCACTGTATGACCTTAGCTGGCTGTTGGTGGGACGTAAAACTCAAATACTCACTCACTCACTCGTCTGTCATTACTGAAAATGACCAGTCTTAATCACATTTGTGAAATATTACTGTTTGTGTGTTCTAAGGTAGCTAATGAGACCAAGTCTAGATCTGAACTGCTTGTTGCAGATAGAGCAACAGTCTGTTACAGATAGAACAAGAGTGGTTAGAGAAAGACAACTCTGCTCAGCTTTAACGATTCAATTTGCGTCATATTCTCTAGCACCCCTTTTGATGAGACCTCGTCACTTTGCTCTGTCCTGTGCAATTTGTTCCCACGACTCTGTTGGTATGTTGAAGTTCTTGAGAGAGGCTTTGAGGATGTCCTTGTAGCGCTTCTCCTGACCACCATGGTAGTGTTTGCCCATTTCTAGTTCTCCATAGAGAATTTTCTTTGGCAAACGTCCCTCAGGCATACGGGTAACTTGGCCTGTCCATCTTAACTGTGCTACTTTCAGAAGTGTGAGTACACTTTGTATCCCTGCCCTTTTCAGGACTTCCGTGCCTAGAATCCTGTCCTGTCACTTAATCTTTGAGGTTTTCTAAGACAGCTTGTCGTGCCGTTCGTAAACTGTCCATGTTTCACAGGCATACAATAGTGTTGGCAGCACCACAGCTCGGTAGACTTTCAGTTTTGTGTCAAGACTGAATTCACTTCCTCTCAAACGGCCAAAATGCTGCACTAGCTCTGGCAATCCTGACACTGACTTCATCACCAATGTAAACGACTATTGACAGTGTGCTCCCAAGGTAGGTAAATCTGTCTACCACTTTCAATCTTTGATATTTCACTGTGATTGCCAGGTGCAGGTTGATAGACTACCTCAGTCTTTTTGATGCTGATTGTGAGGTCGTAGCTGTCTTCTCTTCTGTCGGAGCACCTTTTGCCATGTCATCAGAAAAGATTATTGTTTGTTTGTTTGATTTAAGGTTTAACGTCCCCGTCAACACTGTAAAGGTCATTTTTGAGACGTTGCTTCCAATTTTGTGGGACTTTTACCCGACATTGAGATGAAATGACATCTCAAGCCCTGCCGCCAAATTAAACCAATAGGGTTTATATGCATGGACGGGCCGACTAGCACCGCTATGCCTGGGCAGACTTAGATCCTCTAAGCGGTTTACCAGAACTCGTGTGCGGGTGGGTTTCCGCTCTGCGTGGAAGCATAATGCAGCCCATCTGTTTCTTCAAGCCCCGATGCGCGGGGGTGTCGTCATCAGAAAAGAGGTACTTATTCAGCACCTCTTTCTATATCTTGGATTTGGCGTGCAACACCTGAGATTGAAAAGTTCCCGTCAAATCGATACCTAATAGGTATACCATTCTCTCCATCCTGGGATGCATCTGTGAGCATGGTGAGCATGGCTGAGAACATCATGCCGAAAAGTTTTTGGACTAGAATATAATTTCTTATATGGGTGTGAGGGGTGGATGGAAAAATCCGTCCCGATGGTCACCGTCCGGCATCACGAGGACTGCCGAGTGATGCCGGACAGTGATCCCGAGGGACGGATTTTTCTATTCACCCCTCACACCCATATAGGATTCTTTTTCTTTTCCTTTCATTTCTATTGCGAATTTTTAATGCTGCTGTCACTTCGGTTACCGACGTCCACCATTTTGTGATGACACAACAGGAATGTTTAGTGACGTCACGCATGACGACGCCGCGCATGAGGTTGTAATCAACCAGTGCATTTATCAAACACGCGATTATATTCGATTTGGGGTCGGAACACCAGGGTCAGAACATAAATTTCTATCCCATGGTAAAATCACGGATTTGCTTGCCTGGTGTGCAAAAATGTACTAGTATATAATCGTGGAGCTTAGGTGTTGAATTTGTATGAACTGGCGTATAACTGGAGATGAACGTCTTTGGAGATATACCCATTTTAAATAACCTGGTGATAAACGAAACATTACTTCAATAATTGCATTGGTCTATATACTAAAACCCCTGTCACACCAAGGCTGCGTCCTCACGGCGTCCAAGAAAAATGCAGAACGCCGAGGTGCGCGCAGTACGATCGCAAACATCGCCGTGGCAATGCAGTAGCATCGCAAGTAGGCGCGTTGGGATCGCATAGAACGCCAAGCGACGGCGCGCATTTTGAGCGTGCTCAAAACAAACGCCGTCGCTCGGCGTTCTGATCAGAGCGCAGTGAGGTCGCCGTAAGGTTGCCATAGCAGCGCAGTAAGGTCTCTTACAACGCAACAGGAGCTCGGCAGGGGAGCACAGAGGTCTCCTACAACGCCATATAAGCTCCGCTTGCCTATTTGATTGACTGATTGATTGATTTGATGTTTAACGTCCAAGTCAACACTGTATAGGTCATTTTGGAGACGTTGCTTCCAATTTTGTGGGACTTTTACCAGACATTGAGATGAAATGACCTCTCAAGCCCTGTCGCCCAATGAAACCAATAGAGTTTACACGTATAAGCATGGACGGTCCTTCTCGCACCGCTTTGCCTGGGCAGGCTTAGATCCTCTAAGCGGTTTACCAGTATTCGTGTGAGGTCGGTTTCAGCTCTGCGTGGAAGCATCATGCAGCCCATCTATTTCTTCCAGTCCCGATGGGCGGGGGCCGCCCGCTTGTATAAACAGTGGCTAGAGTTCAGGTTGATTGTGTACTGTCCCGAAAAACCTACTTTTGAGGTGACTCATCCCGGGTAAGGTAATGGTGGCGGACTTGCTCCTGCTTGCGGTAAATGCGATGGACTTGCTTCCGACGGCACAGGAGTACTGGTAAACCGCTTAGGGGATCTAAGCTTGCCCAGGCAAGGCGACGCGAGACGGACCATCCATGCTTATTAACCCTATTGGTTTCATTGGGTGGCGGGGATTGAGATGTCATTTCATCTCAGTGTCGGGTAAAAGTCCCACAAAATTAGAAGCAACGTCTCCAAAATGACCTATAATGTGTTGATGGGACGTTAAACCTCAAATAAAACAAAACTGTTCGACTGATGAAGATGTCTATTTACACTTTGAGAACCTCTTCAACATGTGAGCGCCGTAAAAGCGCAGTGCACGCAATGTGAGCGCCGTAAAAGCGCAGTGCACGCACTGTGAGCGCCGTAAAAGTGCAGAGGAAGCGCCGTGAGAGCGCATACAATCGCCATCAAGAACGCCGCAGGATCGCGATAGAACGCCATGTAAGCTCCGTAGCAACGTCTTGATCGCTGTAGGGACGCCATGACAGGTCCATGTTCACAAAAATATCCCATATTTCTTGCGATCTCGCGGCGTTCTGAAAAATTAAACAACGCCGTCACATTGCAGTGAAAACGCGGCATAGTGTGACAGGGGCTTTAAGCTGCAGAAAATGAAATTAAATTTTAGTGAAGGGAGAAACAAAATAGAAGAGAAATAGCTTTGTTTTGCTTTCAGTATATGGTCAGATTATTTGTGTGTCCGTATTTGGCCAGGTTAGTTAGATATCATCTTACAGTGTAGTTTGAAATTACTCCAAGATTTGGTTTGTCAAACACAAGCGCTTACCAACAGATTTTAGAAGTATTTTAAGAAAGGCTTTTTTTGAGGAAGTACAATGTCCAGAAGTTTGATGTATTTCACAGAGCTCCTATGGTGTAGAATTTGAACACCATCTACATGTACCTTCTTTGCATGTCTTGTATTTACAGATACATGTTATATATACACAGCACTACTTAGTACTTAGCAATCTAGCAGACTCTTAGAACTATCAGTCCTTTTATTAGCTCACCTGTCACATAATGACAAGGTGAGCTTTTGTGATCACTTTTCTTCCGTCGTCCGTCGTCAGTGCGTGTGTGTGTGGGCGTAAACAATTTCTTCAAACGACATCTCCTCCTAAACCACTGATCGGATTTGACTAAACTTCACAGGATTGATCCTTAGGTGGCCCCCTTTCAAAGTTGTTCAAATGGTTCCGGTCCGTTGCACATCTAGGTCACAGGAGCCAAAAATAGATTTTTTCTTCTCTGAAACCACAAGGTCAAGGTCTTTGATATTTGGTTTAAAGCTTCATCTAGTGGACCCCTACCGAGTTTGTTCAAATTATAGTGTTGGGGCCAAAAATGCCCCCGGCCCCGAGACCCATTGGTTTTACATAGGATTATATTGGGAAAATCTTGAAAAATCTTCTTCTCTGAAACCGCAAGGCCTAGGTCTTTGATATTTGGTATGAAGCTCAATCTAGTGGACCCCTACCACGATTATTCAAATTATAGTGCTGTGGCCAAAACTGCTCCCGCCCCGAGGCCCTTTGGTTTTACATGGGCTTATATAGGGAAGATCTTTAAAAATCTTCTTCTCTGAAGCCACAAGGCCTAGGTCTTTGACATTTGGTATGAAGCTTCATCTAATGGACCCCTACCAAGGTTGTCCAAATTATAGTGCTGAGGCCAAAAATGCCCACACCCCCGGGCCCTTCGGTTTTACATGGGCGTATATAGGGCAAATCTTTAAAACTTTTCTTCTCTGAAACCGCAAGGCCCAGGTTTTTGATATTTGGTATGAAGCTTCATCTTGTAGACCGCTACCAAGATTGTTCAAATTATAGCCCTTGGGCCAAAAATGCCTCCCTCCCCTCCGGGGCCCTTTGGTTTTACATAGACTTATATAGCGAAAATCTTGAAAAATCTTTTTCTCTGAAACTGCCAAGCCCATGTCTTTGGTATTTGGTCTGGAGCTTCATCTAGTGGACCTCTACAAAGATTGTTCAAATCATAGCCCTCGGGCCACAAATACCCCCGCCCCGGGCCCTTTGGTTTTTCATAGACATATATAGAGATAATCTTTGAAAATCTTTTACTCTGAAACAGCAAGGCCCAGGTCTTTGATATTTAGTGTGAAACTTCATCTAGTGGACCTCTATCAAGATTGTTTAAATTATAGCCCCGAGGCCAAAAACGGGGCCATTTGGTTTTACATAGGCTTATGTAGGGAATATATTTAAAAAAAACTTCTTCTCGGAAACCGCAAGGCCCAGGTCTTTGATATTTGGTGTTTAGCTTCATCTAGTGGACTTTTGCCAAGATTGTTCAAATTATAGCCTTTGTTGATATTTGGTATGAAGCTTCACCTATTTAGACCTTCCTCAACATTATGCACATTATAGCCTTGGGTCAATAATGGCCCTCCCCGAGGCCCCCTTGTTACTCTATGGATCAGGAGAGCGATCCAGGGACATCATGGTCCTCTTGTTTTTCTTATTTATGCTTCATACAAAGGTTGCTGGTGCTCGTTAGAACCGCCTCGTTGGTTCATCGAGGCGGTTCTGGTCATGCGTATTATTACACTGGTATGCTATGAGATTTCATCTTTACAAAAGGGGATGGTTGGGCGAGGCAAAGGTGACATGTATCTTGCGTCAATGGGGCGTCCATGAAGCGTCTGATGTTGGCTTACGGTTTGAACAGGCCTGCTGTCCTTTCAGCAGGTTAGGGTAGAGGGTAAGGGTAAAGGAGGGATGTTGTTATTTCTTCTTTTTCCACACTTCCATTCTTTTTCCTCTTCACTTTCATCCACTCTAGTATACCCCATTTCCTTTCTCCTTTTCTGTGGGAGACGACACAAAATGACCTACAAGGGTTAACCATGTTAACGTCTCGTTAAACCCAAAACAACCGATCAATCATTCACTTTTACAAAGTGATAAATATATTAAAAAGAATTTAAGAAGAAGCCCTTGGCCCCCGCCCATCGGGGCTTGAAGACATAGATGGGCTGCATGATGCTTCCACGCAGAGCTGAAACCGACCCGCACACGAGTACTGGTAAACCGTTAAGAGGATCTATGCCTGCCCAGGCAAAGCGGTGGGAGTCGGCCTGTCCATGCTTATTAGCCCTATTCCTTTCATTGGGCGACAGGGCTTGAGTTGTCATTTGATTTCAACGTCGGGTAAAAGTCCCACAAAATTGGAAGCAGTGTCTCCAAAATGACCTTTACAGTGTTGACGGGAACGTTAAACCTCAAATCAAACAGAACAAAACAAACAAAGGAGAAGCCCTTAGTGGAATCAAGAAATGATATGCACTAAAAAAGTTCCCATGCGGATTGTGGTATGTTGTGCGGTTTTCCCAATACATTAAGAAGCCCTTAATGGAATCTAAATTTTTTTTGAAATGCTATTATGAAAATCTACAAACACGCATTGCTGACTTAGGGTTTACAGGTTGACAGGTCGACAGGTTTGACAAGTCGATTGGTCGATGTGTTTACAGGTCGACAGGAATTACAGGTCGACAGGGTTAGGATTAGGGTTAGCGGTTTGGGTTAGGATTAGGGTTGGCCGGCCTTGGTAGCTCAGTCGGATGCGCGTCATCCTCTCCCTTCCGATGATTCAAGAAGGGCAGTTGTCAGTTTCTGGAGAAAGAATATGCACTGTACTGGTTTACTGCTTACGTATAAGCCTACCAAGGAAACGTGAGGATAGGTTAACTGCCCGGCTGAAAATATGACCTAAATAGTGTTGACTGGGTCGTTAAACTCCAATACACAAAAAACAGGGTCAAGGGGTTAGGATTAGCGTTCGGGTTAGACAACCACGTCTACCCGTCAGCCTTGTCGAGCCTGTCTATCTGCTGACCTGTCAACCCTGTCGACCTTATCGACCAGAACCTTGTCGACATGTCAACCTTTCGACCTGTCAACCCTATAAATAACCTTTACCTATTTTAATAACCCTTACCTGGTTTTATTACATATCTCAGTAATAGTCACATGGTCATCAGCAATGAAGAGTACCTGTTTTTAGTAAATTTTGGTTGACTGACAAACATGGTCGACATGGTTGACAGGTAGACGGGGTTGACAGACTGACAGGTCGACAGGGTTAGGGTTGCTGTTAGGTTTAGGGTTAGGGGTTGGGTTTAGCGTTAGGGTTGGACAACCATTCCTACCTGTCAACCTTGTCGAAATGTCTACCCTGTCAACCTATAAACATTGTCGACCTGTCAACCCTGTCGACCTGTCAATCATTTCAAACTGTCAACCCTGTCGATATGTCAACCCTGTCGACCTGGCAGCCCTGTCGATCTGTCAACCGTTTGTACAATTAAACATTATTTCGCGTATGAATACAAAATTATCCACGCACTTTTGCGTGTTGATACACTCATCGAGGTGGTTCCAACGAGTGCTCACAATCTATATTGTAGAGCAGAAATAAAAAAATAAGCTTTACCCCCTGTAAACCCCAGTTTTACCATATTAAAGTGGGGTTCGAGGGGGTCAAAATTATATAGGCGTGTTTTCGTGATGTTTCAAAATATTTTTTTCTAATTTTTCAAGAAAACAGAATTTGACATCTCACACAAACTGTCTCCATAGGAGACAATAAGATTTGACACCTCTGTCTCAATAGGAGACAATACGATTTGACACCTCATTCAAACTGTATCCACCTATAAATAACCTTTGCCTAGATTTAATAACCCTTACCTAGATTTATACAAATCAGTGATAGTCACATGGACATCAGCACTGAAGAGCGCATATGCTTAGTAAATTTCGATCGACAGACAAACAATCGACCAAACACAGTACAAATATGTTATGTCTAGGAGACTGGGAAATCTCGTTTTTCGTATGTGAAAATAATCATTTTATTCTGCCACACAGAATCATATTAACTGTTCAGGAAATACCCTCAAATGAAGAATAAAGGGCGTCTATCGACGTTTCAAGATACAAGCATCCGGAAATACGTTGGGTATTTACCAAAGTATTGTCCAAAACCTGTGACATATTTAACAATGTATTGTGTATATTTGGTAAATAAATGAACAGTCTTTTTCTCACGGTGTGTGATGTTTCCAGTTTTCTATGCGCTCCACCATAAAAAAATCCTGCGCCGGCCTCGATGGCTCAGTCGGATGTGCGGCTGACTGGTGATCAGGATGACGCGGGTTCGATACCTGCCGGGGTCGGCAACATTCTTTCGCGGAGATTGATCATGAAATCTTTTCTACGGCAATTCTATCCCTTCCGCTGATTCAAGAAGAGCAGTTGTCAGTTTCTGGCGAAAGAATGTCCACGGTACTGGTCAACCGCTTACGTACAAGCTTGCCAAAGAAAAGTGACCAGATAGGATAGGTAAACTGATCGGCTCAAAAATGACACTAACAGTGTTGACTGGGCCGTTAAACTCAAATACAAATACACAAACAATAAAAAATCCTGCCTTCGGTAAAACACAAACAGGTCTGCTTAGCTATACTACAAGCAAGAGTCTTGAAAATTTAGATTTAAAGTGAGTGAGTTTTACGACCCACCAACAGCTAAGGTCATACGGAGACGGTACCTCGGTGTAAAGACTCATCCGAAAGTCTGGAGAAGCCCGGGATCGAACCCACGACCCCTGGTTTACAAGACGAGTAGCGTAACCACTTTACCACGGAGGCTTCTATTTTAGATTTAGATTTATAGTTATTGTACTATCCGGGTAGCGAACAACAAAGGTATTCTGCTGCGTATGCGCAGTCTGATCTATACCTTTGTTCTTCGCAAATGCCAAAAGCAGGTTTTTTCCATGACGAGGCCCATGGCCCATTGCCGCTACAAGCGAAAACATGACTTCATACATAAGCGCGCAGTGAAGGTGAAGGCATCAAACCAGCCAGTACGTCACCTCAGCAAGAAAGCATCATTCCTTGAGTTAATGGAGAAACATATATTTTTCGTGAATCAATAAGCGTACATCAGACTGCATGAATGTGCAGGCTGATCTGAAAATTCGCTGTGCGCAATGACGAAAGACCCACTTTAGTTGGTTGACAACACACGTTAGGCACTATAGGGTGTCGTTTTACTATTTAATCCATATTTATAGATATCCATAATTCGATTTATGGATATCCATAATTCGAATTATTGATATCCATAAATCAGCCGAATAATGGATATCCATTATTCGAATTAAAGATATCCATACATCGAATTATGGTTATCCATAATACAATTGATGGATATCATTAATTCAGATGGATTTATGGATGTCCATGATTCGAATATTTGATATCACGGATTCCAATTATGGATATCAATAAATCAAACTATGGATATCCATTATTCCGCTGATTTATGGATATCCATTATTCCGCTGATTTATGGATATCCATTATTCGAATTATGGATATCCATAATTATTTATGGATATCAATAATTATTTATGGATTTGGTCCATTTATGGATATCACTTATTCGATTTATGGATTTCCATATATCGTCTTTGCAAATAAATACAATAAATAATGAGTTAAACCAAAGGCTTTTGCAATGAATTATGGGTATCCATAATTCGAATATGGATATCATTAATTCAGCCCGATTAATTGATATCCATAATTCGAATTTTGGATATCCATAATTCGAATTATGGATATCCATAAATAATTATGGATATTTATAAACAGGGAATAAGTAGTAAAACGGCGCCCTGTAAGGCACACATGGAAATTCCAATGTAATGGCAAAAGATAAGGGCAATAACTACACAAGCAGCGAAGATAAGCCTTCCAGAAATATTGTTGATTGACCAACTCTGGAAGGGAAAAACGTACTCCTTAAGGGGAAATATGTCCTTAATGGATAGAGTCCTTTTTTCCAGATGTGTTTAGAATACAGGCACCGAAACAGGAAGTCATAAAAGATGTCTCCCATGGACAAATATTTGAAAATTTGTCAGGTGTATCGTTCGCCTTTATAGATAGATATAATGGATAATTTATTAATGCAATAAGCCATATGGCCCATGAGCATATATACAATAAACAAACATACAACGATATGCAGGATAGCAACACAGTTCGTTGAAACGTATTCTCATGTATTCCTTTAATCGCCAATAAATCTGCAGTGAACATAGGTTGTGGGTACCCGCAAGAACCGCCCAAATGAGGCGGCTCTGAAGGGCATCCACAACCGCGTTCGCATCCTTGTAGCTCCTAACAATCATTTGCCTTAGGGAGAGGTGCTGAGATCTTTCGTCGATGATGACATTACAAAAATACATCCGTGCGACACTGTTGTTTCTCACATCTACAAAACGGCGACTTCTATGAAACAAAAAAAAAAACAACATATTTTTCTTAATTCGCACCCCATAGCATAGCAGAAATTTATTTTTAATATATATGAATAAAAATAAATATATTAATTAAATTAATTAATTTATACCTTATGTGAACAAAGAACAGCCGTACCAATACTCCAGTACTTAGTTGAACTGTCCGTTCATTCATAATACTAAAAAAGCGTAAAAAGCGTAAAAAGCTCGTGGAAAATAATAAAGCATGTTCCGCACGAGCTTATGCAGCATGATACACGTTTAGGCCAGCCCTCTCCACACCAAAGAAAATAATTGGAAATTATCAACTGCTGAGTGGTAAGTGGGGGTGAGTGTTTGAGTTTTACATCCCAACAGCAACTAAGGTCATACGGAGATGGGACCTTGGTTTAAAGACTCATCCGAAAGTCTTGAGAAGCCCGGGATCGATCCTGCGACCCCTGGTTTACAAGGCGAGTAGCGTAATCACAGGCTTCTGGGTAGTACATGTAAGTGGTATATATAACTTATTACTTCCACAGGCCTTTCTCTCTCTCTCTCTCTCTCTCTCTCTCTCTCTCTCTCTCTCTCTCTCTCTCTCTCTCTCTCTCTCTCTCTCTCTATAACAATGAAATATATAACAAACGGACAGATATTTTAACCCCTTTTGTACCGAAAACACCAAAGCGGGTACCCTGGCAAACAGTGCAGGCCCAGACCAGACGTCACAGAACGCGGCGCCCTACCAGGGCCCACACTATTTGCAAAACGTTCAACAACTCTCAAAATCAGATCCGAACGAAAAAAAAAACAAAAAAAAAAACAGCCCGGCACCCCCAAATCTTGAAATGGACTCGTGCTATCTTTAAGATGGAAAATTCCATTTGGTACAAAAAGGGGTCAAAGGGACTATCTACATATAGTAACAGATCTATTCTTTCTCAACCGAACTACATTATATAAATGAGCTCGTGAACAGTAAAAACTACGTAAGGAACATACGCCCAAGTGATATATCAGTTGCATTTCTATGTTATAAAAATATCATTTAACATCTTTTTATTAGTTCTTTCGATTTTTGCTCCAAACAATGATTGTAGGTGCTCGATGATTCTAGGTTCTAACGAACATCCACAATCTGTCGTTTTGAAGAGAAAAAAAAAATAGAGAAAATACTTACATACCGTTCAAAAAAAAAAAAAATCACTTTTCCTACTTATGGTAGGAACCGTGGTTTTACCAGGGCGCCTTTTATACGGACTAGTCAACGCGATTCTGGTATTCAGTCACTGTGTGTTTCTATGTGATGAAGGACACATTGCAACGTTGCTCTTTAACCCTTTTTGTACCAAATGGAATCTTCCACCTTGTATATGGCAGAAGATCATTTTGAAATTTAGGGGTGTCGGGTCGTGTTTTCTTCAAAATTTATTCGGGAAATGGCTTAACTGTTTGCAAACAGTGTAGGCTCTGATCAGACGCCGCGTTCTGCAGCGTCTGATCCGGGCCTGCACTGTTTGACAAGGGATAGGGGTTTCTGGTACTGAATGGGTTAACGTTTTATAAAGCCTTAGTGAAAGCATAGTATGTAAAATTGTAAAACTATCCGGACTGATTTCGCTTTTCTGTGTGTTTACTCTCTGAAATGTTACTGGAATAGAAGCACAAGCCTGTCCGCGTATGTATATGTATGCTTTATTTATAGAAGTCGCAGGTAAGATTGACTGGGCGGAGGTATCGTTTGCACCACCTCGGGAATGTCCTGCTAACCAAAAGGTAAAACAAGTCATCCTATTGTGTGAATTCAACTGTAACACAAACAAAGCTGTGGTGTATATGGCCATTTGGTCCGCTTGCAGAGAGCATACAAAAGACACTCTTCCGAATTTTCTGGTGGACTCTGCGAATTTGACATATATCGACAACATCCAAATAGCTCCGCCTAGTCAGTCTGATCTGCGATAACTATACTAGTGTGTATCTCAATTATATGATAAAAACAAATGTTCTATGTACGAGTATGTATATCGGTCATACGTACAAGTATATATCTCAATTACATGATCAAAACATATATTCTATGTACGATTATGTATATCAGTTGTATGATCAACACTAAGGATCTATGTACGAGTATGTACATGCATATTAATAATCGGATCCAAACTACATTGTAACGATCTATGTACTAGTGTATATATATTCTACACATGTATTGATCAAAAGTAACGTTCTATGGACGAGTATGTATATCAATTATATGATAAAAATGTTCTACGAACGAGTTTGTATCTCAATCTTGTGATCAAAACTAACATTATATGATCTAGTATGTACATGTATCTTAACTGCATAATCAAATTAATAATCTGTTCACGGGCCTGTTTGTTTGTTTGAATTTGAATTGAGGTTTTACGTCCCTGTCGACACTATTTAGGTCATTTTGGAGACTTTGCTTCCAATTTTGTGGGACTTTTACCCGACATTGAGATGAAATGACATCTCAAGCCCTGCCGCCCAATGAAACCAATAGGGTTTAAAAGCATGAACGGTCCGACTCGCTCCGCTTTGCCTGGGCAGACTTAGATCCTCTAAGCGGTTTACCAGTACTCATGTGCGGGTCGGTTTCAGCTCTGCGTGGAAGCATCATGCAGCCCATCCTTTCTTCAAGCCCGATGGTTTATGTGCATGGACGGTCCGACTCGCACCACTCGAAGGCTTTGACCTTCTAAGCGGTTTACCAGTACTCATGTGCGTTGAAGCACCATGCAGCCATCTTAATTACATTGATAAAAAAAGTTTTCTATTTCCGCGTTTATATTTCAATTATACGATCAAGCATTATGTTTTGTTTTTAATGACAGATTCTACATGTATCTGTCATTATTAGCTAGAACACACGTTTTCAAGTTATATCCGACTTTCACTACCATAGAAATAATTGTTCGCACAAAATGTAGTCCGACTTATATTCAGTTTTAGGCGCAGTTTTACGCAAATGATACTTTGAACATTTTCGCGCACATATTTGTTTAAGTTGAAAAAAATCCATGAATGATCAGACGACACATGCTTTTTGGAAAAACAAAAAACAAAAACAAAATACATGTATGAATATCCACGAAGTGTCAGCTGAACAAACGCGTGATTTATCCGTAAAGCGTCATGCAACATTTTAAGACTTGCAGAATTTTCCTTATTTTTCAGAGAAGATCAGATTCAGCATTTCATATGAATCAGCCCCAGCAGATGAATCGTATGAAATGTGAAGTCACGTTTTCTGTGACGGAATATAAGCAAAAATGAAAATAAGATCTGCTACTGTGAAAAAATCGAGGTTGATGGTTAACCCTTTCACCCCTGAATAGAAGCCTCTGTGGTGCAGTGGTTATGCTACTCGCCTGACAAACCAGGGATTGCAGGATCGATCCCGAGCTTCTCCAGGGGTCGTAGGTTCGATCCCGGGCTTCTCGAGACTTTCGGATGGGTCTTTAAACCGAGGTCCCGTCTCCGTACGACCTAAGCTGTTGGTGGGACGTAAAACTGAAACACACTCATTCACTTCACCCCTAAGTTTCTGAAGTACACACTTCCATCACTGAATTTGGACACGTCCATTCTACTACATATAAATAGGATGTCTAGCCAATAATCGTCAACAGGATGGGAAGCCATGTAGGTCCGGATGAGATGGCTCATTATGAGCTCTCTCATCAGGATCTACACCTTATACGTATCTGCAGATGGCTAAATGGCTGAAAGGGTTAAGATATCACTACGACCTAATCAAAGGCCCCCGCCAATCAGGGCTTGGAGAAATAGACGGGCTGCACGATGCTTCAACGCAGAGCTGAAACCGACCCGCACACGGGTACTGGTAAACCGCTTAGAGGATCTAAGCTTGCTCAGGCAAAGCGGTGCGAGTCGGACCGTCCATGCTTATAAACCCTATTGGTTTCATTGGGCGGCAGGGCTTGAGATGTCATTTCATCTCAGTGTCGGGTTAAAGTTCAACAAACTTTGATTGGAAGCAACGTCTCTAAAATGACCTATACAGTGTTGACGGAGACGTTAAACCTCAAATCAAACAAATAAACAAACAATAATAATTAACAGGATGGCAAGCCGTGTAGACCCGGATGAGATGGCTCATTATGAGCCATCTCATCAGGATCTACACTGTTTGTATACGTACCTTCACAGGGCTGAAAAAGTTAAAGCGAGGATAGTAAGGGCGAGGATTGTGGCCACGTAAAATCGATTTAAGCCCCCCCCCCCCCCCAGTGGAATTCGTATCCGCTGACCGTTTCAAGGCGGCTCTTCTGTCACGGTTTATTTTTGTTATGGTTTGTCTTTGTGTGTTTGTGTCGCTTATATTATTTTATTTTGGATAGCCTATTGGCCATTGGCTTTCCGCTATTGATGTTTCCATTGGGGTTTGTTGTTTCATGTTTGTATTTCTTTCCCTTTGGTGTCTCTGATGGGAGCTGTGGGTTAATTGTATCGATTCCTGATCATTGCCTCTACTTCTAGAAGCCTTCGTGGTGCAGTGGTTACGCTTCTCGCCTTGTAAACCAGGGATCGCAGGATCGAGGGATCGGGCTCCTCCAGACTTTCGGATGAGTCTTTAAACCGAGGTTCCGCCTCCGTATGACCTTAGCTGTTGGTGGGACGTAAAACTTAAACTCACTCACTCACTCACTGCCTCTACTTCTATTTTAAGACATCACTACGACCTAATCAAAGACAAAAGACGTGACGCGAGATACAGCAACCAATCACGAAAACATGCCTATATAATTCTGACCCCCTTGAACCCCAATTTCATATAGTAAAACTGGGGTTTACAGAGGTAAACCATATTTTCCTTATTTCTGCTCTAAAATATAGATTGTTGGTACTCGTTAGAACCGCATCGATGAGGCGGTTCTAACGTGTACCAACAATCTATATTTTGAGCAGAAATAAGAAAAATATCACAATTTTTCATCTAAAATTTT
The DNA here is from genome assembly GCA_963580285.1 of Lucinisca nassula. Classification (NCBI taxonomy): domain Eukaryota; kingdom Metazoa; phylum Mollusca; class Bivalvia; order Lucinida; family Lucinidae; genus Lucinisca; species Lucinisca nassula. The sequence goes on along the minus strand of OY757022.1, from coordinate 77,994,076 downwards.
AGTGTTTTTTTAGGTGGTAAAATTTACAATGTACATGTATTTGTATTGGCGTGTTTTCGTAACCGTACAGTGGAAAGCAAAGCAATAATACTGTCTACCAAGTTATTACCTCGTGGTCTGTCCGGTGGTTTTCTTTAGCTCCAGCTTATCGTGTTTGGAACAAGCTACGAGCCCTCATCTTTAATTCATCACAGTTATTCAATTTGTTTTTTCAGTTTGTCCTAATTTGTATGCATCACGAAAACATGCCTATATGATTTTGACCCCCTCGAACCCCACAGTAAAACTTGGGTTTGCAGGGGTATACGTTATTTTTCTTATTTCTGCTCAAAAACATAGATTGTGGGTACTTGTTAGAACCGCCTCGGTGAGGCGGTTTTAACGAGTACTCACAATCTATATTTTGAGCAGAAATAAGAAAAATATCACAATTTGTCGTCTAAAATTTTAGTATTTTTAGGTGGTTAAAATTTACAATGTATTTGTATAGGCGTGTTTTCGGAACCGTACAGTGGAAAGCAAAGCAATAATACTGTCTACCTAGTTATTACCACGTGGTCTGTCCGGTGGTTTTCTTTAGCTACAGCTTATAGTATGTGGAACAAGCTACGAACCCTCATCTTTAATTCATCACAGTTATTCAATTTGTATTTTCAGTTTGTTCAAATTTGTATGCATCACGAAAACATGCCTATATAATTTTGACCCCCTCGAACCCCACTTTTATATAGTAAAAACGTTATTTTTCTTATTTCTGCTCAAAAACATAGATTGTGGGTACTCGTTAGAACCGCCTCGTCGAGGCGGTTCTAACGAGTATCCACAATCTATGTTTTGAGCAGAAATGAGAAAAATATTGAAATTTTTCATCTAATAATTTTCATTTTTCGGTGGTAAAATCTACAATGTATTTGTATTGGCGTGTTTCCGTAACCGTACAGTGGAAAGCAAAGCAATACTACTGTCTACCCAGCTATTATCTCGAGGTCTGTCCGGTGGTTTTCTTTAGCTCCAGCTTATAGTATGTGGAACAAGCTACGAGCCCTCCTTTATAATTCATCACAGTTATTCAGTTTAATTTGTATTTCAGTTTAGTCTAATTTGTATGAGATTCTGTGATGGTCTATTGATTGAGTTAGTTACCTTCTGGTGGACCAACTATTTTTTTTGTGTTTTAACCCCTATCTTAGCAAACAGTGTAGATCCAGAACAGATGGCTTCTGAAGAAGCCATCTGATCAGGATCTACACTGTTTGGCATTCATTCTTTAGCTCCAGCTTATAGTGTGTGGAACAAGCTATGAGTCCTCATCTTTAATTCATTACAGTTATTCAATTTAATTTGAATTTTAGTTTGCTCTAATGTGTATGTTATTCTGTGATGATCTATTGACTGAGTTAGTTACCTTCTGGTGGACCAAGTATAGTATGTGTTGTAAATAATATTAGAACCTAGAGTGAAGGTTGGGCTCATAGACTCAACCAATATGACCATAAAGTTAGTTCCTTTTTCCTTTTTCCTTATTCCTTTTTCCTTATTCCTTATTCCTTTTTCCTTTCTCCTTTTTCCTTATTCCTTATTCGATTTCCATGACGCTGTTACTCCATAGTTTCTTAGGTTGCAGATGTCTGCTGTCGCTTTTTATGACAAGTATCACTCTGACATTCATTCTAGACATATCTCACTTTTGTCGTTTTACAATCATGAAATGCCAGTTTTTCGTGTAGCCTTTCACAAACGCACTATCTGTGCATGTCATAAGGCACATTTCTGTATGAAACGACTCTCCGTATCATTAATCTTTTTCAATTCACTGATTCAGTTTCTAAGTCGAATAAGGAAAAAGGAATAAGGAAAAAGGAAAAAAGAAAAAGCAAAAAGGAATAAGGAAAAGGGAATAAGGAAAAAGGGAAAAGGAACTAACTTTATGGCCATCTCACCAATGGTTCTCGCTATACGGACCGTCCTAAGGCAGTGGTTCTAAAGTTGTTTATTTATAATGTAGCTTTGTCGGATTTTCTGACGGGTCTCTTCATGTTGTATGTGCTTATCGTTGTGTATTAATATCATTATTTATTTATTTTTCACTAATTGTGCCTGTTGCACCCTGATCGGCTCCCGAGGGGAAGTTTACAAAAGAAATATATAACGTAAACAATCTCTCAAAATGTGTAATTTTGCATCATTATGCATTTATTAATACAGTCGAACTTCAATGGCTCGAATACCTCGAAAATCTGTTAGAGATAGGGGTAGTTCGAGCCACTGAGGTTACTGTCGGGAGGCATAACGAGATAATTTTAGACATCTTTTCGGTGTTCTATAATGAATATGTATGCTATTTGTATTCATTAGAATCGCCTCATCGAGGCGATTCTAATGAATACACGCAGCATACATTTGCAAGATATAAGACTAAAATCTCCTTAATTATCTCCTACTATTTCTTATGTAGAGGATTTCGCTATGGGCTCAAGAATGGGTTCGACTCATCCATTGTAAACGAGCCATCGTTGTTCGAGCCATCGAACTTCTACTGTATATTGGATGAATATCGTGACGGCAGTTTGCGAAGTTTCAATTCCATTGCAGGTAGAGGATTATGGTTTTTGAGATACATTACTTTTTTATTGTATATAATATGCCACGCAAAAAAGTTGTTTTGTCGTTGCTTTTTTTTATTTGATGCATTCCAGTATTTGCATTCGTCTGAAAATGAGCGAGATTGATCTCAGAACTGCGGTCACTATAGTTCATCTAGGGTTAGATCGAATTTTCCTTGGTAAGAGAAAATGACGTCATTTTAGTATCTACGGTTCGGCCCGGGGATTGGATGTTCCGACTATGGCTGACTGGTTTCCAGTTTGCCTAAAGCACAGCAGAATACTGGAACCAGTAGTTTGTTTCGTCGGCATTGATGTGCTGTTTATCTTACAAGGGCGTAAGGTACAATAAAAGTAACAGCGACCATAGTTCGACTAAAGTAAATCGAACTACCTCTTATCGATGTGAATGCGCGGGCCAGTCTATAATAATGTAAATCCTGATGAGACGGCTCATAATGAGCATTCTTGCACACCAGACAAGAAAATCCGTGATTTTACCCTGGGATAGAAATTTATGTTCTGACCCTGGTGTTCCGACCTAGGCAACTAACATAAATGCGCTTCAATTCTATTCAACTGCCGGAACTACTTCCGCACTACTTTTATTTTGTAAACAATATACATGTGCGAGCTGTCAAAACTAACCGGAGGTGTTGTGCAAGAAAAAGAATCCAATATGGGGTTCTGTTGTAGATGGGCGTTTCCAACTCTCGGGATGACCGTGCTGAGCGGAACCTCGGCGTAGCCTCGGTTCCGCTCAGCACGGTCATCCCTCGGGTTGGAAACGCTCATCTACAACAGAACCCCATATCAGATTCTTATAATCTCACTCGGGTCAACATGGCTTGCAATTCCGTTGACGATTATTGGCTAGACACCCTATTTACACGACGTAGAATGGAAATGTTCAAATTCAGTGGTGGAAGAGTGCACTTCAGAAGCCTCGGGGGGTGAAAGGCTTAAATCGTAACCTGGCTATATTTTGTTACTGTAGCAGAATTCATTTTCATTTTCTTCTCATATTTCATACGATTCATCTGTTGGAGGCTGATTCATATGAAATGTTGAATCTGCTTCAATTTTTATGGCGCTTTAAGGATAAAATACCACGCTTGTTTCGTTTATGCATGTTTCGTTTTTTTTCTTTGTTTCAAACAGGATGTATCGTCTGATCATTCATGGTTTTTTTTTAACTTTAACCAATACATATATCCAAACATGTGCGAGGAAATGTTCAAAGTTCACTTGAAAATGAGTGAAACTTAGCCGGACCACATTTTGTGCGTACACACATTTCCATGGCGGTGAAAGTCTGGGCCAAGTTTAAAACTCGTGTGATAGCTATGAATGACAATCTGTCATTACAAACCGGCCCCGATAGCTCAGTTGGTAGAGTGTCCGCTCCGGGGAACGGGAGGTCTCGGGTTCGATCCCGGGCCGCGACATACCAAAGTCGTTAAAAATGGTACTAGCTGCTCCTCGCTTGGCACTCAGATTTACGGGGTAGAGCTAGGACTGGTCGATCCAGTGTCAGGATAATGTGACTGGGTGTGGTATCATGTAATGTGTCTGGGACATGATACTTCAGTGAGGTAGCACTATAAACGTGAGCATTGAGCTCCCTGTCGCAACCAGACACCGTCGTGATATGACTGAAAAATTGTTGAAAGCGACGTTAAACCCGAATTCACACACACACACACACACACACACACACACACACACACACACACACACACACACACACACACACACACACACACACACACACACACACTGTCATTACAAATGAATGTCTGACACTCCAATTGATACTCGTTAGAACCAACACACCCGTGTGAGAAAATGAATAATTCCATGATACCAAAATAGATTCTTATTTTTTTTTCTTATTTCTTGCACACCAGACTAGGAAATCCATGATTTTACACTGGGATAGAAATTTATGTTCTGACCCTGGTGTTCCGACCCAAAATCGAATATAATCGCGTGTTTGATAAATGCACTGGTTTATTACGACCTCGTATGCGTCGTTGTTAAGGTTGACGTCACAACACGTTACGTGACGTCACTAAACATTCCTGCAGTGTCAACACAATATGGCGGGCGTTGTTAACCGAAGTGTTTGCAGCATGAAAAATCCGCGTTAAGAAATGGAAGGTATGCAAGAAAAAGAATCCAATATGGGTGTTAGGGGTGGATAGAAAGCCTCATGATGGCGGACAGTAACCCTCGGGACGGATTTTTCCATCCACCCCTCACACCCATATAAGATTCTTATTTTCTGTTGCAAATTTAAAACCTACATCATTACAAAAACACGCCTATACAAAAACAGTGTAAATGGGTTAATTCAGGGTATAAGAAATCTACATTGGTTTCTGCCCACGCTTGGAATTTGATGAAATTATTATGCACAATAATTACCCTGGGTATAACCTTTGTAATGATGATGCACTGGCTTTTAAATGTAATTCCGTTGTATTTATTTTGCTTTTTGTACGATGTCACTACCAAAACAGAGGCTACTCTGATATAAACCTTTATATATTAACCAGAATTTCATATAATCTAATGTTGAAATGTTTTATTAATTAAAGCTATTATTGGTGTCTTATGTGATACACGAATGACTTTATGTGTCTTGTAGTAGCGACTGGGGATTCAATTTTCTTTAATGTTATCCCCATATTTCAGCTGCAAGTTTTGTAGTTATTCATATATTATAGGTAATTTTACCATGTTCCAATCGTTGTCAAGACACCACTTCAGCATAACATATATCCACATATATTATAAGGAATATGTAGATGAAATTTCATGAAAATTGAGGACCGGTAACAAATTGTTTAAACAGACTGAATACTAAAGTCCTGATTCAGCATAATGGGAAACTATACAATAAACAGGTTTCTGTCATGCTGTGTAATAATACTTTACTACTGCTTTCAATCTGGTTTGCTATGGTATTGTATGGGTTGTGTAAGTAGTTCATAGCATAATAATAAGTATTATTACAAAAACTCCAGTTCACTAAAATTGTCCCTTGTTGAACGCCATTGCCAAAAACAAACCTTTTTATTTAAAAGAAGTATACGGCAATGGCCTTGATGACAAACCTCGTCAGATGTACCCATAGAATCCTTTGCATAGTTTCTTTCTGTCTGTCTTGCCTAATTTTTATTGGTGCTAACATTTTGTTGAGATCTAACACCAAAATCAACAGCATACCCGTCATTTCAGACGCTGCTTCAGATTTTGTAAGGTTTGTTATCCGACGAGATAAATGACTCTTAAGTCTAGCTGTTGTTTGTTTGTTTATCCCTGGCTGTCCATTTAAACAGCAAAGGTTTGCTGTAGGGGCAGTCAATAATACTTCAGAATACTTTTAATAGACATATTTAGAGCCACAGAACGGTTTTCAGTATTTGTATCTGCCCCAGGCCCCAGTCAACCTATTTTTTGTATAGCTCCTACGAACGAGACTCAAATCGTAAGTTATTTCCAGGGCTTATTAAATAAAATTGCTTTTAGAAATCTGATGATAATTCTTTTGTCTGTGTTCCAGAACTGTATGTGAATTGACTATGTTTTCGATATCTTTGTACAGGTTTTGTATTTCATTAACCTGTCTGAGCAGTCATATGTAAGGTATCAAGAAGCATTGAAACAGACGATAATAGTTATTCAATCTGACATTAGTTATCTAATTACTAATTTAAGATTTTGAATTTTTGTTGGTTCTGCAATGATCTTCTCTTTCAACACTTAGCCAGATTTATACTTTAACTTGATATCTTCATGTTCGTTTACTAGATTTTCAGCTTCTTTTCTGGACCCCGTTTGTGCATGCTCAATCCTTTGTTCTATGAAAGCATTGAAGACTTGAAGCGTTTGGCCCGTGCTAGATCTGGATGATGATGATGATGATGATGATGATGATGATGATGATGATGATAATGATGATGTCCACAATACAGATCAGGGCTGGCAGCAAAACTCAACGCTTTTAAATCAACTACCACTTCTTACAGTTGATGATTTATATTATGGTGCTGCTTCTCAAAGAACTTCTTGAACAAGTGAAAACGATTAAAAATACAATTATATTAAATGAACAATTGAACTATGTGTTACGTGTATGTAAACGTAAGCCTACTAAATTATTTTCTGTCAAAACACTCCAATAATCTTCCTAAGCTGAACGATACATTGCACAGAAATGTAATGAACAACAAAGCAAGCAAAAGCATTGCTGTTAAAGAACAAAGAATCGGCAGAACTTTCAATAAGTTAGTGTAAGTTTTAGATAGAAAAGATACATTGTCTCTTGTCTGATGCCTCCAGTTGACCTGTCCCATGAGCTACGTCGGTCGGTGTGTGCTCGGAGGGGGATGTGCTGTGTTTGCCGGGTCTTGTCCATCATCCGTTGGGGTTGAGACACACTGACGAAGGTTACATATCAGAAAGGCCTCTGTGTCACTAAATTTGTTATAGTTAAGCCTTAATTTCAAGTATGCATACTGTAAGGAAGGAAATTGTTGTTCTACTGGTCTGATAGAAAAATTTATTTAGGTCATGGAACAGCTTTGGATTAGCCGATACAATATTTCATGCCGCATTCATCAATGATATTTCTTACGACAGAGATCAAGACTCAATATCTGTGTCAGTTTCAATCTTGGGAAATACTGACCTCGTTTATTTTTGTTAGGAAAAGAAATTCAGTGCACATAAAGACAGAGTATATTTAAGGCTAAATCTGGCCATGAATATATGAACAGTACAGCCTATAAAGCTATGTGACTATGTGTACAAGTAATAACAGACCACTTGACCATTGCGTCTTTCCACATCATCTCAGCACGGCAATGGAAACAAGAGGCTCAATGAGCCTAAACCGCTCACCTGAGGAACTTAAGTTTTAACAATTCACAGACTTGACTACTAAATCTGCTAATAGAATCCAGCCCATTGACCCTTACAGGATATAAGTCATCATTATTGCATTGCATTCCAAGTTTGAGACTTCTAGCTTCTATAGTTCCTGAGAAATCTTTGACGAAAATTTAACATTGGTCAAAATGGAGAGAAAGGAGAATGAAAGAACAGATGAACAAATAAGCTGAGAAAGCCCAATGTCTCTTACAAAAAATAAGTCATCATTATTCTATTGAATACCAAATTTGATGCTTCTAGCTTTTATAGTTCCTGAGAAATCTTTGATTAAAAATTTAACATTGGTCTATTATCTCTATATGGAGAGAAAGAAGAATGAAGGAACAAATGAACCAGACTAGCTCCAAAACCTAATGCAGCCTTTCCCCTTGCCCAATGGTGCTACACATAAAATTTAAACAAGATTGGTCGACTGCCTTCTGAGATATGCTTCATTGAAAGTGTGGACGACGGATGCCAGAACGACAGACGACGGACTCCGGAGCCTTGGTATACAGCCTTTGGCTCAGGTGAGCTAAAAATTCAAGTCGCTATTTCTGTCACAACATTTTCCCTACGTTAAGTCTATGGGCAAATTTTTTTGTCTCTCAAGGTCACGTAACTCCGATGTCAATATTCCGATTCGGCCAAAAATCGAACTTAACCGAGATTTTATGCCTGTCCTCGTTACCTGCAAGTTTGAAGCTGATATGAATAAAAATAAAGTTTCTATCGTGGTCACAACGTATTTTTTTATGCTCAAGGGCAGGTAACTCCAAGGCAAATATTCCGATTCGGCCCAAAATCGAACTTAACCGAGATTTTATGTCTGTCCTCGTTACCTGCAAGTTTGAAGCTGATCTGAAAAAAAATTCAAGTCGCTATCGTAGTCGCAACATTTTCCCTAATTAAGTCTATGGGCAAATTTTTTGTTGCTCAAGGTCACGTAACTGCGAGGTCTCTATTCCGATTCGGCCCAAAATCGAACTTAACCGGGATTTTATGCCTGTCCTCGTTACCTGCAAGTTTGAAGCTGATCTGAATAAAAATAAAGTTGCTATCGTGGTCACAACGTATTTTTTTATGCTCAAGGGCAGGTAACTCCAAGGCAAATAATCCGATTCGGCCCAAAATCGAACTTAACCGTTATTTTATGTCTGTCCTCGTTACCTGCAAGTTTGAAGCTGATCTGAAAAAAAAAATCAAGTCGCTATCGTAGTCACAACATTTTCCCTATGTAAAGTCTATGAACAAATTTTTTGTCGCTCAAGGCCATGTAACTCCGAGGTCAATATTCCGATTCGAACTTAACTGAGATTTTATGCCTGTCCACGTTACCTGCAAGTTTGAAGCTGATCTGAATAAAAATAAAGTTGCTATCGTGGTCACAACGTATTTTTTATGCTCAAGGGCAGGTAACTCCAAGGCAAATAATCCGATTCGGCCTAAAATCTAACTTAACCGAGATTTTATGTCTGTCCTCGTTACCTGCAAGTTTGAAGCTGATCTGAAAAAAAAAATCAAGTCGCTATCGTAGTCACAACATTTTCCCTATGTTAAGTCTATGGGCAAATTTTTTGTCGCTCAAGGTCACGTGACTCCGAGGTCAATATTCCGATTCGGCCCAAAATCGAACTTAACCGGGATTTTATGCCTGTCCTCGTTACCTGCAAGTTTGAAGCTGATCTGAATAAAAATAAAGTTGCTATCGTGGTCACAACGTATTTTTTTATGCTCAAGGGCAGGTAACTCCAAGGCAAATAATCCGATTCGGCCCAAAATCGAACTTAACCGTTATTTTATGTCTGTCCTCGTTACCTGCAAGTTTGAAGCTGATCTGAAAAAAATTCAAGTCGCTATCGTAGTCACAACATTTTCCCTATGTTAAGTCTATGGGCAAATTTTTTGTCGCTCAAGGTCACGTAACTCCGAGGTCAATATTCCGATTCTGCCCAAAATCGAACTTAACCGAGATTTCATGCCTGTCCTTATTATCTGCAAGAATGAAGTCGATCAGAAAAAAATTGACGGAGCTAGAGTGATGACAAGCTTTTTCCTATGTTAAGTCTATGGGAGCTATATGTTGCCATGGTAACCAGAGTTCCACTCAGATCTGCATGAAAACCTTATGCAGTCTTTCCACTTGCCCAATAATGTTACACATGAAATTTGATCAAAGTCGGCCAAGTAGTCTTCAAGATATACATTTTTGAAATTCACATTAACCCTTATGCAAAAATGCACAAGGGCAGGTAACTCCTAAGTGTATGATCCGATTCTGCCAATTATCGAACTTGACCGAGATTTCATGGCTGTGCTGGTTATCTGTAAGAATAAAGCCAATCCGAACAAAATTGAAGCAGCTACAGTGATGACAACATTTTCCTCATGTTAAAACGATAGGCAATTTTTCGGGCGCTCAAGGGGACGTAACTCTTGAGTGAATTATCTGCTTCGGCCCAAAATCAAACTTGACCGAGATTTTATGCCTGTACTGGTTATCTGCAAGAATGAAGTCGATCAGAAAAAAATTGACGGAGCTAGAGTGATGACAAGCTTTTTCCTATGTGAAGTCTATGAGAGTTAGATGTTGCCATGGCAACCAGAGTTCCACTCAGATCTGCATGAAAACCTAATGAAGCCTTTCCACTTGCCCAATAATGCGTCACACGAAATTTGATCAAAGTTGGCCAAGTAGTCTTTAAGATATACATTTTTGAAATTCCCATTAACCCTAATGCAAAAACACACAAGGGCAGGTAACTCCTAAGTGAATGATCCGATTCTGCCAGTTATCGAACTTGACCGAGATTTCATGACTGTGCTGGTTATCTGCAAGAATAAAGCCAATCTGAAAATAATTGAAGCAGCTACCATTCTCCCCATGTTAAGTCAATAGGCAATTTTTTCAACGCTCAAGGGCACGTAACTCCTGAGTGAATAATCCGATTCAGCCCAAAATCGAACTTGATCGAGATTTCATGCCTGTCCTCGTTATCTGCAAGAATGAAGTCGATCAGAAAAAAAATGACGGAGCTAGAGTGATGACAAGCTTTTTCCTATGTTAAGCCTATGGGAGCTCTTTGTTGCTGTGGCAACCATAGTTCTCATCCGATCTGCACGAAAACCTAATACAGCCTTTCCCCCTACCTGATGATGGTTCATATTAAATTTGATCAAGGCCGGCCCACTGGTTCCAGAGATATACTTCGTTGAAAGTGTGGACGACGGACGACGGACGCCGGCTCGTGGTATACTAATACCTCACATGAGCCTTCGGCTCAGGTGAGCTAATAATGGATCTCCTTGCCTTACACATATTTTAGTAGTATGACTTCTGTTATGTTTTTAAACAAAGTTGCACATGTTCACAATAGTTTTGCTACTACGAATAAAAACAATAGATGTTGTTAAACCTAATTTGTTGATTAAAATATCTTTTGGTTCAGTGTGTTCTACTTTCTACTATTTGGATGAACCACAGTAGTAGTATAGGGTGCCGGTATGGGGACCAGATTATGGGGACCAGATTATAGGGACTGGTCCCTATAATTTTGTTGGTCCCCATAATCTGGTCCCCATACCGGCACCGCTTGATGTAAGCTTGACTAGGCTAGATTGGGGACTTGGGTAGTTGGTAGTGTGTAAAGTGGATACCTTCCGAGATGGACTGAGTGTTTTGTGTTGATTACCTTGGTCCCTATAAATCTTCAGTTGCTGAAATTTATCGGGACCAAGTTTGAATTGACTATGCTTTTGACTAAGCCTGAAAATAACTTAGTTTTTTTTTTGGTGATCTTTCAAGTAGATCCATGTGTTTGTGTTGATTACATTGGTCCCTATAAATTTTCAGTTTTTGAAATTTATAGGGACCAAGCCTAAAATGACTTGGTCCCTATAAATTTGATGTTTGATGAAATTATAGGGACCAAGTTTGAAAATGACTTAGTCTCTGGTGTGAAAAAATATTTGGCACGAATAGGGCTCGAACCTATGACCTCCTGCTTATCAGACAGGTGTTCTACCAACTGAGCTAAAGTGCCAAGATATATTTTGTATGTAATATAATTGTTTTAAACTTAAGACATTATGGTTATTTTTTCTTAACTGTTTGATAGCCCTGAAAAGGGCTGTTTGGGTTTTGAATATCTTATTCTTTTATCTGGTTTTCTTTTTCCGTATGGGTTTGGTAGCAGCTCCAAGTCCAATAGCTGATGATGACTGCATCAGTTGTTCCTCTTCATTCACCACGATATTGATGTGGAGTGGAATCCTAATAGGATTCATTTCCAGTGATGATGGTTGTTGAGGACGATCTTCTAACTGTTTGACTCTGTTTTTGAGCTCATTGATTTCCTTCACTAAGACTTCAATAACTTTGGGTTGGGGTTTTGACTGCTGTACTGGGGGCTGTGTATAGATCAGTTGGTTAGATGGTATTGTTGTATATTGTTGTTGCTGTAAGGTAGCATCACTACCAAATGTTTCATTGATAGCGGTTGTTAAAAGATCTGGATTTTGCAAGAGATCATCGAATGATATTGACGGTTCCATTGTTTTTTTTCAAGAAAACTGAAGTAGGTCAAATCCTTTTTATACTCTGGAGAGGGATTGACCTACTTGCAAAAATTATTTCTTTCACGTCCGTGTTCAATGCATAAAAACCAATGCATTGGTCTACTTCCTTGCACTTCTGTGTACAATCTAAGATGGCTCACAACAGTGAAATTTACTTCAAAGCTTTGGAAGAACAGACGGAGTCACTGAAGAGTGGCGTGAGAGAATTGATGCTCTCGTTTGACATAGTCAAGCGAGAAGCTGAAGGATTATTTTCCTCGATTGACAATATGGAGAAGATGATAGCCATAACAAAAGAGGCAGCAGAGTTGGCACATGGACAACAAAGGAATGGTGAGGTGCCTGGGCCCTCTGCTGCCACACAGACAGAAGACTGGAGCCAAGAAGCGACAGAGCCTCCATTCTGTTAAACAAGTGGGTCCAGGATTACTTATGAATCCTGGGCCAGACGATGTCCGGCCTGTGGAGGACGAACCTGCTGCCAATGTTAGTTTTATAAACTAACAAAAACCCAACGGCCCTTTTCAGGGCCACCATTTATTTTTGGATGAATGTCCTTTGATAATGTTCAATCAAAATTCCTAAGTCTGATATTTGCTATGATGTTTCAAAACAACAAACATCATTGCTACACCAAAGACGAAGAATTCTCTGATTATGATTGGCTAAGCCAATTTTTTCCGATTTAAAGTAGGTCAATCCGATGTCACTTGTATATATATCATTCATAGTTATTACAAACTTCATAACCATGGATGAATACCCAAAGTCTGGTATTTGCAGTGAGTGTAATGCTCCAACTTATCTTGAATGTGGTAAGTGCTACGTCATTCTAAGGTATGTTGGAGAGGAACACAACTGCCCTGATGATGACGATGGGTTCTTTGAAGACGACAGTTTGTCCATATGTGATGAGTGTCTGGAACAAAAAAACTGAACCTCTGATGGTTCTCTAGACCAAATGGCCCTTTTCAGGGCCAACACTTATTCTTGAAAGAGTACCTTTTGATGATCATACAAAAGATTCCTAAGTCTGGTATTGGCTATATTGATCTATGTTTCGAACATAGACCATCATTGCTACACCAAAGACGAAGAATTCTCTTAGGATGATCACGATTGGCTATTTCGTTAGCCAATTTGATTGGTTGTTCGATTAAAGTAGGTCAATCCTCCTACAATGTATAAAAGCCCTTCTGCTTTTGAGTTCTCCCCATATTGTTCCAGTATGACTTGGTTTAAGAAGTTACGTGCTGTATTCCACCGAAGGAAATATCCTGAGGTGAAAAGACAGCAGCCATGTACTGAGGAAGAGTACTGGAAGAAAGTGGAGAGGTTACCAAGCGGACTGGCTTTCCAGCAGTTCCTGGCTAGAAGGGGAGTGGGATCGGTTACCATTAAACCGATCGCTATAGTGTAGCCATTCCGTGGCTAGTAACTGTTTAAGTTACTAGCTACATAAGAACAGTCCTTTTTAGGGCTAACCCATGGATTTCGTTAAAGAATAACCTTTTCATAATTAACAAAGACTGGTAAACTTTTTACTGTTTTAATGTGTTTTAAAAAGTTCTTAATACAATACTATGTTTCTTAACTATCTTTTTCAAATGTCTATTTTGTCTTTGGTTTCTTCACACCACGAGTGGTAGAAGTTGTTCGCTTTCTTTTTCTTGATTTCTTAACACTAGATTGTTTCTCTTCGGCACAAGACTGTTTGTCATCGGCACAAGACTGTTTCTCCTCGACACAAGACTGTATCTCCTGAGGAGTGTCAGGTGATATTTCTTCAGTAGGTAATGTAGGTGGTATGTCCAACTCATCTTGTATCAACTGCTTCTGTGGACATTCGGGTGCCCAATGATCTGGAAGTCCACATATGTAACAGTGTCCGTAGGGTAGCTTGAACCCCGATGTACAATCTCGCGACCAGTGTGTCGTAGCATTACATCTGAAGCAACGACCATAAGGTGTTCTCATCAATTGTTGATCAAGAAGTGATTTTTCCAATGTCCGTAGAAGATGAATATCATATTGTTGTTTCAATAACTTCTTTAAACTTGAACAATGGTAGTAAATGCTTTCAGGATCACTATATTTCTTTGTTCTTGGATCCCTATTGTATTCCATCTTGTTTAAGATTTTTGAAGTTTTCACTGTGGTAGTCAGAAGTAGAATGAAGTTCTATTCAAGATCACTTCCTTTTATATCATCCTTGCCTCGTGTCTTTGAATGTAAGAACTCGATCACCTTTGGATTGTCAGCTACAGATTTTTTCCAGTTCTCAAATGTGATAACTGAATCTTCTAACAGTTTGTACTTAGCACAAGTCCACCACAATTTCTTGAAATCTTCAAAAGTTTCTTTTTCATTTAATTTCATCTGGATTTCTTCCATAGAAATATCTTCATGAGAAAACAGTATGTAGATGCAAAGTAGTAATCTTCTGTAAGGTTTGAATTTTATCACTTGTGTCAGAGGTACTTCAAACCACTTCTTCTCCATGCTGTTGATAAAACAATGATGATCTGTGTATCGGATCAATTTATATGGTCAAAGAATCCATCTGTTTGATCAAATCGTCAATATCAGTTTCCATCGGTTCCTCATGACGGGTTTCAGAGCAGTCCATCGGTTGTTCTGATGAAGCTCTTTCAATATCTATTATCATGTTGTAAATGTAGCTGATCACCTCATCGTTGTTAGCTACATGCAAACGCCATTGATCCAGTTTCACGGGTGACTCATCCAATATGTTACTCATGAGCCAAGCTGTTCTTTTCATCTCATGTCGAAAAGACATAAATGTATCATATCTTCTCAACCAAACATGAATGTCATCTTTAGTTTTTAAGAAATCTACATTATCTGGCTCTAATGACAAAGTTTGTTCAAGTGCAAGTCTGTAGATCTCAAATTTCAGAATTTGATCTAAAGATACAGGTAGACTTTTTCTGATGGTCTTAATCATGATTTTTAGTTAAGTATGCAATTAGAATATTGAGTTGGGAACTTCAATATGATCTTAGGTTCTTTTCTCAACTGTTCGTTGCCTAATGTCACTTTATATCCTTCTTTGGCATTTATATATTCCGACCAATAGTCATTGAAAGTCAAACATCCCGATGGTAATATCATAAGATCTGGATTGTCCCGACTACAGAATAACTGTTTGACTTGAGCTTTGGTATATTCCTCATTCAGTATCAGATATCCCAAAAGCATATCTCTGTAGAGAAAGCTAGATGACACATTACCATGTAGAAAGTGTTGATGAAATTTCTCAGACATGTAAAACATGTCCCGTGTGGTAAAGTTGAAGAATGTGACTAACCATCTTTTTGCTTTCTTAAGGGTTGGTTGATGTTGAAAATGAAAACGGCTAATCTGTCTATGAAACTCTAATCGTTTCTTATCTGACAAATTAGGAAGTTCATCTATGAGCAATAGTAACTGAATCATTTCATCTTGGTAAGTTATTTGAGATCCAGTGTTCTTCAAAATCTTCATTCTCATTTTAAACCAGCTGTCTTGTATGAGATCTGTAAAGTCTTGGCCTTTTCCACAGTTGTACATGTTGTATGTCAAAATCATCTCCGTTATTTCCAAGGGTAGAATACGGCTGGTAGTCATGATTAATCTGAAACAAGAATGTTAAAAATCGCATAAGGCAGTCAAAAGTTATAAGCGTTATTGGTTTTTTTTTCTCACTGTTTATAATTATTGGAAAACCAATCTTTTTTCCGGGAATAGGGTACTTTCAAATTCAATGGACTAAGATCGATTTTCGGAAAATTGACCTTTCATTTTTTAGAAAATGGGTGAACTTTCAGTTTTAATAGACAAAATCTTTATTGGCTGATTTTCGGAAAATCTCACTGACTTTGAAAGTTTGTTTTAACAATGGCAATAAGATTTGAAAATTAATGATTATAAAATCTTAAGTTCATAGATTTGTTTCGATTTGAGGTTTAGTGCCCCCGCAAACACTGTGTATCCCTGCAAACACTGTATAAGTCATTTTTCGAGGCGTTCTGACTTCTACCCAACATTGAGATGAAATGACATCTCAAGCCCTACCGCCCAATGAAACCAATAGGGTGTAAGGGATGGTTTGGCCCGTATCCCTTTGCCTGGTTAGACATTATATTGATGTACAGTTGGATTCAGCCCTGCATAGAAACATCCCAATCCTATTTCTTCAAAGTTTCTATAGGTAGGAGCAATGCATAAGAAAAGTAACTGTCTTGTTGTCTTCTCTAAAGATTCTTACTGTCATTATCACAAAAGAATAGAATTGTTAGTCGTGATAACTTTGTAACAAGAATTTGGAATTTCCAAAGTCAGTGGGCCAATATAAAAACGGGTTTTTCAGGTTGAAGCTTCATAGTTCATCATTGAACACCAAACAATTAACATGCCAAAGAGACATTGGAAGCGAATTAGAACTCCATCCAGTTCGGATGATGAGACCATACCTAAGAGACCTAAGTTGGTAGACTACTCTGACACAGAAGATGAAGATGAAGAATATGAACAATATTATACCATGAAGCCAGTAAGAGAGCGGGAGTCGAGGCGATTTAGAACAAGGGCCAATGTTTACAGCGTGGACATGAGAAAGTTTCCTGAGAGGACATCACCATTAGAATTTGTGCCACGATTATTCCAACAATTGGTGGACGACATTAAGAGACATACCGAGGCACAGGGCAATGATAGAATAAGCGTTAGCATCTACCATCCTGGACTTAAACTTGGGGTCTTTATACCCTTCACAGATGTGTCTTCATTAACTGGAGAAGCCCTGTCACAAGAAATTGAGAAAGTATTACAGTCCAATGAAGACTTCAGAATTGATGATGGCCAGATGTCATTGGAAGTGACCCATACAAGACTCCCTGTAGGAAGTGGACAGAATAGAAAACCACTAAACTATGGACTCTACTTCGATTCTAACAATATGAGAAAGATGAAAAGAAGTATTGTTACCATCAACAATACAGAAGACTCCATGTGTCTGGCTAGAGCTGTGGTTGTCGGCAAATGTCATGCCGACAAAGATGAATCCCTGACCTGGAAGAAGACATGGGAACATATACGTAAATCTACCAAGTCTTTCCAGACCAGTGAAGCTAAGAAGTTGTTGGATCGAGCTCAAGTTCCATTTACCAAACCTTGTGGACTTGACGAATACAAGAAGATCCAAGCTGTGTTAGCACCTGCCTACCTGATCAAAGTACATTCGCAACATGCGAAAGATGACCTTCTCTTCAAACCTGAATTCGAAATGACCAAACAGACTAAAGTGATACATATATACTACAATGGAGACAATCATTATGACACTATCACCAGTATAACTGGTTTTCTAGGATGTCATTACTTCTGTGAACTTTGTGTCAAAGGATATAACAATCGTTGTGATCATATGTGTCCCCATGGATGTGACAAATGTTACAATGAGACATTATGTGCGGCAGGAGAAACGTGTTTCTGTAGGGATTGTAAAAGAAAATTTTACAGTCCTCAATGTTTTGCTAATCATAAAAGAATCAAACCTGGACAGAAAAAGTCCATGTGTCAGTTAGTTTATAATTGTGGAAATTGTTTCAGTAGAATCATTGGGAGTAAGAAAAATCATGTTTGCCCAGGAAATCGAAAATGTAGATTTTGTAAAGAGATCGTGGGTGCAAATCACCAGTGTTACATACAATCTTATGTTTGTAAGACTGATGAGGATGCACCCAACGAATCTGATGATGCAGAATCTGATGATGATGAAGAAACAAGTTCCTCCTCCAAGTACATTTTCTTTGATTTTGAATCTTCACAAAATACAGGAGAACATAAAGTTAATTTCTGTGTAGCACATAGAGCCTGTGACCAGTGTATCCATTTACCTATCCATGAAAAGTGTAAAAATTGTAGCAAGTTCCCAGACCAAGGAAGAGAAATGATCTTTGAAGGTCCTGGTACTTTGCATGAGTTTTGTACTTGGCTATTTCAACCTTTTAATGAAGGCTCAATTTGTATTGCACACAACTTTGGTGGTTATGATGGCCAGTTTATTTTAAGATATCTCTTAGAGAATGGAACTTACAAACCAGAGGTGATCATGAATGGGCATACTATCATAACCATGAAAGCTGGAAAACTTGAGTTCAAAGATTCGTTTCAGTTTTTGCACATACGTTTGGCTAGTTTCCCTGATACCTTTGGACTTAAAGAAATGAAGAAAGGTTATTTCCCACATTTGGCAAATACTGAAGCTAACCAAAACTATGTGGGGCCATACTTTCCTGCCGAAATGTATAACCCTGGCCAGATGTCTAGCAAAGACAGAGACGACTTCTTGCAATGGCATAAGTCTAAAGTAGAATCAAATGCTATCTTTAACTTCAGGCAAGAAATGGAAGAGTACTGTCGGAGTGATGTCGATATCTTGAGGAGAGGTTGTGCTTGCTTTAGACAGCAATTGATGGAAACTAGTGGAATTGACCCTTTTAAAGTAGCATGTACGGTGGCCCAAACGTGTTCACTCGTTTGGAGAAAGGATCATATGCCAGAAAACTCAGTAGCTATCATTCCTCCTGAAGGCTATCCAAACCAAAAGAAATATTCGATCAAGGCTGTAAGATGGTTGCAGGTTATGGCTAAGAAAACTAACACACACATTCAACATGCATTGAATGGTGGTGAACAGAAAATTGGTGAGTTTTACGTGGATGGGTTTGACCAAGAAAATAAGAAAATCTATGAATTTCAAGGTTGTTATTGGCATGGTTGTCAAAGATGTTATCCTGACAGGCATAAGATCAATACCTACAACTGTTTGAAGATGGACACTCTTTTTTGTTCCACTTTGAGAAAGGTTGAAACTCTGAAAGCTGCAGGGTATGAAGTCATGGAATGTTGGGAATGTGATTTTGACAAACAGTGTAGAGAAGACAAAGAATTCCAAACTTTGGTTGAGGCTGAATTTACTAACTTGGATCCCTTGAAACCCAGAGATGCTTTATTTGGGGGCAGAACTAATGCTACTAAATTGTACCATGAGATTGATGAACGTTCAGATCAAGAAATCAAGTACATTGATGTCTGTTCTCTGTATCCATACATTTGTAAATATGGTGTGTTTCCACTGGGTCATCCAGAGATTTATTCTCAAGAAGAAATTGACAAAGACAATATCCAACAATATTGTGGCCTGATCAAATGTAAAGTTCTTCCACCCAGAAACTTGTATCATCCAGTACTCCCTTACAAATGTAACAATAAACTTCTGTTTCCACTCTGTAGAACATGTGCAGAGAAGTCAGACAACTCACAACTTTGTCATCATACTAAAGCAGAAGATAGAGAATTGGTTGGAATTTGGGTCAGTATAGAATTGTTTGAAGCTTTGAAACTTGGTTATCAGCTTACTGAAATTTATGAGGTTTGGCATTTTCCCGAGACAACTCAGTATGATAAAGAAACTGGCCAAGGTGGAATCTTTGCTGGGTACATTGATACATTTCTGAAAATAAAGCAAGAGGCCAGTGGGTATCCTGATTGGTGTAAAACTGAGGCAGACAAAGAAAAGTTCAAACAAGATTACTTGGAGGCAGAGGGAATTAGATTGGAGCATATTGAAAAGAATAAGGGTCGTAGGGCTACTGCAAAGACTGAGTTGAATAACTTGTGGGGAAAATTGGCACAAAGAGATAATATGACTAAAACTGAATACATCTCAGAACCATCAACATACTTTGAATTGGTAAGCAATCCCATGAAAAAAGTCAAGTATGTTGATGTCTATGGTGAACAGTTTTTACATGTCAACTGGGAAGAAACAGACTCTATCATTGAACCTCATAGTTGCAGTAATGTGGTGGTAGCATCTTTTGTGACAGCACAAGCCAGATTGAAATTGTACAGTGTGTTACACAAACTTGATACACGTGTACTCTACTTTGACACTGACTCTGCAATCTATGTCCACAACCCCAAACTTTGGAATCCAACTATTGTGAATAATCGACTTGGGGAATGGACTGATGAAATGCCCAATGCAAAAATCACAAAATTTGTTGGTATGGGGCCAAAGAACTATGGTTACGAGTATGTTGAAAACAATGGTGACAGAAAATCCACTTGTAAAGTAAAAGGACTGACATTGGATTTTAACACTTCTCAAATCATACATTTTGAGAAAATGTTAAACTGGGCAAAATCTAAAGACAGAGATTTCCGTGAAACTGTGCAGTATCAACATAAAATCAGAAAACATCCCAATAGAAAAGTGACCACTGAAAAACTTTCAAAGATTTATAGATTTACCTATGACAAACGGGTGATTGTGAAAAATGGGTACACTGTGCCATATGGTTATGAATAATACCATGATATCTTAGTACATAAGATTTGTTTTACATCATTAAAAGTATATAAATATACATGTTGTTCGTTGTTCTTTCTCATTACTCATCATGTCAAGCATTCAGACACCAGTAGTACAAGATATTAACAGTTTGTTTTTCAAACATCCTGCTTATCTCTTTATATCAGGTCCAAGTGGATCTGGAAAAACAGAGTTTGTAAGAAAAGTCATTGAATACAAAGATGACTTGTTTGATATTCAACCACAACGTATCGTGTGGTGCTACAAAGAATGGCAACCAACTTATAATATCTTGCAAGAACGTGAAGGATCCAACACCACATTTCTTTCTGGAATTCCCAATGACGATGATGACATTGTCAGCGATACGAGTTTGTCTCACTTGATCGTCTTTGACGATATGTTAGGAGACAAAGATGAAGAAAAAATAAAATTGTGGTTTACAAGGAAAGGGCATCATCGAAATGCAAGTGTGATATACATCACACAAAATTTGTTTCACCAAAGTAAAGATGTCGAACTATCAGTTTGAATGCACATTATCTCATTTTGTTTCAAAGTCCTCGAGATAAAATGCAAGTCAAAGTTTTGGCAAAACAACTTCAATCTCCACATTTGATGTATGCTTTCAATGATGCCACATCCAAACCACATGGATACTTACTGATCGATTTGAAACCAGATACACCAGATCTATTGAGATTTAGAACAAATTTTTTTCAAAACTGGTTTACAAAACCAAATCATCAAGGACCAGTTGTTTATTTCCCAAACATATAAAAGTGTGTGTCTGATTTGAAAATTGATCACAAGTCATTATGGTTTCGAAACGAACATCAGCTAACTTGATAAGGGCACTCTACAATTCGAGTAGAGAACCAAATACTGTAAAACGTAAACAATTGCTCAATGAGGGATTACTCGAAATGATAAAATGGTTTTCTTTGGCTGCAAGAAAAATCGTTGAGGGTAAAATGAAATTACCCAAACAGACAAAGAAATTTATGGAAAAACATAAAGATGATCTCAGAAAATTAACAAGTACCATGGTCAATAGTGATGTTAAACGTAACACCATTTTGAAACCTGGCGGTGGTGGTTTCTTGGGTGGCGTTATTATCAGAACATTAATACGATGGGACGGTAATAAAATATTAAGACGGTTTGCCAAAAAGAAGACTTCTGTAAAGAAGACTTCTGAAAAAACGAAAAAACCTAGAAAAATTAATGAAAAATTTATTACTGTGAGAAAACGTCCAATTACATCATGGCAAAGTCTTGGGATGCGATCGCCTACTGAAAATGCTCGCTCTGTAACTCGTCAAAAAACCATTTCACCAAATATTGCTAGATTTCAACCACTCTATGCTTGGGAACCACATGTTTTTCAAACTGCAAGACAGTTTGGATTTGAAGCTGCAATGCGTGAAAAAGCTCTGCAGGGACAAAAAATGTATAATCAACCTTTTAGAATCAATAACAGAGGTCCAAACTTGAAACTTACGAGACGCAAAATATAAAAGCCCATGTTCGACTGGGATTCTTCATAGTGTATCACGACAATCATGACGGCCGTACGTAAAAGGAAAACTCTGAGAAAAAAGAAAACTTCTTTGATTAATAAATATGGTCCTTTTTTAGAAGGACTTTGTCAATTACCTCCAAAATTTCGTCAAAAAATAATCAATGATTCACCCAAAGAAGTGATCGATTGTGTAGGGGAATGTTGCTTAAACATTATAAAAGGCAATGTACATCTAACTAAAGCTCAGAAACAACACTTACAATCTAGAAAACAGCATGTTCGTTTGCTGAGTACAAAACAGGTCCCTGTTGCAGCAAAAAAGAAAATCATTAATCAGAAAGGCGGGGCTTTACTAGGATTGTTACTCAAACCTTTGATTGCCCCACTCATAGGATCTGTCCTTGGTGGCCTTCTTAATCCAAATCATGGAAGGGCGTAAAATGGCTATTGTCCCATTCAAACTTTGGGAAGATATGAAACGTTGGAAAGAGGAACAAATTCAGAAACCTAGATTACCACCTGATCCTGAAGTTTCGGCTACTGCTAATCTTCAAAACGACTTGTCTTCTGTTATGAGTAATAATGAAATCTCGGAATCAGAAAAGTCTCAGTTGTTTGGTGAAACTTTGCATAAATTTAAGACGGCTCATAAAAAAGCTTTAAAAGAACCTTCCCAGCCTGTTCTGCAACCTAAGAAGATTGATCAGCACATTATTGACAGTGTTCCTTCCACCATGAAAAGAAAAGCTCAGCTTTTGCTTTCTATGTTGCAAGAAAATAAAAACATAGCTTGGGATGATGATGGTACAGTCAAGATGTATGGAAAACCTATTCCTGGTTCTAACATTATCGACTTGGTCAATGATGTGATCAGACATAGGAAAGGTATTGAGCCCACGGGTTGGCAAGCTTTTGCACAAGGATTGAGAGAATTGAATATTCCTCAAGATGTGGTAGGCAATAGAGACAGATGGGAATGGATGCACGAACATCAGCTTCCTCCTTCTGAACAATCACCAGAGGATGTCTTTGTGACGCCTCCAAAATCAAAACGTCATAAACTAGGGACTCCCTATACAAAACAGCGTAAATATGATCTGCCCTCAGTCAAAAAACACGTAAGGCGATTAGCGAGAAAACATATAAAAGAAGAAGAAATGGAAGGTCCTTTCATACCTAAATGGTTAACCTATGATGAACAATGAAGTTTGAAAAATTATATTATGATCCTAAAAGTCCTGCTGCCTATGCTGGAGAACAAGCTTTATTCCAGTTAGCTAGAAAAACTTCTAAAAAAGTAAAACTTAAAGATGTCAGGGATTGGTTGAGGAAACAAAAGACATACACTTTGCATAAACCTATTCGAAGAAAATTCAAACGTCGAAAAACTGTTGTTGCAGGAATCGATTATCAATGGCAAGCAGATTTAGCAGATGTATCAAGTATGTCTAAGTTCAATGACAAACACCGATACTTGCTTTGTGTCATTGATGTATTTTCCAAATTTGCCTGGGCTGTTCCCATCAAAGATAAGACGGGTAAAACTTTGATCAAAGCATTCAAATTGATCTTGAAAAAACGAAGTCCAAAAAGCCTCCAGTCTGATAAGGGAACAGAATTTAAAAATAAAAAAATTCAGAATTTTTTAAAGTCAAAAAAGATTCATTTTTTCACGACAGAAAATCCTGAAACTAAAGCCAGTATTGTCGAAAGATTTCAAAGAACTTTGAAAAGTCGCATGTGGAAATATTTTACACATCATCGTACGCTGAGATATATTGATGTACTTCCAAAATTAGTTCATGGTTACAACCATGCATATCATCGAAGTATCAAATGTGCACCTGCATCTGTTACTAGCAAAAACGAAGTTGTAGTGTCAGAAAATTTATTTGGAAAGAAACAAAAACATCAAAGTCCAAAATTAAAAGTCAGTGATTATGTTCGCATTAACAAGACAAAACGTACTTTTGATAAAGGTTATTTACCAAACTGGACACAAGAGTTGTTTCAAATTTCGGCTGTGTACAAACATCAAAATCCTGTAACCTATAAAATAGTAGATCTAGATGGCGAAGTAGTCAAAGGCACTTTTTACTCGCAAGAGTTACAACGTGTAGAAAAAGATCAAGTATTCGAAATTGAATCTATCATAGATCGCAGAAAACGTAAAATTGGTAAAAAGTGGATCAAAGAAATAAAAGTTCACTGGAAAGGGTATCCATCTAAATTTGATAGTTGGATTTTAGAATCTGATCTTCTATAAAAAAGGTGAACATGAATTTCAGAAGCTCATTCGTGCGTGACACTGCTTCTTTACAATCTGCAGACGGTAGTCAAGGAATATTAGCAAAAAATCGCTTAACATTTTTGGCTCAAATTATTGTTGTTTATGCTATCATTATCACCTCATTGGTACAAATCAGTTTAAGAAGTCCAGACAAAGAATTGTGGTTGATATTACTCAGTAGCTCTGTTGGATACATTTTACCATCCCCAGGATTAAAATTCAAAAGACAAACTCCAATTTCATCTTCTCTCCCTGAGGAAAAACAAAAACCATGAAAGAATTTTACTTGACATTATTAAGTGACAGTTCTTTAGACACCTTCCCACAAAATACTCAATCTACTTTCAAAGTCAAATTAGATTGTCCTATTCAAATTGACAAACAAAATTGGGAGGTAGCTTTAGCAGAAATAATAACACCAGGTGAAATCATGAATATCACAGATAAAAATAATTTTTTCTTTCTTCGATTAACAAATAATGCTTTCATTGACATAAAGTTTGATCACTTAAGGCATGAAATTTGCAGACAAACAAAAAAATGTTCAGATTATAAAGTAACCTTTCCAACAGGAAATTATACTAGCCCTGAACATTTGATTATGGAAATGAAAAATGCACTTGAGAGTCGTATTCAAAAGATTTTGACTCAACACAACATTAAAATTCATCTTGAATACAGAAGTCAATTAAAACGCATCAAGGTTGCTGTAGAGTATCCTTCTGGTTCAAATTACACAAATCAAATTCAGATAGTATTTCCAACACCATTAGCAATCATTTTAGGCATCGATAAACAATTTCACGGAGAACCATTAGGCAACGATGCTGTCAAATTCAAATATGGTGTTGACTTGAATATTCATAACAGTCGCTTCTTTGTGTATTCCGATGTGGCCGGTTACACAAACATAGGGCATATAACAGCTCCCATTTTAAGAGTAGTTCCATTTGCAAATACAACTGGTGAAATTCATTTCCATCAAGAATTTCTCAACTTGCATTACGTTCCAGTGGCAAAATCCTTCATTGATCAAGTTTACATTAGTATAAAAGGCGATACAGGTAATGATATTCCATTCATTACTGGAAAGACATTGATCAAACTACACTTCAGAAAAAAAGAACAATAATGCGTACTATTCATTATCATCAGTCTGGAGCAGGATTTAAAGACTTTCCCGTCTATCGAGGTGTCTCAAGACAATATGGCCATGGTTTAGGTTCCATATTTAAAACAGCAATGCGAAGTGTTGTTCCCATTTTAAAACCTCTAGCACAAGCAGGAATAAAAAGTGCAAAACAAGTTGCAAAAAAGGAGGGACTAGGTGCTCTTCGCGATATGTTGGAAGGCCAAAATATCAAACATGTTTTGAAACAAAGAGGCAAACAAAGTTTGAAATCTCTCGGAAAATCTGCTCTGGATGAATTAAGTGGGGGTATAAAATCAAAAGGCAAATCTAAAAAGAATCAGTCTAAGACTAAACGTCAAGGTGTTAAGAAGGGTCAAAAAAGAAAAACTCAACTGCTATTCCAAAAAATCTTAAATTTCCGAAAGATATTTTCGATCAATAATGATGCAATCAGGTTCTTGTGAGTGCAGCAAAACGGAGTTGGAAATGCAATCCGTTCCTCCGACAATGACAACTATGCAAGAAACTCAGTGGACTGATTATCATCCTATCGCTTCCCTGGATAGTTATCAGGCGCCCATTGAATTTTTGGTTCCACCCCATACTGAATATTATACAGATTTATCTCAAACTTATCTTTATCTAAAATGTAGAATCCTGAAACCAGATGGAACTAATATTGAGGATAAAAAGGTTGCCCCTATCAACAACTTCTTCCACAGTATGTTCAGCAGCATCGATTTGTACCTGAATAATAAACTGGTCACAAGTAATATGGATACATATCCGTACAGAGCCTACATAGAAAACTTATTTTCCTTTGGAGCAGATGTCAAAGACAATCAGTTAAAAGCTGCAGAGCATTGGTATGAAGATGAACCTGGGAGATTTGAGGATTTTGAATGTGATAACATAAAAAAAGGCCGAGGTGAAGCTACAAAACAAAGTAAATCTTTGGAACTCATGGGCCGATTACATTTAGATCTGGCCATGCAAGACAAATATCTTCCGAATGGCATTGAAATCAAACTCAGACTTAACAGAGCATCTCCTCAATTTTGTATCATGGCTGAGGATGGTTACCCTGTAGTACTCAAAATTGATGTAGCCAAACTGTCAGTGAGAAATGTACAACTTCTACCAGCAATCACAAACGATTTGAATCAGAGCATTGCTCAACATAATGCCAAATTCCCCATCAGAAGAGTTGAGGTGAAAACATTTACCATTGGTACTGGACTCAGATCTAAAATTGAAGACCATCTATTCCAGGGTCAACTTCCAAAACGATTGTTCATTGGTATGGTTCCTAATGAAACATTCAATGGCACGTTTCCCACGAACCCCTTTAACTTCCAACCTTTCAATCTCAGTAAACTGGATGTCACACTCGATGGACACAATATCTATGGCAGACCCTTTGAACCTAACTTCACCAGAAACGAGTACCTTCGATCATACATGTCACTGTATCAGGCTCTGAGTAGTCGAGACCAAGTTCAGAATTGTAACATTGATTACGAGGATTACAAAGACGGATACACATTCTGGGGATATGACTTCACACCTGATCAAGCTGCTGACCAGAGTCATCTCCACCCTATAAAAACTGGAAACCTGAGACTAGAACTTCAGTTTGCCAATTCGCTCGCAAAGACTATCAACGTCATTGTGTATGCTGAATTTGATCATCTGATAGAAATAAACGGACTCAGAGAAGTAATCACAGACTACTGAAAAAAAAGATGCATAGTGGATACTATATTGAAGAAGAACTGAGGGATTATCTACTATGGTCAGATTCTACTTCATCTGGAAATGGCATGCTTCAAAAAGAATTTGAGGGATTATCAGAAGACAATGAAACACAGGGACAACACAAATGGATTAAAGATACCCTTATACGAGCCATGAAGATCAACTTGATGACTGCTATATTTGACTATGCCCGTCACCAGTGCCAAGGATGTAGAATAAATCATCCCAGTCAGAAATACCATGACTTGTGCTTGTGGACAAAACCAAACGAATGGATTACAGACTATGCTTTACATATCCATGCCCTGAATAATCTCAACATCTATGATGTCATCCAAAAATGGGACGAGTTGCTCCTGGATGCAGTACCATCAGAAGAAAGAAGAAAAGAATATAGTGCTATGACAGGATTGGACCATTTAATACCATCTGAAAAAGTCGAAGCCTATAAAAACTGGATATTCCTGAAAAACAGTCATAACAGATACGGAAGAAAACCTGACTACAACGAGTGGAGAGACTTTTGGAAACAGAAATTAATAGAAGCTACTCCGTCGGAGACATCACCAGAAAAATGAACACACATGAACTGAGGAAAATTCTGTACCACATGCCTGTTAATGGAGATGTATGTGCCAAAGATCTCTTACCAGAGAAGAAACCTCTAGACATGAAAGCCTATATCATAAACACTGACAATTCAGATGAACCAGGAGAACATTGGGTTACCGTATACTTCAGAGGCAATCAAGCCATCTACTTTGATTCTTATGGCATGCCACCAGAAGAAGACTATATTCTACCTTTCATCCAAAGAAATTCCAGAAGTTGGATTCAAAATACAGAACCATTACAAAGTCCATGGAGTCACAACTGTGGAATGTGGTGTATATACATTATTCATCAACTTGAAAAAGGACTAGACTTGAAGAAAGCTATTCATGGGGAACTGTATGGCACAGGAGAAGACTTATACCAAAATGACAGAGATATTGACAGATGGTTCAGTGCTAATTATGGCAAAGTGATCTGGACACAAATCAAGTCTAATTATGGCAAATTGATCTGGACACAAAATGACATGCCAACTCCAAAGTTTCTTTACAAACATAGAATTCAAGTTTGCAAATGCTTACGAAATACACATTGCTTATCAAAGAAATACCCCATGTATTTAATGTTGTAAATATGTTAAGGTTTCAAATTGTAAACGAGGACAGAGGGACGGTCCTAATCCTCTGTTCATCGTAATCAAGTTAGTTAGCGGGACAAATAAAGTTAAAACTGTTCACCAATCTTTCTTGTCTTTTCACCCCCTCTTCATGACGAAGAGGGTAGTAGTATCTAAACTTGAGATGGCTAGAAATAACATCCACTGACGCTTCATAGTCAAACTAATGAATCAAAAATAGATCTTGAGATACAAGATCTATATCCAGAAGTTTGCTACTATCAAGCCTCAATATATTTGCCAAAACACTTGACGCTTGACAGTCAAGTTTCTACTGATGAAGAAATATAAAGTCTTGAGATACAAGATTTTTATTTCTCATAGAAACTTGGTACTAGATAGCCTCAATATATAATTATGACACTATGAAGTCTTGAGATACAAGAACAACATAATGTCATCTTGTGGTATCCCTGGACCTCTTGAAAGATTTCCAACAAAAGACTAAGTCATTTTCAAGCTTGGTCCCTATAATTTCATCAAACATCAACTTTATAGGGACCAAGTCATTTTAGGCTTGGTCCCTATAAATTTCAAAAACTGAAAGTTTATAGGGACCAATGTAATCAACACAAACACATGGATCTACTTGAAAGATCACCAAAAAAAAACTAAGTTATTTTCAGGCTTAGTCAAAAGCATAGTCAATTCAAACTTGGTCCCTATAAATTTCAGCAACTGAAGATTTATAGGGACCAAGGTAATCAACACAAAACACTCAGTCCATCTCGGAAGGTATCCACTTTACACACTACCAACTACCCAAGTCCCCAATCTAGCCTAGTCAAGCTTACATCAAGCGGTGCCGGTATGGGGACCAGATTATGGGGACCAACAAAATTATAGGGACCAGTCCCTATAATCTGGTCCCCATAATCTGGTCCCCATACCGGCACCCTATACTACTCACAGTGCATAACTGGAAGTCAAATACTAGAAATTCATGACAGTCTAATGGTTTCAATGCTAAGTCAGCTCAAGATATATTCATTTTGAATTGTATAAACAGAGGATCTTACATGAGTGCTCATGTATTATTGAATTTATTAAACGAGTTGAGGAAAAGGGATAAAATGCGAGGCTTTGCCGAGCATTTTATCCCTTTTCCTCAACGAGTTTAATAAATTCAATAATACATGAGCACGAATGCAAGATTCTATTTATCATATGACATTTAAAGCGCAGTTTATTCACGATTGTTTATAAAAATGTAAATATTCCGCCGTTAGTCAACGCGACGTCGTTAAGGACGTCGTACATGTAACGTTACGGTACGTATATAGCTAATTTGCATATTTAATCCACTAGTGGATTATCGAAAATATTACATGGCGTTAATGCACTCTCAGACACGACGTCATATGATAAACTCATTTTTAATAGATAGTGTTAGGAATTTTGAAAGCTAAGGTTCTTGGTTTTTGACAAAGGGATCGGCCCACGGCCCTCATCTTTGCTTCATCTCAGTGTTTGAACTTGATTTATGTCTCTGTGATGATGCATTGACTGAGTTAGGAAATCATTATGCAAACCGAATATATGTTATTGTTGGGAACAACACCCTAACCTAGGGCGAAGATTCGGCCGTTAAAAGATCTTTAAGCACCCCCCCCCCCAGTGGCATATGCTGCTGAGTTTTGGTGTTGGTGTTTTGCTGTTATTTTTGTTGTATGTCTGCGAATTTTTCTGAGTTGTTGTTTAGTGTTTTCTAATGGTCTGATCACCCCGTGTGGGAAAACGAGGGCTGATTGTTCCATTTCATAAACACTCAGTCTCAGCTCAGGACTACATGTATTTTCAAAGACTCCAGTCATAGACGATCAACCTACAAGTACTGTCAATTCTTTGATCTTTACAGACCCAATTATCATTACCAATCTAGACGCCAATCTCACTGTCAACAGTTCTGTCGATGTGGGAGACAGCCTGTATGGTGTGGATGTCACAGAAAACAAGGGATATCCCATGGCAATTGTGACGAACACAACTTATTTCTCACTTTCGGGAGGTAATCTGCGTATCTATGACAACTTCGTTGTGAAACCATACCTTTGTCAGATCTTCTAATAATAATATGTTATGGCAGTAGGAATGACATTTTTACATATTTTTGTGGTATGATTCTGATTTATGCGCCGAGTATAATTTTGGGTTCTCGTCAGTGGACCTGTTCTAACGAGTATCCGCAATCTCTGTTTTGAATAAAAAAAAACGTATGCCTTTGTCATTGTATGCCTCATTGTGGCAGTTCTAACGAGTACTCATCATCTCTGTTTTGGTCGAAATTAATGCATGCCCTGGTCATTTTATGCCTCATCGAGGCGGTTTTTAAACATATTTATAACTATAGCAGCAACATCATAGGTGAAGATGCAATTCGGGGTAAGAACGAAAGCACAAGTACATGTACTTATAAAATTCTTCTCCCAGTACTTGGATTGACTATATACAGTCGAACTCCAATGGCTCGAACAACTTTGAGAACATGAAAATTTTATTATCAGAGTAAGAGAAAATGGCAAGTCATGCATGCTCGCTTAAGAACTACATGTAATTGTATTATCTAAAAAGTGATCTTAAAAAAAAAAAAAACATGACAGACTCACCGTCTTGTACTTGTGGGTTCGTCGAAAAGGGTTACCATTATTTCTTTCCATGTGCATATTACCAAAAACAATGCAACCAACTACTCCGAGATCTATCATTTTCAGTCATTTTCTTTTTTTACAGATCACTTTTTTAAAATAATACTATTACATGTAGTTCTCAAACGAGCATGCATGACTTGCAAGTCTTGTATTTGCGGGCTCGTCGAAAACGCTTACCATTATTTCTTTCCATGTGCATATGACCAAAACTACTCCGAGATCTATCATTTTTACTAAATATCAATCTGAAGCAATATCTATCTAGTAAATATGTCTTTTGGTCAGATTAAACACCTCCTGGGAAGGCTGAGCAAACAAGCTATTCAGATCGAATAACATATTTGCTTTTTGCTGCTTTGTTTATGTTTGATTTGAGGTTTAACGTCCTCGTCAACACTTTTGCTGCTTTAGTAAGGTATATATGTTAAATAAAATTAAGGATAACTTAACAAATTGTTTTTTGAAATGTTAACATCTTCATAAATGCCAATTTCCATATCACATGAAATGACAATCACTCAATCAAACGAAATGTAAATTCCCTAATGTTTATGGGGAAATGTAAATCTTTTTAAGAAACTTTCAATTCTATATTTCAAAAGAAATGACAACTACTCACCTACAGATGAAATTCAGTTTTCTAAAATTATCCCTTGAATTTTCAAAATGGTTTAGTGCCAATTTCTGTTACGAGCCAAGCGTAACAGAAAGAAAATGAGAGCGAAATATCAGACAAGTTTTAAAAACAATCACCAAAATTTATTTACAAAACGTTTTAACAAAAATAAATAAAACTTTACATAGCTTTGTTTTTAAACATCCTAAACGTTTTGTTGTCTGATCCCTACAGTATGAGCAGAAAGCCCAAAATAAGCCCTAAAAAACATAGATTGTGGGTACTCGTTAGAACCGCCTCGCCGAGGCGGTTCTAACGAGTATCCACAATCTATGTCTTGAGCAGAAATAAGAAAAAATATCTTTTTTTTTTCATCTGAAAATTTTCATTTTTGGTGGTAAAATTTACAATGTATATGTATAGGCGTGTTTTCGTCATGGAACAAAATTGGTTTTAATGTAAGAACTTTCTCATCTGAGTTCATCTGGGATCCCGCCCATAGGGGCTTGAAGAAATATATGGGCTGCATGATGCTTCCACGCAGAGCTGAACCCGGCCCGCACAATAGTACTGGTAAACCGCTTAGAGGATCTAAGCCTGCATGTCCAGGAACCGCGGTGCGAGGCGGATGCTAATAAACCCTATTGGTTTCATTTGGCGACAAGGCTTGAGATTTCAATTCATCTCAATGTCGGGTAAAAGTCCCACAAAATTGTAAGCAACGTCTCCAAAATGACCTTTACCGTGTTGACGGGGAAGTTAAACCTCAAATCAAACAAACAAACAAAATCTGAGTTCATCTTGATCGAGTCTTATAGGCATGTGTTCGTGATTGGCTAACAATATTTTTCATGGCGTTATTTATTTAATTAAATAGATAAAATAAATGCATAAAAAGATCGGAGTCAAGAGATTTCACGTATCATATTTGACCTTAATCCTTATTTAAAATCACTGGAGAGATATAGACCCAATATTCTACATGTCAAAAAAAGAATAAATAAATAATAAAAAGAAAAAAAAACACACTACTACTACTACTACTACTACTAATAATAATAATAATAATAATATGGATAATTATTATTATTACTATTATTATTATTATTTTTTTTTTTAGTTTTTTATTAAGCAATTCTACATAATGTAGCTCTTCAATATGTTAAATATGTTCGTTCATACTAGTTGGCTCGAAATGAAAAGGCATGGTTGTTACTTCAAGAAGTTCTTTTTCACATTTAGATAGCCTTAATTTGAGCACTAGCGCTCCTTTGAATACCTACAGGTAGATCAAAGTGTCATATCTGCAGATATATGATTACTGATTCCCTGAGGTCAGCGACTAGAGAAAAAATATTGGCTATTCTGTACCTTGATTCCAGTGGTGTACAGGGAGATAACTCGAATATCTCGCCCAGATAGGTTTTAACGGAAATTCACGACTTATTCCGATCGCCGCCTATGAGGGAAAAAGTTCGGTATGAATTTCTAGTTTATTCTTTAATCCCATTTCTTGTGACCAATTAACATGTATTTACCAGCTATTAATATTCTCTGACTCATATTCTAGATCTTTCCTCCACAGTAAGAAAAGGGTAAACTAAATATCCAAATTGGTTAAATGTGGTAACCAGAAAAAAATCTTTTACATAACAGCGTGTACTTATTATCACGAAAACACACCTATATAATCTTGACCCCCTTGAACCCTACTTTTATATTGTAAAATTGGGGTTTACAGTGGTATCCCTTATTTTTCTTATTTCTGCTCTAAAATATAGAGTGTGGGTACTCGCTAGAACCGCCTCGATGAGGCGGTTCTAAAGTGTAACCACAATCTATATTTTTACCAGAAATAAGAAGAATATCACAATTTTTCATCTTAAAATGTTCGATTTTCGACGGTAAAATGTACAATGTATTTGTATAGGCATGTTTTCGTTATGATATCCAAATTGGTTAAATGTGGTAAACAGAAAAAAATCTTAAACATACCACCGTGTACTTAGGAAATAATTATGATTTTGACGGCATGCTTGTTGTAGGGGACGTTGTAGTGGCAGCTTGTCTGGTGGCAGGAGTTACCAACCAACTGACCATTGAGAGCGACAGTACACACAGTTGTGTATCAGATACAGGAGTTTTGACAGTCACGGTTGAAGGAACGGTGAGTGCATCAGTTTGGCATTACGATAACACATCCGTGTGATGTAATGAATTTTTCAAACCTCGAAAAAGGTAATTTTTCTGATGAAAATTTGAGATATTTTTCTTATTTATACTCCAAACATAGGTTTTGGGTGCTCGTGAGAACCGCCTCATTGAGGCGGTTCTAACGAGTACCCACAACCTATGTCTTGGAGCAGAAATAAGGAAAGTAAAGTTTACCCCCGTAAACCACAGTTTTCTCTGTATAAAGTGGGGTTTAGGGGGTCTTTATTTCACGGAGTTGTTCACGTGATTGACACGCCTGTATACAGATAGAAATGTTGTTTACAGGGATATACGTTATTTTCTTTATTTTTGCTCAGAAACGTAGATTGTTGGCGCTCGATAGAACAATGAGGCAGTTCTAACGAGCACCCATAATCTGTTTGGACTAAAATAAGAAAAATATCAAAAGTTTTCATTTGAAAAAAAAATGCTAGTTCTAGAGATATAAAAGACGGAATTTTATGACATGGATGTGTTTTCGTAAGGGCTTCTCATCTTTATCTTCAGTGACGGTGGTCCTTTCTATCACGTGAACAAGTCCGTGAAATGAGCCAATAGGACAATTTTCAGTCACCCCAGATATTAATATGCAATGGAATTCCGCTATTAGGACCAGCTAGAATTTAGACTAATTCTGCTTTACAGGTTTAATGTATTTCGTTTTTGTTTCTACACAAGTTGCACCCTTGTGGGAGACCAAATTTGCGGGTGTTCATAAATGGTCTTAAAGTCCACTCACTTTTGAGTTAAAAATCGTCTTATTAATAGTCTTTTACTCTATTTCGGATAATGCAATGAGATGTTTACTTATTTCATCACGAGAATGTATAATGCCCTCATTAAAACCGCCTCAGGGAGAACACACATCATACCTCAAGTTAATGCGCCCCGCCAATCGAGGCTTGGAGAAATACATTGGGCTGCATGGTGATTCTGAGCAGAGTTGAAACCGACCCAACTTTTGAGTACTGGTAATCCGCTTAGAAGGTCTACGCATGCCCAGAAAAAAGTGGCACGAGTCGGATCGTCCCTTAAACCCTAGTGGTTTCCACAGACCGTAGTAGGGCTTGAGATGTCATTTTATGTCAGTGTCAGGTAAAAACCCCTCAAAATCGGTAGCAAAGTCTCCAAAATGACCTAAATAGTGTCGACGGGGACGTTAAACCTTAACACAAATAAACAAACAAAACAATTCTCAAAACGTAGGTTGTGGTGCTCGTTAGAACCGCCCGAATGAGGCGGTTTTACCGAGTACCCAGACCAAATAATTTGGATGCTCGTTAGACCGCCTCTGTGAGGTGCTTTTAACGAGTAACCATGAACTATGTTTTGGAGCAGAAATAAGAAAATAATGTACGAGTTTATAAACACCAGTTTTCACTGTATAAAGTGGGGTTTATATTTGTATTCATTCCACGGACCTGTTAATATGATGGTAGGGATATGGAATTTTCGCACTTAACCCTAACCATGCTGAACCCGAAGATTTCCTCTTTTTTCTGAAAACAGTATAGATGCAGATCAGCTGGCTTCTCGGATGCCAGCTGATCAGGATCTGTACTGTTTTCCAATCTGCTTCTGAATCCATGAAAAAAAAAATGAAATCATGCAATACAAATGGCTGAAAATCTAAAAGGAGTGTAGCATATTGGAATATTCAGCACGGCGAGGGTTAAAATAGTTTGAGCGGCCCCGCCCATCGGGGCTTGAAGAAATAGAGGGGCTGCATGATGCTTCCACGAAGAGCTGAAATCCGACCGCGCACAAGTTCTGGTAAACCGCTTAGAGGATCTAAGCCCGCTCAGGCAAAGCGGTGTGAGTCGGGCAGTCCATGCATATAAACCCTATTGGTGCCATTGGGCGGCAGGGCTTGAGATGTCATTTCATCTCATTGTCGGGTAAAAGTCCCACAAAATTGGAAGCAACGTCTCCAAAATGCCCTATACGGTGTTGACGGGGACGTTAAACTTCAAATCAAACAAACAAAACAATTTTTCCGCGCGCGTCGGTATGATGAGCGTCCTTTAAGTAAGAAAAGTGGGAATAAACTGCATTAAGAAAACACGCCAATTCAAATACATTGTAAACTTAAGGACTATACAAAATGGCTGACAACCTGTATTGAAAATTTGACAAGTGTGAAGATGAAAATTGTTTTAAAAAGAAATTATGACTAATATGAATTTGTTGGTGATTAATTCCATGAAAGCATAACATTTTGGCTTTATGTAGCTCTATTGCTACTAACATTTAGTTTTCAAAAGGCAAAAACAATAAGGATGAAAATTGTCAAATTTCAAACGTCACTGCAGAGTTGTCATTTCACCCAATGTTTCTTTTTAGCACAAATCAGTCCTTTGTATAACCTCTCCTAACAAAACCTACCAATGGTTTTCAAAAATTCTTTCCCATTACAAAATTGACCAAATTTTCATCTTGCCACCTCCATGCACTTGAAGTTGAAGAAACATGGCTGCTCTTGAGCACATGGTGAAAACATGTAAACAAAAAGAAAGTAGTTCCTTCTATTTACTGTGGTCTGAATTGGTCATAACCTCTTGAGAGTCTGTTTGAACTGAGGTTTAATGCCCCATCCGCACTATTGAGGTTATTTTGGCGATGATGCTTCCAATTTTGTGGGAGTTTACCCGACATTTGAGATGAAATGACATCTCAAGCCCTGCCACCCAATGAAACCAAAATGTTCTATTCATTGGAGGGTTCGACTTACACCACTTTGCCTGTGCAGGCTTTGTTCTTCTAAGTGGTATACCAGTACTCGTACAATGTGTGGTCAGCATCAGCTCTGCGTGGAAACACCATGCAGCCTGATGTATTACTCCAAGCCCCGATCGCCGGGGCCCCAACCTCTGGAGAGTAAAAAATGTACTGTTTTCATTCTTCACCTATTGTGTACAAAATCAAATCTTCCACTTCACAGGGACTAGTTTCATAGAGGAAAAAAAGGGTTGATTTTTTTTCTCTTTGAAACCAGTGCCTGTCTCAAGGTAGAGGGTAGATTTTTTTCCTCTATGTAAAAAGTGCCTGTGTTCCACATTATATAATAGCGCAAGACTATTTTTTAAAATTTAGGAATGCCAGGTTGTGTTTCTCTTCAAAATGTATTTAAAAAATGGCTGAACTTTATGCAAACAGTGTAGGCCCTGAGCGGATGCTGCATTATGCTCTCCTTTTTTTATGTGATGTGAGTTTCCACACTGTTACTGACTTTATCCTGTGGATCAGAAACAAATTTTCATGGAGACTGACTGTGAAATTTTTTCTACTCTCATTCTATCACTTCATCCGATTCAAGAAGGGCAGTTGTCATTTTCTTACATAAAATTACTTGGCACTGATTCTATCTATCTATCTTCTTATACTGAGTCGGTCATATTTGGCCATTACCTCAGTTGGGTGAGTAGCTAAATTTAGAATTTAGCTTAAAAAAAAAAAAAGAAGTCACTGGATGAGTCCTTAAAACTATTTACAATCTGAATAACAGAGTTATACTAAAACGCATACCTCTGAGTCTCAATCTTACACTGTATGGGCTTTGAACTCCTCTGCAGTCTTAGCATTCACCACAGAAGAGGGAAGACTATTCCACTGGGGAATAGTCCTAGGGAAGAAGGAATTTTTCAGGGCATCACTGTAGGACTGGTACCTGTGATACTATGAGTTGTTTACTTTTGATGCCCTTGTTCGAGTTGAAACTGTCACAGGGGTCAAGTATTTATCTTTATTAACGACCACTGTACCTGAATGTATCTTATAGAAGAAGGTTAAAGAGGACTGCTCACGACGGGCCTATAGGGACGGCCATTCTAGCTCGTTAAGCATGTCACCGACGCTGCTTCTATTGCGCCATCGTCGGCAGGTCCATCGAGCAGCTGTCATCTGCACCTTCTCCACCTGCTGAATCTGAGTTTTAACATAGGGATGCCAGATGGGTGATGGATATTCTAGCTGAGGGCGAACCAATGTTTTATATGCAACATCCTTTGTCTGCCTAGGTGCAAAAGCCAAGTTTCGTCTAAGAAATCTTAAAGTCCTAGTTGCTTTTGATGTTATTTCTGAAACGTGTTGACCCCAATCAAGATCATCAGTGATGGTGATACCAAGATATTTGGCGGATTGAACCTGCTCCAAGATTTGCTGGTGTAGTTTATAGTCAAACTTAATTTGTTTGTCCGGAGGGTGTCGCGACACCCTCATTGAATGACATTTGGCCACATTGAACTTCATCTGCCAATCGGCCTCCCACTGTGCTAGTTGATTCAGGTCATCTTGTAGAATAAGACAGTCAGAAGAAGAATATATATTCCTATAAAGGACACAATCATCAGCAAACAAACGGACAGATGACCTGATATTATCAGGGAGATCATTAATGAATACCAAGAAAAGGACCTGATTAACAGCTTATGTACAAGCCAGCTCAGAAAAAGTTAACGTCCCCCATCCGTACACCTGCAAATCTGCTGCGAGTAATGGTCAGAGATGACAGACCGATCACATTATCAGTAGAAAAATAAGTTTACCATGACACAATGCAACCACCATACATAATAATAAATTTCCTTGTTCAAGAACCATGGCTAATTTTCAAAGGAAGTTTTCCAGAAACATTTAAAATAAAGAAATATTCCGGTCTGCAAAATACATCGATAAATGCTGTTTTTATCTGTTTTAATGTTGCTTTTCATTTTCATAAAATTTGTCACGTGACAACAAATCGTCAGTTTCTGTTTACACTGCTAAAATAAGCGGTTTCCATCTTCATTTCCAAAACCCATAGTGTGTGACATGGCTATCGTTGTGGAATTCGAAAAACTAAAATGATATCCCTATTACCGCAAAACTGATTTCATGATCAATGCCAAAAACACTTACAAATACGAAGAAAACGTTATTGCTACTGTCTGCTACATGTGGGTTTTTTCGCCATTTATATTCTGCTGGATCCCGGGGGCTTTGATTCGATCCGTTTTATGACAATGACGCTTTCTAGTGCCGAAAACCAGTCCGAGAGAAAGCGGATACAACCGAATTACCATTTAATGGAAAGTTCATACGCAAAAAAGTAAAACATAAAACCAGTCATAATGCCGAAAAAGGTGGTCGTAAATCATTTTGCTAAAACAGAACTTAAGTAGCTTTATTAAATTGTAATTATCGTATGATATTCATCAAATTTTATCCCGTTTTTTAATACATGCGCAATAACACAAATCAGCTGAAACAGTGATGAGGTCGTGATAGATTTCTCTATTGTAAACAAACCGAAGTCAATATTTTGAAAGACGTTTAAAACACCTGAAGTAAAATGACATGAAGATCAGGTTGATGATTCTGCACAGCAATTGATTAAGCAATTGCAAGATGTAACTGTCATCATCCGATCTCGACTGACAGGGAAATACTACGGGTTTGAATTTCACTAAATCCAGGGTAAGAATTTTCTCGAAATCCAAGATGGCGATGAAATTTACCATGTGGTATTCGGTGAAATTTTCACAAAAGTGCTTAAAAATGTAGAAAGTAAGAAAATTATGCCTCGTCTTTGCTACTTGAGAGTACATAACAACTGAAAATGATAATATTTTAAGGGTGAGTGCTCCTGCCTTGTCGGAATCCTTGTTTGAAAATTTAGGGGATTTTGCCTCATTTTGGACAATAAATTTTCGTCTAGTGGTCTTATAGGACCATTATTAGGCCCCCGCACTGAAAGTGTTGGTGCCCTATAGTAATCACTCTGTCTGTCTGTCTGTCCGTCCGTCTGTCCGTCCACAAATTTCTGATAGCGCTTCCGGGGCCCTAGTCAGTTTCACTGACAGCTCTAGTTTGGTCTTAAACTGTAGTTGTTGAATTTGCTTTACATAATGTATTTGCTTTTTGAACTTAAATTGCAACCCACAGTGCTGGGTAACGATTTGGAAAATCTTAGTTTATTTTGCATTGCAGTCTAGATGTGTGATTACTATATACCTTAACCGCCGAAAAGAAAAGAAAAATATCATATGGAAAAGTGTGACTTTATTACTTATTTCTGCTCAAAATATAGATTGAGGGTATACGTTAGAGCCGCCTCATCGAGTACCCACAGTCTACATTTCAGAGCAAAATAATAAAAATAAGGTTTTCTCTTGTAAACCCAAGTTTTACTTTATAAAAATGGGGTTCAAGGAGATCAGAATTTTATAGTCGTGTTTTCGTGATGGTTTTAATTATTCCTATGGTTTCTGTTGTAGGTTGTGGGTATTCGTTCCAAAGAACACCCGCAATCTTTTATTACGATACCTAGTGCATTTTTCCATTTTCCAAAATGGCTACTTTTCCGATAAAAATCCGTGATATTTTTCTTATTTAAACTGCAAACATCGGTTGTTGGTGCTCGTTAGAACCGCCCCATTGAGGCGGTTCTAACGAGAACCCACAACTTATATCTTGGAGCAGAAACAAGAAAAATAATGTATACCCCCGTACAACCCATTTTTCTCTATATAAATTGGGGTTTATGGGGTGTTCATTTCACGGACTTGTTCCCGTGATGACTACAAGTAGCAGCATTTTTACTTATTCTAAATACTGAAAATGCCATCTGCAGCCACCATGGGCGACAGTTTTTGACTTATACTTATTTTTCATAATACAATTTGATCTGTTTTAAAATAATTATGATGGGTATTTATTTCAAATTCCAGGCGCCAGTATATAGTGTTCCGGCAAGTGCTGAGACCGTTTACGTCACCAGCGTTGACGTCACTGCGGACCAAGTCGCAGTTTACGCTATAACAATAACAAACACCGGGGCGTGTACAACGTTTACTTGTGACGTCATTTGCACCAATGCAGGCAAGGCGTTTAACATTACAGGTGGTTAGTTTATTTATTTATTTATTCTTTTGATATTCATTTATTTTTACGGAACCCTGGAAGGGACATGCAATTTATTTTGATGTGTTGTGCGCACAAGATATTATCTTGTTTGCACAACATAGATCTTGTGCGGACAACATAAGATCTTGTGCGCACAACTTATTATCTTGTTCGCACAACATATCTTGTGCGCACAACTTCCAAAGATCTATGTTGTGCAAACAAGATAATATGTTGTGCGAACAAGATAATATGTTGTTCGAACAAGATATTATCTTGTGCGCACAAGATAATATGTTGTCCACACAAGATAAGTTATCTTGTGCGCACAAAATAATATCTTGTTTGCAAAACTTAAGGTAAATACAAATGTCAGCCTGACACGTGAGCTAAAATTTACGGTTGTTCAGAATGTCGATAAGTTTCTAGAAAATCAAACCCATAATGTTCCAAATTTTATGAAAAATCATAAAATATGCTTATTCAAAAGTGTCATTTTTGTTGTTAGAAGAAAAAATAATATATTACTTTATTAGAAAATTACCTTTCAAAATGGTCAACTTTTGAACATCGGTTTCTCTATTGTGCCTCCTCGGAAACATTACAGTTTTTACATTAACCTAAAGTATAATCCATGTCCTAGCAAGGACGAGAAGTAGTTTTTCCAATAACTGCCATAATAACATTATATCCATTCTTAACTCCCACCGAACGGTCATTTCGACAGCCATTACAGTATAGATGGTTGGTAAATTCTCCACGTAAAACAGGGGTATAAACATGCTAATCGTGGGTAAAAATATCCTGCACAACGGATTTTATTCTAAATACTTTTATTCCCAGATCATGCTTTCCTTTATTCTTCCGTTAATTTCGTGAATAATATTATGCATTAAATAGATACAAGAGGGGGAAATTGTTTGATTTGTCCAAAAGCCATAATAACGATTTGACAGAATTTTTATCATCGCTACGCCTATTTACCCCAGTGCTAAATTTAATCCGTGCGTCATTCTGTGTACATGGATGACAATGTATAGTGAACTCTACATGTTGATAGGGGTTCTGTCGGCATGGATATAATGTTATAATGCTAGTTTTGGGGAAAATCACGTATCGTCGTTGCTAGTACACACACTAAAGTATATTTTAGTGTAAAAATGAAGGACAATGAATGAAACAGACGTTCAACAATGGACCATTTTGAAATGTAATTTTCTTACAAAGTGAATTATTATTTTTTTCTTCCAACAACAAAAATACGTTTTTTAATATGCATGTTTTATATTTATTCATTTAATTTGGGACATTATGGGTTGCTTTTCTAGAAATATGTCAACATGCCCATGAATTTTAGCCCACGTGCCAGGAAGACATTTTCATAGTCCTTAATATCTTGTTCATACAACATATTAAAAATGAAATTGAATGTCCTTTCCCGAGTTCCGTAATTTTGTATGTAATTTTGCCACATGAAACGCGACAAACAAGAAGAGTGAGTGAGTGTTTAAGTTTTACGTCTCACTAACAGCTAAGGACATACGGAGACGGGACTTCGGTTTAAAGACTCATCCGAAAGATCCATCAATGAATACCAGGGGAGTTCTATGATCATAAGATATGCCAGCCAACACCATCAACCCACCGCCTCGAAATCGATCACGTTCAACCAAACAATTGTCACGATAACGCTCTCCGTCACGCCTATACACACGTTGACGGCCGTCAGCTCTGTAGAACAAGTACCTGGAC
The DNA here is from genome assembly GCA_963580285.1 of Lucinisca nassula. Classification (NCBI taxonomy): domain Eukaryota; kingdom Metazoa; phylum Mollusca; class Bivalvia; order Lucinida; family Lucinidae; genus Lucinisca; species Lucinisca nassula. Next base: position 77,951,523 of record OY757022.1, on the reverse strand, counting down.
TCGTCAGAAAACATTACGTTACGCCACTGACGAAGGGGAACCAGGTTTGGCCTATGTTGTGTGAGCCACGCCTTTCTAACCTGACGTCGACGTGGTATTAATGGCATACCAACGTACGAACGACGAGGACGTTAGCCAAACTCTCGAAGGCGATTCTTAACAGTATCTGCACTTATTCGATTGTTATGCGTTCCTGGTGTCACCTGAGACGTCTCGACGGCTGTACGGAACCGATTACGAAGGTGGGTTAGATGGATGTATTGGTCCTGTCGACGTGTCGTGACGCGTGGACGTCCACTTCTGGGCCTGTCATTTGTCGTTCCCGTTTGACCTAGACGCTGGTACAAGCGAGTTATCGTCGATTTACTCATTTGTTAGTTCCTGGCGATGACAGCCTGAGACGTCCCACGTAGAAGCATTTGGACCGCTACGTTAAGTTGATCTTGCGTCAAACGTACCATATTCCGTAGAGAAATTTTACCGGACTTTTGAAACATTAACTCCAGGTAACACAATATGCCAATATGATGAGGTTACTGTATACATTTAATGTAATGCACGAGGAAATGTGGAAAACAACGAATTGCCAAGTGGAGCGTTAAACTGTACAGATATCGCCCAAATGTTTTCTGCATAAGAAAGTTTAAAAAGCACCGACGCTGATGTGACTTCTTTGTCACATGCAATGCACAATATAAAGAACATGTTTTTAAAGATCCTTTGACAATCGTTTTTGAGATGTCATTTCACCTCAATGTCGGGTAAAAGTCCCACAAAATTTGAAGCAACGACCCCCAAAAAGACCAGAACCCTATCAACTACACTATGAATCTTGCAAAGGAAGTTAGGGAGGTAATACAGAGCAGACTTCTTAAGTTCGAAAAATGGTAATTTTCAACAAAACTTTGGTCTTTGGTGCCATTAATGGATTGCATATGAAACAGGTACTGTCAATGAAGCAACAGTGCTAATATGAAAGCAATCCACTGAAGAATACAGGTAATATATTACTTTGAAAAAAGGTTAACCAAAAGGTAAACCTCGGACGACGGAGGCCCGCCCGACGCCCACCCGCCCGCCCGGATATCGTTATTTTAAAGGACGGATTTAAAAAAAAAAAAAAACATCCGAAAATTGGGCCGAAAAGTTGAAATTAGAAAAGACGTATTTGTTTGAATTGAGGTTTTACGTCCCTGTCAACACTATTTAGGTAATTTTGGAGACGTTGCTTCCAATTCTGTGGAACTTTAACCCGACACTGAGATGAAATGACATCTCAAGCCCTGCCGCCCAAACAAACCAAAGTGGTTTATATATAGAGACGGTGCGACTCGCACCACATTGCCTGGGCAGGCTTAGACCCTCTTAGCGGTTTACCAGTACTCATGGACGGTCGGTTTTAGCTGTGCGTGGAAGCATCATGCAGTCCAATCTACGTCACGAAAACATGTCTATATAATATTTGACCCCCTTAAACCCCACGTTTTTATAGTAAAACTGGGGTTAACGGGGGTATGCATTTTCTTATTTTTGCTCAAAACCATAGACTATGGGTACTCGTTAGAACCGCCACGCCGAGGCGGTTCTAACGAATGCCCACAATCTATGCTTTGCGCAGAAATTTTAAAATATATTTTTTTTTTATGTGAAAACTGTAAATTTTAGCGGTGATATTTTCAATATATTTGATTAGGCTTGTTTTCATATTGATTTCTTCAAGCCCCGATATGCAGGGGCCGAAATTGGAAAAAGTGAGTGAGTGAGCGTTTTGAGTTTTACGTCTCAGCAACATATAAGGTCATACGAAGACGGGAGGCTCGGTTTAAAGACTTATCCGAATTTCTGGGAAATTGGGAAAAGCTCCATGAATTATTCTTAAGATATTGGTATCTACACCTATGAGATAAATTCTCAGGGACTCAAGAAAAAGTTCGAATTAGCCATGGTTAACGACCCGTACGTATTCGAATTATCGAAGTTTCATTGCACATAGTAATGGAGAATATTGCCCTGATTGGGATATCGAATTATCCTCATATAATCACAATCGCCTCATTGCGATAACACACCCGTGCAACATAGTGCTTTTTTTGCACATCTACAAAATGGCTACTTTTCTGATGAAAATTCGTGATCTTTTTCTTATTTTTACCGCGAACATAGGTTGTGGGTGCTCGTTAGAACCGCCTCATTGAGCCGGTTCTAACGAGTACCCACAACCCATGTTTTGGACCAGAAATAAGAAAAATAATGTCTACCCCCGTAAACCCCATTTTTTCTCTATATAAAATGTGGTTTATGGTGGGTGGTGTCTTTATTTTGCGAACTTGTTCACGTTATGTTACAGGCACCTCAATCACAACAGCTGTAACTGATCTCACATACAACTCCGCCTATGGACTAAATGTAACCTGCTACGACACTTATGCCGCGATCGAATCATCCGGAACGAAATCATTCGGTGTTATATTTATACAAGCGTCAACATCGACGTCAACAACAACACCACCAACAACATCAACGTCAACAACAACGCCACCAACAACATCGACGTCAACAATAACGCCACCAACAACAACGACGTCAACAATAACGCCCACAACAACATCGACATCAACAACAACGAAACCAACAACATCGACGTCAACAACAACATCGACGTCATCAACAACGCCACCAACATTATCGACGTCAATAACACCGCCACCAACAACATCTACATCATCAACAACCGCGATAGAAACAAAGGCCAACGACGAAGGATTTTTCGATCAAACAAGTAACTTAATTGCCTTCACTACTATTGGGGCATTAACTCTGGCTTGGATTGGTGTGACTGCGTGCGATCTAATTTGCAGACGGGTAATCGGAGCCTGTCGAGTAACAGCAGGCGCAGAAAGGTGATACTATTGATCTTACGTCTAGGTCTTGTACAAATAATCATTACGAAAACACGCCTATACAAATACATTGTAAACTTTTTGGCCCAAAAAATGAAAAATTTTAAGATGAAAATTGGTGATATTTTTCTTATTTCTGTTCAAAATATAGATGGTGGGTACTCGTTAGAACCGCCTCGGCGAGGCGGTTCAAACGAGTACCCACAATCTATGTTTTTGAGCAGAAATAAGAAAAAAGAAAAATATTGTATACCCCTGCAAACCTCAGTTTTGGTACATAAAAGTGAGGTTTAAGGGGGTAAAAATTATATAGGCGTGTTTTTGTGATGAAACAACTCTTCTAACTCAAAACATTACATCTTCTTCCGCAATGACATATCCTCCATATACATCACGTGAACAAGTCCTTGAAATAAACACCCCCCCCCCCCTAAACCCCACTTTACATAGATAAAACAGGGGTTTACGGGGGTAAACATAATTTTTCTTATTTCTGCTCCAAGACATAGGTTGTGGGTACTCGTTAGAACCGCCTCAATGAGGCGGTTCTAACGAGCACCCACAACCTATGTTTTCAGTAAAAATAAGTAAAATATCACAGATTTTCATCAGAAAAGTAGCCATTATGGGGATGCGAAAAAATACACTATATTGCACGGGTGTGTTATCGTTATGTAGGAAAGGCGTTACCATGAATAACGTCAGACAGAAGCTATGAAGAACGTCACTGTAACGTCATGACGTTACATCGACGTTGATGCGAGATTGCTCTAACGTAATGTGCCCAGTGTACGAAATCGAACTCACCATCACAAAAGCATGCCTATATAATTCTAACTCCCTTGGACCCCGCTTTTATATAGTAAAACTTGGGTTTACAGGGGTAAACTTTGTTTTTCTTCTTTCTGCTCTAAAATATAGATTGTGGGAACTCGTTAGAACCTCCTCGATGAGGCGGTTCTACTGAGTACCCACAATCTATATTTTGAGCAGAAATAAGAAAGAAATAACAATTTTTCATCTTAAAATTTTCTTTTTTGGGGGGTAAATTTTACAATGCATTTGTATAGGCGAATTCGTAATGCATTTCCGCTAAGAGTAATGAGTAGGTATCTTCCCGGACATATTCAAAAGTTTCCAGGGTCTTAAGTTCTGAACGTTTTGTTTTTAACTATAGGAGAAACAAAGAGGTCGAAGGTGAATATGGGGGTGACCGCACCACAAGTCCCGATGGAGACAGAACAGGAAGTCCGGACTCTACCTCTTCAGCAACAGATCTCGTATCTGATACAGGTTAGCACACCTTGATGGATGGCATAACGAAAACATGCCTATACAAATACATTGTGACCTTTATCGCCGAAAAAATGAAAATTTGTAGATGAAAAAATGTGATATTTTTCTTATTTCTGCTCAAAATATAGATTGTGGGTACTCGTTAGAACCGCCTCCCCACAAACGAGTCCCCACAATCTATATTTTAGAGCAGAAATTAGAAAAATAAGGTTTACCCCTGTAAACCCTAATTTTACCACATAAAAGTGAGAGTCAAGGGTGTCAAAATTATAGGTGATAGGCGTGTTTTCGTGGTGGTGTATATGATTTGCTTGTCACTAATTATTTAGCACCAATTACTTCTCTATTATGAAATTTCCTGCACTGCTATTGTGTATATATATGATTTTTAACTTTGTTTGCCGTAGACGAAATATGCAGGGCATGAACATATTTTTTCCACAGCTATTGAACACGGAGCTGAACTGTCATCACGGAGATTTGTGGGGTCATCGATGTTTCATTTATAGTCTAATCTACAACTTCCAGACCCCTAACGCACCATCCCCATGAAAAGTAATAACTGAACAAAAATATATATCGGCGTAGTAAACATAACCGCTGAATAATGTCGAATTTTACTGCCCGAGCTACTTTCCTCGACAAGGAGCTACGGGTTGTTCTATCGACAAGGAGCTAGTTCCTCGGCCATATTTTACTGTCGAAATGAGTCCTCATGGTATTAGAGTCCTTATCAACATTGATTATTAACCCATTGCATGCGGGAAACCCCTAAAGGGGGTACCTCGGCAAACAGTGCAGGCCCAGATCAGACGCCGCAAACGCGGCGTCTGATCAGGGCCTGCACGGTTTGCTAACAGAATTTTCCGCCAAAAATGGAATAAGAACGAAACAAATAGGCCTACCTCCCCTTATATGACAAATGGACTTGTCCAACATATAGCAATGGAAGAGTCCACCAGTATACAATTGGTTAAGTTAGATTCTCTCTTTCTCCTGATACCTCCGGTGGATTACGCCTTATCACCGTTGCACTCCCGTATCTTGTAAATTGCGGCATTTGAAATTCAGGAAGTTACCCATACGTTTGTGAACAGATGCTTACAAACATAACCTTTTCGGCCCCCGCTCATCGTGGCTTTGAAGAAATATATGGGCTGCATGATGCTTCCACGCAGAGCTGAAACCGACCACACACAAGTACTGATAAACTGCTTAGATGATCTACGCTTGCCCATTAAGCCTGCCCAGGCAAAGCTGTGCGAGTCGGATCGTCCATGCTTAAAAACCCTGGGCGACAGGGCTTGAGATGTCATTTCATCTCAGTGTCGGGTATTGAAAGCAACGTCTCCAAAATGAACTATACAGTGTTGACGGGGACGGTAAACCTCAAATCAAATAAACAAAAAACATACACTTTTATTTTCAGAAATTTAGATGACAGGAAGCCAAATTGTACACATGTAACCTATATATACACACCTTTATATAGGTCACTGTGTAGTACACACGTCAAGAAAAACTAGTAATAGTAGTGGTAATAGTAGTAGTAGTATCTAGTAGAAGTAGTAGTAGCAGCAGCAGCAGCAGAAGAAGAAGAAGAAGAAGTAGAAATGCGCTAAAGCGGGGGTATAGCAGTCAGACACTCTGACAGTCCTAGCTTTTTTCTCTAATTTCTCCTGCAAACAAAATTTTTTGTGCCTATTTAGTGGTTGTTATCTCATTATGATAACGCATCCGTGCGTCATAATGCATTCTTTCATATCTCCTTAAGGGTAATTTTTCTGATAAAAATTTGTGTTATTTGTCTTATTATGCCCGCAACATAGGTTGTAGGTGCTCGTTAGAACCGCCTCAGTGAGGCGGTTCTAACCAGTACCAACAACCTATGTCTTGGAGCAGAAAAGGCGAAAATTACGTATACCTCTGTAAACCACAGTTTTCTCTGCGTAAAGTGGGGTTTAGGGGGACGTTCTTTTCACGCACTTGTTAACGTGATGTTGAGTAAGAATAAGGAAAACGATTTATTTTATACTAAGCAATGAAATCAGTCTGAAACCAAATAAAAATGACATTTTCTCATACTGTAATGATATGATATTTTCTTTCATTATGAAATATAACATTATCATGTTATTTTCAAAATAACAACCGAACTACTTTTTTCACGTATAAATTAAAAAAAATACTTTTTTCGATAAACACCAAAATTATGTCATCTCGTAACATCAGAATTTTCACTCGTGCAATAGCGTAAATAGTGATGTTTTCACGAGTGAAAATTCTGATGTTTTCAACACTCGATCAAATGTTTTCGGTATTTACGTCAAAATAGTATGCGTGTGTAAGTTTTAGTTTTACGTCCCGCCGACAACTAAGATCATACGGAGACGAGACATCAGTTTATAAATGAAGAGACCTGGAATCGATACCACGACCCATGCTTCCTCAAAAATGTAAGAATTCTCTATGAATACCCTTGTAAATCCGGTTCTTCCTACAATAAGCGGTGTTTATCCAAATTATGAACGTACATTGCATTACTACACATCCGTGCGATAAAGTGCATTTTTTCACATCTCCAATATGGCTACTTTTCTGGTTAAAATTCGTGATATTTTTCTTATTTATACTTTAAACATAGATTGTGAGTGCACGTTAGAACCGCCGCATTAACGAGTACCCACAGCGTATGTCTTGGAGCAGAAATAAGAAATATAATGTCATACCCCCGTAAACCTCAGTTTTCTCTTTATAAAGTGGGGTTTAGAGGGATGTTCATTTCACGAATTTGTTCACGTGATGTGGTCGCGGGCAAAGTAAGTGAACCACGTAGGTTTTCACTTAAACTTTGCTCGTGGCCCGATGTTCTTCATGCTTCAGTGAACGTTAATGTTTACTGTTATATTTACATTTTATCATATGGCGCCACGTCTGAGCGTGTAATAATGCCATGTAATAAATTTGATTATCCACTAGTGGTCCTTTTGGCTTTCCGCTATTTATGTCTCCACTAGGGTCTAGTTATTTCATGTTTGTTTTTCTTTCCCTTTGGGGTCTCTGATGGGAGCTGTGGGTTACTTGTGTCCATTACTGAATTGCCTTCACTTCTATTCAATAATGGCGTCCAACATGGTGTCAGGAATGAAAAATGTTAGGTAAAATTTGTAACATCTTTTTTTTTTTATTCATGCTTTAAAAATAGATTTTGGATGCTCGTTAGAAGGTAATATACAGTAGAACTTCGATAGCTCGAACACCGATGGCTCGTTTACCATGGATGTGTCGAACCCATTCTTGAGCCCCTAGCCCTAGCCCACATTGCAATTTTGATATTCGACCATAAAGAGATATTTCAACCCTATAATGCGTATGAACGAAGAAATCCATACTTAAACACAGAGAAAACACCGATTTTAAATGTTTATTGTTTAACAAAGCCCCGAGGAACCAAAGACCACGATTAAAGATATTATCTTGTACAAACAAGCTACAGTAGAACTTCGATGGCTCGAACAACGATGGCTCGTTTACCATGGATGTGTCGAACCCATTCTTGAGCCCCTAGCGAAATCCTCTACATAAGAAATAGTGGGGGATAATTAAGGAGATTTTAGTCTTTTATCTTGCAAATGTATGCTGTGTGTACTCATTAGAATCGCATCGATGAGGCGATTCTAATGAGTACACACAGCATACATTTTCATTATAGAACACCGAAAATATGTCTAAAACTATCTCGTTATGCCTCCTGACAGTAACCTCAGTGGCTCGAACTACCCCTGTCTCGAACAGATTTTCGTGGTCCCAAAGGTGTTCGAGCCATTGAACTTCGACTGTATACCACTTAAACCCCACTTTTCTGTATATAAAGTGGGGTCTGCGTTTCAAGGACTTGTCATCGGGATGCTATGATCATATTTTCGTTCCGCTAGTCAATGTATCCATTGAAGTTACAGCAACAATATGCACCAAAAGCTGACTATAGGATTTTCTGACGATGCACTGAGAAAGTAAGCGTAAGAAATCGCACTAAATATTTGTGTGCTCATTGACTTACCATCACGTGAACAAGTCCGTGAAATTAATACCATACTAAACCCCAGTTTTTATAGAGAAAACTGGGGTTTCACGGGGGTAAACATTATTTTCCTTATTTCTGCTCCAAAAAATAGGTTGTGGGTACTCATTAGAACCGCCTCAATAAGTGTGTTATGGAGAATACCGGGTTCGTGTCTTTTAATATCAAGTTTATCAGGCAAGGCTTCGAGAATGCTTGTAGAATCGCGAGGCTCGCGATTCTACATGTGTTCGCGAAGCCGAGCCTGATAAACTTGATATCAAATGACCAAGCCTCGCGATTCTGCAAGCATTCTCGAAGCCTTGCCTGATAAACGTTATATCAAATGACGATAATCTGGTATTCTATTTATCAGTTAATCCCATTTGACACTTTTACATTTTGCCAATTTATTTTTCCGCAGTCCAGTTGATAGGAGTACAATGTCACGTTGACCTGATAGAGCTCACTTGTCCTTAGATAGCATATCTTTATCAGGTTAAGGTGTTACAATGCAATTAATATAGGGGTAACTGATAAACATATATACCAGGGCCCAGGATTACAATGCGTACTTAAATTTTAAGTACCTACTTAAACTAAGTATTTACTTAACTGTCGTATAAAGTGAACAACAAAGAATTTCTTTCGTTTAAGTCGATACTTAATCAAAGAAAATACTTAAATATTTAAGGTAACCCAGGTAGGTACCTTAACTTTTAAGATTTGACCTTGACACATGAATGTATATATCAACAACGGCAAACACGAGAGCTTTTATTTGCTCGAAATCAACAGTCATGCTCGGTAGCTCAGACGGTAAAGTGTTTGCATCATCAACAAGAGACCCTGGGTTCGGGTCCCGGTCCAGCCACTTTTTTTTTCCTCCTTGTAGCGTAAGTCGACTTGGCGATGAGGTATAAAACAACTGGGATGTATTTCTCCCTTGGTGTGCCAGTTTTCGACCGATAGAGGTGTATAAAAACTTCCCTTTACATAATACTGTATAATACTGGTAACAGGGCAACAATTTATTGTTTGGTGTAGGAAGTTTCTTACAAGCGAAAGGGGGTCTTAAACGACTTGGTTGTTTTTGTCAAGATAGGTGTGTGTATGTTTGATTGATTGATTTAATGTTGAACGTCCCCGTCAACTATATACAGGTCATTTTGGAGACGTTGCTCCTATTCTGTGGGACTTTTACCCGACATTGAGATGAAATGACTTCTCAAGCCTGTCGCCCAATGAAACCAATAGGGTTTATAAGCATGGACGGTCCGACTCTTGCCGCTTTTCCTGGGCATGCCATAGGGGCTTGAATCATGAAAAAAAAAAGAAAAAAAAAGATTCAAGCCCCTATGGGCAGGCTTAGATCCTCTAAGTGGGTAACCGGTACTCGTGTGCGGTCGGATTCAGCTCTGCGTGGAAGCGTCAAGCAGCCAATTTATTTCTTCAAGCCCCGATGGGTGGGCGGCGCCGACAGGTTTGTGTGTCGGGGGGGGGGGATGTTGGGGAGGGAGGCTTGCGCATATAACTTATAACTGGTGTCTGTTATTTAAAAACTGATCCTGTGGCACAGCGGGTCCATGTTCCTACGCTTATGCATGTCCTGCTACTTTTACGCATACAGTGTTCACAACCATCATATGCCGTCTTTATATTCAGTGTCATGAAATAGTATGACGCCACGTGCATTTAAGAAATGACTTTTATTTTTCTGCTGTTCATGAAAGTATATATGAACGAACAGGGTCGCCTGCAAAGTAAATGAACTCCGAAGGGGTTCATATAAACTTTGCTAGCTACCCGCTGTCGTTCATACCTTCATGAACATCGAAAAAAATATTTCTTATATTTACATTCTTTTTTCCTCACTTATAAGGCAAACTGTTAAAGCTGAAAAACATTTACACGCAGTTTTCTATAAAGAGCGGAACGCCCAATGAGATCATAGAGGACCATGGTTTAGACTGGCGTCACTTGACGTCATGGAAAATCATATGACTCGATGCGTTCATGGAAGTATGAACAACATTGTTTTCTATAGGTTTACATTAGTCTTTACACTTGAAATGTAAATAATTACTATTTTGGCGTGAACAACTGTAACGTATGTCAGCGATGTACATTTGCTGGGCAAATGGTCATAGTAAAGGCAATAAAATCCAATTTAAAATCCAATTCGAAGGCCCGTTTCGTAACTTTCATATGAAAGGACCATTTGTGTAAGATTCGCGATATCAAAATTTATTAAATACAAAGAAGTTCGTTTTTGGTTGATTTGAGATTCGTCCTCGCAACACTATTTAGGTTTGATTTTGGAAGTGTTGCTTTCAATTTTGTCAGACTTTAACCCGACATTGAGATGAAATTACATCTCAAGCCCTGTCGCCCAATCAAACTCGTATATGCATGGACGGCCCGACTTGCACCACTTTGCCTGGGCAGGCTTAAGCCTTCTAAGTGGTTGACTGGAGGTCGCGTGTGTTCGGCTTGTGCTGGTTGGGTGAGGCAAGGTGACGTGTATCTTGCGTCACTGGGGTGTCCAACTAACATTGGCCACAACCAATCATATGCTTCTTCTCCTTGCCTTGAAATGCTAAATAAAATAAGTTTGAGGCGTACCGACTCCCTTGTTTGTTTTGCTTGATTTGAGGTTTAACGTGCCCGTCAACACTGTAAAGGTCATTTTTGAGAAGTTGCTTCCAATTTTGTGGGACTTTTACCCGACATCGAGATGAAATGACAACTCAAGCCCTGCAGCCCAATGAAACCAATAGGGTTTATATTCTCGCACCGCTTTGCCTGTGCAGACTTAGATCCTCTAAACGGATTACCAGTACTCGTGTGCGGGTCGATTTCAGCTCTGCGTGGAAGCATCAAGCAGCCCCTCTATTTCTTCAAGCCCCGATGGGCGGTGGCCGTCCACCTCTCTTGTAAGCTTGTGCATGTGAGTGATTGAGTGTGTTTGTGAGGTGAGTGAGTGAGCGCTTTATGCCCCATCAACTGTAAGGTAATACGCAGATAAGGACCTCATTCATAAAAAAGACGGGGTAATCCGAGATGGAATGTACAGAGATTTTATATCCCATTTTTTTCCTTTGTTTTACTCCGACTGGAGCTACGGTTTTTCTCCGTGTTTTTCTGCACGATGTTTAATCTAGTCGTTAATGACTATATCAACTACAAACATGTATAATAAAGACATCCGAAAACAATATTGTAGCCGGGGTTAAGTTTGGGGCGGGAGTCTTCCCTGTTCTTCACCATAGTGCAGAATATATTTATTACTGTACCAGATTGTATTGAATATAATGCAATACGCCTAACGGCATGAGAAGGGTTGAATCATGGACAGACTACAAAACCGATTCCGCCCCCACCCCTGTGGGCTTCAGATTTGGTGCTTCCATGCAGAGCTGAAACTGACCACACTGGCACGAGCACTGGTAGACAGCTTAAAAGGACTTAGCCTACCCATGGAGGCAAAGTGATGTGAGTCAGACCGTCCACTGCATATAAGCCTTTTGGTTTGTATATTCAAATATTGTATGATTTCTTGTTTCTAAAGGGACCCCGTAGAAACAGCGTTTTGAATATGGCGTGGTGCTACATTGTGACCAATGTTTGTCCGCACAAATCGTGATCGAGTGTGATCCTTCAATGAAACACGTTTTATAGTGTATAAAACATTTTTAATGGTCTATGTAGTGAAATGGAAACTAAACCATCATATTTTCTATTGTCTCCATTCAATCAAACAGAAGAAGTGATTTTTGACAGATCGCGGGAAAATTGTGGGCCGCCTACATCAATGAGTAATTGAAACTTACGTGCTAATCGTCGTGAAAATTTCCGTCAAAATTACGACTCTATCCGAAGTTAAATACTTAGCTAAGTAAATGAAATAGGTGGCTTTCGAATGCACTTTTTAAGGAAATACTTTACTAAGATAAGAATTCCTCCTTAAATCGTTAAGTCGACCTTAACTTAAGTAACGATTGTAATCCTGGGCCCAGGTCTCACATATATACTGTGTCTATGTGAAGTCCACTAATGTTTTTAAAAAGTTCCCAATCGCGATGAAACATATCCTGTAACCATCTTATGGTCGTATTGGAAGGGATTTGATAAGTGGTTCTGTCTCGCCTTTTGTTTGCTTCTACAAGGTTTATTTTCTTTGGACTGGCTCCTATGTGTTTCATAACCTTATCAATTGTCTCTTGTGGATGTTTTTTCATTTCAGTATTAGGAATAATCTCAATTTTGTCTTTCGGTAAAACACTATAGGCATTCTGTAGAATTTGTCCGAACATTGACAGTCTTACTGGCAGAGAACCTGGAATCAGTTGTCTTTTGAGAAGTGTATCGATATCAGCTTTCATATGGCCACGGTCTATCTGGTCGTTCATATGCGATATTACCCGCTCGACTGGATCTCGAACTAACATGAGATAAGATGCACGTGGAAAAGTGCTAACCATGCGTTCAAAATTCTGTCGTTCGACAGATCGCGGACAAGCGTCAAGGGCAAAATGGGCTGTTTTTGATCCAAGGGTTTTAAAGCGTGCCCAGAATTGTTCCTTGGTTTGTCGTGTCAATGACCAACAGATTTCTTTTGGTCCTTCCAAAAACTGGCCATGAGGGTCCCATACTTCCCAATTGTTTGGATCATGTTTGAGGTACGTTGCAAGAGTTGTAGAACCACTTTTACCCCCACCTATGAAAAATACGACTTTATCACTGGAATCTTCTATCTGATGGAATGCCTGTTCCTGACGTTTCATGCCTCTGTATTCTTCTAAATCACTCAGTTCGTGTTCAAGAGCGTTCCGAGTAGTAAAATTATCCTTTTCGCCGTCTTCGTTAGGCACAATTTGACTTTGAATATAAGTATGATTTTTACCGCTTATGCTGGAAATCTGTGAATTGTTTTGCTTTTGCCTTTCGGTTTTCTCGATGAGACGACTGTGAACCGCAATTTTGTCGGTTGAATAAAAAGCTTGGATCTCTAAAATTATACTTGCTGTAGTGACAAACATTACTCCTTTAATAATAATATTTTTCTTCTGGCGGGAAAATACCCTTGAAAACAACCGCATGTTACATGAAGGTCAATGGTCTGAAAAGAAACAGAAGATTCAAATAAATAAATAAATAAATAAATAAATAAATAAATAAATAAACTAGAAGGGAGTATTCGATAGAATACAGATATCTCCCCTTGCCTACCCACCCCCACCCCATACTTTGGCAAATCATGTTAAATCTAGCTCTTACACTGTAAATAAAGAATAAAAGGAGTATCCCTTTAGAACAATGAACGTATTCTAAAGCCCAGAAGTGGGTCAGACTACGCAGTTTCGGCTACTAAAGCCTTATCAGTAACCTACCATTTTTACATTAGTAATAAAACTTAATTAAAAAAAAAATCTCTTAATCTTAAGGAGGGCAGTGTTGCGCCTGCCCGGGCTTAAGTCCAGAGATGTGACCTCATTTCAAGAGCACATGACCTGAAGTATATGCACATGACCATTATAGCTCTTATGATTTACGAGTTATGGAAACAAATTCTTGGCTTGACACAATGGTGGACTCAAAGAGTTAATCTGTTAACTTATATATATTCTTCTTGCAACATAATTGCATGCTCATTAACGTTGTTCTGTGGGATAAGTTGCTTCTGGATAACCAGTATGATATTAAAGTACCGGTAGGTATACCTTTGTCATGGTATAGTTCTACCCTACAACTTGTAGTTGTAGCCACTTGACAGGCAACAATAATGATAATTTCATTATAGTTGGTGAAAAAAAAGAAAAGCAATATTTTTTTTCTAACATTTTTTCCCATCTTGTATTAATTAGCAACTCATACGACTGTGCAATATACTGCTATTTTCCACTTCATGGAAGTCATTCTGCTTCATGGAAGTCATTTACTCTTATTAGGTTTGACATGTAATTTAAAGCATGCATATCAGAAAAAAATTATCTTTTAATATTTATTTATAGCATACTGTTCAAGGATGCCTCAAATAGATACTCACTTTTTAACATTTTGAAAAATACATATAATCACATATGCAAACAGCTAAGGCCCAGGCCAACTGCAGATCCGCACAGTATCGCCAGAGCCTTTGCTGTTAGCATACATGTAGTACAGGCCTAGACGAAGTTTCAGATAAAAAAAGAAAGAGACATCTAGCCCCATCGGTTGACTGAGTATGCCCATTTGAATAATTGCATTACGGAGGACATCTCGTATCTCGACTTGATTCTATATTTATACTCCGTAAATCATTCGACCGCGCCCGCCGTAAACCGGACGCAGACGGAAGGAATCGAAACCTCTACGACTAGCCTAACGGAAAGTAGGGAACTTGAACGAAGCAAGACTCGTGAGCTATTTATAGATCTGAGTCAATTGGGAAACCGATGGTTTGGTTTCCGCCTACTAATACAATCCGCAGCAATTTCACCGGCTCAATGTTAATTAAATGAAGCAGTTAATCGTTAATTACTGGATAATTATCCACAAAGTGAAACATTTTGTTGTAATCGGTTCTATTCCAGATCAATACTCACAATTTGATATAAGCATTATATGGATAGGTATAGCAGTTCGGCTCAATTTTGAGCTAAAAAAAAAAACGTCTTATGACAGAAAATGGCAAAGTGAAAACAATATAGCTCCCCTTACATATATGTAAGGGGAGATTTAATAAATAAATAAATAAATAAATAAACTGCAATGACTTCTTTGATATCTGCAGCACTAGCATTGTTCAGATCATTGCGAAAATACGCCTATACAAATACATTGTAAATTTTACCGCGGAAAAATGCAAATTTTAGGAGGAAAAATAGGCGGTTCTAATGAGTACGCACAATCTATATTTCAAAGTAGAAATAAGAAAAATAATGTTTACCCTGTGAACGTAATTTTACTATATAAAAGTGGGGTTAAAGTGGGTCAAAATTATATAGGCATGTTTTCGTGATATGAACGTTTTTTTTTTTCTTTTATACTTTCTTTGTTTCTGGTTCTAACACAGTATGTAGGTACAAATGTACTCGTGAGTGCCTACAATTTTGGGTTTAGGAAACAATGATAAAAAATAACTTGTACCCTTTATCATGTTAACATCTCCGTGTAATGAACACCCCTCTAAATCCCATTTTATATAGAGAAAACGGGGGGGGGGGGTTTACAGAGGTTTTCGTCTGCTCCATTATATAGTTAGTGGGTAATCGTTAGAACCGCCTCGAGGTGATACTTACGAGCATTCTCAACCTATGTTTCAGTAAAATAAGGAAAATACCAGAGATTTTCTTCAGAAAATATGACATTTGTTGAGATATGAAGGTATGCACTGAGTTACATCCCGTGAACAAGTCCTAAACCCCACTTTATATAGCGAAAACTGGGGTGTACGGGGGTAAACATTATTTTTCTTATTTCTGCTCCAAGACATAGGTTGTGATTACTCGTTAGAACAGCCTCAACGAGACGGTTCTAACGAGCACCCACAACCTATGTTTGCAGTAAAAGATTGAAAAATATCACGGATTCTCATCAGAAAAGTAGCCATTTTGGAGATGTAAAAAATGCACTATGTCGCACGGGTGTGTTATCGTAATGATTGTCAAAGTATGTTTCAGTAAAATAAGGAAAATACCGGAGAGTTTTTTTTTTTTTTTTTTTTTAGAAAATATGACATTTGTTGAGATATGAAAGTATGCACTGAGTTACTGATTGTCAAAGTATGTTTCAGTAAAATAAGGAAAATACCAGAGATTTTCTCAGAAAATATGACATTTGTTGAGATATGAAAGTATGCACTGAGTTACACGGAAGTCTTCTCTTTATACAGTGGGGGTTACATAGAGGATCTTAGATGAGTGCTCATGTATTATTGAATTTATTGAACGAGTTGAGGAAAAGGGATCAAATGCGAGGCTTTGCCGAGCATTTTATCCCTTTTCTTCAACGAGTTTAATAAATTGTTGACATAGAGGATCTTACATGAGTGGTCATGTATTATTGAATTTATTAAACGAGTTGAGGAAAAGTGATAAAATGCGAGGCTTTGCCGAGCATTTTATCCATTTTCCTCAACGAGTTTAATAAATTCAATAATACATGAGCACGAATGCAAGATTCTATTAATCATATGACATTTAAAATGCATTTTATTCACGTTAATTATTGAAAAATGTCAATATTCTGCCATTAGTAAACGCGACGTCGGTAATAACGTTGTCGTGTAACGTTACCGGGCGTATCTAACTAATTTGCATATTTAATCCACTAGTGGATTATCGAAAATATTACATGGCGTTATTACACTCTCAGACGCGACGTCATATGATAAAAGAATGTTCGTTCTCGGGTTTGGTAACTTGATAGATAAATAAATAAATAAATAAATAAATAAATAAATGGCCATTTCATTAAAAAATTTTGAAACAACTAAGAGTTGTAGATTCTATTCACCTTGGGCGATTTTGTTTAAAGACGGATACAAGTATATTTATACTAATAATATTTACTATGAAATATATAGCTCGTTTGTTTGTTTGTTAGTTTTGGAGTTTAACGGCCCAGTTGACACTATTTAGGTCATTTTTGAGCCGGTCAGTTTACCTATCTACACTTTTCCTGGGCAGGCTTATACGTAAGCGGTTTACCGGTACAGTGCACATTCTTTCGCAAGAAACTGACAACTGCCCTTCTTGAATCAGCGGAAGGGAGAGAATGATCGTAGAAAAGATTTCATGATCAATCTCCACGAAAGAATGTTGCCGACCCCAGCAGGTATCGAACCCGCGTCCTCCTGATCACCAGTCAGACGCGCACCCGACTGAGTTACCGAGGCCGGCATATATATCTCGTAGATAGTTTATTGATGTGTCCAACTTACAACTGATTTTCTATAAAACATTGTTACGTAATTGCCTTGTGGGTCAATATGTTATTGGAAGGTCGTCAATTAGTGGGCGTGGTCAAGAATGCATTTAAGTTAGTCAGCATATTTCCTGCGTGTTTTACGAGTTAATGTTGGATTTAAACTGTGTTAATAATAGCTGAATTTGAATACATTTATACAAAAATAACGTAACTCTATCAGTTATTTAACAGCAGCCTGATAGTTGGCTGCCAATAGTTCCCTTAGACATAATAGTTAATAAGTAAAAGCTTTCTATTTCTCACTTTTATCGATGATTTTAGGTCGATTGTCGACAAAATGATTCGTTTGTTAGATTTTAGGTTTAACGTCCCCATCAACACTGTATAGGTCATTTTGGACACGTTGCGAAATAGGGTTAGCTATTGAAGCTGGACTGGAATCATACATGGGTTGTGTTTGGCAAGTAGTGTAGAGCCAGTTAAGACGCCACAGAACGCGGCGTCTGATGAGGGTCATTACAGTTGGCATTACAATAATACAGAATATACTTCGAACTGCGTGTACAACAGTTGCATTCAACAAATACAACTTAACAGAGTGTTCGTATTTCTTTCAAATCCCACATCATTCATGATACCGCCCATTATAACATATTAGAAAACATGTTATACTTGTTATAAAATTATAACAATTTTGCACAGGTACCTTAATTTGGGCTAGTCATACTAAATGTATTAATGGCAGTTTCCGACTTTGGGCCTTCCGTGAAGCACTACTAAGATCCGCCCACGATGCGCAGTGCAAAATTGTGCTGCACGGTTTTGTACCAGTCGAATGAAATTCGTGCTTCATGCGCTATAGATGCCTAAAGCATGAAAATAAACAGAAAAATGAGTCTGTTTCATATTTTAACATTCTAATAAGCCTCTCGATCGTCTGCACAGAAAGAAAAGCAAGTAAGCATTACAATAACACATCCATGCAACATAGTACATTTTTTCACATCTCCCAAATGGCTACTTTTGCTGATGAAAATCTGTGATATTTTTCTTATTTATATTTTAAACATAGGTTGTGGGTGCTCGTTAGAACCGCCTCAACGAGGCGGTTCTAACGAGTCCCCACAACCTATGTTTTGGAGCGTAAATAAGAAAAGTAATGTTAACCCCCTTTAACCCCAGTTTTCTCTATATATAGAGGGGTTTAATGGGGTGATCATTTCACGGACTTGTTCACGTGATGGTATGATCAAACATATTCATAATAGTTTCACGTTTAGGCCCCATCGGGAAAAGGTAAAATAGCAAAGCAAGTGATGTGCCAGACGCTGTAAAATAATAAAACAAAATGGCCGCGCCCTTGCAAGATCTGGCTAATCAAGCTTTTTGTTTGTTTTGTTTGATTTGAGGTTTAACGTCCCCGTCAATACTGTAACGGTCATTTTGGAGACGTTGCTTCCAATTTTGTGGGACTTTTACCCGACATTGAGATTAAATGACATCTCAAGCCCTGTCGCCCAATGAAACCAATAGGGTTTATAAGCATGGACGGGCCGACTCGCACCGCTTTTCCTGGGCAGGCTTAGATCCTCTAAGCTGTTTACCAGTTCTCTTGTGCGGTTCGGTAAGCATCATGCAGCCCATATATTCCTTCAAGCCCCGATGGGCGGGGGCCGAATCATGCAAGCTAAACTGGTAAATATTTAGCTCTCTCGTCAGATCCAGACAGGATGCACGAATTTCAACTTGTAAGTTATGTTGATCATTATAAGACAGTCGTCTTGGAACATCTGCCTAAATTAACTTCATTGTGCAACTTTTACTTCCGCGTTTTTCCGCTATGTTTATTCAGTCACGTGACCGGTTCTACCTTTATTAAAAAAAAACATGATCGTTGTGCTGCACGAAATTTTACGGAAATTCCACGATTTTACAGTCGACGACAGAAAGTGCTTCCCGTTTGAAATTAATCGTGAAATACAATGTCTCCAGTCGAATACGCCAAATGATTTTGGAATCTTCCGAATTAAAATGTTTTTTTCCACGCGGAAAGTGAGTAAAAATTATATTTCTGTGAAAACATGCCATGGGTTTGTAATATACTCGACTCCAGTCTTCCTTATCCCGCCTTTAAAATGTCACTACTAGAATAACCAGTGCTTCAGCTGAAGTGCACGACCCAGATGCTTTTTGCTTTATGAGTGTTACCATATATGGGTATGGCGGCCATTTTGGTCATGTGACCTGGATCTAAAACGGTTCCCCCAATAAATGCGCCTTATCGTAAGGAGCAAAAATATATCTTATACTTGAGTATTGTATTCTGAATCGTTTGCTGGATAAAATGCATTCTCACATTTTCCAATACAAAAGCATATGTGTCAAAGTTGGACCTAGGCACAAAGAAGGTCAACCCAGGGTCACCATTTTAGCAATTAATGATGGGCCTACGTCCCAAATGCCATTTATCAAGTTTCGTGGAAATCTGCCCAGTGGTTCTGGAGAAGACTATTTTTGAAGGGCTTTTACCATATATGACTTGGCGGGTATTTTGGTCATGTGACCTGGACCAATTGAGCAAAGTTTGGTTTCCCCCATCTCATTGAGGCTCCATATGAAATTTGACTTCAATCGGCCCAACGGTTTCCGAGGAGAAGCAGTTCTAAAATTTTCACATTTTTCGCCTCGGCGAGGCTATACTAAATGGAATGTAATATTTCGCAAGTTCATTGGTTAGATCTCATTGATATCTATCAGTATGCCCCGCCCCCGCCCATAGGGGCTTGAAGAAATATATGGGCTGCACGATGCTTCCACGCAGAGCTGAATCCAGCCCGCACACTAGTACTGGTAAACCGCTTAGAGGATCTAAGCCTGTCCATGAACCGCGGTGCGAGGCGGACCGTCCATACTAATAAACCCTATTGGTTTCATTGGGCGACAGGGCTAGAGATGTCATTTCATCTCACTGTCGGGTTAAAGTCCCACAAAATTGGAAGCAACGTCTCCAAAATGACCTTTACAGTGTTGACGGGGACGCTAAACCTCAAATCAAACAAACAAATCAGTATGCCAAAAATTGTTTAAATATTCCAAGCGGTTAGGTAACTATCACCAATTTTCACAAACGGGTTACGGATTTTTCGCCTCGGCGAGGCTATACTAAATGGAATGTGATATCTTGCAAGTTCATTGGTTAGATCTTATTGATATCTATCAGTATGCCAAAAATTGTTTAAATATTCCAAGCGGTTAAGTCACTATCACCAATTTTCGAAAACGGGTTACGGACGGACAGACAGACAGACCATATACGGCTTGGCGGCCATTTTGGTCATGTGACCTGGACCCCATGAGCAAATTTTGGTTTCCGTCATCCCATAGAGGCTCCATATGAAATTTGACTTCAATCGACCCAACGGTTTCCGAGGAGAAGCAGTTCTAAAATTTTCACATTTTTCGCCTCGGCGAAGCTATACAAAATGGAATGATATATTTCGCAAGTTCATTGGTTAGATATCATTGATATCTATCAGTATGCCAAAAATGGTTTAAATATTCCAAGCGGTTAAGTCACTATCACCAATTTTCACAAACGTGTTACGGACGGACCGACAGACTGACAGACTGACAGAATGACCGAATGACAGAATGACACGGTGATTTTAGGGCACTCTTAGAAAATCAACCGACTTCAGTCGGTCGCTTTTTCTGCGGGTCGTGCAATTAGTTGTAAAATTTTCACATTTTCGCCTCGGCGAGGCTATACTAAATGGAATGTTATATTTCCCAAGTTCATTGGTTAGATCTCATTGATATCTATCAGTTTGCCAAATATTGTTTAAATATTCCAAGCGGTTAAGTCACTATCACCAATTTTCACAAACGGGTTACGGACGGACAGACAGACTGACAGACTGACAGAATGACCGAATGACAGAATGACACGGTGATTTTAGGGCACTCTTAGAAAATCAACCGACTTCAGTCGGTCGCTTTTTCTGCGGGTCGTGCAATTAATTGTATACAGTCACTTGTAATATGCTTGTCTGAGATCTAAGGCACTTGGTTTTGTAGGATAACCCTTTTATATAATATATTTAACGTCACTACTGCTGGTGTTTTGGAATGTATGGCGGCCGTAAAATCTCCCCCTGCCCTACATCAAATCGAATTTTATATTATCTGGTCCTTTGGGATCATTGATTCAATAAGCGTTGTAACAAAGCGCGTCTGTGCGCGAAAGGAACCAAATTCAAACATTACGAAAACACGCCTATACAAATACATTGTACAGTTTATCCCCGAGAAAACGAAAACTTTAAGACGAAAAATTGTGATTGTTTTCTTATTTCTGCTCAAAATACAGATTTTAGTTACTCGTTAGAACCACCTCATCGAGGCGAGGTGGTTCTAACGAGTACCCACAATCTATATTTTAGAACAGAAATTAAGAAAAATAAGGTTTACCCCTGTAAACCCCAGTTTTGCTATATAAAAGTGGGATTCAAGGGGGTCAAAACTATAAAGGCGTGTAATCGTGATGTATATTTCAGCATGAAAAAAAAATCTCGGCCTGATACAGGGCATTTGGGGTAAACAAGGATATGCACTATTTCACCTATTTTGGCTCAAAAACATAGAATGTGGGTACTCGTTCGAATGTGGGTACTAGTTCGAATCGACTCAAAATAGAAGTGAAGGCAATGATCAGGAATCGATACAATTAACCCACAGCTCCCATCAGAGACACCTAAGGGAGTGAAACACAAACATGAAATAACTAGACCTCAATGGAAACACCAATAGCGGAAAGCCAAAAGGACAGTTCCATTTCCAAAAATGGCCAATCGGTTAGCCAAAACAAAAACAATACACACGTTCAAAGAGTAACTATAACAAAAACAAACCGCGACAGAAGTAGGCAATTCTAACGAGAACCAAATTCTTTTTTTGGATCAAAACTTATGAAAATATGAAAATATTTCTTTTTTAAAAGAGCTATAATTATTCTTCAGTTGTGAAAAACTTCAACGTAACTAATTATTATTATTATTATTATTATTATTATTATTATTATTATTATTATTATTATTCAGTATTACATGTAGTTTTGCTAAAACAACAATGTAACGTTACTATTATTATTATTGGTGTTGTAGTTGTTATTTTTATCATAATTATTATAATTTATAAAAATAATTATTATTATCACTATTATTATTTTTATTATTATTATTATTATTATTATTAACAACAACAACCTCAACTTACCTGACTCGTGAAATGTCCAGATATCAAATGACTCCAGCTGCGGCCGCAACGAACATCTTTATTACCACTATATTGTCCTGTTCTTTGATTTTTTTTTGCATTCTGTGATATTATATGAGACTAATATGTGTCAGCTGCATTTGTCTATACATTGTACTAAGTAGATCGAGTATATAGATTTTTGACACGAATAAATAATTGTGATTGTTTGTTTAAGAATCCTCATCACCAAAACACACGTATATGATTTAACCCCTTTAAACCCCACTTTTATATAGTAAAACTGGGGTTTACTGGGGGTATATTATCTTTCATAATTCTGCTCAAAACATCACGAAAACACGCCTATATAATTTTGACCCCCTTGAACCCCACTTTTATATATTAAAACTGGGGTTTACAGGGGTAAACCTTATTTTTCTTATTTTTGCTGTAAAACATAGATTGTGGGTACTCGTTAGAACCGCCTCAATGAGGCGGTTCTAACGAGTACCCACATTCTATACTTTGAGCAGAAATAAGAAAAATATAACAATTTTTCATCTTAAAATTTTCGTTTTTTTTTCGCCGGTAAAGCTTACAATGCATTTGTCTAGGCGAGGTTTCGTAATGAAAACAAAAAAAAAAAAAAAAAAAAAAAAAGATTGTCGTTATTCGTCAGAGGACCGCCTTCTAACGACTACCTACAATTTATGTTTCGAGCAGAAATATGAAATGTCACACATTTTCCTCAGAAAAGTAATCATTTTGGAGATTTGTTTGTTTGCTTGATTTGAGGGGAGATACGAAAGAATAAACTATGCCCACGGCTGTTTTATCGTAATGTGGTTTAGATGTATTATATATATATATATATATTTATTTCCTCCTGATGGAAAGTACAAATACAAGGGAAAATGCATACAACAAGTTAAGAGAGAGAGAGAGGGAGAAGGTTAACAAGCAAATGTACATTTATACATACATATATATAAAATGTGAGTAATACAGGAGGTCTGAGGAGTACATTGCCATTATATCATAGGAGACAATGACAATGTGTGGCGTCAGTAACTTTCAAGCAACTGACCACAATGATAACCCGTGACTACAGACGGAAATTAGCATTATGGCGGTACTTGCTCCACATTCTATGTAGACTAGACACACAGATAAACTCAAACTCTGAGACATGTTCTCCCAGCAACGATGCGATGCGATCTGAAACTGCACCAAGAAATATAAGTGACTGATTCTCATTATGAAAGCTCCTCAAACAGGCATACACTTCAGTATTTAGCTGGAAAACATCTAGCCACAGTTTGAGCCTCTCAGCCTCCACATATATACAGTCATGAACGCAATGATCAACTATATTTTCGAATAGATTACCATAATTAAAACAAGTTATCTGGCCAATGAAGTTGTTTGAGACACGGGCAATCATTTGTACAACAGACTTATTACATACCATGAGGCGAGGTTGTTCATATGAGCTAACCCAAAATCTGTGTGGTGTATACTCATTGTGTAAAAGGCTAAAGCGGTGTAATTCAGGGCTCGAGAGTCTAGATTGCCATAAGTTTATCTCCTTTGACTGAATTCTATGTTTGGCTCTAAAATATAGATTGAGGGTACTCGTTATAGCCGCCTCAATGAGGCGGTTCTAACGAGTACCCACATTCTATACTTTGAGCAGAAATAAGAAAAATATAACAATTTTTCATCTTAAAATTTTCGTGTTTTTTTTTCGCCGGTAAAGCTTACAATGCATTTGTCTAGGCGAGGTTTCGTAATGAAAAAAAAAAAAAAAAAAAAAAAAGATTGTCGTTATTCGTCAGAGGATCGCCTTCTAACGACTACCTACAATTTATGTTTCGAGCAGAAATAGGAAACAAAAATGTCACACATTTTCCTCAGAAAAGTAATCATTTTGGAGATTTGTTTGTTTGTTTGTTTGATGAAAGAATACACTATGCCCACGGCTGTTTTATCGTAATCTGTTTTAGATGTATAAAGCATTGATAGCTCAATATCACGAAAACACGCCTATATAATTCTGGCCCCCTTGAACCCTACTTTTATATATTAAAACTGGGGTTTACAGGGGTACACCTTATTTTTCTTATTTCTGCTCTAAAATATAGATTGTGGGTACTCGTTAGAACCGCCTCTATGAGGCGTTTCTAATGAGTATCCACAATCTATATTTTGAGTAGAAATAAGAAAAACATAACAATTTTTCATCTTAAAATTTTCGTTTTTTAGGCGGTAAAGATTACAATGTATTATTATAGGCGTGTTTTCGTAATGACACGATAATTAGAGGTCAAAATGATAATTGTTTTAGCTTCACGTGAACAAGCCCGTGAAATAAACACCCCATAAACCCCACTTTGTATAGAGAAAACGGGGGTTTGCGGCTGTATACATCATTTTTCTTATTTGTGCTCCAAAACATAGGTAATGGGTACTCGTTAGAACCGCCTCAATGAGGTGGATCTGACGAGCACCCAAAACCTTTGTATGCAGTATAACTAGGACAAATATCTCAGAAAAAGTAGCCATTTTGGCGATGTGAAAAATTCAATATGGCGCATGTGTGTGTTATAGTATTGGATGTTCAATACAGTGGTATTTTTGAAGAAATAATATAAACAGCTTTTGGATTACCATACTAAATGAATCTCAGAAGCCTCCGTGGTTATGCTGCTCGCCTTGTAAACCAGGGGTCGCAGGATCGATCCCGGGCTTTTCCAGACTTTCGGATGAGTCTTTAAACCGAGGTTCCGTCTCCGTATGACCTTAGCTGTTGGTGAGACGTAAAACTCAGACACCCACCCACCATACTAAATAATAATGGTCACAAGCGGCATCATGGATTATAGTAACTGAATAAAATACTCCGATGTCGATTGTGGGCACTCGTTAGAACCAATGTTAAGCAGAGTCCCAGCCCATCGGAGCTAGGAGAAAAAGATTGGGCTGCAAGTTGCTGCCACGCAGAGATGAAACCGAGCGCACATGAGTACTGGTAAACTGCATAGAGAGTCTATGCCAGCCTCGGCAAAGTGGTGTGAGTCGGACCGTCTCTACATATTGTTTAGGCGAAAGGGCTTGAGATGTCATTTAATCTCAATGTTGGCTAAAAGTCCCATAAAAATTGGAAGCACCGTCTCCAAAATAACATAATTTTGTCATTGTGATGACATATTGCTTGGTTTTGTTTGTTTGATTTGAGGTTTAACGTCCCTGTCAACACTGTGTAGGTCATTTTGGAGATGTTGCTTCCCATTTTGTGGAACTTTTAACCGATATTGAGATGAAATGACATCTCAAGCTCTGTCGCCCAACGAAACCAAAAGGGTTTACAAGCATTGGACGGTCCGCCTCGCACCGCTTTACCGGTACTCGTGTGCGGTCGGTTTCAGCTCAGCAACCCATCTATTTCTTCAAGCCCCGATGGGCGAGGGCCCCTGTATTGCTTGGTAAAAGAAAGCTTATCGTATAAACATTGACTCCGCATGTGTGCTGGGACATTGGCAAACGGTTTATACACAGATCAGACGCCGCAGAACGCGGCGTCTGATCTGGGTTTAAACCGTTTACTTGAAGTACGGGTATTTAAGGATTAAACAAAAAACTGCCCGATTCTCCCTTCAGGAGTTTAGGACCCACTTCCAAGCTCAGAAACAATCGACCCAGCTTTTATTTATATAGAAAGTGGCATCTACAAGAAATTTGCATTTCCATCTCAACAAGGTGTCGGCCTTGGTAGCTCAGTCGGATGCGCGTCTGACTGGTGATCAGGAGGACGCGGGTTCGATACCTGCCGCGGTCGGCAACATTCTTTCGTGGAGATTGATCATGAAATATTTTCTATGGTCATTCTGTCCCTTCCGCTGGTTCAAGAAGGGTAGTTGTCAGTTTCTGGCGAAAGAATGTGCACTGTACTGGTTAACCGCTTACGTATGAGCCTGCACAGGAATAGTGTGGACAAGTAAACTGACCGGCTCAAAAATGACCTAAATAGTGTTGATTGGGCCGTTAAACCCCACAAGAAACAAACAAACAGAATCTTAACAAAGTTGGCCGAATATCGGACGCTTTTTACGTTTGTTTATAGGCCTTGGGCTTTTTTCTGCATGTTAGATTAAAATCTCGGCTTGGTATTAATTGTTGACAGACTGGACATTTCAACATTGCTTTTGCCGGAGGAAAAAAACAATAATCTTTATTTAAATACATGTTTATAACAATGTACATTTATGTAATGTTATCAAACTCAATTCTCAGTTATTTGCTTTGTTTGATTTGAGGTTTAACGTCACCGTCAACACTGTATAGGTCAGTTTGGAGGCGTTGCTTTCAATTTTGTAGGACTTTTACCCGACATTGAGATGAAATGACATCTCAAACCCTGTCGCCCAATGAAACCAATAGGATGTATAAGGATGGTCGGTCAGACTGAAACCGCTTTTCCTGGACAGGCTTAGATCCTCTAAGCGGTTTACCAGTACTCCTGTGCGGTCGGTTTCAGCTCTGCGTGGAGGCATCATGCAGCCCATCTGTTTCTTCAAGCCCCGATGGGCGAGGGCCATCAGTTCACGGTTAGGGCCCAGTCAATACATATGAACCGGGGCACAGCATTTCCTGCAATTTACATGTGCGCTCAGCCAAAAAATAAGATCAGCTTGCGCATCCATATAGTCTGACCAGAGACTTCTCTTGCTGCATGAAGGAGTAATGGGCCCTTAGCTATCCTAAGAGCGCACAACGAAGACTCTGGTCAGACTGCGCGCATGCGCAGGCTGATCTGAGTCTTTGCTGGGCGCATATGTAAATGTAGGCAATGGTGTGTCCCGGCTCATTTTGTTTTGTCGACACAGCATGTTTACCTTATAGTTGATCAGAAGCCTCCGTGGTGTAGTGGTTATATGCTACTCGCCTTGTAAACCAGGGATCGCGGGATCGATCCCGGTTTTCTCCAGACTTTTGGATGAGTCTTTAAACCTTGATAGCTCAGTGGTTAGTGCACTTGCCTCTGATGCTAGAGGTCCCGGGTTCGATCCCCGGCAGCGGCGATAAAATTTCGGTGTCCGAACACGCTTCATTGACATCATTTGCAGGGATGAATGTCATAAAGTGCACCGTCCTTCGGATCGGGACGTTAACTGGAGGCCCCCTGTGCAGGGAGAACCATCCCCTGCGCAGGTTAAAGAACCCTACCTGAATTACACGATTACTGTCTAGGCTTTCATCCTGCAAAACCGGAATGATGTAGTATATACCTGCGAGTAATGGTTAAATGTGACCGATCGCAGTATCAGTAGAAAGGGCAGAAAGGAAACCGAGTTCCCGTCTCCGTATGACCTTGGCTGTTGGTGAGACGTAAAACTCAAAACACGTACTCACCAAATAGTTGACTAGGACAGTGTCTATTCTTTCATCAGAAACTGACAAATGCCCTTCTGGAGAGACTGACCAGGTAAACGGCATTTTAACATCCTGAACAACCTTCTATTATTAATTGGAATAAAGTTTCTAGAATGACCTAAATAGTGTTGACGGGGACGTTAAACCTCAATACCAATTTTATTATACCCTCGTAGTACAGTCGAACTTCAATGGCTCGTACACCTTTGGGACCTCGAAAATCTGTTCGAGACAGGGGTAGTTTAAGCCACTGAGGAGTACTGCCAGGAGGCATAAGGAGATAGTTTGTGACAACTTTTCTGCGCTCTATAATGAAAATGTATGCTGTGTGTACTCATTAGAATCGCCTCATCGAGGCGATTCTAATGAGTACACACAGGATACATTTCCAAAATAAATTACGAAAATCTCCTAAACTATCCCCACTATTTCTTATGTGTCGGAGGATTTCTCTAGGGACTCAAGAACGGGTTCGACTCAGCCATGGTAAACGAGCCATTAGTGTTCGAGCCATCAACGTTCTACTGTAGTTCGTTTGGGGTTTAATGATCCTTTTAAAAAGTATTTCACTTATTCGGAGCTGATCGTTAATCAGAGGTGTGCGAAAACCCGTGTACCCGGAGAATATAAGAATCTTATATGGGTGTGTGGGGTGGATGGAAAAATCCGTCCCGAGGGACACTGTCTGGCATCACGAGGCTTGCCGAGTGCTGCCGGACAGTGATCCCGAGGGACGGATTTTTCTATACACCCCTCACACGCATATTGGATTCTTTTTCTTGCATAACTTCCATTTCTTAAAGCGGATTTTTAATGCTGCAGTCACTTCGGTACCAACGTCTGCCATATTCTGTTGACACTGCAGGAATGTTTAGTGACGTTGCTGTGACGTCAACCTTCACGATGGCGCAAACGAGGTCGTAATCAACCAGTGCATTTATCAAACACGCGATATATTCGATTTTGGGTCGGAACACCAGGGTCAGAACATAAATTTCTATCCCAGGGTAAAATTACGGATTTGCTTGTCTGGTGTGCAAGAAAAACACTGCTCCTTCTGATGCAGAACTTGTCATCACGTGATCAAGTCCGTGAAATGAAGACCCCCCTATACCCCACTTTATATAGAGAAAACTGGGGTTTACGGGGGTATACATATTTTTGCTCGTTGACATAGGTTGTGGGTACTCGTTAGAACCGCCTCAATGAGGCGGTTCTAACGAGCACCCACAACCTAAGTTTGCAGTGTTTATAAGAAAAATATCAAAGATTTTCATCAGAAAAATGGCCATTTTGGAGATGAGTAAAAATGCACCAATTTGCACGGGTGTGTTATCGTAATGCGTGTCTGTATCTGTCCCGAGTGAGGTTCGAAACATGGGAGTATACTGTTTATGTTCAGAAATAATTATTATTACCAATGTTTTTTTTAAGTAGGTCACAGTTTAAGGTCAAGATCATAGGTCATAGATGTAACAGAACATTTCCGTATCGCCATCATTTTTTTTTACCTTTAAGCATAACGGTATATGTTTCGAAATCTAGCAAGTATCAATAGCGAATAAGGAATAAGGAATAAATCAAAATTTTCCTTGTTCCTTATTCGATTTTTAGCTTCAGAGAACTTTGCAACGAGGTGCAACAGAATGAGTGAGTGTTTGAGGTTTACGTCTCACCATCAGCTAAGGTCATACGGAGACGGGACCTCGGTTTAAAGTCTCATCTGAAAGTCCGGAGAAGCCTGGGATCGGTCCTGCGATCCCTGGTTTACAAGGCGAGTAGCGTAACTTCTACACCACAGAGGCTTCTAAAATGTAACAGAACATTTCCTTATGGCCTAGTCATCATCATTTTTTTTTTTACCTTTAAGCATAACGGTATATGTTTCAAAATTTTCCTTGTTGGTTTGGTCGCCATGAGGCGGGCAAACCGGGTATAATGACCAGATTGTAACTGTTCCATGGAGGGGCACGTGACGCGATCAACCAATCAGCTTTAACGATGATGCAATCAATCAGCTTTAACGTTGATGCAATACTATACTGCAATTACAGGAAACAGCCTGTCTGAATAGCGAAACACACCGAAAAGCAAGCGTTTCAACTCCAACAATAAATATCTTAAGGGAAATGGATACATCTGGCAGGTGTGGCAGTTAGTCTACCATTTTTAGCCGTATTTCTGAACACACCTATTCAAAAACATTGTCAATTGTTTGCCAAAGAAAAAAAAATTAAAAAGAAAAATTGGAATATTTGCCTTTTTTGCTCAAAACATAGATTGCGGGGAGTCGACAGAAACGCCTCGACGAGGCGATTCTATCGAGTACCCACAATCTAGTGTCTCAGAGCATGAATACGGAGATTATTGTATACCCCTGCAAACCCCAGCTTTACTATATAAAAGCGAAGATTATATTTTCTTGTCCTTTGGGATCATTGATTACATTGTGGGGAATTTTGAAAATATCTGAGGGTAACTGATGAGGCCTAATTGGCCGAAACTAGCTAGTCTGGCCCAGAAAACATGTACACTCCATATTTTTCAGTTCTGTGGTGTATTCCTTGCTTCCAAAGCATAGCCCTTTTATAGAACATATTTAACTTCACTTCAACTGCATGGTGTATGGGTATGTGTGGCGGCGGTAAAACGTCTCCCTGCCCTACATCATAGTGTAGATTATAGTTTCTTGTCCTTTGGGATCATTGATTCCATTGTGGAATTTTAATAATATCTTAGGGTACTGATGAGGCCTAATTGGTCGAAACTAGCTAGTCTGGTCCAGAAAACATGTGCGCACCATATTTTTTAGTTCTGTGGTGTATTCCTTGCTTCCAGAGGATAACCCTTTTAAAGAACATATAAAAGGGGATCACAATTCTATAGGCATGATTTCGTGATGGAAATACAACTTTAAGGACCTTATGGTTGGTACTCTGTTGGCTCTGTCCATCTGAAAAAGGGGTCTACTCTAAAAGGGAAGAATTTGCTCCCCAGGAGCAAATTATTTCCTTCAAGAGTATACCCTTAGACATATTCAAAGAGAAACTACTTTTGCAGGAGTAGCCCCACCCCCTTAAGGCGTATCTATTTCCCTTATGGGGAACTTAAAACAGCCACAGTCATTATCGCAAAGTTTACGTCTTGCAATGCCATTATGGAGTAATGGAAACGGAAAACAACAGAACATAACTACTACTACTCACAAAGTGAGGCTGGCTGCGGTAGCTCAGTCGGATGCAGTCTGCCTGGTGATAAGGAAGACTCGGGTTCGATACCTACCGGGGTCGGCAACATTCTTTCGTGGAGATTGATTATGAAATCTTTTTTATGGTCATTCTCTCCCTTCCGCTGATTCAGGAAGGGCAGGGGTCAGTTTTTGGCGACAGAATGTGCACTGAATTGGAAAACCGCATACGGATACGCCTGCTCAGGAATAGCGTGGATAGGTACACTGACAGCCCAAACATGACCCAAATCAGTGTTGACTGGGCCGTTAAATACAAATAAACAAAACTTGCAAAGTTTACTTCACACATATAGGAAGAGATTTATATATTCTGAACATCTTTCGGTACGCTGATAGCTCTAATGATACGTATATGTAAATGTTGGAAAGACAGAGAACGTTATTTTTCCTCATTTATAAAGATCGCTGGGTGTAACGGGCCTCCGTGGTCTAGTGGATAAGAGTGCTGACTCTTAATCATTAGGTCTCTCAACGCTGTAGGTTTGAGCATGGCTCAGGTCACATAATGAGAAGTTCTGCAACGGAAGGTCAGGAGGTTTTTCATCGGGTGCTCCAGTTTTCACTCACCTCTGATTAACGATCGGCTTGATGTGAAATAATCTTGAAAGGATCGTAAAACCAAACATAAAACAGATCGCTGGGTGTGTAAAAACATTTTAATGTCTTTGCTACTAGAATTAACATCAGTGCCAAGGTCGAACGTTCCAACTCTTCCAAATATATAAAATATCTAGGGAGCGAAGCAAAGTCATAACGTTGATGGGTCGTTGTTTATTGTTCTTGAGCCCAGCACAGATAGCAATAATTTCTGTTCAAAAACTTCATGACTACTAAGTGACCTGCCACCAGTTACAGAATTAGTTGTTAAAAGACTTTTTGGCGCATTCGATGGAAGCTATTGTATCTGATAAGCCGAGAAAGGTGTTCTTTATTTCCACTCAATACTTGACGTTTAACTAATCAGTTTCTTTTACAATTAAATTGTGATCTAAAAAAGATATACAAAAGGATTGCAAATTTCAGGTTTTTGCGGAGGTACCGCGCAAAGAAACTGCCGAGGTTTAAGATAAAGTCTGATTCGCAGCACTTTGTCTGGGCAGGCTTAGATCTTCCTAGGCGGTTCAGCAATACTTCAAAGTTCGGTCGGTTTCAGCTCATGCAGTCCAATATATTGCCCCAAGGTCTGATCGGCCCCCGTCCATCGGGGATTGAAGAAATAGGTTGGGTTGCATGATGCTTCCACGCAGAGCTGATACCGGCCGCACATGAGTAGTGTTAAATCGCCTAGAAGTTCTAAGCCTGCCCAGGAAAAGTGGCTCGAGTCGGACCGTTCATGCATTTCAACCATTTAGTTTCATTGGGCGACAGATTGGAAGCAGTGTCTCAAAAAAGACTCATACAGTGTTAACAGGGACGTTAACAACAAATGAAATAGATAACCAAGGCCCTATAGAAGGCCTGATGACTAAGGATTTTTTTTTATATACCCGTTTGAAAAACAACAACAACAACAAAAAACGGTCCTATTAAGTTATGGGGTTGGTGTCCGTCCGTTCGTAAACTTTTTTTTTTTTTTCGTTTCCGTATAACTCCTACTATACAGTTTTCATCCGATCAAGCCTAAAATGCGTATGTAGTAAGGCTAAGATGTGAAGATGTGCCTTAAGTTTTGAGAATTACTGTCCACCAAATATTATGACCTTTGAAAAATTCGGTTTACATTTTCGTTTGGTTAAGTTTTGTGCTATACATGTGTAAACCATGTGTAAGTTACATTTAGTTTATACTTGCCATGGCGTTAAACAATTTACCACAGAATACTCATCACTACCTACCCCTCCTGATACCAAGGCCACAGACTTCGAAATTTTATATATACGTTTTGGAATAAACAAATAGAAGTGGAGGCAATGATCAGGAAACGTTACAATCAAAATATCCAAAAAAAATAAAATAAGCGACACAAACATCCAAAGCCAAACCATAACAAAAGTAAACCGCGACAGAAGAACCGCCTTGGAACGGTCACCGGAAACGAATTCCACTGGGGGGGGGCTTAAATCGATTTTACGTGGCCACAATCCTCGCCCTTACTTCCGTCGCGATTTATACAAATAATTTGCTCAGTCCGCATGAAGGCCTCCAAACTTCAGACACACCATAACAAAATGTACCGCGACAGAAGAACCGCCTTGGAACGTTTAAAGTTTATTAGTTTTATTCAAAAAATGCATTTAGTGGGATAATGATATCAGCTGGTTCAAATCAGAATGTAGACTGACAAGACCAAACCTATTGGATGCTTTTTGAAAGCAGCCAACTTGTTTACTAAATGGCAAAACGGAATTCCTGCAGTTGTACACGTGACCATCACTGATTTGGGAAAACCAATATTAATAGAACTTGAAACGTTGCGCTATTTTTATCGATGCAACATATAGGTCAGAGCAGTCTGAGCTATCAATACAGTCTTGACAGGAATCGTGTGAACACTGAAGACACAGATCAGGCGCCGCGGAATGTGGCTTCTGCTCAGCAGGTTGCACAGGGACTACACTGTTTGCTTAAATAGTAGCATTTGAGGGTTAAACGAAATAGTATAAGAATGCTCACGTAATGAAAGAAAAAACAATAAACGCTGTCACGTGACGTCTTCGGAAAACTGTTACACAAATGTATGCCAAGTCGAGTAATCAAAGCGCCAAAGGCACTGAAATGACAGATTCTATGAGAAAATCATAACACTGGGAAAACTTACAGAAAACCTTTCTAAAAAGATCTTAAAATTTAGAAAGGTAGTTCTGCAAATTCCAATATATGATATGTTTGCAGATGTCTATAGATTGGTGGTATTATGAAACGCCATTCGAAATATTTGAAAGAAACTATTTGCGTTTTCAAAACCAAACATCAAAATTCAAGTTTTAACAATGCTGCTGTCCATAAGTAACAGTTTTTGTCTGGTCGGTTGTGGACATCTCTATTCTGAATGTTCTTAATGACACTACGCTGCGTTGGCTAACTACATGCAATAGTTCGCCAGACAATTACGCTTATTTCACCCGATATGTCATGCTCTATTACGCACGCGTCGCCTCGGCATACCTTACACCTGTACGTCGAAACACCCTGAAACGAAAATCGGCTGAAGTGCGGTTTGTCACTGAAACGCATGTCAGTCGCTAGGCACCAATTTACGTATTTCATGCACTAGCGTAAGTGGTCCGTACTGTGTTGACGCGTTAACTTTGGTCACGACGGGGACGTCTAGCTCTCAAAAGTGTATCGCAGAAGGGCGACGATCAGTGTCAGTGCTAACTAGTCGGTAGTTGAGACCCTTGTTTGTGTAGCAGCTGCCGGCGGAAATCTGTTTCGCATATGCGTCTGACGGTTGAATCGATCTTGACGTACTGACGTCGGTCTTCCGCTACGTCGACACACTAGCGTCTTCTGTATATAGTAAGATGTCGCTCCAATAGACGATAGATCACACACATGTGGCACCAAAAAATCAGAGCCTACGTCATCCGCTTTCCGACCAGCGTCTAACTGTCCAGGTGCACGCTTACGATCCTTTAATGAAAAATGTTGCAATACGCTCTGACTTAATGCTTTTTGAGAACAAATTTCAGTTTCTTCTTTTCTAGGCACGACCTTACATTACACATCAAAAGTTTGATCCTGAACATGTGGTTTCTATCTGTACTGGTGGGAATCTGGTGCACAGGATCAACGTGGCCGGACTGGTAACCAGGCGTCACGGTTGATTGACTTAACCTTTTTAGCTTAAGGGCATGGTGCCTAAGCGTGTTGTAATCGTTTGGTTTCAGAATCAAAGCACTGAGAATGTAGGGTCTAGGTTGGAGTAATTGTTCTGGGCTGAGATTTAAACTGTTTCATTTAACTCTGAAATTCCAAACAAATAGTGAAGATTTTGATAAGAAGACACGCTCTGCAGCGTCTGGTCTTGGTCTACACTGTTTGCCAAGCTCACCCTATGATTCCAGGATAACCCTCTTCCGTCTTATGGAATACCCTTATCTCATTGCGGCTATTTTCTACAAGACAAAAAGTTATTCTGAAAAGTCACGTAGACATTAGCACAGAAGCGCTTTTCTTATTAGCAACTTCGGGTCGAATGCCAAACAACCAACCTTAACATAGCCGCGTCCTTTGTCAGAATTGGGTACATGTAAGTGTTATCTGTAAAATCTGCACATGAATCAAATGTTGGATCTGGCAAACAATGTAAACTCAGATCAAACGCCACAGAACACGGTACTGATCTTGTTCTACACTTTTTGTATTAGTTAAACAAATCAGTTCAAGTCCCCGTTCATGGCCAGCCTGTATTTAGAGACAACCGGTATGAGTGTTGTCAGTGCGTTGATTTATTCACTGCCTTGAGTTTCTGGAGTGCACTTTTCCATCACTGAAGTTGGGCTCGTCCATTCTACTAAATATATGGCACCTAGACCTACACTAATTATCTCTATTCTGAATGTTCTTAATGACACTACGCTGCGTTGGCTAACTACATGCAATAGTTCGCCAGACAATTACGCTTATTTTACCCGATATGTCATGCTCTATTACGCACGCGTCGCCTCGGCATACCTTACACCTGTACGTCGAAACACCCTGAAACGAAAATCGGCTGAAGTGCGATTTGTCACTGAAACGCATGTCAGTCGCTAGGCACCAATTTACGTATTTCATGCACTAGCGTAAGTGGTCCGTACTGTGTTGACGCGTTAACTTTGGTCACGACGGGGACGTCTAGCTCTCAAAAGTGTATCGCAGAAGGGCGACGATCAGTGTCAGTGCTAACTAGTCGGTAGTTGAGACCCTTGTTTGTGTAGCAGCTGCCGGCGGAAATCTGTTTCGCATATGCGTCTGACGGTTGAATCGATCTTGACGTACTGACGTCGGTCTTCCGCTACGTCGACACACTAGCGTCTTCTGTATATAGTAAGATGTCGCTCCAATAGACGATAGATCACACACATGTGGCACCAAAAAATCAGAGCCTACGTCATCCGCTTTCCGACCAGCGTCTAACTGTCCAGGTGCACGCTTACGATCCTTTAATGAAAAATGTTGCAATACGCTCTGACTTAATGCTTTTTGAGAACAAATTTCAGTTTCTTCTTTTCTAGGCACGACCTTACATTACACATCAAAAGTTTGATCCTGAACATGTGGTTTCTATCTGTACTGGTGGGAATCTGGTGCACAGGATCAACGTGGCCGGACTGGTAACCAGGCGTCACGGTTGATTGACTTAACCTTTTTAGCTTAAGGGCATGGTGCCTAAGCGTGTTGTAATCGTTTGGTTTCAGAATCAAAGCACTGAGAATGTAGGGTCTAGGTTGGAGTAATTGTTCTGGGCTGAGATTTAAACTGTTTCATTTAACTCTGAAATTCCAAACAAATAGTGAATATTTTGATAAGAAGACACGCTCTGCAGCGTCTGGTCTTGGTCTACACTGTTTGCCAAGCTCACCCTATGATTCCAGGATAACCCTCTTCCGTCTTATGGAATACCCTTATCTCACTGCGGCTATTTTCTACAAGACAAAAAGTTATTCTGAAAAGTCACGTAGACATTAGCACTGAAGCGCTTTTCTTATTAGCAACTTCGGGTCGAATGCCAAACAACCAACCTTAACATAGCCGCGTCCTTTGTCAGAATTGGGTACATGTAAGTGTTATCTGTAAAATCTGCACATGAATCAAATGTTGGATCTGGCAAACAATGTAAACTCAGATCAAACGCCACAGAACACGGTACTGATCTTGTTCTACACTTTTTGCATTAGTTAAACAAATCAGTTCAAGTCCCAGTTCATGGCCAGCCTGTATTTAGAGACAACCGGTATGAGTGTTGTCAGTGCGTTGATTTATTCACTGCCTTGAGTTTCTGGAGTGCACTTTTCCATCACTGAAGTTGGGCTCGTCCATTCTACTAAATATATGGCACCTAGACCTACACTAATTATCTGTACCATATTCCAGGGTTGAAAGGGACAGCCATTCTTTCCAGTTTCTTCACGCAAAGTCAATATACACCAAAGTTGTAACTGACCTAAACTTGCCCTCGAAAGTCAGAAAGAAAACCCATTAATATTCTTGTCAGCTGACCTCGTCCAACGGCAGGCTGGTCTTTAAGGATTAAATATTGACCGCACTGATAGAAAACAGTGTAAAACCTGAGCAGACTGCTGATGAGACCCCGCATTGATCTAGGTATTCAGTCGTCGCCAGACACGTCGCATGATGCAGCTGATTCATATGAAATGCTGAATCGTAAGATAAAATCGTCAAGTCGTCTGCTTCAAAAGTTTGTATTTCGCTAACAGGATGACTAATACGCTTGTACAGTTTTGATTACTGCGCCAAACCGGACTACATATTGTGCGGACTCATATTTCTATGGCGGTCAAAGCCGGAAGAACTGAAGCCTGAATTACTTTATACGTGTAGCACAACAAGAATAGACAGATGGAATCTGTCATTAAAAATAGACTAGTCACACTTCTGTTTAGAACCTTGAAATGTTTAAGAGCAAACAATGAGCCGCCCAGTCTTTATAGGTGGTACCGTTATTAGGCATACAGCGTAGACCCAGATCGGATAGACACGCCGTTCCTTCTGATCAGGGTCGACACTGTTCTCCATATGTAGCAACAGTTCTGAACATGATTCAGGCCCGTACGCAGACTCTGAAAAGGGCGGGTTGAGGGTACAAATTTTGGGTGAAAAAAGTGCATGAATCTGAGATAATTACCAAAAGTGTGGAGGGGCTCCGTTTGCACCCACCCAACTGTGTGCGGGCCTGCATCAACAGGTAATATTAACTTTTTTGTTTGAGCATATCGCTGGATGGGCTCTGTTACAGGTCACTGTTATTCAGGAGCTGGGATGCAGTGGTTGGACTGAGCGAGGAGAAAAGAGAGAGGAGAAACAACGACAAACATTGTAGATGCTGATCAGAAGCCATCGATGGATCTACACTGTTTGCAGCTGGATAAAATGTTAAACATGTAATATTTTTTCAGCACAGATTTTTTTTTGCATAATCAATGAAATACTTTAAATTCAGAAAGATGAATCAATATACGCGTATATAGAAGGGAAATAATTAAACACATTAACAAATGACAAGTACATGTAAATAATTTGACGGAAACGCTACCATAGTTTTTTTCAGACAAAAAATTGACTGAACACTTTTCTTATAATGAAGAGTTTTAATGGGTGTCCACAGTCTTTGTTATAAAGCAGAAAATCTTTTGCTTGCTATTGTCCGCGTGACTGACCATCTGACCTTGAACAAAATCCAAGTACTGGTTGTTTATAGCATCCCTAAGACGTCAGAGCGAAACTTAAGAAGGAAATTCTGGGCTGTGCTTGTTTGTTTGTTTGATTTGAGGTTTAACGTCCACGTCAACACTGTATAGGTCATTTAGAGACGTTACTTCCAATCTTATGGGACTTTTACCCGATACTACGATGAAATGACTTCTCAAGCCCTGTCGCGCATTGAAACCAATAGGGTTTATGAGCATGGACGGTCCGACTCGCACCGCTTTGCCTGGGCAGGCTTAGATCCTCTCAGCGGTTTACTAGGACTCGTGTGCTGTCGGTTTCAGCTCTGCGTGGAAGCATCATACGGTCCATCTATTATTCAAGCCCCGATGGGCGGGGCGGTTGGACTGTGCTTGTGCACTTTGGCATTGGCAAACAGAATCTACATAATCAGATGCCACATAACGCGATATCTGATCAGATCTACTGTGCTTGCTTAAATTTAAATAAACAGTTCGATTCTCAGTTCATGACTATTTTCCCAACCTACACTCAGAGACGATCGACCCACCAGTGAGTGAGTGAGTGTTTGAGTTTTACGTCCCACCAACAGCTAAGGTCATACGGAGACGGGACCTCGGTTTAAAGACTCATCCGAAAGTCTGGAGAAGCCCGGGATCGATCCTGCGATCCCTGGTTTACAAGACGAGTAGCGTAACCACTACACCACGGAGGCTTCTAAATCGACCCACCAGTACTCTAAGCGCTTTGATTATTTCTAGGTTTCGAAATCCAGCAAGTGTTATATGCGAATAAGGAATAAATCAAAATTTTCTTATTCCTTATTCGATTTTCATCTTCAGAGAACTTTGAGACGCGGTTTCACAAAACTTTTGTGTATAGCACATTCATCATATTTTTTACTTCTATGCATAATGGTATAGATTTCGAAATACAGCAAGTTTCAATTGCGACATTACGAAAACACGCCTATACAAATAAATTGTAAACTTTACCGCCGAAAAACTAACATTTTAAGATAAAAATTGTGATAATTTTCTTATTTCTGCTCAAAATATAAATTTTGGGTACTCGTTACCAGTACCCACAATCTATATTTTAGAGCAGAAATAAGAAAAATAAGGGTTACCCTGACAACCCCAGTTTTACTATATGAAAGTGGGGTTCAAGTGGGTCAAAATTATATAGGCGTGTTTTCGTGATGATTAGCAATAAGGAATAAAACGAAAATTGTAAGATGAAAAATTGTGATATTTTTCTTATTTCTGCTAAAAATAAAGATTGTGGGTGCACGAATACCAACAAGCTATATTTTAGAGCAGAAATAAGAAAAATAAGGTTTACCCCTGTAACCCCACTTGTACTTTATGAAAAAGGGGTGCAAGGGGTCTGAATTATATAGGCGTATTTTCGTGAGCATGGAAAACACTAAAAGGTGCTGGTGGCTTTAACCCCTTTTGTACTAAATGGAATCTTCCCCCTTATGTTTTTCAGGAGTCCATATCGGAATGGTACAATTACAGTCGAACTTCAATGGCTCGAACACCTTTGGGACCTCGAAAATCTGTTCGAGACAGGGGTAGTTCTAGCCACTGAGGTTACTGTTAGGAGGCATAACGAGATACTGTTAGACATCTTTTCGGTGTTATATGATGAATATGTATGTTGTGTGTACTCATTAGAATCGCCTCATCGAGGCGATTCTAATGAGCACACACAGCATACATTTGCAAGATAAAAGACTAAAATTTCCTTAATTATCCCCCACTATTTCTTATGTAGAAGATTTCGCTAGGGGCTCAAGAATGTGTTCGACTCATCCCTGGTAAACGAGCCATCGGTGTCCGAGCCATCGAAGTTCGACTGTATATTTTACTTACAACGATTCAACTCCCTGCAAACAGCGAAGACCGAGATCAGACGCAGCGTTTTACGGCGGCTGCTGCTTGCTCATTACGAAAACACGCCTATACAAATACATTGTAAATTTTACTGCCGAAAAACGAACGAAAATTTCAAAATCATTACGCAAACACGCCTATACAAATACATTGCCACCTTTATCACCGAAAAAAAATGAAAATTTTAAGATGAAAAATTGTGATATTTTTCTTATTTCTGCCCAAAATATAGATTGTGGGCACTCGTTAGAACCGCCTCATCGAGGCGATTCTATCGAGTACCTACAATCTATATTTTAGAGCAGAAATAGGAAAAATAAGGTATACCCCCGGAAACCCCAGTTTTACTATATAAAAGTGGGGTTCAAGGGGGTCAAAATTATATAGGCGTGTTTTC
Organism: Lucinisca nassula; assembly: GCA_963580285.1. Lineage (NCBI taxonomy): Eukaryota > Metazoa > Mollusca > Bivalvia > Lucinida > Lucinidae > Lucinisca > Lucinisca nassula. The sequence goes on along the minus strand of OY757022.1, from coordinate 77,910,785 downwards.
GTGATGGAAAAATTGTGATATTTTTCTTATTTCTGCTCAAAATATAGATTGTGTGTACACGTACACGATAGAACAGCCTCATTGAGGCAGTTCTAACGAGTACCTACAATCTATATTTTAGAGCAGCAATAATAAAAAGTACGTTTACCCCTGTACAAATAGAAGTGGAGGCAATGATCAGGAATCGATACAATTAATCCACAGCTCCCATCAGAGACACCAAAGGGAAACCCCAGTTTTACTATATAAAAGTGTGGTTCAAAGGGGGTAAATTTTTATAGGCGTGTTTTCGTGATGTTGTCAAGAATACCGTTTAAAACAATTTTGTGATTATGATCTTCGTGTGTTGCAAACAACTTAGAATCAATTACATTGTCCAATTTATACCACAGTGTATAAATAAACGTTTGACGACAGCTGGATATCTGGATGTCGATATCATGTATTTTCTTCGGTTATTTTGCGTAAACTTGCTTTTTGACATACGCGCACATTTGTTAATCACAGACAATCAGCCGTTTACCAAGCAAAGCAGTTAAATTCTGATTTAATCATCATGCAAATTGCACAGTTAGTATGCGTTCAAGCAAAGATGTAGTTACGGCTCAGACGAGTCTGCATTACAATAGCACACCCGTTAGACATAGTGCATTTTTCACATCTTTAAAATTGCTTATTTTCTGATGAAAATCCGTGATATTGTTCTTATAAATACTGCAAACATAGGTTGTGGGTGCTCGTTAGAACCGCCTCATTGAGGCGGTTCTAACGCGTACCCACAACCTATGTCTTGGAGCAAAAATAAGAAAAATAAGTTTTACCCTAGTTTTATGGCCCCCGCCCATAGGGGCTTGAAGAAATATATGGGCTGCATGATGCTTCCACGCAGAGCTGAATCCGACCCGCACATAAGTACTGGTAAACCGCTTAGAGGATCTAAGCCTGTCCAGGAACCCCGGTGCGACCGTCCATGCTATTAACCCTATTGGTTTCATTGAGCGACAGGGCTTGAAATGTCATTTCATCTCAATGTCGGGTAAAAGTCCCACACAATTGGAAGCAACGTCTCCAAAATGACCGTTACAGTGTTGACGGGGACGTTAAACCTCAAATCAAACAAACAAAACCCTAGTTTTCTCTCTATAAAGTGGGGTATAAGGGTCTTCATTTCACGGACTTGTTGACGTGATGTGTGCATAAGTGGCGTCTCCAGAGAGCATTGTTGTTTGCATAATTGTAAAAGAGACCCAGCAAGCGGTATCGCGTCAAGCCATATATAAGATAGCTGCACATAGCTGTAGGCCGTTTTCCACGCGTCAGATCATTTAAACACGTGTCCATGTGACATTGAACAACATTACAGAAATGCAGGATAACAACACGTGAAACAATGAACAGACATTGCAGGCACTCAGTGTTGATTCAACCATAGGGGCTTGAATCATGAAAAAATTGAAAAAAAAAAAAAAATAAAAAAAATAAAAAAATCCAAAAAAAAAAAAATTTTTTTTTTTTTTTTTTTTTTCATTTTTTTTTTTTTTTTTTTTCATGATTCAAGCCCCTATGATTCAACGTTAAACAGACATCGTGTGCCTGCAGGAATGGTAAGTGTGGATTATTTACATGATTTTTTTTTAGTTTAAGACCACTGTACATTCTATACTTCTGCCCAGAATGTGGGAAACGTAGTTCCAACTATGATTTAACGCTTAGCCAAGGTTGTGTGCCTGCAGGAATGTAGTCTATGCAGCTTCCATCCAAAGTAGCTAAATTTGATTGAATCTTGTGTATGAGATGGCCTGCAGAGCTAAAAATAGAAAACTCTTAAAACAACAACTCTCCATGTATAGCCCTGAGCCAGTTTCATTCAAACTTTGTAGGAACGTTGCTGAAACGACACTCTATCGAAAGAGCTGTAGCGTGTACCGGGTCGTCCACGAAGTTAAGCTAAGCGGTCACCCATATACGTACTAACCGTGATATCCGTTGCTTAACTTCGTGAACAAGCCAACCACTCTTCCCGCGTCGCTAAAAGAGCCGGCTCCTACAACAAGGCTGTAGAAGTGGTATTTAGCCATAACCGTTACATTTCTCTCTCCCCCCCCCCCCCCCCTCATCTCGTGACTTCGTCCCGAAGTCACACATGCCTCACAAGGTTTAACCCGAGGGCGGAGTCTATGTAACAAACCAGCGGCACTGTTTCCATTCCACCGCTGCCACCAATGTAGTGTGTACCGGGTCGTAGACTTATATAGGGAAATCTTTAAAAATCTTCTTCTATGAAACTGCAAGGCCATGGTCTTTGATATTTGGTATGAAGCTTCATCTAGTGGACCTCTACCAAGATTCTTCAAATTATAGCCCTCGGACCACAAATGCACCCGCCCCGGGGCCCTTTGGTTTTACATAGACTTATATAGAGATAATCTTTGAAAATCTTGACTTCTCTGAAACAGCAAGGCCCAGGTCTTTGATATTTGGTGTGAAGCTTCATCTAGTGGACCTCTATCAAGATTGTTTAAGTTATAGCCCTGAGGCCAAAAATACCCCCGCCCGGGGCCATTCGGTTTAACATAGACTTATGTAGGGAATATCTTTAAAAAAAAAACACCTTTTTCTGAAACCGCAAGGCCCAGGTCTTTGATATTTGGTTTGTAGCTTCATCTAGTAGACCTTTGCCAAGATTGTTCAAATTATAGCCTTTGTTGATATTTTAGACCTCCCTCAACATTATGCACATTATAACCCTGGGTTCAATAATGGCCCTCCCCGGGGCCCACTTGTTACTCTATGGATCAGGTGAGCGTTCCAGGGCCATCATGGCCCTCTTGTTGGGGTATACTTTATTTTCCTTATTTTTGCTGAAAACATAGATGGTACTCTTTAGTACTTTTTAGCTGAAGCGGTTCAAACGAGTATCAACAATCTATGTTTTGGAGCAGACTTGACACTCAGTGTTAATCCTCAATTTTCTTTATGTATGGTTTGGTCTTCAAGGGTATCAAATACGCATGTTGAAGATGACTCAAATCTCCCCGCCCATCGGGGCCCATCGGGGCCTGGAGAAATAAATTGGGCTGCACAATGCTTCCGCGCAGAGCTGAAACCGACCGAACTTGAGTACTGGTAAACAGCTTAGGTCTAAGCATGCCCAGGAAAAGTGATGCGAGTCGGATCGCTTCTTAAACCCCAGCGGTTTTATTGGAGGTAGGGCTTGAGATTTCATTTCATCCCAATGTCATGTAAAATCCAACAAAATCGGAAGCAACGTCTCCAAATGACGGGGACGTAAAACCTCAACTCAAACAAACAAACAGATAACTCGAAAAGCTTTCTGATTTCGAAAGAATGTTTCCTGTTTCCTATCAAAGAAAAAATGTGTGTGTTGGGGGTGGGGGGAGGAGGGCGGCAAACTCATTCGTTTTTGTCTGAAAGAAAAAAAATCCGATACATTTCGTTTTTGGGTGGTAAACTTTTCCAGTATATCTGAAAAAGCGCGTTTTCGTAATGTCTTGTGATATTCAAGCAATGAATAAGAATGCGCGTAAAGACTGTGCAGAAGCGCAGGCAGATGCATGTATGAGCCCCGCCAAGCGAATTTGGGTCTTCGAGCATTCCGTCATGACAAGTTTTAACTGCGCATGCCCAGCCATTCAGAGGGGCCAGGGATATGGCGTTTTGTCTGGTGGTTCCTCTTGATTCACTGCTTGTATAAGCGAGCAGCGAAGGTTCTGGCGAGACTGCGCGGATGTGCAGGCTCGCCTGAACCTTCGCTGCTCGCATAGGCGATAAGTACCAAAATCGCTTGACGGGGCCCGTATGTGTGTGCGGAGTGTGTTTTAGTTTTAAGTTTCACAAACAACTACGGTAATATGGATAAGGGCCTACTACCACCACCAATTTAACTGTAAATAACACTATTAGTACCACTATTTTATCTGCCATAACTACTACAATTTCAGTTAGCCGGCCTCGGTAGCTCGGTCAGATGCGCGTCTGACTGGTGATCAGGAGGACGCGGGTTCGATTTCTGCCGGGTCGGCAACATTCTTTCGTGGAGATTGATCATGAAATCTTTTTACGGTCATTCTCTCCCTTCAGCTGATTCAAGAAGGGCAGTTGTCAGTTTCTGGCGAAAGAATGTGCACTGTACTGGTTAACCGCTTAAGTATAAGCCTGCCCAGGAAAAGTGTGGATAGGGAAACTGACCGGCTCAAAAATGACCTAAAATAGTGTTGACTGGGCCATTAAACTCCAATACAAACAAACAAAACAACTACAGCTATATAAGCCTGCCCAGGAAAAGCATAGAAAGGTAAACTGACCGGCTCAAAAATGACCTGAAACAGTGTTGACTGGACTGTAAAACTCCAATACAAACAAAACTACAACCGCCACCATTCATGCTACCTCTGTAACCACTACTTTATCTATGTCTACTACAGTCACTAGTAAAAGTAGTTGTAGTAGCAGTAATTGTAATAGCAGAAGTAGCAGTAGTAGTATTAGCAGTAGTAGTAGTAGTAGTAGTAGAAGTAGTAGTAGTAGTAGTAGTAGTAGTAGAAGCAAAAACAGTAATAGCTGAAGTAGTAGTAGTAGAAGACTTAGTAGCAGTTGCATTAGTAGTAGGAGATATAATTGTAATAGTTGCAGTAGCATAAGCAGTCTTATTATCATTATTATTATTATTATTAGTAGTAGTAGTATAATAGAAGCACAAGTATAGCTAGTAGTAGTAGTAGTAGTAGTAGTAGTAGTAGTAGTAGTAGTAGTAGTAGTAGTAGTAGTAGTTGTTGTTGTTGTAGTAGTAGAAGTAGTAGCAATATTAATAGAAAAAGTATATATATGGTAGTAAGTCAAGGGCAGATAATTCAAAAACCAAAAATGCAAGAGTTGTCTTCTTTGTTCATGACACATCGTATCAGTGTGATGAATGCACCTGTGAAGTTTCAAGAATATATTCCATACGGTTTAGGAGCTATGGCCCGGACAAGGTTTACTATATGGTATTAAGTCAAGGGCAGATAATTCAAAAACCAAAAATGCAAGAGTTGTCTTCCTTGTTCATGACACATCTTCTCAGTGTGATGAATGCACCTGTGAAGTTTCATGAATATATTCCATACGGTTTAGGAGTTATGGCCCGGACACGGTTTACTATATGGTATTAAGTCAAGGGCAGATAATTCAAAAACCAAAAATGCAAGAGTTGTCTGTCTTGTTCATGACACATCGTCTCAGTGTGCTGAATGCACCTGTGAAGTTTCATGAATATATTCCATACGGTTTAGGAGTTATGGCCCGGACACGGCTTACTATATGGTACTAAGCCAAGGGCAGATAATTCAAAATCCAAAAATGCAAGAGTTGTCTTCCTTGTTCATGACACATCGTCTCAGTGTGATGAATGCACCTGTGAAGTTTCATGAATATATTCCGTGCGGTTTAGGAGTTATGGCCCGGACACGATGTCGGGACGGACGAACGGACGGGCAGGGGTAAAACTTAATGCCCTTCCGCATTTCTTCGAATAGGCGGGGGCATAAAAATGTTACTGGATAAGAAATAAAGGAAGCATATTTCCAGTTGCTGGATGGTTGCCACGTCCAACGTACTATTTTTTTTTTTTAATTTCCTTATTGTTTTGCCCAGAATTCACACTACAAGAACAATTAATCAAGGGTGAAACACAGTTCTACTATAGTTTGGACATGGATTTAGTTAACATTTGCTTCTGATCTATTAACATTTTGCATGTTCTTCTATAATTCCCGTTCCTTTCTCTTATTCGTCTTTGTGATTGTCAAAAAATTGATGGCTTCTTTCATGGAAAAGTGAACATATTTTTCTGATTCTTGGTGCATAGTTTTATGCATTTCTTCTTTGTCACCAAATGGGCATGTTGGCTTGAAGCATAACTGCTAAGAAATTACACATATTAGACAAGAATGAATCTGTCAAATAAATCTTTCCAACAAATAATGTATCTGGGTCTTTGTTTGTTTGATTTGAGGCTTAACGTCCCGTCAACACGATATAGGTATTTTGGAGACATTGCTTCCAATTTTGTGGGACTTTTACCCGACATTGAGATGAAATGACATCTCATTCCCTGTCGCCCAATGAAACCAATAGGGTTTATTTGTACCGCTTCGCCTGGGCAGGCTTAGATCCTCTAAGCGGTTTACCAGTGCTCGTGTGCAATCGGTTTCAACTCTGCGTGGAAGCATTATGCAGCCCATCTATTTATTCAAGCCCCAATGGGCGGGGGCTGCGGTATCTGGGTTTAAAACAGTATTTTGTTGGATATAAACAACATTTTTGCACAATATAAGATGGTTCATGATCTGACAGTATGTGTATGTATATTTTTGACATATATATATATATATGAACGCCTTCCTGCAGAACACATAATGATCAGTGAAAGACAAGTTATAGTGCACAAGACTGTACTATTTTGTATATTGTTAGAGCCCTATATTAAGTTGTATGGTGTGCTTGGTGGCATATAATGAATTTTGAGGGTTTTGTGTAAAAATGTGTATTTTTCTACCCAGAAAATTGACTTTTCAAATATATAAGAATTTATTTTATTTCTGTAGTTAACTGATATCTTACTTTTTACATCCAAAATTTTTCATGAATCCTCACCACTAACTTTAAAAACAAAACATATTCCTATTCATTACGATAACGCACCCGTGCGACACAGTGCATTTTTCCCATCTCTAAATTGGCTACTTTTCTGATGAAAATCCGTGACATTTTTCTTATTTATACTGCAAACATAGGTTATGGGTGCTCGTTAGACCGCCTCTTTGAGGCGGTTCTAACGAGTACCCACAACCTATGCCTTGGAGTAAAAATAAGAAAAATAATGTTTACCCCCGCAAACCCCAGTTTTCTATATATAAAGTGGGGTGTAAGGGGGTGTTTATTTCACGGACTTGTTCACGTGATGTTTCCATGTTTTTCTTTATCAAAATTTTACATTTTCTGCCTTTAAAAAGTCAAATTGCTGTCCAGGCACGAAGCTGAAGGATTTTTGAGAGCTACTTTATATAGTCAGTGTCCATCTGGCTATATAAATTAGTTCGACATCATACAATTTATTTTTATAATGTAATTTCTACTTGACCGGAAAATTCTAGATTTTGGGTGTCTTTTATGTAAACATGTGCATTTTCATACCCCGAAAATTGGAACTTTTTTAAACATATAAAAATTTAAGTTTTTTCCTGTAGTTAACTTATACATATATATAACTTTTTACACCAAAACGTTTTCAAGAATCCACACCAGTAACTTTGTAAAAAATTATTCCCATTTTCTGCGTTTTTTGTCAATATTTCCAAGTTTATACCCCCAAAAAGACAGCTTTCTGTTCACATATCAAGCTAAAACTTCTTTTATCACTACTTGACAACAGTTAGCTTATTTTAGACTATTTAAATACATTTGATATAATGTAATGAAATTTTTATAATTCAATTCCTGTTTTTGGCGATTTTTATTTTAATTTCGAACATTTTCCCCCAAAAAATCAATTTCGCCGGGGAATATTTTTGGGGATTTTTTTCCTGTAAGTCAGGACACCTCACTGATCCTGAAAATAGTGAAAACCCTTCTGAAGGAATTTGTTTGAGGTTCAATGCTATTTTGACTGACCTATAAACGTTCTTGATGCTCATTAAAATTTGAAATTATTGAGTATTTACACAGCACGAATTGGACAGGTATATCAAGGACGCCGCAAGAAAGATAGGAGCCTTATCCAGTTTTTTTTTTTACCTTAACATCGTTTGTAATGATTTTTATTTATTTATTTGCCCTTTTTTTTTTTTTTTTCGTTTTTTTTTTTTTTTTTTTTTTTTTTTAAATTTAATCATTTTGTGCATAAAGTAACGACTATAAAATTGAAGACTTTTTTTTCAAAAATGCCAAACAAAAATGTTGATATGTAAGCGGCATTTTGATTGGATAATTGGAAAATAAGAAATAGCAGTCTACTTGCATTTTACGGGTAGACCTGCATTTTACGGGTACACTCCTATTTTTACGGGTATACCCGCATTTTAAGATGCGGGTATACCCGTAAATTTAGGGGTGTACCCGCAAATATAGGGGTGTACCCGTACAATGCAGGTAGACCGCTAAATGCGGGTGTACCTGCAAATTTACGGGTACACCCGTATTTAAATTAGGAGTGTACCTGCAAATTTAGGGGTGTACCTGCAAATTTACGGGTATACCCGTATATTTAAAAAATGCGGGTAGACCGGTATCGGTCATTTTGACCCTTTTAGTACACCATAGTCCACGAAGTTAAGCTACGCGGTCACCCATCCAGGTACTAACCGTGATATCCGTTGCTTAATTTCATGAATAAGCCAACCACTCTACCCGCGTCGCTAAAAGAGCCGGCTCCTACAGCAAGGCTGTAGAAGTGGTATTTATCCATAAGCGTTACAGAGCTAAAACTCATTTTTGTTTTTTATTTGCACCCATCACGAAAACACGCCTATATGTTTTTGACCCGCTTGAACCCCACTTTTATATAGTAAAACTGGGGTTTACAGGGGTAAACCTTATTTTTTTCTAATTTCTGCTCTAAAATATAGATTGTGGGTACTCGTTAGAACCGCCTCGATGAGGCGGTTCTAGCGAGAACCCACAATCTATATTTTGAGCAGAAATAAGAAAAATATCACCATGTTTCATCTTAAAATTTTCATTTTTTCGGCGATAAAAGGTCACAATGTATTTGTAAAGGCGTGTTTTCGTAATGAATGAAAAAAAAAGCTGTCTGTTATCCACATGACTTTCTGAAGCTTTGTGACATCTTGAAATCAGGTGAGCGATCCAGGGGCATCATGTTTCTATAAGAGACACTACACCGCACTCCGGTGTAGTGTCTCTTAACAAAGATAAATACTCTACCCCTGCGACAGTTTCAGCCCAAACAAGGGCATAACAAGTAAACAACACAAAACACCGTAGGAACCAGACCTATAGCGATACCCCGAGGCATTCTTTCTTTCTCAGAAAGAACCGTTCCTCAATGGAATAGTCTTCGCACATCTGCAGTAGACGCCAAGACCGCAGGGGAGTTTAAAGCCGTACAGCATAGATTGGGACTTACAGGCATGCGTTTAGAATACCCCTACTAATCAGATTGTAAATAGTTTTAGGAACTCATCCAGTAACTTTTTGTTTAGAGAGAGAGAGAGACAGAGAGAGAGAGAGAGAGAGAGTGAGTGAGTGAGTTTTAGTTTTATGTCCCACCAACAGCAAAGGTCATACGGAGACGGGACCTCGGTTTAAAAACTCATCCGAAAGTCTTGAGAAGCCCGGGATCGATCCTGCGATCACTGGTTTTCAAGGCGAGTAGCGTAACCACTGCACCACGGAGGCTTCGAGAGAGAGAGAGAGAGAGAGAGAGAGAGAGAGAGAGAGAGAGAGAGAGAGAGAGAGAGAGAGAGAGAGAGAGAGATTTCATCAGAAGAAAAAAAGTGTAGTTGATGGGTCCTTCTCATAGAACGGAAACACATTTTCCCCCTGAAACACACATCGCAAAAGCACTTTAATATTCTTAGCACCCTATAAAGTAGTCATAATGCTCTTCAAACATTCCGGTTTATCATAAAAACTAAAACTATGTAGTAACAAGGTGTCTTACAAGGTTATCATGTTCTTGTAAAAGTATTACTATGACAATGCAGTGACTGCAGTTGTGGGTAAAATAATTCATTGCATTCGCTTAGCTAGGTGTACACTAAAACGGAGTTAGGGGTACAGTGTATAGGTTGTCCAGTGACATTGCTTTTAAGCCATTTTCGGCTTATTATAGCACCGCTTTGAAAAAGTGGGGGCTATATTGGATTTACCGTGTCCTTCTGTGATTCCGTAATTCCATAATTCCGTTATTCATGATAACTCAAAAACCGTTTGAGGTATTTTCATGAAACTTCACACAAATGTAAAGCACAATGAGACGATGTGCAGAGCACATTAAACCTTAACTCTGGATTGCCTACTTTTGGAATTATTGCCCTTTGAATATTGAAAAATGGCAACTGTAAACCCGTTATTCATGATAACACAAAAACCGTTTGAGGTATTTTCATGAAACTTCACACAAATATAACGCACTATGCGACGATGTGCAGAGCGCATGAACCATAACTCTGGATTGCCTACTTTCGGAGTTATTGCTCTTTGAACATTGAAAAATGGCAAATGTAATTCCATTATTCGTGATAACTCAAAAACCGTTTGAGGTATTTTCATGAAACTTCACAAATGTAAAGCACTATAAGACGATGTGCAGAGCGCCTGAACGATAACTGTGTATTGCCTACTTTTGGAGTTATTACCCTTTGAACATTGAAAAATGGCAATTTTAACCTTGTCATCAAAAACCGTTTGAGGTATTTTCATGAAAATTCACACAAATGTAAAGCACTATCAGACTATGTGCACAGCGCATTAACCATAACTCTGGATTGCCTACTTTTGGAGTTATTGCCCTTTGAACATTGAAAAATGGCAACCGTAATTCCGTTATTCATGATAACTCAAAAATCGTTTGAGGTATTTTCATGAAACTTCACACAAATGTAAATTACTATGGGACGATGTGCAGAGCGCATGAACCATAACCGTGTATTGTCTACTTTGAGAGTTATTGCCCTTTGAACATTGAAAAATGACAATTTTAACCTTGTCATCAAAAACCGTTTGAGGTATTTTCATGAAAATTAACACAAATCTAAAGCACTATCAGACTATGTGCACAGCGCATGAACCATAACTCTGGATTGCCTACTTTTCGAGTTATTGCCCTTTGAACATTGAAAAATGGCAACCCTAATTTCGTTTTTCATGATAACTCAAAAACCGTCTGAGGTATTTTCATGAAACTTCACACAAATGTAAAGCACTATGAGACGATGTGCAGAGTGCATGAACCATATCTCTGGATTGCCTAATTTTGGAGTTATTGCCCTTTGAAGATTTAAAAATGGCACTTGGAATAAACTCAGTGCAGTAATAATTCATGTCCGTTTCATAAATTTCATTCCTTTATACCACCTTTAATAAGAGGCTGGAAGCTGAAACCCCTTTTTTCTTGTATTTTTCTTTACTGATAGCGCTATAGCGGGGCTATAATCAGATCCTCTGACAGTTCTAGTTTTTAAGGTTTTTGATGAAAATCCTATGACTAGCGGGCAGTGTTATTAATCTGACTGCTGATTTAAATAACAGAACGATAATAGTTCGTCTGTCATTACTGACAATGACCAATCTTAGTCATATTTGAGAAATGTTACTATTAATGTGTTCTAAGATGGCCGATGAGACCTATACTAGCTCTGAACTGTCTGTTGCAAATAGAGCAACAGAGGCTAGAGGAAGACAGCTCTATTGGTGATGCCTTAGCTCTGGCTTTGCGCTGTGCACGTTTCTGCTCAGCTTCACTGATTCTTTTTGCCTCATATTCATTGACACCCCTTTTGATGAAACCTCGCCACTTTGCTCTGTCCTGTGCAATTTGTTCCCACGATTCTGTTGGAATGTTAAAGTCCCTGAGGGAGGCTTTGAGGGTGTCCTTGTAGCGCTTCTTCTGACCACCTTGGGAGCGTTTGCCCATTTCTAGTTCTCCATAGAGAATTTTCTTTGGCAAACGTTCCTCAGGCATTCTGGTAACATGGCCTGTCCATCTTAACTGTGCTAATTTCAAAAGAGTATGCACACTTTGCATCCCTACCCTGCTCAAGACTTCCGTGTCTGGAATCCTGTCTTGCCACGTAATCCATGAGAGTTTTCTAAGACCGCTAGTATAGAAGTGATTCAGTCTTTTGGCGTGCCGTTGGTAAACTGACCGCGTTTCACATGCATACAATAGTGTTGGCAGCACCACAGCTATGTAGACTTTCAGTTTTGTGTCAAGTCAGATACCACTTCGATCCCAGACATTACCACGTAGTCGGCCAAATGCTGCGCTAGCTTTGGCAATCCTGGCATTGACAAGATCATCAATGAGCACGGCTCTTGACAGTGTGCTCCCAAGGTAGGTGAACTTGTCTACCACTTGCAATCTTTGACCTTTCACTGTGATGGTGGGCTCTTTGTAAGGCGTACCAGGTGCTGGCTGGTAGACTACTTCAGTCTTTTTGATGCTGATTGTGAGATCATAGCCATCATAGGAGTTGGATATTTGATTTATACCTTTTTGCATCTTCTCTTCTGTAAGAGCACCTTTTGTCATGTCATCAGCAAAGAGAAACTCATCTAGTACCTCTGTCTGCACATTGGATTTTGCTTGCAACATTCTGAGATTGAAAAGCTTCATACCTTCATACCCTTTGATAGAAGTGGTGTAAGACCACTGGGCTTGTCGACTTCTTCTTAAAAGTCTTATTAATTGTTAAGGTTTCCGGTCCCCTAATAAACTTGATCTAACTCGTATCTTCTACTGCTCCAGAGCTTATCTTACTTTGTTTTAAAGCCCGAGACTGCTTCACACTCAACTATGTCATCTGGACGCGTGTTTAAGTCGTTGATACAACGAATTGGGAATGTCTGCTGTCTTGATGTTTTGATACAGCGAGGCTTCTGAATCCTGAATATATGCCCTCTTGTGTTATTGTCGCTGAATGAAAGACCAACTTTGTCTATACTTGTATCTTCAATACGTGTAACTATCTTGAACAGTTGAACTAAATCATATCTTCTCCTTCTGTAGACACTAAAACAACGATGGCAAATTTAATGACCTGAGTCTTTCTTTATAACTTAATGCTATCAAATCTGGAACCATTTTTGTCGCCCACCTTTGGACATTTTCTAACATCTGTCTATACTTTTTCGTACTGGGATTCCATACTGGTGACTCATAGTCCAAAAGTGATCTGACTAAAGTCTTGTATAATGTTAGGAATAAGTCTTTGCCCATGTATGAGAATGTGCGTTTGATCATACCTAGTAGTCTGTTAGCTCTGTTCACCGTTTTAGTTACCATCAAAGCGATACCTAATAGTTATACCATTGTCATCATCCAGGAAAGCATATGTGAGCTTGGCAGAAAACATCATGCTGAACAGTGTTGGGGCTAACGCACAACCTTGCTTGACTCCGTTTGTCACAGGGAATGGACCCGAAAACTCACCATCATTTTGGACCCGTGCAAGCATACCATCGTGGAACTGTCTCACCATTGCTATGAACTTGATTTGACATCCATACTCCACCATGTTCTTCCAAAGGCCCTCACGACTGGTGTCAAATGCTTTGGTGAGGTCAACAACGGTCATGTATAGGTCCATGTTCTGTTCCTGGCATTTCTCTTGCAGCTGCCTTGCTGTGAAGATCATGTCAATTGTTCCCCTGTCCTTCCTAAACCCACACTGGCTTTCTGGTAGTAGCCCTGAATGTTTAAGATGTTCATTTAAGTCGATAATCGTGTATTGAACAACAAAAATTTTGATGTTAAAGGTTCTGTTTATCACAAAAAATCATTTCACGACAACGAGTTAATCGCTGTACCAGGCAGAACAGTCACAAAACACGAAGGAATAAGCATTTAACTTTAAGCTCATAGAGGCTAACGAAGATAAATCATCATAAATGACGCAATATATGTCAGAACACTCGTGATGCCGGACAGTGACCCTCGGGACGGATTTTTCTATCCACCCCTCACCTCATATAGGATTCTTTTCAAGTTTCTTGCATACATTCCATTTCTTAGCGCGGATTTCTAATGATGCAGTCACTTCTGTTACCGACGTCCGCCATATTGTGATTAAACTACAGGAACGTTCTGTGACGTCACGTAACGCGCTGTGACGTCAACCTTAACGACGGCGCATATGAGGACGTATTCAACAAGTGCATTTATCAAACACGCGAGAATATTCGATTTTAGGTTAGAACAGAATTTCTTGCACACCAGACAAGGAAATCCGTGATATATGCACTGGTTGATTACGACTTCGTATGCGCCGTCGTTAAGGTTGACGTCACAGCAACGTCACTAAACATTCCTCCAGTGTCAACACAATATGGCGGACGTTGGTAACCGTAGTGACTGCAGCATTAAAAATCCGCGCTAAGAAATAGAATGTATGCAAGAAAAAGAATCCAACATGGGTGTGAGGGGTGGATAGAAAAATCTTTCCCCCGGGATCACTGTCCGGCATCACTCGGCAAGCCTCGTGATGCTGGACAGTGTCCCTCGGGACGGATTTTTCCATCCACCCCTCACACCCATATAAGATTCTTGTATTCTATAGCAAGCTAAAACTATGGATTTCCTTATCTGGTGTGCAAGAATATAAGAATCTGATATGGGGTTCTGTAGTAGATGAGCGTTTCCAACCCGAGGGATGACCGTGCTGAGCGGAACCGAGGCTACGCCGAGGTTCCGCTCAGCACGGTCATCCCGAGGGTTGGAAACGCCCATCTACAACAGAACCCCATATTGGATTCTTTTTCTTGCACAACACCTCCGGTTAGTTTTGACAGCTCGCACTGTATATTGTTTACAAAATAAAAGTAGTGCGGAAGTAGTTCCGGCAGTTGAATAGAATTGAAGCGCATTGATGTTAGTTGCCTGGGTCGGAACACCAGGGTCAGAACATAAATTTCTATCCCAGGGTAAATTCACGGATTTCCTTGTCTGGTGTGCAAGAATACTAGTTCTTAAGATATGAAAGACGTTGTCGAAGCACACGGGTGTGTTATATAAAGAATCTTACACGAGTGGTCATTTTATATTAAATTTATGAAACGAGCCTTCAGCTCGTTTATGAAACGAGCCTTCAGCTCGTTTAATAAATGTCATTCAAAATGACCACTCGTGTAAGATTCTGTTTATCAAATTACAGTTTGAAATCGGATTTTATCGCCGAAGAAGATCAAAAGATCACGGATGACGTCATGACGTTACGCAAGAGTAACCATGTGGTCATAGGATTTCTGTTACATGACGTTATCCACTAAATAACACAGGCGTTATATGATAGCAAACCCAGCGGGCACATGACGTTATTGTGACGTCACAACGTCGGTACAACGTCGCGACGTTTATGCATCGTCACATCTACGTCGGTGCCCAAGCGACGTGTGCCTGTTGGGTAATATAGTCCTTGCTTACATCATCGCTAGACCTTTTACTACGTTACATTTAGATGACAGACCCACGTGATTAAGGGGTATTTTTCGGATGATTATTACCAACATCAGCCCCGCCCATCGGGGCTTGATGAAATAGATGCTTCCACGCAGAGCTGAAACCGACCGCACACGATAACTGGTAACCGCTTATAGGATTGAAACCTGCCAGGCAAAGCGGTGCGAGCCTATTGGTTTCATTTGGCGACAGGGCTTGATATGTCATTGTATCTCAATGTCGGGTAAATGTCCCACAAAATTGGAAGCAACGTCTCCAAAATGATCTGTACAGTGTTGACAGGGACGTTAAACCTCAAGTCAAACAAAAAAAACCAGCCTGCACAAATGATGGACCAACGTCGGGCCGACATTATTGTGGCGTCGTATCAATGTCCGACATTCTTGGCTGAACTGATTGCACCCGCAATTGTAATGAGAAAAAAATAATGCATACTATTGTACACCACAGTTTTGTTTGTTTGTTTGATTTGAGGTTTTAACGTCCCCGTCAACACTGTAAGGGTCATTTTGGAGACGTTGCTTCCAATTTTGTGGGACTTATACCCGACATCGAGATGAAATGACATCTCAAGCCCTGTCGCCCAATGAAACCAATAGGGTTTATTAGCATGGACGGTCCGCCTCGCACCGCGGTTCCTGGACAGGCTTAGATTCTCTAAGCGGTTTACCAGTACTAGTGTGCGGGTCGGATTCAGCTCTGCGTGGAAGCATCATGCATCCCATATATTTCTTCAAGCCCCTATGGACGGGGGCCGACGCCACAGTTTTGCTTTTACACAATATCATTTACAATAGTTTTCTTAACCCATAAAATGCCAATCACGACAATTGTCGTCTGCTTTAACGTCTACTGGTTACTTTAAAATTAAAAGCTAAATTTTAAATTTTCTTATTTAAATTCATTTTTGCAAACAGTGTGGACCCAAATCAGACTGCTCCTCTAAGAGAAGTCTGATTTGGGTCCTATGCAAAAATATTAAAAAAAATAATAATAATAGACGGCATAAGCAGACAACATTGTCAGATGTTGTTTTTCTCGGCGACTTAAGGGTTAACGTCACGTTAACAAGCTCGTGTAATGAGCACCGCTCTAAGCCTCTTTAAATAGAGAAAACTGAGCTTTACAGGGGTACACATTATTTTTCTCTCGTATTTCTGCTCCAAAACAAAAGTTGTTGGTACTCGTTAGAACCACCCCAAGGAGACAGTTCTAACGAGCACGAACATCCGATGTTTTGGATATAAATAAGAAAAATATTAATGTAATGTTGAGTTTTTGGCCTTGGTTTTGTCCTACATTTTTCGTTATTCCATTGGTCAATAAAACCACATGTTCGAGTAGATGACCATTTCATTGGTTAATGATTTGTATAAATAAATCCATTCAACAAATACGACAGTTTACCGAAGTTTTACCCTAGGACATTTTTCATTTTTTATGTGAGACATGAATGAAAAATATATACAGTTTCGGCTTGCTCACCTTTGTTCTTAAACAGTCTTTTGATTACCGTAGGTCATATCTAATGAATTTGCCGGCCTCAGTGGCTCGGTCGGATGCGCGTCTGACTGGTGATCAGGAGGTCGCGGGTTCGACTCCCGCTGGGGTCGGCAACATTCTTTCGTGGAGATTGATCATGAAATCTTTTCTACGGTCATTCTCTCCCTTCCGCTGATTCAAGAAGGGCAGTTGTCAGTTTCTGGCGAAAGAATGTGCACTGAACTGGTTAACCGCTTACGTATAAGCCTGCCCAGGAAAGTGTTGATAGGTAAAACTGACCGGCTCAAAAATGACCTAAATAGTGTTGACTGGGCCGTAAAACTCCAATACAAACAAAATCTAATGAATTCTGTAACAACTATTTTGACCTAATTTCACGCGGTTGGTCTATATAGCGAAAGGAACCATTTCGCGAAAGGAACGTTCCTTTCGCGAAAGGAAAATTTTTCTACGAAAGGAAGTTTTTTTTTATTATTTGTAATGATTAGATATAGCATAACAAAAACATGTAATAATCGCATTACAAATTGACAGATGTTTAATTTACAATATGGGCCCCGTCAAGCGATTTTGGTACTTATCGTCTATGCGAGTAGCGAAGGTTCAGGCGAGCCTGCTCTTCCGCGCAGTCTCGCCAGGACCTTCGCTGCTCGCTCATACAAGCAGTGAATCAAGAGGAACCTTCAGACAGAAACCATATCCCTGGCCCCTCTGAATGGCTGGGCATGCGCAGTTAAAATTTGTCATGACGGAATGCTCGAAGACACAAATTCGCTTGGCGGGGCTCATATATGCCCAGTAAAAGTTGCAGTGTATCATTTGCCTTCATTTTTCTTTATGTCCATTTTAAAACAAAACCAGGCATCAGCTGAAGTGCACGACCCGCCGGATGCTTTTAGCTTTATGAGTGTTACCATATATGGGTATGGCGGCCATTTTGGTCATGTGACCTGGACATAAAACGGTTCCCCCAATAAATGTGCCTTATCGTAAGGAGCAAAAATATATCTTATACTTTAGTACTGTATTCTGAATCGTTTGCAGGATAAAATCCAACACAAAAGCATATGTGTCAATTGTTTGATTTTAGGTTTAACGTCCCCGTCAACACTGTAAAGGTCATTTTGGAGACGCTGCTTCCAATTTTGTGGGACTTTTACCCGACATTGAGATGAAATGACATCTCAAGCCCTGTCGCCCAATGAAACCAATAGGGTCTATTAGCATGGACGGTCCGCCTCGCACCGCGGTTCCTGGACAGGCTTAGATCCTCTAAGCGGTTTACCAGTACTAGTGTGCGGGCCGGATTCAGCTCTGCGTAGAAGCATCATGCAGCCCATATATTTCTTCAAGCCCCTATGGGCGGGGGCTTCCATATGTGTCAAAGTTTGACCTAGGCACAAAGAAGGTCAAGGTCAACACAGGGTCACCATTTTAGCAATTTATGATGGGCCTACGTTCCAGATGCTATTTATCAAGTTTCGTGGAAATCTGCACAGTGGTTCTGGAGAAGACTATTTTTGAAGGGTTTTTACCAAATATTGCTTGGCGGCCATTTTGGTCATGTGACCTGGACCCCATGAGGAAATTTTGGTTTTCCCCATCCCGTAGAGGCTCCATATGAAATTTGACTTCAATCGGCCCAACGATTTCCGAGGAGAAGCAGTTCGAAAATTTTCACATTTTTCGCCTCGGCGAGGCTGTACTAAATGGAATGTAATATTTCGCAAGTTCATTGATAAGATCTCATTGATATTTATCAGTATGCCAAAATTGTTTAAATATTCCAAGCGGTTAAGTCACTATCACCAATTTTCACAAACGGTTTACGGACGGACAGATAGACAGACCATATATGGCTTGGCGGCCATTTTGGTCATGTGTCCTGGACCCCATGAGCAATTTTTGGTTTCCCCCATCCCATAGAGGCTCCATATGAAATTTGATTTCAATCGGCCCAACGGTTTCCGAGGAGAAGCAGTTCGAAAATTTTCACATTTTTCGCCTCAGCGAGGCTATACTAAATGGAATGTAATATTTCGCAAGTTCATTGGTTAGATCTCATTGATATCTATCAGTATGCCAAAAATTGTTTAAATATTCCAAGCGGTTAAGTCACTATCACCAATTTTCACAAACGGGTTACGGACGGACAGACAGACAAACCATATTTGGCTTGGCGGCCATTTTGGTCATGTGACCTTGACCCCATGAGCAAATTTTGGTTTCCCCTATCCCATACAGGCTCCATATGAAATTTGACTTCAATCGGCCCAACGGTTTCCGAGGAGAAGCAGTTCAAAAATGTTCGAAAATTTTCACATTTTTCGCCTCGGCGAGGCTATACTAAATGGAATGTAATATTTCTTAAGTTCATTGGTTAGATCTCATTGATATCTATCAGTATGCCAAAAATTGTTTAAATATTCCAAGCGGTTAAGTCACTACATGTCGAACTTTAACGGACATCCAGGTAGCTGCTGTTGGTTAAAGTTAATACATAGATTTATATAGGAACTTGATAAGTATTCCCCCATAAAATAAAAACTTTTAGGAATATCTTTTCTGTGCAAGCGGCTCGTGATTTTGCATTCTTTTTCGAATATACACATATATTTTTAAATCAATTTTATGAACAACTTTTTAGTCCTTTTTACGTATATTTGGAAGCACCCTCTAAATGTATAGAATATATAGTAAAACTACCGAATACAGCGACAAAAACTGATGAATTTATTTTCATAACGTTTTTGTAAATTGTTTTTTCTTTTCTGTGCCAGCGGGAGTAAAATTGCAAATTTATTGTGAACACATCCATGTAAATTTTGTGAAATAAAAATAAAAATAATTTGGTCCTTTTTGAAAATGAAATACACTACCCCCTTTTTTCTATTTCCAGTTTACCTTCGCAATCAGCGGTTGTCACTACGGTAAACAATAACAAAGGCTATGTTACGCCTTCGATGTAATAATTGATAATTTTGAAATTTGTAATTAATATTCCATTATGTAAATTATTCTTTATTCAGTCTCTTTTTTTTTTTTTTTTTTTTTTTTTTTTCGTCGACTCGCACCGCTTTTCCTGGGCAGGCTTAGATCCTCTAAGCGGTTTACCCGTACTCGTGTGACGGTCGGATTCAGCTCTGCGTGGAAGCACCATGCAGCCTATCTATTTCTTCAAGCCCCGAAGTCCGAGGGGGGGGGATCGGGATGTGGGGGGAGTTACATTACAACACTATCTCTACTTTCATGTATTAGAACAGTGACCTATAAAATACATATAAAGCGGTCCTCAGACTTCATACTGATGCCGCAAAATCGTTCGGATGTCACCTAGGTAACCATGAGGCCTTGGGGAGATAACCATTTATTTTCTGTGTTGTACGCGTTAGTTCCCTTGATTATCAGCACAGATAGCAGTCATGTCCGTATAAGTCCGGTATGATCACCAATTTTCACAAACGGGTTACGGACGGACCCAAAGAAGGTCAAGGTCAACCCAGGGTCTCCATTTTAGCAATTTATGATAGGCCTTCATCCCAGATGCTATTTATCAAGTTTCGTGGAAATTTGCCCAGTGGTTCTGGAGAAGACTATTTTTGAAGGGTTTTTACCATATATGGCTTGGCGGCCATTTTGGTCATGTGACCTGGACCCCATGAGCAAATTTTGGTTTCCCTATCCCATAGAGGCTCCATATGAAATTTGACTTCAATCGGCCCAACGGTTTCCGAGGAGAAGCAGTTCGAAAATTTTCACATTTTTCGCCTCGGCGAGGCTATACTAAATGGAATGTAATATTTCGCAAGTTCATTGGTTAGATCTCATTGATATCTATCAGTATGCCAAAAATTGTTTAAATATTCCAAGCGGTTAAGTCACTATCACCAATTTTCACTTACGGGTTACGGACGGACAGACAGACAAACCATATATGGCTTGGCGGCCATTTTGGTCATGTGACCTTGACCCCATGAGCAAGTTTTGGTTTCCCCCATCCCATAGAGGCTCCATATGAAATTTGACTTCAATCGGCCCAACGGTTTCCGAGGAGAAGCAGTTCAAAAATGTTCGAAAATTTTCACATTTTTCGCCTCGGCGAGGCTATACTAAATGGAATGTTATATTTCGTAAGTTCATTGGTTAGATCTCATTGATATCTATCAGTATGCCAAAAATTGTTTAAAGATTCCAAGCGGTTAAGTCACTATCACCAATTTTCACAAACGGGTTACGGACGGACAGACAGAATGACAGACTGACAGAATTACAGAATGACAGAATGACAGAATGACACGGTGATTTTAGGGCACTCTTAGAAAAAACCGACTTCAGTCGGTTGCTTTTTCTGCGGGTCGTGCAATGGACATTTTCGAATACCATTACTGTTATATAAATTCTGTAAAGGAATAAGGGTAATTTGAGTTTTAGTTAGGTCCACATAAGATCAAGTTTCCTTCCGTTTGTCTGTTCGTCCGTTTGTTCGTCCGTCTGTGCATTTACGTCCACCATAGCGACAACCCTTAATGTTGACCCTAGAATTTGTGTTCAAAAACAATAAAAAAGATATAGTTTTCATTTGTTATGCATATACTTGGGTTTTTGACCTTGACCTTTCACCTTGACCTTAGCTCGGACAGGCGGGAGACCGCCCTCTGTAAAGCTTTTTTGTCTCGCGTGACAGCTGAATTGTTTGAATACAGTAAACCAGTTCATAGCTAGACAATTGTTGTTATCACAATTGTAGCTCGTATTTCAAAACAACCTTCCAATTAATAGCCCCCGCCGATCGGGGCTTGAAGAAATAGATTGGCTGCATGATGCTTCCACGTTGAGCTGAAACCGACCCGCACACGAGTACTGGTAAACCGCTTAGAGGATCTAAGCCTGCCCAGGCAATGCGGCGCGAGTCGGCCCGTCCATGCTTATAAACCCTATTGGTTTCATTGGGCGACAGGGCTTAAGATGTCATTTCATCTCAGTTTCGGGTAAAAGTCCCACAAAATTGGAAGCAACATCTCCAAAATGACCTTTACAGTGTTGACGGGGACGTTAAACATCAAATCAAACAAACAACAAATTTCAGAACAACCTTCCAATTAAATCTACTCCGCATATCTTTTTAAAGATATTTCTTGTGTAATACCGGCCCCGATAGCTCAGATGGTAGAGTGTCCGCTCCGTGGACCGGGAGGTCACGGGTTCGATCCCGGGCCGCAACATACCAAAGTCGTTAAAAAAGGTACTAGCTGCTCCTAGCTTGGCACTCAGATTTACGGGGTAGAGCTAGGACTGCTCGGCTTCGAGAATGCGTGTGGACTCGCTCTGCAACCAGCGTTCTCGATAAACTTGATATAAAAAAAACACGAACCTTGTATTTTCTATGTGCTAACTGGTTATTGATTATCTCCATTGCTGAACAGCTTGATTTTTAATTAAGTTTTTTCACCCAGAACAGTTACTGGTGACACGTCAAATGACATACTTACTTGTACAATACAAAAGGGATCCAATGGAAAGTCCGAGTACGAGTACTTTTGTGAACCCGCATCCCTAAACACTTGCAATAAAACATTGAAATGATTCTATGGATTGTCGAATACAAAACTGAATGATAATGTTCAAAAATCTTTGCGAAGCAGTCGCATATATCGCTAGAGAAATACGGATACAAGAGAATATTACAAAAATATTAATGTACACACAAATGATCTCTTATTCGGTTTATGAGCATATATATTGCAGGGTCAAAGGGGTCAAGGTCACTAAACCCTGGCCGCTTTCAACCAAGCAAGACCGGACATACGCATTGGCCGACGGACAGGCGGAGCGACACACCCTTAAAACTTATGGCATTAAATAGACCTCTCACATAGAGTGTAATTAATTAAGCTACTTTAAAATTGGAGAGACTGAAGAGGAGGAAGGACAACTAAGGCAGATTTCTGCTGAATAAAATATAGTATAATCTAGTATAAAACACTTAATGTCAAAAGGCAATCTTGTCTCTCTCTCGTTAGATCTGTACTGTAACCCTCTCATAGGCTAGCTACGGTATCTCTCACTGGTACCCTCTTTCTCTACCAAGTTAGTCTGTATCTAGGTTAAGGTCATCTCAGGTCATAGGAATTAAGGTCAAGGTCACATCAGTGAGACAAACTGATCCTAAGTGAAGGGCATGACCCAACAATAAAGAACAGTTATCTCCCCTTTACATCATGGACTGCGGCATAAGTCTTATTAAAATGTAATATTACACATTGAAATTTAGGCAAGGGCAGGCACAGCATAACTGATGCATACGCCCTAATTAACGGTCCGTTAACTATGCAAATTAACGTAATTAATTATTCAAGAACTTTAGCATGACTTGCATATAGACTTAAGGTGCTAGCATAACTAACACTTCTCCAGAGAGCATCAGCATAACTGGTGCATGTTCCGGAATGTTAAACTTTAATTAAGAAATGCTTAATAGCCAATTAAGAACTTCAGATTTAATGAAAAATCATTAATGCATAAGTAATCTAATATCTAATGCAATATTAGCAAAGCTATTACTTGGTTTAAGAAAATAAAACCAAGTTAAGTGTCGAAGTAAATCCAAAAAGTTAAACTCTAACAGTAATAAGAAAAAGAAAACATTATCTTTAGTTCTCCCAGGCTCTTTCCTTTCAAGGCTGTAAATACGGTATCTTGGCTGACGTATCTAAAAATAGCACAGACTCATTCCTGCATTGCTGAGGGAAACCCTTTGCACTGTATACATGTATCTATAAATAGCACCAAGGCCACAAGGTCGCTGTCGTCGAATGGGGTACTGGAACGAGCCTGCAAGTCTAAGACATTTGGAAATTCAACAAAACAATATTAAATCAACAACAAATTGTAAATTCAAACCAAGAACTCTTCATAACTGTAACTGTAACCAGACATCAGCCTCCATCCTTACTTCTTCAACTGTCAGTATCTACACAATGAAAACTTGGTGAATTATATAATGCGGCTTCTGCTGCTTCTCAGAGGATCAGCGCACAGAATGCCAGAGAAAGGATACGATCTTCTTTATATATGGGCCCGGACCGATAGCGTTGTGCGGATTTGGTGGAGATCTTGGCGGTTTGGGTTGAAATCCGTGGAGCGCTTTGGTGCAGTGGTAGAGCATCGGATTAGTGATCAAGAGGTTGCGGGTTCGAGCCTCACGCTGACCAAAGTGTTGTGCCCTTGAGCAAGGCACTTCATCCACATTGCTTAAAAAAAAAAAACAAAAAAAAACAGAAAGTACTGGTTACCACCCAGGAAATCCTGCTCGTAATGCTCAGATGTGAGCGAGTAGCAGTAATAGGAGAAAAAAAAAGAAAAAGAAAATCGTGGCTAATTTGCATAGAGCCGGCAATTCTCGGGTCGGGTGGACTAAGATTCCCCCGATCAATACACCTAAAACTGAAAAGTTATTCGTATTTCCTGTTAGAGACTATCTGTAATAGAAACAAACTTTCATCTGATTAATCTATCTTTGACGAAATCATAGAATTCGCAAGCTCAGTCGCTCATTCTAGCGCATTGCCGCAAGCGCGTCAAGTTCGCGGAACAGCCATTGGAAGAGCCATAAACATAAGGACGCCTGCGCAGTCATTCTGTTCATTCGGTTCAACTCGGCTCTGTCCATGCAGCTAGTA
The DNA here is from genome assembly GCA_963580285.1 of Lucinisca nassula. NCBI lineage: Eukaryota > Metazoa > Mollusca > Bivalvia > Lucinida > Lucinidae > Lucinisca > Lucinisca nassula. Next base: position 77,886,404 of record OY757022.1, on the reverse strand, counting down.
CTAAAAGCACAAGGAAAAGTTCGCGAAAAGATGTCAAAATTTCTGTCAAGTTTACTCCTTGTTCGAGTCGTGTCACCAGTCGTCATTAGGACTTTCTATCACTGTCGGTAATAGATTAATCAGTCAAACAGGTAAAATTATCGTAACCGTCGTAGTTGGCTTGTTCTGAGTCGAAGTTTCTGTCGTCATGCGTTTTCGTGGTACGTTTGGTGAATCACAGAATGAGGTCACTAGGTGCATGTCTTTTTGGTGTACAACTTGATCTTGACAGCCTGTGATCACCCATCATCAGTCGTCATCGATCACCACCAGTCATCATCATCATCATTCATCATCATCATCATCCACCAATCATCATCAACATCATTATTATCATCCTCATTCACCAATCATCATCATCATTCACCAATCATCATCATCATCATTATTATCATCCTCATTCACCAATCATCACCATCATCATCATCCTGGTATATGAATATCGTTTGACGTGTCACCAGTAACAGTTCAGTGCTAATCATCAGCCTGGCAAATGAATGTTGTTTGACGTATCTCAACCAACAGTAGCTTCCATCACCGATCACTCACCATCATCACATCATCATCAGCAGCAGACTCTGATCGATCACTTGATAGATCACTCGATACTTTATCTTCCTGGTGAAAGAATGTCACATGACGCATCTCCGGTGAAACATCTAATGCCTACTTATGACCGCCAACTGCAATTCTTTCTTATTATTAAGCTTATAAGGAGCCGCAGGCTGACCCCTACAACTACCCCCTTTTAAAATGTTTGATGGTCCCTCACAAACATTTTATCTCTTCCATGCCAACAATTCTACTGACTTATAGATAGATGGCGACATGTACCATCAAAAATAATCTTCCTAGTGAATGAATGTCATATGAAGTATCACCCGCAACATTCTGATTCTGTATTTCCTGGGTAGAAACCAGTACTTTGCAACATGGATGGTGTCTTGTACATTGGCAGAGCATGTGATACAGGGCACGGGTCTGGAACCCGTAACCAGATCATGATTCAGGCGCTTAACCACTACTCTTTTGTGCTCCTTATAGAATGGACTTAACCATTGCTGACACACAGGCCAAAGTGCACAACACTTTTCACTTAATTTTATTTATTTTCTTTCTCTGCTTCTGTCCCTCCTCCTTCTGTCTTCCCTCTCTCTGTCTTCTCTCCTCCTCCGTTCTTGTCTGTCTCTTTCCTCTTTCTTCTCCTTTTCTTCATAGTATTCTAACCTCTTCTCCAACCGCTCTATTAACTTCTCCTGACGCTCATTTATTTTCTTTTGTGACTCAATATAATTAAATGTGCTTGACAGGGACTCGCAGGTGTTATTATAAATTTGTGCAATACTGGCCTCCACTCTACGTACAAAGTCTACATCAGTCTCAGTCTGAATACACTTATCAGCTGTCACCAGTTCCTTGACTGTTGTCCTGGGTGGTGTTAGTTCCATTGGACTGTTGCCTAGAAGCTGGGGCATGATGTCCTCCACAGATGATGGTGTCTCTGATCCAGAGGGCTCTTCCCCAACATTCAACCAATGGCGATTGCTGTCCTCCCTACTAAGCTTCATGACATCTTGACCAATGATCATGTGTCTCGGGGTGGCAGAAACTTGCAGGGCCACAATGTCCTGTACACTGTCCACCTTCGCTCGATGCCCTGGTGTCTCCTGATGACTGACAAACTTTGTGTTATCCCCTGTACGGAAGTCACAACCGATACACAGGTACGGCACCTCATACTCTGTTACGTGCTTCCTGTAGAAGTGTTCTTCTACTCTGTTCTTTCTTCCCAGGTAGCCACACGGGGAACATCTGTAGGCCCTTCCATTCTTCTTGGCTATCTCAAGCATCTTGGAGGCCATGACTGAAAGACAATTGTAACATATCCTAAGTATCTGTGTCTAGATAGTTTTGACTTTGACCTTGACCTTTGACCTTTTGACCTAATTACTTCGTTTGTAACTACGGATTGCTCTATCCACCCATTTTGGTCTATTTTTCCCCTCATACTTCTTTAACTTATCATGGTGTACCACACGACTACCCCCCTCTTCAAGTTTTATCAAATAGTTCACATCATTGAGTCTTTTTAACACCACACATAGAACATAAATGTGCTGAAGCTTAGGACTAACCCCGGGCAATCGCCTCTCTTGCAGATACCATACACATTCGCCTTGTTCGTAGCGCAGATGTTCAATCTTAGTGTCATATGCGTATTTGTGTCGCTTCGACGCGTTCTCAAGATGTCCGCGTGCTATGTCGTGAGCTGCCTCCATACGTTTTCGTAACCAGCTGACATACTCACCATACGAAGTAATGTGATGGGTGTCACTGCTAAGACTTCCACTTGTGAGTTCCGCTGGAATACGTACCTCCCTGCCTAACATAAGCATGTTCGGAGTAAACTTAGTTGATGCACTAGGTGTACTTCGAAATGCTGCGGCCAAACAACCAAGATTTAAGTCCCAGTTCTCTTGTTCCCCTTTTAGGTATGCTTTAATCATGCGTATTAAAGTCTTGTTAAATTTTTCTGCTTGACCATTCCCTTTGGGGTTCCTAACTGAAGTTCGGGTCTTTCTCACTTCCATTAACTTGCACAACTCTCGAAAAATCTGGCTTTCATAGTTGCTTCCAAGGTCACTATGAATAGACAATGGAGCACCATATCTAGAGATAACCTCATTTAAGATAACATTGGCTGTCGTGACAGCCGTAGAATCTGGGACTGCAAAAATTTCCACCCATTTTGTGAAGCTATCTGTTACAATTAACACATATCTGTTATTTCTGGGAGTGACAGGAAATGGACCAATCATATCAGTTGATAGGGTAGCAAGTGTTGCGCCTACCCTAAGGCTTCCCAGGGGTGCCTTGGGCTTCTTAAAAGGGATCTTGTCAGCGGCACAAATATCACAAGCCAATACCCAGTTGGTAACATCATCTTTCATCTCATACCAGTAATATTTCATCTTGACCTTTTCATAAGTTTTCCTGCATCCAAAGTGCCCACCCAACTTTCCACTATGTACTTCTTGAAACACTTCCCCTTTTAAGGACCTGGGAACCAGCAGTTGATAATACTTTCCCAACCCATTTTTCTGTAAACATTCTTTGTAAACCAAACCATGGTGCATACTGAGAGAATCCCATATCACCCAATAATGGCGCGCTGCTGGGCTCTTATTAACTGATTCTGAATTGCTTGGTCTTTTATGGCCCTTCAACATGTGACTATACACAAATGAAATATCAGGATCATCTTTCTGCCTTGATTCCAAGTCCTCGGCTGTATAATTACTTAAGATTACCTTGCATGGTGGAATAGATTGGGTTTCAGCATTGCTCCCTGCCTCACCCCCTTCAGCTTTTCCACTCTGACCTTCACCAGGTTGATCCTTTGACCTTGTATCTACAGCCCTTAAATTTTCCTTTGATTGCTTACCATTCTCTGTGATACCCCCTTTTCCATCAGTGCTACTCCTCCTCGGCATATCCCTCTTTGTCTCTACTGTATCAATGCCCGTACTTACCAACCTCCGAGGGTCTTCAATCACTACATGGGGACTAATCTCTTCAATGTTTACGGGACTACTTACTTCTTGTTCTGACTCCAATAAAAAATGCGTTTTGGACATGGTGCTGGATTTTACCCCTTCTCCAACAACATCATGACCCTCAACACATTGTACATCAGGTGTGACATCGAGCTTTCCTACCTTTGACTCGTCACTTAGTCCATTACTAATAGGGCCCATGGACTCTACAGTGCATGTCACCTGATTTACCCTCTGGTTATACTCACCCCCATCTATCGGTTGGTATCTCGTCTCATTTCTTTTCGTTAAACATCCCATCAGCAGAGAACTTTTCATATCTAGTGCCCTTTTTCCACACTTTTTACAAGGCTAACATTTAAGTGGCTCCAACATATCTATCTCATTACACTGACAATCCCAAGGGCTCACACACCTGGACATTCCATCCGCATTTGCATGACCACCTGCCCTTCGATACTCAATGACAAAGTCATAAGCTGATAGAATCTCCAAATACCGTGCCAACCTACCTCTAGGTTCTTTAAAGGAAAACAAAAATGACAAAGCTCTATGGTCAGTTCGTACTGTAAACCTTCTACCCAGAAGATACTGTCTATAGTATTCTATGAAATAGCGGACAGCTAATAATTCTTTATCTGTTACGCAGTAGTTTCTTTCTGCCTTATTCAGCATCTTGCTTCCATAAGATATTACCTTTTCTTCACCCCCTTGAATCTGGCTGAGCACACCACCTATGGCGTAATCACTAGCGTCACAGTCTAAGAAATATTCTCCCTTGTCCAGAGGATATGCCATAATGGGAGGACTTACCAGTGCTTCTTTGAGCTTCTCCAAGGCCTCATCACACTGTTTTGTCCACCGAAATTCCTTACCTTTCTTGGTTAAATCTATAATTGGCTTCATCATGCTGCTATAGCCTTTGATATGGCGGCGATAATAACTACCCAGGCCAATCAGTGCACGGGCCTGTGTTGCATTTTTGGGGGCTGCAAACTGCATAATTTTGGCCACATTGTCAGGACTAGGAAGAACACCTGATCCAGAGATGATGTGTCCAAGAAAATGCACCTCTCTTTGAAACAAATGACACTTGTTGGGTTTGAGTTTTAATCCAGCTGCTTCTATACGGCTAAGCACAGCATCAACTCGGTCTGCATGTTCCTGAAATGTTCTGGCAAAAACTACTATGTCATCAAGATAGATAAGACATGTCAACCAGTTGAGCCCATGCAAGACAGCTTCCACAATTCTTTGAAATGTTGCACTCGAATTTTTCATTCCCATAGGCATGGTGCAATGTTCATATAAACCATACTTAGTAATGAATGCAGTTTTAGGGACATCAATTTCGCGGACGGGGACCTGATGATACGAACTCGTGACATCGAAAGTTGAAAACACGCTCGCACCTGCCACTGCGTCAAGACAGTCCCTTGTCCTAGGGATGGGAAAATTGTCCATTTGTGTTACCTTGTTTACGGCCCTGTAATCAACACATGGTCTCACATTGCCGTCTTTCTTTCTCACCAGGACTAATGGACTACTCCAGCAGCTGCGTGACTTACGTATGATACCCTGTTTTTCCATGGTTTCAATCACTTTGCGCTCCTCATCAGCAAATGCCAAGGGCACACGTCTAGGCGGACAACGGACCGGTTTCGCATTCCCAATATCAATTATGTGAACACCAAGTGAGGGCGATGTCCTACCTAGATCAAACTCATGACGTGAAAAGACATTTTCATGTTTAATAAGGAGATCAGTTATTATCTCCCTTTCTTGCTCAGTCCTATCATGACAGGCTTGACTGCACAGATCCTCCAAATGCTGTGGTAACTTACTTTGAGTAGAATGTACAGCCACCCTAGATATCTCATTCTCTGTACTCGTGTTCATGAGCTGTACTCGCCGAACCGCATTGTTATTTTCTGTCTGTGACGGGTCTTCTGACTGGATAATCAAATGCAAGTCATCATACCTTTCTGCAGTTCCTATCACACTGTCTTGATAGACTGACACCGGATCACTAGAGGGGTTTAAAAGTCTTACCTTTTGAGTAGGACCAGAATCCATGTCAACCACAGAACTAGCCATTACAAGTGGATACCTGGTATTGAATCCAGCACAAGCCTCCACAAGCACATCTTTGTTTCTGGCATAATCATCCTCTGGGAAACGCTCTATGAATACATCAATTACCTGCTCGCAGTATCCTGGCACAGTGTAGTGGTCTGCGGCTGTGACTTTCCTTACCCTACAATCCTTTCCTACCCTTAAAATCTCAATGTCCATTCCCCTTAATCTTAAGATGCCCCTACTAAGGATAAGATCCCCAGGGCCCTCTTTATCTTCCTGCATTATATCTGCACCAAGCAACCCTTCATCCCCTATATCAGCCACAATCAACTCTTTTGTTAATCTAAGACTTCCAAGTTGCAAGTCAAATATGGCCTTTCCATGCTCTTTTAGTATAGTACCACCTGCACATGTGATATTGTTGGATGATTCATTCAGCTTGGGTCTGAGATTAGCTGGAATCCTCTCATAAATCCTTGTGCTCAAAATGGTCTGAGAAGCCCCAGTGTCAATGGTGAAATACAAGGGTACCCCTCCCACTGTGGCATCAATGTAAGCACCCACACTACTTGGTAGAGTCGTACGAAATTTCTTTTTCTGAAAATTTTGGCCTTTCTTGTCATAAACAAGGGTCGTTTCATGGCCATCAGAACCGACCCATTCTAGTTTAACGGTTGAGAGGAGCTCTGTCCTACCCCCTGGAAGGTCCCTTGATACCCATCATTTTGAAAATAGGAAGAACCACGCCTTTGATAACCACCCTGAACACCATTACCCTGTTGACCATAATATGGACTGTTTCTTCTACCTAGCCCCTTCTGTGGACAGTTCCTGGAAAAATGACCCACCTCAGAGCAGGTAAAACAGACGACATTTGGGTTGCTAGGACTCATAGCACTGTTACCCCTCTGCTGTTGCAGCTGTTTCTCTAAACTTACAATTTTATCTTGAAGAGCCTTGAGTGTTTTCTCAAGTTGCCCATCACCAGTAGATTTCTGCTCCTGTCCAGGTTTATCAGACAAATTACCTGAGGCTGGTTTCCCCGAGTTAGAGGACTGACTGTTCCCAGTTCTGCGTACACGGCTATGCCGTTTCCGCTTCACCTTCCTAGTCCGGTCCCCGGTCTCCTCACTTTCGTCATCACTGTCCTCGTCCTCGGCTGTGGCAAAACTTACTGAGCGAGCATGTCTCTTACCTTTCTTCTCACTATTATAATCACCCATCAATGGACGTCTGCGGGTTTCCTGAAAATCTACTACTTGATATACGGCCTCATCTATGTCCTTAGGTTCCTTAACATACTCAACCTGAAACCGGGCCTTTTCGTCATGTAGGCCATCTAGAAAACGCCTCAGCAAATCCTCCCTTCTTGTCACCTCATCCCTATTCGCATGTGCCTCATCATACAACCTTTTAAGTTCAGCAGCGTATTCCTCCACTGTCTCACTAACCTTCTGGTCACGATGACTAAACTGAGCCCCATATGTTTTTTTAGTTACCACCACCCTAAACCTACTGTTCAATTCTGAGACTAGTTGGGAATAATTACTCCGTACTTCACGTCTCAGTTGTCCAAACACAAACTCACCCGCAGCACCCTGTAACCTAGGCAAGATCTCATCTAGACGATCCTCATTACTCCAGCCCCTTCTATCTGCCACCTCAGTGAACCTGTTGAACCAGACGTTCCACTGCTCCTTACCTGTAAATATGGGTAACTTGGTTGTCTCCCTTTGCTGTACAGGATCCACATTTTGCGGATATCTAGAAGATTGATACATACCGTCATCTTCTTCAGTATCTGAAAATTCACTTCTGCTATAAAGAGGACGCCTTACATTAGGGCCTGGCCTACGAGCTTGTTCATTTCTACCAGCCCTATACTGTGCAGGAGCCTGCACGGCATGTGGTCTGCGCTGCACTTCCTCTAAAACATGGGTTATATTCTGACTTATGGCCCTATTTGATTCCCTAATTGTTTTTACCAAGGCCTGCGTCATTTCCTTCATTGCCGTGGTAACATCATTATTTTCTCTTACCCTGGATCTAGCTGCATCTCCTTCAGCTTGCTCATCCTGGTCAATGTCTATACCTTCATGTCTAAGGTCAACCTCTGGGTCTCCATTCTGTCTAAAATTGTTTTCGCGTTGCACCATAGGCGGCTCAAAATTCACGGTTTCCCTACGCGTGTTCGCCCCTTCCCTAATAATTGCATCAGACTCATCCCCACTGTCCCTCTCATTCTCAACTACACTTAAAGTTACATCACTGCCACTGCCGTCTCCCTCAACCTCAGTGTCTCTCCTTTTTAAATTCTTTCTTTTGCCCATTTTATCTGAAATACATTTTTTTTTTAATAATGCCTTGTTATATTTATCAAACATGTGCCAAAGTGTGTCACTCCACCTTAGTACCTTCTTGGGGTCCGCATCACTGGATCCATACTTTGCCTGTGTCTTCGCCACATCTGTTAGCCTGTACCTAGACTGTGTCTTTACGATACTGTTCTGTGTCTTCTCTGTCATACAAGCTTGATGAATCCCACCTTTCTGACACCATTTAATATGCAGGGTCAAAGGGGTCAAGGTCACACACATTGAAATTTAGGCAAGGGCAGGCACAGCATAACTGATGCATACGCCCTAATTAACGGTCCGTTAACTATGCAAATTAACGTAATTAATTATTCAAGAACTTTAGCATGACTTGTATATAGACTTAAGGTGCTAGCATAACTAACACTTCTCCAGAGAGCATCAGCATCATAACTGGTGCATGTTCCGGAATGTTAAACTTTAATTAAGAAATGCTTAATAGCCAATTAAGAACTTCAGATTTAATGAAAAATCATTAATGCATAAGAAATCTAATATCTGATGCAATATTAGCAAAGCTATTACTTGGTTTAAGAAAATAAAACCAAGTTAAGTGTCGAAGTAAATCCAAAATGTTAAACTCTAACAGTAATAAGAAAAAGAAAACATTATCTTTAGTTCTCCCAGGCTCTTTCCTTTCAAGGCTGTAAATACGGTATCTTGGCTGACGTATCTAAAAATAGCACAGACTCATTCCTGCATTGCTGAGGGAAACCCTTTGCACTGTATACATGTATCTATAAATAGCACCAAGGCCACAAGGTCGCTGTCGTCGAATGGGGTACTGGAACGAGCCTGCAAGTCTAAGACATTTGGAAATTCAACAAAACAATATTAAATCAACAACAAATTGAAAATTCAAACCAAGAACTCTTCATAACTGTAACTGTAACCAGACATCAGCCTCCATCCTTACTTCTTCAACTGTCAGTATCTACACAGTGAAAACTTGGTGAATTATATAATACGGCTTCTGCTGCTTCTCAGAGGATCAGCGCACAGAATGCCAGAGAAAGGATACGATCTTCTTTATATATGGGCCCGGACCGATAGCGTTGTGCGGATTTGGTGGAGATCTTGGCGGTTTGGGTTGAAATCCGTGGAGCGCTTTGGTGCAGTGGTAGAGCATCGGATTAGTGATCAAGAGGTTGCGGGTTCGAGCCTCACGCTGACCAAAGTGTTGTGCCCTTGAGCAAGGCACTTCATCCACATTGCTTAAAAAAAAAAAAAAAAAAAAAAAACAGAAAGTACTGGTTACCACCCAGGAAATCCTGCTCGTAATGCTCAGATGTGAGCGAGTAGCAGTAATAGGAGAAAAAAAGAAAAGAAAAAGAAAATCGTGGCTAATTTGCATAGAGCCGGCAATTCTCGGGTCGGGTGGACTAAGATTCCCCCGATCAATACACCTAAAACTGAAAAGTTATTCGTATTTCCTGTTAGAGACTATCTGTAATAGAAACAAACTTTCATCTGATTAATCTATCATTGACGAAATCATAGAATTCGCAAGCTCAGTCGCTCATTCTAGCGCATTGCCGCAAGCGCGTCAAGTTCGCGGAACAGCCATTGGAAGAGCCATAAACATAAGGACGCCTGCGCAGTCATTCTGTTCATTCGGTTCAACTCGGCTCTGTCCATGCAGCTAGTACTAAAAGCACAAGGAAAAGTTCGCGAAAAGATGTCAAAATTTCTGTCAAGTTTACTCCTTGTTCGAGTCGTGTCACCAGTCGTCATTAGGACTTTCTATCACTGTCGGTAATTGATTAATCAGTCAAACAGGTAAAATTATCGTAACCGTCGTAGTTGGCTTGTTCTGAGTCGAAGTTTCTGTCGTCATGCGTTTTCGTGGTACGTTTGGTGAATCACAGAATGAGGTCACTAGGTGCATGTCTTTTTGGTGTACAACTTGATCTTGACAGCCTGTGATCACCCATCATCAGTCGTCATCGATCACCACCAGTCATTATCATCATCATTCATCATCATCATCATCCACCAATCATCATCAACATCATTATTATCATCCTCATTCACCAATCATCATCATCATTCACCAATCATCATCATCATCATTATTATCATCCTCATTCACCAATCATCACCATCATCATCATCCTGGTATATGAATATCGTTTGACGTGTCACCAGTAACAGTTCAGTGCTAATCATCAGCCTGGCAAATGAATGTTGTTTGACGTATCTCAACCAACAGTAGCTTCCATCACCGATCACTCACCATCATTACATCATCATCAGCAGCAGACTCTGATCGATCACTTGATAGATCACTCGATACTTTATCTTCCTGGTGAAAGAATGTCACATGACGCATCTCCGGTGAAACATCTAATGCCTACTTATGACCGCCAACTGCACTTCTTTCTTATTATTAAGCTTATAAGGAGCCGCAGGCTGACCCCTACAATATATGTGCATTGTCTGTTGGCGAAGTCTTCATAATCCTCCGCCGGCCTCGGTAGCTCAGTTGGATGCGCGTCTGACTGGTGATCAGGAGGACGCGGGTTCGATACCTGCCGGGGTCGGCATCACTCTTTCGTGGAGATTGGTCATGAAATCTTTTCTACGATAATTCTCTCCCTTCCGCTGATTCAAGAAGGGCAGTTTTCAGTTTCTGGCGAAAGAATGTGCACTGAACTGGTAAACCGCTTACGTAAAAGCTTGCCCAGGAAAAGTGTGGATAGGTAAACTGACCGGCTCAAAAATGACCTAAACTAGTGTTGACTGGGCCGTTAAACTTCAATAAAAAACAAACAAACAAACAAACAAACAAACAAATGAGGTGATGAGTGAATACAACTCGGCATGTTCGAAGAGAAAGCTAAATGATGGCGAGATGTAAAAGAAGACAAGAAATTAGCCCGGTGCTAACTTCCAGTTTCTGGCTATTTAAGGGGAATGGGAACACCTTCAGGGGAGGCAACTCCGGCAAAAGTATTTTTGCTTCCATGTCAATAGGGGTCAACTCATAAAGGAAAGAATTTGCTCCTGAGGAGCAAATTCGTTCCTTTAAGAGTAGACCCATTTTTCAGTGCGACAGGGCTTATAAAAGCGAACAGGAAGTCCCAAAAGTTGTCTCCCTTTGAAAAATGGCGAAAAAATCTGTCAGGTGGTCCCATTCCCCTTAATAGAGGGAATTCAGATTTACCAAAAGTTGGTGCTTGCCGGTTTAGAGAGTTGAGCGTTCAGCAGAAGTTTAAGATATAGAAAACTGCTTTTAGAGAAATGATTTTAGGCTGTTGGGGACAGGTGGCCATTAACAGAGGTGATCGGTAGAATAGCGTTTACTGTATTTTCATTCAAAAGTCTAATCACTTGAGCACCGGTGCATCAAAGAGCCGATGCAAATGAGTGACACAACATACCATAACTTTTAACTCCGAATGTCAGCGGGAATTATATTATGACCCTAGGCCCATCGTGCGACCGGCTGGTCGTATATGCGCCCGTCTGTCCGCGCGTTTTTTTTTTTTTTTGTTTTTGTTTTGTTGTTGTTGTTTTTTTTCCTTTAAACATTTGCTCTACATTTGCGATTGTAACCAGACTTCATAGGAGTATTCCTGACAGTCTTCTTCTGAATTCCTTTAAAGAATTTAGCATCATACAGAACCCTGATTGCTATGGTAACAGAACTACAAAAAAATAAATAAATAAATAAATAAATAAATAAATAAATAAAAATCTTTGAGAATCTTCCCCTCCAAAACCGCTTATTGGGTTTGCATGAATGTTTTTTTTTTTTTTTTTTTTTTTTGGGGGGGGGGGGGGGGTGGACCTCTATCAGATTCCTTGAAGAAATTTTGACCGAACACAAACATGGCCGCCATGTTTGGGACTTATTTTCACAATATGACAAATGGCGTATTATGTTTAAAAGTCTTCTTCTACAACAATACCTTGTTGGATTTCATTTTTATTTGACATGAATGTTTCTTGGGTGGACCTCTGTCGGATTCCTTGTAGAAAATTTGATCAGACACTAAAATGGCTGCTTATGACAGAGCTTATTTTCACTATATAACTTAAAGTGTATTTTTTAAATCTTCTACTCCAAAACTACTACATGTATAATGATTGTAAACATGGGTTGTTGGTGCTCGTTAGAACAACCTCGTTAAAGAGGTTGTGGATGCTCGTTAGAACCGCCTCATTGAGCCGGTTCTAACGAACACACACAACCAATGTCTTGGGTCAGAAATAAGGAAATCAATGTATACACCTTTAAACCACAGTTTACCATGTGGGACAATTGTTATCCACTATACCTGTGTCCGATTAAAGTCACGCGACAAAATAAATAGAAGTTAATAGGGAACATTTTTCTCTGACATAAATTTTGGCATTACTACGCTAGATAACGTAAAATGTGGTTTAAGATTATAAAAATTCAATATCTGACCGTTAATTTGAATATAATTTTGTATATATTTCATCAAATTAAGATTGGTCAATTTTAGAATAAAAATAGGACCCTATGTCTTATGTACTTCAATAGTAAAATAGCAAAAATACGCGACAGTATCTAGTTTTAAACTATAGTAATTAAAACATTCATTATGCAATGAAAAATGTGGCTGAAAATCTAAGTAGAGAAATGATTATTCTTTCCTCCAATGTTAAATTTGAGAAAATCAAATAAAAACAAGTTGGGTCTTTTTGAGGCTGTTTTAATTTATCGGGATTTTCGGAGCTGGAAAAACTGCCAGTACAGGTAAGGTCCCTTGATTTTACATGAGACATGATGATCCCAATTGTCCCGTATGTTTATATTAAGCGGGGTTTAGGGCGGTGTTCATTAGACGGACTTGTTGATGTGTTGAATTACGAGATATCCTCCATATTAATGAATCTTGACACGGACCTACTTTTAAGCGCAGGTTAGCTTTAAGGACCACCCTTCATGTTAACAAGTCCATGAAATGAATACCCCCTAAACTCCGCTTTATATAGAGAAAACTTGGGTTTACATAGGAATATGTTATTTTGCTTATTTCTGCTCCAAGATATAGGCTGTGGGTACTCGTTAGAACCGCCTCAATGAGGCGGTTCTAACGAGCACCCACAACCTATGTTGGGAGTATAAACAAGGAAAGTATAACAAATTTTCATCGGAAATGTAACTATTTAGAATGCACTATGTCACAGGGGCGTGTTTTCGTAATGCCAAGGTGCCTTTTTTCATGTCCTGGGTCAGTTATTCTTTTTATGTTTCAGGTGCAAGGTCACCAATTTCTCTTGTCGGTAAGTTCAAACACATTCACATATTTTGTTTGTATGTGCGCGCGTGTGTGGGTGGGGTTTGGGTGAGGGGGTGGGGGCTTTTCGTTTGTTTGATTTGAAGTTTTATTTCCCCGTCAACGCTATTTAGGTAATTTAAGAGACGTTGCTTCCAATTTGTTGGATGTTTACCCGACTTTGATATAAAATGACATCTCAATAATCCCTCCCGCCCTATGAAACTAAATGGGTTTATATGCATGGACGGTCCGACTCGCAGCACTTTGCCTGGGCAGACTTAGACCTTCTAAGCGGTTTACCAGTAAATGTACTCATGTCTATTTCTCCAAGCCCCGATGGGTAGGTGCCAGTATGTGTGTATGTTGTGCGTGGGTGCGTGCGTGTGCGCGTGTGCGTGTGTGTTTTGGTTTTCAAAACGTAGCAGTAGTAAAACGTTGTGAAAATGAATTACTTACGGCTATATATGGATACATAGGTGACAGTCTCACAATCACGTATTTAGGGCTAGGTTTACTGCGTATTTTAAACGTAGCAGAAAGGTAAAAAAAAGTAGTGAAAACGTAGTACATACGGATATATATGGTTACATTTTTGACCCAGCTGCATTTGCTTTGAAATTCTAAAAACATACATTGCATTTCATTATACGTTGCGTATACCTAGCACAAACACATAGTAAAACGCAGTAACATTACGAAAACACGCCTAAGCAAATAATTGTAGTAAAATGCACTAATATTACGAAAACACGCCTAAGCAAATAATTGTAGTAAAATGCACTAATATTACGAAAACACGCCAAAGCAAATAATTGTAGTAAAATGCACTAATATTACGAAAACACGCCTAAGCAAATAATTGTAGTAAAATGCACTAATATTACGAAAACACGCCTATACAAATACGTTGTAAACTTTACGACCGAAAAAATAACGAACATATTTAGATGAAAAAATGTGATATATTTTCTAATTGTTGCTCAAAATATAGATTTGTGGGTACTCGTTAGAACCGCCTCATCGACGCGGTTCTAACGAATACCCACAAACTATATTTTGGAGCAGAAAAAAAGAAAAATAAAGTTTATCCCTGTAAACCCCAGTTTTATTTTATAAAAGTAGGGGTTCAAAGGGGTTAAAATTATATAGGCCTGTTTTCGTTATGAACGTCGACGAATCGCATTCGATACGTGCAAAATCGTAATTGACAGTATGCCTCTACCTACGATTTCCTACGTCTAATGTGTTTCGCTACGTCTTATTTAAGAAATAGATCAGCTCTAGCAGTGATTTGTTGAGTAAAATTTCACTGTTTGGAGGTCAGTTGAAAGGTAGATAAAATCACGAGCGCGCTGCGCGCTCGTGATTTATCTACTTACAACTAATCGACGAACTGTGATATATTACTCAACAAATCATGCATCAGAGCTGATCTATTTCGATTCTAACACACTGAAAGTCGCCTAAATGCTATTGTTTCCTTCATATTCTCTCAAGATTCCGCCATTGTTTGAAGAAACCCCGCCGACTGTAACACATGAAGTTACCTGTTTTTGTTACTTCTTTTATGCGTTAAAAAGACGCTACTCCGTCTAACGCAAAAGAAACCATCCATGACGCCACAAAACGTCATAAAACGGCGGATTTTCGCATTACGCTTAATCGCCTAGTGATTTGTCACTCAATATATCACCGGATTTAACCATTAGCTTTATAGGCGACCAGTGTCAGAATCTACCTTTTATTACGTTTCACTAGGTTTTTGTAGGTATTGCAAAAAAAAAATATATACCGATTTTTGTGCGCTAATTCATTTGTCTATTTAATTGCCTGTATCGTGCTTTACTTTGATTTTCATATACTTACTCCGATACAGTAGAACATTTGTAAATCTAATAAATAAATAAATAAATAGAATAAAATGGCCGCCGTCCGTAGGTTAAAAAAAGAACCGAAAATGATAGGGTCGCCTATGGCGGTAAATGAAAGGTCTCTAAATAGCGCTAATGACGTTAAAGGTTTATAAATGTTAAAATTGGCGTACAATGTCGGAAGGCCGCGGTGGTGTAATGGTTAGCACGTCTGCCCGGAATGCAGGAGATCCGTGGTTCGAGTCCCGGTTGCGGTGCGACCGATTTTTGTGCGCTAATTCATTTGTCTATTTAATTGCCTGTATCGTGCTTTACTTTGATTTTCATATACTTACTCCGATACAGTAGAACATTTGTAAATCTAATAAATAAATAAATAAATAGAATAAAATGGCCGCCGTCCGTAGGTTAAAAAAAGAACCGAAAATGATAGGGTCGCCTATGGCGGTAAATGAAAGGTCTCTAAATAGCGCTAATGACGTTAAAGGTTTATAAATGTTAAAATTGGCGTACAATGTCGGAAGGCCGCGGTGGTGTAATGGTTAGCACGTCTGCCCGGAATGCAGGAGATCCGTGGTTCGAGTCCCGGTTGCGGTGCGACCGATTTTTGTGCGCTAATTCATTTGTCTACTTAATTGCCTGTATCGTGCTTTACTTTGATTTTCATATACTTACTCCGATACAGTAGAACATTTGTAAATCTAATAAATAAATAAATAAATAGAATAAAATGGCCGCCGTCCGTAGGTTAAAAAAAGAACCGAAAATGATAGGGTCGCCTATGGCGGTAAATGAAAGGTCTCTAAATAGCGCTAATGACGTTAAAGGTTTATAAATGTTAAAATTGGCGTACAATGTCGGAAGGCCGCGGTGGTGTAATGGTTAGCACGTCTGCCCGGAATGCAGGAGATCCGTGGTTCGAGTCCCGGTTGCGGTGCGACCGATTTTTGTGCGCTAATTCATTTGTCTATTTAATTGCCTGTATCGTGCTTTACTTTGATTTTCATATACTTACTCCGATACAGTAGAACATTTGTAAATCTAATAAATAAATAAATAAATAGAATAAAATGGCCGCCGTCCGTAGGTTAAAAAAAGAACCGAAAATGATAGGGTCGCCTATGGCGGTAAATGAAAGGTCTCTAAATAGCGCTAATGACGTTAAAGGTTTATAAATGTTAAAATTGGCGTACAATGTCGGAAGGCCGCGGTGGTGTAATGGTTAGCACGTCTGCCCGGAATGCAGGAGATCCGTGGTTCGAGTCCCGGTTGCGGTGCGACCGATTTTTGTGCGCTAATTCATTTGTCTATTTAATTGCCTGTATCGTGCTTTACTTTGATTTTCATATACTTACTCCGATACAGTAGAACATTTGTAAATCTAATAAATAAATAAATAAATAGAATAAAATGGCCGCCGTCCGTAGGTTAAAAAAAGAACCGAAAATGATAGGGTCGCCTATGGCGGTAAATGAAAGGTCTCTAAATAGCGCTAATGACGTTAAAGGTTTATAAATGTTAAAATTGGCGTACAATGTCGGAAGGCCGCGGTGGTGTAATGGTTAGCACGTCTGCCCGGAATGCAGGAGATCCGTGGTTCGAGTCCCGGTTGCGGTGCGACCGATTTTTGTGCGCTAATTCATTTGTCTATTTAATTGCCTGTATCGTGCTTTACTTTGATTTTCATATACTTACTCCGATACAGTAGAACATTTGTAAATCTAATAAATAAATAAATAAATAGAATAAAATGGCCGCCGTCCGTAGGTTAAAAAAAGAACCGAAAATGATAGGGTCGCCTATGGCGGTAAATGAAAGGTCTCTAAATAGCGCTAATGACGTTAAAGGTTTATAAATGTTAAAATTGGCGTACAATGTCGGAAGGCCGCGGTGGTGTAATGGTTAGCACGTCTGCCCGGAATGCAGGAGATCCGTGGTTCGAGTCCCGGTTGCGGTGCGACCGATTTTTGTGCGCTAATTCATGCCTGTATCGTGCTTTACTTTGATTTTCATATACTTACTCCGATACAGTAGAACATTTGTAAATCTAATAAATAAATAAATAAATAGAATAAAATGGCCGCCGTCCGTAGGTTAAAAAAAGAACCGAAAATGATAGGGTCGCCTATGGCGGTAAATGAAAGGTCTCTAAATAGCGCTAATGACGTTAAAGGTTTATAAATGTTAAAATTGGCGTACAATGTCGGAAGGCCGCGGTGGTGTAATGGTTAGCACGTCTGCCCGGAATGCAGGAGATCCGTGGTTCGAGTCCCGGTTGCGGTGCGACCGATTTTTGTGCGCTAATTCAATTGTCTATTTAATTGCCTGTATCGTGCTTTACTTTGATTTTCATATATATATATATATATATATATATATATATATATATATATATACTAAGAAAGTTGCCAGATACGGGGTGTTTTTCTATATAAAACCTTTTTTGTGGGGTGTGAAAAAATTGCGGGGTGTTCATACCACCCCGCATTTTCTCATGCCCTGCAGTGGATTCAGGGCATCGAGTTTACTTTCCCTAGGTTGTTGGCTAGCAACACGGTTTTGTAGCGATTATATATATATGGGGTTTCACGGTAGTCTCCCTTGTGTCGGTTAGCACAAGAGCGTATTTAACTTCAAGATAAGAATATATATCACCTCGTAAACGTACCTGTAGTATATATAACACCCGACAACAAAACTCATTTAGCTGTGGGTGGTATCGATTTCTTGTTCTGACGGCCACATTGCGCAGCAAAAGATAACAGTTTGGAAAATGTTCTCCTTCGAAACGTAATTATGCAGTGCGTTTACAACTTTTGTGGTGGTTTTGGATTTTCGGCATTTTTATACTATTTGACTTGTTTGAGCTGATCATTAATTGGAGTTGGCCGCAAACCGGAGTATTGGAGAAAAAATACTTGCCAATCCGTTGCAGAACTTGTCATCCTACCTCAAAATATTACAGTGTCTCCGAAAAATGAAAACAAGAACAGGGAAATAGACCGTTACATCGATCATAATTATTATTTGCTTTAGCCCCTTTTAGTACCCAATGGAATCTTCCTCCTTATATATGGCAGGAGTCCATTTCAAAATTTAGGGGTGACAGGTTGTGTTTTCTTCAAAAAATATTTTGAAAATGACTGAACTTTAAGCAAACTGCGGAGGCCCTGATCAGACGCCGCGTTCTGTGATGTCTGATCTGGGCCTGCACTGTTTGCCAGGATAACCGTTTTGGGGTTTCTGGTACAAATGGGTTAAATTTTACGGAGTGGCTATTTGCAGTCAACTGCAAATAGCCAAAAAACGTTGAAATGGCTATTTGCAGTCAACTGCAAATAGCCAGAAAACGTTAAAATGGCTATTTGCAGTCAACTGCAGATAGCCAAAAAACGTTAAAATGGCTATTTGCAGTCAACTGCAAATAGCCAGAAAACGTTAAAATGGCTATTTGCAGTCATTCTATTAACGTTAGAAAGGCCACCTGGAGATGTTCAAAATATTTTAACGGGCCTCTGCGGCTTAGTAGTTAATTAGAGCTCTGACTCTTAATCATTAATGGCTATGTTTGTTTGATTTGATGTTTTACGTGCTCTGCAACATTATTTAGGACATTTTAGAGACGTCACTTCCATTTTTGTGCGACTTTATCCACAGATTGAGACGTAAAGACATCTCAAGCCTATGACACCTATAGTGCCTAGGACGCACCGACTCGCACCACTTGGCCTTAGCAGGCTTAGTTCTTCTAAACGGTTTACCAGTACTCATGTGCAGGCAGTTTCTGCTCTGGATGGAAGCATCATGCAGCCAATCTATTTCTCCAAGCCCCGATATATAATGGACAAAAAGCTTCAAATCTTCTTCTCTGAAACCATGAAGTACAGACCTCAGATATTTAGTACAGTCGAACGTCAATGGCTCGAACAACTTTGGGACATCAAAAATCTGTTCGAGACAGCGGTAGTTCGAGCCACTGAGGGTTACTGTCAGGAGGCATAACCAGATACTTTTAGACATCTTTTCGGTGTTCTATAATGAAAATGCATGCTGTGTGTACTCATTAGAATCGCCTCATCAGGAGGCATGACCAGATACTTTTAGACATCTTTTCGGTGTTCTATAATGAAAATGCATGCTGTGTGTACTTATTAGAATCGCCTCATCGAGGCAATTCTAATGAGTACACACAGCATACATTTGCAAGATAAAAGACTAAAATCTCCTTAATTGTCCCCTACTATTTCTTATGTAGAGGATTTCGCTAGGGGCTCAAGAATGGGTTCGACACATCCATGGTAAACGAGCCTTCGGTGTTCGAGCCATCGAAGTTCTACTGTATATAGCAACATAAAATGGTCGCCTACATAAATCCTGCCAAACATGCCCTTTGGGACAAAATTGGGCACGCCTCAGGGCTCATTAGCTCCTATTGATTTATACTGAAAAAATGTTCAAAAATCTTCTTCTCGGAAACCATAAGGCCGAGAGCTTAGATTTTTAGCTCACCTGACCGAAGGTCATGGTCATGGTGAGCTTTTGTGACTGTGAGATGTCCGGCGTCATCGTGCGTCGTCCGTAAACTTTTCTTGTCAACACTCTAGATTTTTGTTTGTTTGATTTGAGATTTAACGTCCCCATCAACACTGTAAAGGTCATTTTGGAGACGTTCCTTCCAATTTTGAGGGACCTTTACCCGACATTGAGATGTAATGACATCTCAAGCCCTGTCGCCCAATGAAGCCAATAGGGTTTATTAGCATGGGCGGTCCGCCTCGCACCGCGGTCCCTGGACAGGCTTAGACCCCCTAAACGGTTTACCAGTACTAGTGTGCAGGCCGGATTCAGCTCTGCATGGAAGCATCATGCAGCCCATATATTTCTTCAAGCCCCTGTGGGCGGGGGCCTGTTAACACTCTAGAGGCCACAGGTTTAGTCCAATCATGATCAGAATGATTATCATGACAATATCTTGGTAGGGTTTGAATATGGGTCATGTCGGGTCAAAAAGTACGTCAAAACGTCAAATGATAGACAAACCCTGTTAACACTCTAGAGGCCACAATTTGAGTCCAATCCTCACCAAACGTGCTCAGAATGATCATCTCGACAAAACCTACGTCAAGTTCGAAAATGGGTTTTGTCAGGCTTAAAAGTCGGTTAGTAGGTCAAATCATAGAAAAACCTTGTTAACACTCTAGAGGCCACAGTTTTGGTCCAATCATCATCAGTCTTGCTCAGAATGATCATCATAACAATATCTAGGTTAGGTTCGAATATGGGTCCTGTTTTCACCTTCAGCATGAGGCATTGTTAGTTAGACTGAGCCTGTTCATCTCCGTCTGGTGCACTAGGACCTGACCCTCAATGTCCACAAGGCGCCCAGATAGTGACATACAAGTCAGCTCTGTATTGTCAAATGGATGGATACCGCCCCCTCCTTGTCACCATGAATTAGTGTTAGTTAGTTAAAATGAGCCCATTCATTTCCGTCTGGTGCACTAGGTCCTGACAGGTGCCCAGATAGTGACATCATGACAAGTCAGCGCTGACTTCTTCCCCAAAAAAGAAAACGATTTTGAAGGAATGTTCCATGAGTGCCACTCTGACAATTTTCCAATCCAGAAAAAAATATATAACCCTTAAAATGACTTAAGTTCCTAAATAGCTAGATTGATTTTGATATAATTTCACAGAAATGTTCCTTGGGCCACTGTCAGCCAAAAATTGTTCAAACCGCCCACTCCACCTTATATTACCTGCCATAAGGATCAGCTGAGCGATCCAGGGCCATCATGACCTTCTTATTTGAATGAAGATGATGTATATTTTCCTTATTTCTAGTCTAAACATAGATTGAATGTGCTCGTTAGAACAGACTCAATGAGGCGGTTCTAACGTGTACCCACAATCTATGTGTTTGCACCAAAATAAGGAATGGTAATAATTACCCCTTAAACCCCGCTTTTCTCTATATAAAGTGGGGTTTAGAGGAGCCATAATTTCATGGACTTGTTAACCTGATGCGAAGAGCACACAACGAAGACTATGAATAGACAGCGCGGATGCGCAGACTGATCTGAATTTCGATGGGCGCACGTGTAAATGGCAGGAATATAAAATGACTGCAAATAGCCATTTTAACGTTTTTTGGCTATTTGCAGTTGACTGCAAATAGCCATTTTAACGTTTTTTGGCTATCTGCAGTTGACTGCAAATAGCCATTTTGGCGTTTTCTGGCTATTTGCAGTTGACTGCAAATAGCCATTTTAACGTTTTTTGGCTATTTGCAGTTGACTGCAAATAGCCATTTTAACGTTTTTTTGGCTATTTGCAGTTGACTGCAAATAGACTCTTCCTAAATTTTACTCAAAATAATTACACGTACCCTGCGTTTATTTCGATTTCATATCTGATTATTATCTTTCTTCAATTCTAAAACCACTTAAATCTTTATATGGCCTGTGAGTTTCCTTGTTTGTGCTCTGAAGCGTAGGTTTTGGGTACTAACTGAGGCGGTTCTAACGAGGATACACATTTGAAATAAGGAAATGCATAATGAATCGTCTGAATAATCTAACAATGGTGGTTGTACAGGTATGAACGGTACCATTGTAGTCCATCCATGACAGG